>OX451737.1:1650826333-1651443194 GCA_948472305.1 Vicia faba
TGGCTCAAGTTTACACAAGTGTTGACTAGGTCAAACCACCTCCTAAACATTGAGGCTTCAAATTAGGGTTTTGATTTTCACAGGTAAAATTGGTCTTCTAATGCCTCAAATGACTTTCATCGTTCATTATAGACCTCCAAGAATACTCATGCCAAGTTTCAAGTCTTAGATCACAATTTTGCTTAGTCAATTGATCAGATGACTAAAAATCAACCGTATAGGGTAAAAAGTCAACTATGGTAAACTTACAGTCAAACTTCAAGATTTTTTAGCCAATATCAACATTTTAAAGTCATATTCATTAATTGATCAAGCTTGTATCACAAGTCCTCAAGAAAAGTGTTCAAATCATCAAAGGGGAAAAATTGTAACAATCAGGGTTTTGACTGAGAATGACTGATCAGTGACTTTTGACCTAGTACATGAACTAATGACCTGAAGCATGATCTCAAGGGTTCAAACACAACATTTTTACCTAATTTCATGGTTCAAAAAATTTCTCAAGATCAAACAATTGATAGTTGAAATTTGGTCAACTGATGAAAAAGTCAATTGATACACCAAGAGTCAAATTTGACTTGTTGGTCAAAATTAAGTTTCAAAAGTCAAGATTCATCAAGAAATTCAAAAATATGAAGATTGATAATTAAGGAATCAAGAAAGTCAAAAGTAAATATAAAAAGTCAAACTTTTCAAGACTTAGAACATTTTCTAAGTGTTTCAAACCTTGATAATTTCACTACTTCATGACCTTTTTTCAACAAGATGCAAGATGATTCAAAGAAAAATTTCAACATAAAAGTTGTAGATCTTGGTGAATTATACAACTTTGTATTAGAGGGTTAATCTCCAAAAAAATGCTTAAATTTGAAGATATAAGCCCATGAAGTCGTGATATTTTCATAAAACACTTAGTGAAAACTTTGACCAGTTTAGGCAGATTTTTGACCTAACTTCTTGGCCAATTTTCACTTAGTTCCAATTTTATTTTGTCAAAATGGTCAACATGAATGTTGTTTACAATTTTTCAATCTTTCCAAAATGTCCAAGATCATGAATTTATCATACCTGAGCTAGGAGATTCAAAGGCATGAAGTTAGGCATCCATTCTTTAATTACAAGTCATTTTGGTGAAGAACGCATAATCCAATCTACACGCTATGCTGTATAATCTTGTTTTTCAGGCCTTCTAACTTGAAAATCTCACCATAATTTAATGTTTACATAAACTTTTAAGCTATGGTCCATTTGATTTAAGCATTGTCCAAGTGATCTTTCCATTTTTGGCATAAAGTTAACATTGTCATTCTTGCAAAGTAGCTTTAATCACAAAGTCATCTCTTCTTGAGCCTCTAACTTGTTCCTTCTACACACACTCAAAATACAAAATTAGACAAGCATGCTTAAAGTATCCAACAACTCTATGAAGCAAAGTACAAATCATTGGAACTATGATCTTCAAGCTTACTTCATTTACAATCCAACCTAGCCACAACATGTGATCTTGAAAATCTGATCAACCCTTATCTTAAAACCACTTGCCTATAAATAGAGAGACTATTTGCAAGATAAAAAGGGATGAACAAGCCCTCAAAACCCCTATACTCTCAAAAAACCAGAATTTTCCATAAAACCTCCATTTTTGAAGTCCAAATATTTGAACATCTCACACCTTGCAAGTTTTGCCCAAACAAATCATCCAAATACTTCATATACATCATATAGAAGTTGTTCAAACACAAGAACAACTTCTGTAACCTCATTATCACTATCTTCCAAACTCAAAAACAGCATCTTGCAACTTGACTTGGTTGGAGTGATTCAACAACTTTCGGCACAAAGTAAGGATTGAAACAACTTCAAGGAGGTCCAAAGAAGCTCAATCAATCACCGCATTGCACCCAAAAACAGTCGTATATGTTCTAAAGTTTTCGCTTCAAGAGGTAAGGTTCTTCAAAATTTGATATCTTTATCCATACATCAGTTGGTTTCGTTTTCAAAAGGATATAACAAGACAGATTAAAGAGAAAACTTAGCCAAAAGGCAGGCCAGGGGATGACACAGGTGCCCGTGTCACACGACACGGCCCGTGTCAGTTCAGCTGGGTTGGAAATTAGTCAAAACATGAAGGGTATGAGCTGACACAGGTACCCGTGTCACATGATACGGCCCGTGTCAGTCAGAAACGTACAAAGTAGGCAGGACAGGGACTAACACGGGTGCCCGTGTCACACAACATGGCCCGTGTCAATTTGGATGGAACAAAAATGTGTAGAAAGGCGTGGGCAGATGCTGACACGGGTGTCTGTGTCCGGTGACACGGCCCGTGTCAGCCTAGGCATAAGAAAATCCTAATTTTTGACATTTTTGCTATAATTTTGGATCATTAAAGGTACACTAGAAATACTGCATTTCTTGGAGATGGCCTAACACTATCCAAAAACTTTTTATAGATAAAACATTCAAGTTATTTTCTAAAATAATTGAAACTACAAAACTTTTTCTATCAAAAAATCCTAAAAATTAATTTCTTTTCAATTTACATTTTTCTTGCACATTTTACTATTTTTGCATTATAAATTATGTAATTGTCAAAGCCTTGTAATAGTAATTAGGGTTTATTTTTACTTGTCATCCCCATTTGTAATTTGTACCCCCATCCCCTAAAGTATTGTAATAGCATAGGACTTTTAATTTCCGCAATTTATCGTTTTCCATGTTATTGCTAGTAATTAGGGTTTGTATGGCAAGACTAAAAACAAAAAAATAGACAACCCTAATTCAAGATAAAGTACATGAAAATAAAAACAGCTTACACACTTGCACCTCTAGGGTAACCCACACTTGTTGCCTCGGATAAAAAGTCATGTCCCTTGAACGTGGGATACTTTATCAAAGACCCTCAATTACTAGATCATAGTCCCTCGATAACCCTTTGATGTTGCCTTCGGTAAACGATCTTAGACACTTACAAAAAATTGCTAAGGTATCCTACAATGTTGCCTTTTATGAAGGTATGATGACTCACGTCTATCCCTTCACATCCAATGATATGGTTTCTTACTAACTAATGGTAAGATAACACTATCTAAGGAGGAGGAAAAGAACAAAGACTTTTCTTTTGAGTAGGTAGAACGCTCGTAGTTTCTTGCTCACAAGCATTTCAAAACAAACATCTTTTAAACACACCAACACTTTCATGAAATATTTTCAAAAGTCAACACTTTGTATACATTCTTATAGAGACGAGAATCATTACAAAGTTCGTCTAAACGAAGGCACTTTTCAAAAATACTTTCAAACAAACACAAACACATTTACAAAGTATTTTCAAAGTGAGATAGCAATTAAGAGCCCGTAGATAACTACGAAGGAAAAGGGTGCTAAAACCTTCCCTTTTCATAACCTACCCCCCGAACTCAAGAAAACTCGCAAAAGGTCTTTCCTGTTCTTTTCTCCCTTTCCTTTATTGGATAAAATAAAATTCAGTGGCGACTCTTGCTATCCGCAACAATTGCAATCAAACGCAAAACACCCAAGTCAATTCTCCCATCGTATCACAGAACTGACGACTATGTTGGGAACAAATTTAAAAGTGAGGTTATCTTAGAGACTAGATCACCTTTATTGCTTTTATTGTTTGACTTGCTAGCTTTACTCTTAAAAGGGTTTTTTGGGTTTTGTATAAATCCTCGACCCGGTTCTCGGGGTATTATTAGGGAAGTAGAAATGGATTGTGGATATTGTACGGCATAGACCGATATGGTTGAAATAATAGCTACGTTAGTGTGACATATTTGTTGGTACCGGTATCCCTTGTGGCGAATTAATGAGAATATTGGGTTGTTGTGTGGTGTCAAGAAGCACTAACTGACCATAGAACCTTTAGTTGAACAACTTGGCCATTAGGAAGTAGTGAGATAGCCGACTTTGGTGCAGTCAGAAGTTGGTTGATACTCGATACTACGCCATTGATATCGAACTTTCGGGATATTTCGGTCTCCAAAATAGAGGCTTGCGCTGAAACAATGCCCGGTGAAGAAAGATCAATGATATTGAGATTCCCTAGAACTCGTTTACTTTTTAGGATAGGTTGAACCAACTAAACTTTAAGAGGGTATTTACCTATAAACCACATGCAAGCTTAACCTAAGTACTTGTTTGCTTTTCTTGTATATGATTGTGTATACATAACATCATGATATCATACCATAGCATTTTCACTAACTATTTCAAGACCTAGAGATTTATCTTTGTTATGTTTTGTAGGATATGGCTTCCACTCGCATAAATTCCAATTGAATCAACCTTGTCAAGGTTCCTCCTCAACTCAAAGAGTTAGCATCAAGGGTCCATGAAAATTCTCCGTTCACCAAGAGATATGGTCGACTTCTCAACTTGGTTACCTTAAGCTTTGAAGAAGACATGGTGCGTGTGTTCTTTCAATTCTTTGATCCTAAGCATCACTGTTTCACATTTCCTGATTATTAATTGGTTCCCACCATGGAAGAATTCTCTCAACTATTGGGAGTACCTATTCTTGATCAAATACCCTTCACCGGTATTGAGAAAGATCCACGACCCGAGGAGATTGCACTAGCCCTATATTTGCAAAGGTCCGACATTGTGGCTAATTGGGAAACAAGGAGTGGTGTTAAAGGTTTTCTAGATAAGTTTATTTT
This sequence comes from Vicia faba, assembly GCA_948472305.1. NCBI lineage: Eukaryota > Viridiplantae > Streptophyta > Magnoliopsida > Fabales > Fabaceae > Vicia > Vicia faba. The sequence goes on from OX451737.1 coordinate 1,650,831,016, forward strand.
TGAGAAGGCTCAACTATTTTGGGAGGATTTGGATTTGCAAGCTTTTGAAGAATTCTTGGCTCTTCTAATCTATGGGATGGTACTGTTTCCTAATCCAAGCCAACTTATAGATGTGAATGCGGTCAAAATCTTCCTATCTCGTAATCCAGTGCCTACTATTCTTGGAGACATTTTGTATTCTCTTCACGCTCGCACCATGAAGAGAAGGTGGGTCCTTATGTGTTGCACACCATTTCTATCTAGGTGGTTCATTTCGCACCTTCCTCGATCAGTTTTGAAGAAGAATAAGGCTTGAGATGGTCTCATAGGATGATGTCGCTTTTGCATTCGGATATTCATTGGTGCTCTCGATCTTTGGAGGATGTTACCATCATTGACCGCTGTGGGGAATTCCCTAATGTTCAATTTCTTGGCACTAGGAGAGGAATTACTCACAACCCTCCTTTGGCTTTACGACATTTTGGTTATGCTCAGAGAGATGGTCCTCATGAGGCACTTATCCAAGGTATTATATTTGACTATGAGATTGATGTCCAAGATTATCATCAAAGATTTATACGAGCTTGGGGCATGGTAAACAAGGTTGATAGAAAAAATTTGGGGCATAAGAACTCTATTCTTTTGGAGCCTTATCTCAAGTGGGTGCAAGCTCACACTCAAAACCTCATGATGTCGTATTTGGCCATCCTACCAATAATTGTGGAGCCAATTACCAAAGGAGGTGTTCCTTACACCATTCTCCATCCTGACGTGCCTACTAATCTCGAGGAATTGCAAAGTTCGTGGATTTAACTCAAGGGAGAGCGAGACACCTTTGAAGCCCAATTTTATGTAAGAGAGAGGAAGGTGTTGGAGCTCACAAGGCAACTTTACGAGGAGCGAAGCCTAAATGCTTACATTGCACCAAAGAGGATGCGCCAGTGGGAAACCTGAGCCTTTTGGTTTTAACAGTTTATTTTGTCTTTTTGTTTTCTTTATTGTAAGCCCAAGAGGCATATGTAACCTTTGAACTTATTAATAAAACTGGTGTTTTGTTTCCTCTTTGGTTAAGCGAATTTAAATCTCTTAAAAATCTTTCAAAACATCGCATTCGCATAACATGCATCATATCATAAGAAGGTCTTTCGACATAGGTTTCCTCATCTTTCTACTATTTATTTCAGTATAAGATAGATCTCGAGTAAATTGTCAAGGACTTGCAAACTTAACACTCTCAGTTTCAAGAGGCTCTGCTCAACTTAGCAAAGGGTCAACAGGAAATGAGGGCGCTTCTTGTCACGAAGAAGAAGACCAAGAAGAAAGTTGTTATCAACATAGGGAAGAGGTTTAAAGGCCCTGCCAGACAATTTCAATTTGAAGAGGACTCCTCTGAGGAGGATGAGAATCAAGATGAAGATGCTAGAAGCACCCGGGCTGGAGGTGGAAACAATCTAATCTCTGAAGACGAGGATTATTCTGATGAGCAATACCCACGGGCAGACGACAAACATAAGCAGCTAGAAGATAGACTAAAGGCTGTAGAGATCCAAGTTATGCCTGGCTTGGACTTTGGAGACTTATGTTTGATACCTGGGGTAGTCATCCCCCACAAATTCAAGATCCCTACTTTTGCCAAGTATGATGGGTTTCCTGTCTGAAGCTTCGTCTAAGATCATATGTTCGTAAGACTCAGCCGCACACTGCTGGTAGAAAACTATGGGTGCACTTTTTCCAAGAGAGTCTATTGGGAACGCAGTTGAAGTGGTTTTACCAATTCGAAAGGGATAATATCCATACTTAGAAGGATTTGGTTGATACCTTTTATCGCCAATATCAATATAACGCTGATCTTGCGCCAACTCGGGTGCAACTATAAGGCATGACCATGGGTTCAAATGAGGGCTTCAAGGAATACGCCCAAAAGTGGAGAGACTTGGAAGGCAGGGTGCAACCACCTCTAACTGATGGATAATTGGTAGACATGTTTATGGAAACATTGACTGGTCTATTTTTCAACTTGCTGATTAGAAGTTCATCATCCGGATTTACCATTGATCTTGACTGGTGAGAGGGTTGAAAGCGGTATTAAAAGCGGGAAGATACCCATGGCCTCCACCTCAAATGCTATGAAAAAACCATTTATTGGTAAAAAAGAGAATAATGCTATATATGGATCAAGAAGCCGTGCTAAGAATGACCGTCATCATTCAGTAGGGGAATTATTAATTTCCAATCCTACACCTACTCAACAACAACAAGGGAATAGGTGTAAGACGAATTTTCAATAAAGGCAGTATACTAAGATCAATATGTCATTGTCTTAAGCATTGCAGCACTTACTAAAAGTGAAGCTGGTAATATTAAGGGATCCTCCCCAAAACCCTGATACCTCATTTCCTAAATACAATCCCAATGCAAAATATGCTTACCATTCAAACAGTCCTGGACATGATACCAATGACTATTGGTCTCTGTTGTACCCTAATTTTTGACCCTAAGATCCCTTCATCATACCATATTGGTTCAATCACAACAAGATCACATTAGGGCTTTTGGTCCTCCTCCCTACCTTTAGCTTTGCTCTTTGAGGAATCACCAAGCACCTTGACTTGTTTTCTTTTGTGGTCATGAATATTTTGTCTTGATTTTTCCTTTTAATTAATAAAATTCAATGTTGGTTTGTATTGCTTGTTACTAATGTAGTTAAAGGCAATGAGATTTAGCAAGTTGCTTCATGGGTTCATGAGTTTATTTCCATGCCCTAGTCAATAAAGCTTGGGAAGTTAAAACCTCGCCATTGGATTTGTTTTAGAATAAATGGAATGGCAAGGTTATTTTGGTTCACCATATTTCAAGTTTATCAAATTTAATTCAAAAGTACAGGGGTTGACTGAAGAAGTTGTCATGCTTGGACAAGGCTTTGTTCCCATTGGTCACAAATGCATATTTCTCTCAATTCTCAAGATATGGATGTGGTTTTTATGGCTATGAGTTCTAATTTTCATCCTCAACAACTTCTATTAACAAATAATTTGTGTTGGTACAAGAAGTTTGTTCAAAATTATCAAGGTTCCTCAAAGCATTTTCTTGATCTAGGAGCTAGGGTTTTGAACTTCAAAGAAGCATATCTTGCTCATATTTTGGTATTTTTGAGTGATTCCAAAAACATCCTTCTCTTAAAATTGTTATAAACAAATCACTTCAAAAGTTTCAAGGATTTTTCATGTGGAAGAAACTTGATGATGAAGAAAGATTACAAGTCCTCCAGATGAGCCCCCATTTTCTCATGTGTGAATTCAAATGATTATAACTTGGTTAATTTTTATCACCTTGAGCCCATTAATTTTCCATTATGATCTTGAGGATGTGAAATTTATGCCTTCTTTTATGTGAAAAGTGAGAAAATGGATGGAAGATACCCTAAGGATACAAAAGATTATAGGTCATTTCATGATTTGTTGCCAACTTCAACAACTCATAACTCTCTCAATTTTCGGATATTTTGAATGGTTAAAGTTTCAAAACGTCATTCAATAAGTATATTTCATTCCATCTTTTATGGTCAAGAGCAAATTCCAAGTGGAAGGCCATGTTTGGATGCAAAATATTATAGGTCACTTTTGAAGAAAATTTTGAAATATTTCTAAGTATGGAAAGTCAACCTTTTTTCCCCAACTTTGACTCAATGCAACTTTCAGCTCAAGCATCCATTTGATTCCACTCTTTTTCCATTTCAAAGCTTATAACCTCATATTTCTAAAGCATCGAAATCATTCCCTAAGACCCCTTGAGCTGAGAATGCCATTGATTTGAACTTGGTAACTTGGAACTGAAGTTTCTTCAAAAGTCAGAATTTGAAATGATTGGTTTAGCTTCTAAACACTTTGTTTCTTCGCGTTTTTGCCTCTAAACATGTTTAGTGAACTTCCAGAAGTGATTAGCACAATAAAACGCGCGTTTTGGATGAGTTTTGATCAAATTGGAAGTCACACTTTTCTTGTTTGCAACTTCACACGATTTCCCTCCAAACTTCATCATTTCACATGCTTGGACATTCCATTTGATTCCCTATAAATAGAGGGTCATCCCTCATTCATTTTATCAAGCTTGGATAGCCAAAATCACCATGTCAAACTTGTTCCATAACTCAGAATTCTGCAACTTTGAAATCTATTTTCAAGCCTTTTTCAATCCAATTTTTCTATTAATTTACCTTCCTTGATCTTCCCTGAAGCTAACCATATAATTACATTCAAGAATCGTGCCCTATATTTCTCCATAGAAGTCCAGTTTCAGAGCTCTGCAACTCAACTTCAATAGGTAGATTCCTTCATCAATTCTTCAAATATTTGATATCATTGTGATGCTCTCATTGCCCTGGTTCGTGTTGCGACACTCACTTTCATCTGGAAACTTGTTTTGACCATGAAATTCCAAATCCCTTTTTAAAACTTTCTTTACAAATTTCTTGAGTTATGTTTTATATAAATTTACCGCGAAGGTGTGGTTGTCTTCGTCTTGAAGAGATGAAGCGAATGGCATAGGTCTCGTGCTCTAATTTTTCAGATTGAGCAACCTGGTTTTGGAATTGGCTGGAGATTGAAGATGACCAACGTGTCATCCTTCAACCAATGAAACAGCGCCATTGGGATTTTTTGAATTTCTGATTTATATTTGATTCATTGTTTTATTCACTAATGAACATGATATGCACAGCACGCCAGATCCCTTGGATTTGATTACTAATATGTTTTGACTCTCATCCAATGGTCCACATATTTTTTACTTTATTTTTCTTTTCTAATTTTTATATTTAATTGTTTTAAATTTCAAAAAATCATAGAAAATTCATTTTTAGTCAAAAAAATCTGAAAAAATTATGAAAAATATTTTTGATTTTTCTCTTTCTAATTTTTACTTTTTCACAATTTTATTTTGTGTTTGATATTTTTTATAAATTTCCACTTTATTTGATTTGTTTTAAATGTTTAAAAATAATTTTATGCATTTTTAAATTCTGAAAAAATTAGAGAATGATCCAATGATATTGTGACAAATATTTGTGACCTCATTTATTTTTTATTTCTGACTTTGTTATTTTTTATCATTTTTGGTTTAGTTTACTCATTTCTTTAAATTTTAAAAATAGTTTCTGACTCTTAAAAAATTACCAAAAATTTTATAAAATCATTTTAGTTCATTTATGGTTTTTCTATGGTCTTACTTATAGTTGATATTTTTCTCTTTTAGTTCTATTTTAAAACATTTTTAAAACCCTTTTTATGTATATATTAAATGCAATATTATTTTGTGATTATTTTCTGGCTGATCTTTGGATTAAATTTTTGGTCATGAACTTTGTTAACATCATTGGATCCATGGTATTGAGTCTAACTCCACAAAAATGGATGAATGATTTTAATAATAGTTTGATTTAAATTTAATTCAAATGTGGTTTGTATATTCTCTCCCACCCCTCTTCATCTTGTCCCTTTCTCATTGCACTAAGTGTTATTAGAGCATGATCTTTATATCATGTCTCAAAACAAATTGTGCATAGATTACTATTGACCGGTCTCAAAATAGGTGCGACTTCTATATAAGTCCTCTTACGATTGCTTAACATAGCGCTAAATTTTATCCCGATTCGAATAAATGATCATTCGTGGCCCAAACATATGTTTACAAGTCCAAGTATGTTAATTTGATCCCTTTGATCCAATAACCTTGAGATTCATTGTGTGAAGGCTTTGGTTCTACCAATCCTCTAATGGATCTACAACACTTTTGGTCAACGCGGATCACTTAAACATCGTTGATCATTAAATGGTACTTTTGAGGATTCCAAATGGGTGATATACTTGACAAAAAGCAAATGCAACTTGTTGTGTGGAGGCTTTGGTTCTACCAATCCTACTAACCACAAATTATTAAATTGTTTTTACTTTATGCCCTTTTATTTTTTATGCTTTATGTACCATTTACTTTAAGCATTACATTTCATGTCATTTTTATTTTGCTCACTTGAGCCTTTTACTTTTCTCTTCTAAGACACCTAATAATAAACATGAACCATAAAAAACTTTAATTATTCTTGGACTATTTGGTTACTATCCTTGGCATTATGGAGTATTGGACTTCTTGGACTTAGGATTAGAAACCATGGCCTATTTTGGAGACCTTGTGACCTTAATTTATATTTTGTCTGGAGTTCTTGAGGTTTACCTCAAGACATTGGGTTGTTTGTTTGTTTTGTATGCAGGTTATTGTGATTACATTCTTTGTTTGTAATCTAGAATTCACTCGTATACAGCCGTTACTCTGCCCAATTTTTTATGAAGACTTAATACACTTGGAGTTTGGTTCTCATAAGAGGTCTAGTATCTTTGCTTGCTTGGTTTAAATCCAAAGAATGGGAATTATATGATGGATCATAATGTCAAGTATTGGCTTCTTGTTGGTTAGATGGTTCTTATACTTAGCTTTTACATTATGCTTTAGGATATCCTCTTCTTCTCCCCCCATCTTCTTAAATTTCAAAAAAAATCTTCTCTCTCCTTTTGAAAATTCTTCTTACTTTTAAAATTGAACTACTATCATAATAAACTTTGACTTAGGTTCATGCATTTTCAAAACATCTTTCATAAATAAACTTCAATAAAAATTAATAAAACCTTCACATTTTTTTGTGAGAAGACTAAAAATCAATCAATCTCATTTCAAACCATTTTACCACTTTGGCTTTTTTACTATAAAAAAATTTCTCAAAAGAGTGGACTCTTGTCAATCTTTGTAGTGACGTAAACAATTATACTTCTACAATATGTAGTAAAGAGATATGTTTTCCACTTGGGTGTTGAGTGAGGCATTGTTGATTTTTTTTTTTTAAATCCAAGCCATATCCTCCACTTTGAGATGATGCGAATTCTCCTTTCTCATGATTGTGGGTAGTAAGTATGTTTTTCCACACGGACAATGACAATGATGTCTTATCTCATAAAATTAACCAACACGCCTATGTTTTAAAAAATTCCAAAGGTGAACTACGTGTACCCTGATCCCCTATTGCATGAAAGGTGGTACGTAGGCACTAAAGGTTCGCAACCTTGGCGGGTGCAAAAAAATCATAAAAAATATTTCTTTTCTCACCTCCACCATCTATTTTTATATAACATTTTTATAGCCAAAATATACAGATTTTACAAAGAGCTTCCTGCGGAGTACCGTAGATGTTTAGGGTGTTAATACCTTCCCTTTGCATAACCAACCCCCTTACCTAGAATCTTTCCCCCTCTTTTTGCGTTATTCGCTCTTTTCCAATTCCTTTGGAAACAATAAAGTGAATTGGTGATTTTTATTTTGATCTGTACAAGTCTAGTCAATCCAATGGCTTAGTCTTAAACATTTCTACCGCTACAGAAAAAATGGAGACTTCACTGGGGAAATATTGACCTCTTGCTGGTCAATCCCTAAGTGGGTTTAGCCTATCTTTTTTTTATCTGTATATGTGCTATTGTTGTTTATGTGTTATATGTTGTATATATGTTTGTCTGGATTTTCTTGGTTTCCAGGGTGCTTGGTGATTACTTATAAGTCCTATACCAGGACTTGGGCAAACTTTAAGATAGGACGGGCGGTATAGTCATGTTAACTTTTAGGGAGTAATCTCAAAAAAGGAGACATGAGATCCCCCACTCAGTGGAGGCCCCTTTGACTGTAGTGTCGTTTACCAAGTAATCGGGAAGACGTATTGCTTTCAACCTGAAGCCTGCTGAAGCTGAGGACCGTAGAAAACCAAACCCATCTTGGCCTCTTAGGAGTAGTGCGGAAGCTATGACGGAGTAATCTGGAAATAGTTGTCACGCGATACTACGCTCGAACTAATTTTTCTTGAGAATATTATTAACTACCGAGTTAATCGGGAATTTGGTAATATCCGAAGGAAGGATGTAGACTCTAGAAACCTCTACAACCTTGTTCGGTAGGTGATAACTTTTAGACCAACACCTTATGGGTAGTACCTTCGACCTCATGCTCGTGATGTTGAACCTATGAATCCTATATGTCTGATCTTGTGTGTGATTGTTGCATCATGCATCCATGCACTCATAAGCATCTTTTGAAGAAATTTTATTTCAAGGGACTTAAAAGTTGACCATTTGTAAATATCTCAAGTACTTTTTAACCATTGATTATGGAAAAAGAAAGACTGGGAAGTACAGTTTCAAGGATCCCAAGATAGATGAGTTGGTCAGTCTAATTCCCGAGATCGAGTGTTTTGCAGATTTTCCTAAGAAGTATGGATCCATCATTCCTTTTATGAAGCTTAGGGTGAAGGATGGTATTCTCTCGACCTTGGTCCAGTTCTATGATCCCATGTATCATTGCTTTACTTTTCCCAACTATCAGTTGATGCCTACACTGGAGGAGTATTCTTATTTGTTAGATTTACCTATTACTGATCGTGTTCCTTTTATTGGTTTAGAGGGTGAGCCAAAACCACATGAGATTGCTGCTTTGATTCATCTGGGGAAGTATGAGGTGGAAGCCCATATGACTACTAAAGGAGGGATTAGAGGATTATCGGCCCAGTTCTTATTGGAGAAAGCCCGTTACTTTGCCAGGATGAAGAGTACAGTCTCTTTTGAGGCTATCTTTGCTCTACTTGCTTACGGGTTGTTCTTATTTCCTAATGTGGACAAGTTTGGTGACATTAATTCTATCAGGATCTTCATGATTGGAAAACCAGTTCCTACATTATTGGGTGATGCTTATTACTTTATTCATCTTCGGAGTTCTCATTATGGAGGGATGATTATCTGTTGCACGCCTTTGTTATACCGGTGGTTTATCTCTCATATGCCTCAGTCTGATGCTTTATGGGATGTCAGGAAGGAACCCCATTGGGCTCCTAAGATCATGGCACTTACTTACTCGGATATTGATTGGTATCATCGAGTTTACCAGGATATAGAGATTATTGACAATTGTGGTAGTCTCCCCAATGTACCTCTTCTTGGTACAAAGGGGGGAATTAACTATAACCATGTTCTTGCATGAGGACAGCTTGGTTATCTGATGAGGGATAAACCAAACACTATTCATTTAAGTAGTTTCTTTCTGAAGGAGGGAGGAGACCATAAGGAATCTAGGGAGCAGATTGTGAAGGCCTGATGTCACATCCACAAGAAGAGTAGGAAAGACTTGGGACCTAGGGGTGTTGTTTCTTTGGAGCCATATCTTCAATGGGTCCAAGCGAGGGCTATTCAGTTGAAAATGTCGTATTCTCAGGAAACACCTATGCCTGATTTGTTTGTGAAAACCACTCCTCCTTTATTGGATGATCTAGAAGAGTTGTAGCTTGCTTTGGTCAGGATGCAACAGGAAAAGGATTCTTGGAAGAACAAGTGCCAAACTATAGAGATCTCTTATAGAGCAGACTTGGAGGAGAAAGACGACTTGATTGAGATCCTTGAGAGTTGAGCGGTAGAGACTATGGAGAGGAAAGGGGATTTATTTTCTCCTAAGCCTCACTTGGATGCTAGCTGATCACTTCCTGATTCAGGTGATTGGAAGGAGGTTGCCACCTGGTATGCGGAAGAAAATCAGAGGTTAAAGGCTCAGATTTCCAGGCTTATGGGGGAGCGCCCGCGTATAGAGTGATCTCTGACAACTTTACTTCTTGGGGTTTTAGACTTTATTTTCATCTTGTACTTGGGATTGTTGAGACTTGTAAGCTATTTTGAAGTTACTATAATAAAAAAATTCAGCATTTCAAATGCGTTATTACTTTGATATTTGCAATGTGTCTATAAAACTTTAAATCCCTTGAAATATTAAATAACAAAATAAAATCATGTGCATTGCATATCGTGCATCATATGGCACATATTTCTTGCATTTGTTATGGATATCCAGGTGTCTTACCAAGCTTCTTTACTTTGTTTAGCAAGCTAACTCACCACTACAACACTCGGGCTAATTTCAGAAGGAAGATGGACAACTTAGAACAAGAGAACCGCAAGCTGCGCGAGGAGGTTTCTGCTTTGAAGGCCGGCATGTCCAATCTTACTACTCTGATGGAATCTCTGGTGGCTACTCAAAATCAGCCACCGAGTGTTCAACCTCAACCGACAAAGGCTATTGCTGAAGCTCTGACTATCCCTGTATCCGCTACTCCAACTATTGTTCAGAATCGCATGCCTCAAGGTTATCCATGGGGAATGCCAGAGAACTTTGCGCCTGAAGGTTTCAATATTGGTCCTCAAGATACTCCAATTGTTCAGACTATTGTTACTCCTGCACCTCCTTCGGTGAATATGATTATGTTTGTTAATGATGATGTGTGTCGTCCTTTTCCTCCACCAAGTGAAGACTTGGGTCTCTATGACAGAATGGAAGATTTTCAAGAGCAGTTTAACAAGATGCAGAGGGAGATGAAGGCCCTCAGGGGAAAAGAGTTATTTGGGAAGAATGTGAATAAGTTATGCTTGGTCCCAAATGTTAAGATACCTACAAAGTTTAAGGTCCCGGAGTTTGAGAAGTACAAGGGTAACACTTTCCCTCGTGTTCATCTGGTAATGTATGTAAGGAGAACGTCTACCCATATTGATGATCAGCGTCTGCTGATTCACTTCTTTCAGGATAGTTTGACCGGTGTTGCGCTGAAGTGGTATATGATTTTGGACAGAGTCAGCATCCATAATCTCAATGACTTTGGAGAAGCATTTATCAGACAATACAAGTACAACATGGACATGGCGCCTGATCGTGATTAACTCAGGGCCATGGTTCAGAAAGACAGGGAATCATTCAAAGAATATGCATAGAGATAGCGTGAGGTAGCCTCCCAAGTGATTCCTCCCATGGAAGAGAAGGAGATGACTAAGATTTTCTTGAAAACTCTGGGTGCTTTCTACTATGAAAGGATGGTAGCAAGTGTGCCAAGTGACTTTACTGAAATGGTAGGCATGGGTATCCGTTTATAATAGGTTGTAAGAGAGGGTCGTTTAACAAAGAGTGAAGGATCTGGAGGTGCGAAGAAGCCATCTTATGGGTTTACCAAGAAGAAGGAAGGGGATACAAATTTTGTTATGCAAGAGAGGAGGGTTAATCCTCCTAGAAGAAATTAGCGTCATCAGCAAGTCGCCTCAGTTACTCCAGTTGTTGGTGTAGCTCCAACCACCTTGTCTTATCAGAGACCATCCCAGCAGGGGTATCAAGGATATAATCATAGAAAGGAGATTTATGACCCTATTCCTATGAGTTATATAGAGTTATTACCGGCATTGATTCAGAAGAAGTTGGTGCAGACCCGACCACCTCCTGCTGTACTATCACCATTGCCTTGGTATTACAAAGCAGACCAAACATGTGCTTTTCATCAGGGAGCACCAGGGCATAATGTTGAGAATTGTTATCCTTTGAAAACTGAGGTGTAGAACTTGGTGAAGTCTGGAATTCCATCTTTAAAGGATGTGTGTCCTAATGTGAAAGACAATCCTCTACCCAAGCATGGAAGAGCAAATGATGTGAATATGGTGGCCGGTTGTCCAGACGACTTCTGGATTTTTGATATTCATCTAGTTAGAGGATATTTGGGGAAAATGCATGCAGACCTCTGTGAATTTAGCTACTATACGCATGACCATTCCGGTTGTGCTATTTGCAGTACAAACATACAAGGTTGTAACAAGATAAAGGTTGATTTACAAGAGAGGATGGATGAGGGCCTCATCCATATAATCAGGCCTAGGGCAGAGTATGAAGAGGAGGTGAATATGGTTTCTAGATGTCCTAGGGAGTTCATAATTTTTGATGTGGAGTATATGAATGAAGACCTTTTGCAATTGCATGCTACTTTCTGCCACATGGCTTGTCAGGTGGAACATCAGTATGGATCTTTCCGAATTTGCTATCGAGACTCCTGAGGATGTTCAATCGTGAGGAAAGGTGTTCAGTTGTTGTTGGACAATGGAACTATCAAGGTTACAGGTCAAAGGGGTGATTACGATGAGGTTGATATGATTGAGGTTTGTTTGGCTGAAGAAGAGTCGGATATGCCTCTGTAGATGAGTATTTCTCCTCAGATGAGGATTTGTTTTCCAGAGATTACTCAATAATGACTGATTGCATTGAAGAAGGGGTAAACATCATTGTGCCTTGTTTTGGTGCACCCTCCCATTTTGAAGTTGAGTATCATAGCAAGCCAGATGTTACCCCATTGGTGATTAGTTTGTTAGGTCATATCCCCTACAAGTCAGAAAAGGTTGTACCCTACAAATATAACGCTATAATCTTAGAGGATAGTGTGGAAGTTCCCATCCAGCCAATGCCTGATGTTGGAAATATTGCTGAGACTAGCAGAGTGACCCGCAGCGGTCGTGTATTTGCACCATTTGTTCAAGGAGATGTTAGTGCTGGAAAGAAAATTGCTGAGAATGTTGAACCCAGGAAGGTTATGGGTGAGACTAGTGAGGCTACGTTAGAGAAATAAGTCGGTGATATTTTGAAGATAATCAAGATGAGCGACTATAGAATTGTAGATCAGCTACTGCTGACTCCTTCAAAAATATCTATTTTGGCTTTATTGATAAAGTCCTCTTCTCACAGAGAATCTCTGATGAGGGTACTGGATCAAGCTTTTGTGGAAAGTGACATGCCTATAGACCAATTCAGCAGTGTAGTAGGGAACATTGCATCATGTAATAACCTGAGTTTCTACAATGATGAATTCCCAGATGAAGGAAGGAATCACAACCTGGCCCTCCACATCTCTATGAACTACAAGAATGATTCATTATCCAATGTGCTGATTGATAATGGATCCGCTTTGAACATTATACCGATGAGCACGCTTATGAAGTTGAAATATCAAGGAACTCCCATGCGCCCAAGTGGCATTATTGTGAAAGAGTTTGATGGATCAAGGAAATCTGTTATCGGTGAAGTGGACTTGCCTATTCATATAGGCCCACATTTGTTTCAGATTACTTTCCAGGTCATGGACATCGCACCCGCTTATAGTTGTTTGCTAGGAAGTCCATGGATACATGAGGCAATGGCTGTCACTTCAACTTTACACCAGAAACTGAAGTTTGTACATGAAGGAAAAGTGGTAATCATAAATGGAGAACAGACATTATTGATATCTCATTTGTCCTCTTTCAGCATTGTGGAGGCAGATGAAGCTGCTTCTGGAACCCAGTTCCAAGCCTTATCCATTGATAACATAAGAGGAAATAAGAATTCTATGATTTCCCTTAAGGATGTGCAGCAAGTTGTGTGTAAGGGTCATAGTGAAGTATGGGGACAGATTATGGATCCACCTGTAAACAAGAACAGAGTCGGCTTGGGGTTCTCTTTGAAGAATGACAAAGGTAAGAGCATTAAGCCGAAGTCTGTTGCAGGCAAGTATCAAGACATCTTCCGTCGCGGGGGTTATCTTCATCCAATTGTTTCTTGGATTAATGCCATTATGGAAGAGAAAGTAAAGCCAGAAAAGCCAAATAACGTGATGCATGGAGTTAGGGTTCAGAATTGGATCACCATTGATGTTCCCTCTTGCATACATGTTTCAAAGTAATTTGTTTTGTTAATATTTGTTGAAAAGATTTCACTCTGCCCAAGGTGTAAGTATTAATGTTGTATGGGCTTATCTGTTTGCTGTAACTTTTAAAATCAATAATAAAAGTTGTCTTTGTTTCCCAAATTATGTCTTTAATTTCTGCTTTTCCTTGGAAAATGGTAATCAGAAAAAACCTTTCAAAATAAATAATAACTAAAATCCAATATGCATGATAAATTTTTATATGTGTGAGTTTTTAAAAGCAAACATAAATCATATGTGCAGATTAATTAAAAGACCCGTTGAATACAATGACCCTGCATCCTCTCCCAACTTTGAATGTCCTGTGTATGGGGCCGAAGAAGAAGACTATGATGAGATTCCAGAAGATGTCTCACGGTTTCTTGAGCGCGAGGAAAATTCCATTTAGCCATATAAAGAACCATTGGAAGTAATCAATTTGGGTTCAGAAGAAGATCTGAAAGAAGTCAAAATTAGAGCATTGCTGCATCCTGATGTGAAGAGCAGGTTGATTGAGTTGCTGAAAGAGTACGTGGATATTTTTGCTTGGTATTATCAATATATGTCTGGTCTAGATACAGATATTGTAGAGCATTGTTTGTGATTGAAGCCAGAGTGTCCACCAATCAAACAGAAGTTGAGAAGAACTCACCCAAATATGGCAGTGAAGATCAAAGAGGAGGTTCTAAAGCAGATTAATATGGTTTTTCTTGTGACATCAGTGTATCCTCAATGGATTTCCAATATTGTCCCAGTACCGAAAAAATAAGAAAAAGTTCACATGTGCGTAGATTACAGAGATCTAAATAAAGTTAGTCCAAAAGATGATTTTCCATTTCCACACATTGATATGTTAGTGGATAGCAGAGCAAAATTTAAAGTATTCTCGTTCATGGACGGATTTTGCGGGTATAATCAAATAAGAATGGCTCTAGAGGACATAGAAAAAAATGTTTACCATACCCTGGGGAACATTCTATTACAGAGTGATGCCTTTCGGGTTGAAGAACGCTGGTGCAACGTACCAGAGGGCTATGACAACCCTATTCCATGATCTGATGCACAAGGAAATTGAGGTATATGTTGATGATATGATTGCTAAATCCCAGACTGAAGAAGGTCATGTAGAAGATTTATTGAAGTTGTTTCAGCGTTTGAGGAAGTATCGTCTCCGCTTGAATCCAAATAATGTACCTTCGGTGTTCGATCGGGGAAATTTTTGGGTTTCATTGTTATCCAGAAAGGAATTGAAGTTGACCCTGATAAAGTCAAAGAAATTCAAGAGATGCCAGCACCGAGAACTTAAAAACAAGTCAAAGGGTTCCTCGGGCGTTTGAATTATATTTCCATATTCATTTCCCACATGACTGCAACATGTGAACCGATCTTTAAGTTGTTAAAGAAATATCAAGGTTGTGTATGGATGGATGAATGCCAAAGGGAATTTGAAAGTATTAAAGAATATTTGCTTGAACCTCCTATCTTGCTCCCTCCTGTCGAAGGAAGACCGTTGATTATATATCTGACAGTGTTAGATAAATCCATGGGTTGTATTCTGGGACAACAAGATGAAACAGGGAAGAAAGAGTACGCCATTTATTATCTCAGCAAAAAGTTTACTGATTGTGAGTCGCAGTATTCCATGCTGGAAAAGACATGTTATGCTCTGGCATGGGCAGAAAAACGTTTACGGCAGTATATGTTGAATCACACTACTTGGTTGATCTCCAAAATGGATCCAATCAAGTAAATTTTTGAAAAGCCTGCTCTTACTGGGAGAATTGCCCGCTGGCAGATGCTGTTATCTGAATATGACATCGAATACTGCACTTAAAAAGTTATTAAAAGAAGCTTGTTAGTAGATTATCTTGCTCACCAACCAGTTGAGGATCATCAGTCTATGAAATATGAATTTCTCGATGAGGATGTGGGGTTTCTGAAAGTGAAGGATTGCGATGAACCATTTCATGTGGAAGGTCCTGATCTTGAATCTCGTTGGAGTATGATATTTGATGGAGCTGTGAATGCTTATGGTAAAGGAATTGATGTTGTGATTGCCACTCCATATGGATCGCACATTCCTTTTACTGCAAGGTTGACATTTAATTGTACTAATAATATGGCAGAATATGCGGGTTGCATCATGGGTCTCGAGGAAGCTATTGATCTCAGAATTAAAATTCTAGATATGTATGGTGATTCAGCTTTGGTAATAAACTAGATTAAAGGAGAATGGGATACTCGTCACCCCGGCTTGATCCCTTACAAATATTATGCTAAAAGGTTGTTACCCTTCTTTAATAGAGTTGAATTCCATCACATTCCTAGAGATGAAAATCAAATGGCGGATGCTCTGGCAACTCTAGATTATATGTATCAAGTGAATACTTGGAATGATATACCTCGAATTATGGTTCGGTGACTCGATATGCCCACTCATGTGTTTACAACAGAAGAGGTAGCGGATGAGAAACCTTGGTATTATGATATCAAGCATTTTCTACAAACTCGGGAATACCTGATTGGTGCATTGAATAAAGATAGAAAGACATTTAGAAGATTGGTTGGCAGTTTCTTCCTCAGTGAAAATGTGTTGTACAAGAGAAATTATGACATGGTCTTGCTCAGATTCATGGATAGACGCGAAGCGGACATGTTGATGCATGAGGTTCATGAAGTTTCATTTGGCACTCATGCCAATGGACATTCGATGGCTAAAAGGATGGTAAGGGAAGGTTACTATTGGCTGACAATGGAATCTGATTATTACAAATTTGCAAAGAAGTGTCATAAATGGCAGATTTATGCGGACAAGGTTCATGTGCCTCCGACACTTCTCAATGTTATTTCTTCCCCGTGGCCTTTCTCTATGTGGGGTATTGATATGATTGGAATGATAGAACCCAAAGCTTCAAATGGACACCGTTTTATCTTGATAGCAATTGATTACTTCACCAAGTGGGTGGAGGCTGCTTCATATGCTAATGTTACTAAGTAGGTGGTTGTGCGCTTCATTAAGAATAATCTTATATGTCGGTATGGTGTGCCGAACGGAATTATCACTGACAATGGCTCGAATCTGAACAACAAAATGATGACAGAACTGTGTGAAGAATTCAAGATTGTCCATCACAACTCATCTCCGTACAGGCCAAAGATGAATGGGGTTGTTGAAGCTTCTAATAAGAATATCAAGAAGATTATCCATAAAATGGTTGTTACTTATAAGGATTGGCATGAAATGCTCCCTTTTGCTTTGCATGGATATCGAACATCTGTCCGTACTTCAATAGGAGCAACCCTGTTCTCCCTTGTGTATGGATTGGAAGTTGTGCTCCCAATCGAGGTTGAGATTCCCTCTTTGTGAGTGATAATGGAAACCAAATTGTCAGAGGCTGAATGGTTCCAGAACAGGTTTGACCAATTGAATTTGATCGAAGAGAAGAGAATGACAGCTTTGTGTCATGGACAGTTATATCAGAAAAGGATGAAGAAAGCTTTTGATAAGAAGGTCAAAACTCGTGAATTCAGAGAAGGAGACCTCGTGCTCAGGAAGATGATGTCTTTTAACGCTGATTCTAGGGGCAAGTGGACTCCCAATTTTGAAGGCCCATATGTTGTCAAGAAAGCCTTCTCTGGCGGTGCATTAATTCTTGAAACTATGGATGGCGAGGATTTCCCACGTCCCATGAATGTTGATGCAGTCAAGAAATACTTCGCCTAAAGAAATAAAAGAACAGCTTGCTAAGTTGAAAACCAGAAAGGGAGACTTAGGCAAAAAAAAGATAGTCTCGGTAGGCCGAAAACCCGAAAGGGCGGTCTAGGAAAAAATTAGAGACATAAACAAAATAAATTTCCCGCTAAGCTGAAAACCCGCAAGGGCAGCTTAGGCAAAAGTTAGGGACTTTCTTGGCAAGTAACTACATCAGAAAAGACTTGATCATTGGAGCAACAATCTTCTCGGATCCTCATCACACTTCAACGGAAGCCGCTGCTCAGGATTTCAAAAGTTGTTAGAAAGGATGGTGGTTATTGTATATTACCATTTTCTGAACTTTGTAATTATCCATGGAGTCTCTCCGTTCGCAGACTACCATTCTATTAATGAAATTTGAGCTTTTACCCAATTCTTTGTAGTTCTTATTTTATTTAGCTTGCAAAGACTCCTTTTATTATTAATAATAACTTTCAAAGTGAAAAGATTAAATAACAAGATTGATTTTCAAAAAGAATTTACAATTTGCTTTTACTTTAAAATTTATGATGCAAGAGAAACAACAAAAGTGGTGATCCCAGGAATGGACGAACTCCAGTTGCTTTTAAGAAGTTTTGTTCTAGGGGAAGTTTTTCTCAAGATGTTTTCGCTGTATTGGAGAAGTTGGTACAATAATGACTCTCGAAGAACACGGGCCTTTGTTTTCCCCAGTGAAGAACGTATATTGATTTTCCCTTTGTGAATATGGTGTTGACCTCCCTAATGAAGTCAGCACGAATCCCCAGTTAATGTTTTGATGATTTGATGTCCGTCCGCTCTACTTGAAATTGATTTTTCATGTCCCCAGTAGAGGCATTACTTTTGAAAACATTTGATTCCCCGTTAAAAGTCTGAGTGCTACTCCTTGGTGAAGCCTGGAGAAGGATGTTCTATCCATGTATCTGTACAGTTTAGTCACTATACTATGACTCTCCCCAGTGAAGTTAAGCCGTGAAAGAGGATTTTGTTTCCTCAGTTTGTGCTTACTTTTTCTTGGAATGATCATCTTGGGTGTGATTTAGCCAAGTGTTGTTTATGCCCGGGTTGGTTTTTCCTGGTTACTCCCAGTGTTATATGTTTGTTTTGTCAGCATATGCACGATAACACTCATACATTCATACATACATCATGCATAGCTAAAATTGTCAAATCATTGCTCATTCACATTCGTTAATATTTTGTTGACATATTACCTTTTTTTGCAGAGTTATGTTGTCCTCTCTCCAATAGAGTGTTGTCCTTAAGTAGGAAGCGTATATTCTTTCAATTTCCCCACTGATTTATCCGTCGTGGATGATTTTTGCTTTAGCCTTCTTTTACAGCTCTTGTATGTTTTCCTCTTTTTTCGAACGACTGTCTCATTCTAATTTATTTCTGGTTTGAATTTTCGATCCTCGGTAATATTTTTACTTTGGATTTCTACAAGCTTCGAGCATTGGTTTGAGAATGTGCATTTATTTTGCACGAGAAGACCTTTATCTCCTCAAGAAGGAATATATTGGCATTTCCCCAGGAAGTCATATTGCTCTCCCCGAAAATCATTTTTTTTACAATCCTTCCTATAACAACAAGTAGCAGGTCTCTTTATTTGAGCAACCTGTACTTCCCTGTAAAAGTCGACGTAACCTTTTTGCTATCTTCTCTATGAATGGATAGTTTGCAGTCTGTTACCAAATTACTCCAGTGGATGGCAAGAATTTCAATATCACAGAGACGGTTCATTGTGAAATCTTTGCAAGTGGTAGTCTCTTTATTTGAGACAGCTTATATGTTACCCTTTCCAGGCAGAGTGCCTTGGTTAAAGAAGAAGTTGAGACCCGTTCTAGATGAAATGCCAAAATTTTGGGGAACTTGTTATCTTTTTGCTACCCTCAGTGAATGTTGGTAGTTCATCGTCAGTGAACGGTGGTGCTATGATATATTTTCTCTCTACCTTCAGTAAAAGTTGGTAGGTCACCTTCAGTAAAAGTTGGTGATTGTTATCTTTTTGCTACCCTTAGTGAACGTTGGTAGTTCATCATCAGTGAATGGCGGTTCTATGATATATTTTCTCTCTACCTTCAGTGAAAGTTGGTGATTTTTATCTTTTTGCTACCCTCTGAACGTTGGTATTCATCGTCAGTGAACGGCGGTGCTATGATATTTTCTCTCTACCTTCAGTGAAATTTTGTAGGTCACCTTCAGTGAATGTTAGTGATTGTTATCTTTTTGCTACCCTCAGTGAACGTTGGTATTTCATCGTTAGTGAACGGCGGTGCTATGATATTTTCTCTCTACCTTCAGTGAAAGTTGGTAGGTCACCTTCAGTGAAAGTTGGTGATTGTTATCTTCTTGCTACCCTCAGTGAACATTGGTAGTTCATCGTCAATGAACGACGGTGCTATGATATAGTTTCTCTCTACCTTCAGTGAAAGTTGGTAGGTCACCTTCAGTGAAAGTTGGTGATTGTTATCTTTTTTCTACCCTCAATGAACGTTGGTAGTTCATTGTCAGTGAACGGTGATAATATAATATTTATTTTCCATCTACCTTCAGTGAATGTTGGTAGCTCACCATCAGTGAATGTCGGTGTTGTTATTTCTTTCCTCTTTCTACCTTCGGTGAACGTTGGTAGTTTCTCCTTTAGTAGGAGTTGGTGTATCCTTTGACCTTTTTTACCAACCTCTATGAGTCAGGTCTTTTGATCCACCAGTGATTTATTTTCCAGGTCGGGTTGCTCTCTTGTTTCTTTATTACATCCCCAGTGGTGTTTTGCCTCCCTTTGGAGTTGTCCATGAGCATTCATATTCATAAGCATTGCATGGCATCTTAGGGCCAAAAATATGGTTTGTTTTATATTTAAGTATCTTTAATCACGTCAACACGAATATTTTTAACCTTTGTATCTCTGGATAGAAGAAACTTAAATAAGGGAAGTTGTTGTACCCCAATTTTTGCCCCTAATATCCCTTCATCATGCCATATTGGTTCAATCACAACAAGATCACATTAGGGCTTTTGGTCCTCCTCCCTACCTTTAGCTTTGCTCTTTGAGCAATCACTAAGCACCTTGACTTGTTTTCTTTTCTAGTCATGAATAGTTTGTCTTGATTTTTCCTTTTAATTAATAAAATGCAATGTTGGTTTTTCTTGCTTGTTACTAATGTAGGTAAATTCAATGAGATTTAGCAAGTTGCTCCATGGGTTCATGAGTTTATTTCCATGCCCTAGTCAACAAAGCTTGGTAAGTTCAAACCTCACCATTGAATTTGTTTTAAAATAAATGGCATGGCAAGGTTATTTTGGTTCACCACATTTCAAGGTTATCAAATTTAATTCAAAAGTACAAGAGTTGACTGAAGAAGTTGTCATGCTTGGACAAGGCTTTGTTCCCATTGGTCACAAGTGCATATTTATCTCAATTCTAAATATATGGAAGTGGTTTTAGTGGATAGGAGTTCTCATTTTAATCCTCAACAACTTCTATTTACAAAGCATTTGTGTTGGTACAAGAAGTTTGTTCAAAATTGCCAAGGTTCCTCAAAACATTTTCTTGATCTATGAGTTAGGGTTTTGAACTTCAAAGAAGTGTATCTTTATCATATTTTTGTAATTTTGAGTGATTCCAAAAACATCTTTCTATTAAAATGGTTATCAACAAATAACTTCAAAAGTTTCAAGTATTTTTCATGTGGAAGAAACTTGATGATGAAGAAAGATTACAAGTCCTCCAGATGAGCCCCCATTTTCTCATGTATGACTTCAAATGATCATAACTTGGTCAATTTTTATGACCTTGAGCCCATTATTTTTCCATTATTATCTTGAGGATGTGAAATTTATGCATTCTTTTATGTGCAAAGTGATAAAATTGATGGAAGATGCCCTAAGGATACAAAAGATTATAGGTTATTTCATGATTTTTTGCCAACTTCAACAACTCATAACTCTCTATATTTTTGGATATTTTGAATGGTTCAAGTTTCAAAATGTCATTCAATAGGTCTATTTCATGCCATCTTTTTTGGTCAAGAGAAAATTCCAAGTAGAAGGCCATGTTTGCATGCAAAACATTATAGGTCACTTTTGAAGAAAAATTTGAAATATTTCTAAGTATGGAAAGTCAACCCTTTTCCCCAACTTTGACTCAATGCAACTTTCAGCTCAAGCATCCATTTGATTCCATTCTTTTTCCATTGTAAAGCTTGTAATATCATCTTTCTAAAGCATCAAGAATCATGCCCTAAGACCCCTTGAACTGAGAATGCCATTGATTTGAACTTTGTAACTTGAAATTGAAGTTTCTTCAAAAGTCAGAATTCGAAATCATTGGTTTAGATTCTAAACACTTTGTTTCTGCGTGTTTTTGCCTCTAAACATGTTTAGTGAACTTCCAGAAGTGATTAGCACAACAAAATGCGTGTTTTGGATGAGTTTTGATCAAATTGGAAGTCACACTTTTCTTCTTTGCAACTTCACACGATTTCCCTCCAAACTTCATCATTTCATACGCTTGGACATTCCATTTGATTCCCTATAAATAGAGGGTCATCCCTCATTCATTTCCTCAAGCTTGGATATCCAAAATCACCCTGCCAAACTTGTTCCATAACTCAGAATTCTACAACTTCGAAATCTATTTTCAAGCCTTTTTCAATCCAATTTTTCCATCAATTTACCTTCCTTGATCTTCCCTGAAGCTAACCATATAATTACATTCAAGAATCGTGCCCTATATTGCTCCATAGAAGTCTAGTTTCAGAACTCTTCAACTCAACTTCAATAGGTAGATGCATTCATCAATTCTTCAAAACTTTGATATCATTGTGATTTTCTCATTGCCCTGGTTCTAGTCGCAACACTTACTTTTATCTGGAAACTTGTTTTGACCATGAAATTCCAAATCCCTTTTCAAAACTTTCTTTCCAAATTGCTTGAGTTACGTTTTATATAAATTTATCGCGAAGGTAAGGTTGTCTTCATCTTGAAGAGACGAAGCGAATGGCATAGGTCTCGTGCTCTAATTTTACAGATTGAGCAACCTGATTTTGGGACTTGCTGGAGGTTGAAGATGACCAACGTGTCATCCTTCAACCAATAAAACAACGCCATTTGGATTTTTTGAATTTCTTATTTATATTTGATTCAGTGCTTTATTCACTAATGACCATGATATCCACATCGCGCCAAATCCCTTGAATTTGATTACTAACACGTTTTGGCTCTCATCCTATGGTCCCCGTATTTTTTTACTTTATTTTTCTTTTTGATTTTTATATTTAATTGTTTTAAATTTCAAAAAATCATAGAAAATTTATTTAGTCAAAAAACTATGAAAAAATTATGAAAAATATTTTTGATTTTTGATTTTTATTTTTTCACAATTTTATTTTGTGTGTTGATATTTTTTATAAATTTCCACTTTATTTGAATTGTTTTAAATGTTTAAAAATACTTGTATGCATTTTTAAATTCTGAAAAAATTATGGAATGATCCAATGATATTGTGACAAATATTTGTGACCTCGTTTATTTTTTATTTCTGACTTTGTTATTTTTTTATCATTTTTGGTTTATTTAACTCGTTTCTTTAAATTTTAAAAATAGTTTCTGACTCTTAAAAAATTACCAAAAATTTTATAAAATCATTTTAGTTCATTTCTGATTTTTCTATGATCTTACTTTTATTTTTTGATTAATTTGAATATAGTTGATATTTTTCTCTTTTATTTCTATTTTAAAACATTTTTAAAACCCTTTTTATATATATATATTAAATGAAATATTATTTTGTGATTATTTTCTGGCTGATCTTGGATTAAATTGTTGGTCATGAACTTTGTTAACATCTTTGGATCCATGATATTGAGTCTAACTCCACAAAAATGGATGAATGATTTTAATAATAGTTTGATTTAAATTTAATTCAAATGTGGTTTGTATATTCTCTCCCACCCCTCTTCATCTTGTCCCTTTCTCATTGCACTAAGTGTTATTGGAGCATGATCTCTATATCATGTCTCAAAACAAATGGTGCATAGATTGCTAATGACTGGCCTCAAAATAGGTGCGACTTCTATATAAGTCCACTTATGATTGCTAACATAGCGCAAAATTTTGTCTCGATTCAAATAAATGATCATTCGTGGCCCAAACCTATGTTTGCTAGCCCAAGTATGTTAATTTGATCTCTTTGATCCAATAACATTGAGATTCATTGTGTGGAGGCTTTGGTTCTACCAATCCTCTAATGGATCTATAAAAATTTTGGTCAACGCAGACCACTTAAACATCGTTGATCATTAAATGGTGCTTTTGAGGATTCCAAATGGATGATATACATGACAAAAAGAAAATGAAACTTGTTGTGTGCAGGCTTTGGTTCTACCAATCCTCTAATGAGTTCCAAATGAAAGTTTCAAGATGGTCATCCAACTAACCACTAATTATTAAATTGTTTTTACTTTATGCCTTTTTTATTTTTCATGCTTTATGTACCATTTACATTAAGCATTATATTTCATGTCATTTTTATTTTTCTCACTTGAGCCTTTTCTTTTCTCTTCTAAGACACCTAATAATCAACATGAACCATAAAAAACTTTAATGATGTTTGGACTATTTGGTAACTATCCTTGGCATTATGGAGTATTGGACTTCTTGGACTTAGGATTAGAAACCTTGGCCTATGTTGGAGACCTTGTGACCTTAATTGATATTTTGTCTAGAGTTCTTGAGGTTTACCTCAAGACATTGGGTTTTTTTTTGTGTGCAGGTTATTGTGATTACATTCTTTGTTTGTAATATGGAATTCACGCGTATACAGTCGTTACTCTGCCCAATTTTTTATGAAGACTTAATACACTTGAAGTTTGGTTCTCATAAGAAGTCTAGTATCTTTGCTTTCTTGGTTTGAATCCAAAGAATAGGAATTCTATGTTGGCTCATAATATCAAGTATTGGATTCTTGTTGGTTAGATGGTTCTTATCCCTAGCTTTTACCTTATTCTTTAGGATAGACTCTTCTTCTCCTCCCATCTTCTTAAATTTCAAAAAAATATTCTCCCTCCTTTTGAAAACTCTTCTTATTTTTAAAATTGAACTACTTTCATAATAAACTTGAACTTAGGTCCATGCATTTTCAAAACATCTTTCACAAATAAACTTCAATCAACATTTATAAAACCTTGACATTTTTTTGTGAGAAGACTAAAAATCAATCAATCTCATTTCAAACCATTTTATCACTTTGGATTTTTTACTTTTAAAACTTTTCTGAAAAGAGTGGACTCTTGTCAATCCTTGTAGTGACTCAAACAATTATAATTCTACAATATGTAGTAAAGAGAGATATTTTCCACTTGGGTGTTGAGTGAGGCATTGTTGAATTTTTTTTTAAAAATCCAAGCCATATCCTCCACTTTGAGATGATGTGAATTCTCCATTCTCATGATTGTGGGTAGTAAGTATGTTTTTCTACACGGACAATGACGATGATGTCTTATCTCATAAAATTAACAAACACACATGTGTTTTAAAATTTTCAAAGGTGAACTACGTGTACCCTGATCCCCTATTGCACAAAAGATGGTACGTAGGCACTAAAGGTTCGCAACCGCGGCGGGTGCAAAAAAATAATAAAAAATATTTCTTTTCTCACCTCCACCATCTATTTTTATACAACATTCTTATAGCTAAAATATACAGATTTTACAAAGAGGTTCCTGCAGAGTACCGTAGATGTTTAGGGTGCTAATACCTTCCCTTTACATAACCAACCCTCTTACCTAGAATCTTTCCCCCTCTTTTTTTGGGTTATTCGCTCTTTTCCCATTCCTTTGGAAACAATAAAGCGCAGTGGTGATTTTTATTTTGATATGTACAAGTCTAGTCAATCCAATGGCTTAGTCTTAAACATTTATACTGTTATTCTCTGAAGAACAAAATCCAAGACCTGATTGATAACAAGACTATTGAATTCGATCCTCCACCAACTCCCAATGTGATCACCGCACCCATTCCTAATCATGGTAAGGGTGTCAATGCTATTGAAGATTCCTCTTTTGTTTCCTCCATCAAAGATTTGACCACTCCTTTGAAGATTGTTAAAAAGAATTTGCTGAAAGCCAGTGTATTTCCAGGTTGTTTTGAAGACTTCTACCATTGTGCTGTATAAATTATTAGTTGTGAATGGCTGAAGAAAGGTGTCCAAAACCTGATTGATAGCCATGAGATTCTATTTGAAAAAACTCCATCTGTGAAAAGATTGATCCAAAGTGTATCTCAAGAGTTTGAAGACGTGCCCATCATTACTATCTCAAACACTCCTATTAGGATCACCTCCAAAGGTCCTATTAGGATTCCCACTGAATCAAAAATAGCTCCATTAATTATCACCACACTGGGCCAGTCCCTTACTCTTCTGATAAGGATGTGCCCTAGAATTATGGGGCGGAAGTGTATTACCATGGTATCAAACAAGATTCATGGATTGCCGAAGATGAAACTGCTGACATTACAAACATTCTTGGATCAAGTAAAGCTACTAGGACAGAGAGGATCTTCTCTCCAGAGATTTCACCTCCGACAACCACTACTACACCTATCCGTATTATCGATGTTAAACTTGTTGTTGGTACTCAGGGAAAGGAAAAAATGACTGAGCCTACCAGGACGGAGGCACCCACAAAAGATATTACCATTGAGGATCCATCTACCCAAGAGATGGAGGAGATTCTAAAAATCATCAGAAAAAGTGATTACAAGATAGTGGAACACATGGGGCAAACACCCTTAAAGATTTCCATGTTGTCTTTGCTGCTATGCTCCGAGGCGCATGCCCAATCGCTGTTAAAATTCCTAAAAAATGCACATGTCCCACAAGAAACTACGGCCGACCAATTTGAAAATTATGTAGCAAGCTTGACTCCTGACAACGATTTGGGATTTTCAAATGCAGATTTGACCCCGGCTGGGAAGAATCACAACAAAGCTCGGCATGTTTCCATCGAGTTTAAAGGAACCACTTTAGCACATGTGTTAATGTATATTGGGTCCTCCCTGAGTATCTTACCAAATGGTGCTCTGAATAAGTTGGACTGTGAAGGTTTAGTGTTGAAACCTAGTGACATTATGGTGAGAGCTTTTGACGGATCAAAGAGAATGGTCCATGGAGAGCTTGACCTCCATATCAATTTTGGGTCTTATGTATTCAACTGAACATTCTATGTGATGGATATCCTCCCGGATTATTCTTGTCTTCTAGGACGCTCATGGATACAAGGGGCAGGTGCGATTACCTCCACATTACACCAAAATCTGAAGTACCCTGTCAAAGGGAAAATTATCACCGTCTGTGGGGAAGAAGAGTTTATGATCAGTCATCTAAATTCATTTAAGTATGTTGAAATGGATGGAGAATTCATTGAGACCCCTTGTCAAGCATTTGAAGTGGTCTCTCCAATGGTTGTTGCTGCCAAAGCCACTCATGACGCTCCAAAAGCTGCTAAAGATACACCAAGGATGGCTTCTCTCAAAGATGCTCGTGTTGTTGTTGAAGACGGAGGTTGCGCCATTTGGAGACAACTTCCTAATATCACATACAATTCAGACAAATTTGGGTTAGGCTTCACTTCCAAAGCTCAAAAAGATGTTTGACGCGCTCTTGTAGGGAAACTACCTCTCCGCATTAGTAACTTTGAAGTTAATGCTCTTGAAGACTCTGACAGTGGTGGTGACTAGGACGACTGGATCTACCCAACTGTTGATGGAGGACTCAACAACTGGAAGACCAAGGACTTCATCCCAATCTCTTTCAGCTAGGAGTAAATTCCATTTCCTGTTTTTATTATTTTGAGAAATTTGTCTATAATTTCCATTAAAACAATGAGTTTAAACCATGTGCCTTACCCGGGGAACAATGGTCCATTTGTTAAGATTTTGTCTTTTTCATATGTCATATGCTCATTTTAATGGAAAAACATTGGACTATTTTTCATTCGAATTTTGCGCTCTTTCTCTCTCTTTTATTTTACTGCATTTTCAAATAGCCATGTGACCTTACATGCACACACACACGTTTGCAGATCCACATCCACTCCGGTTCTCATCGACAATAATTCTGATATGGCCATCTATGACTTTGAAAATACAATCTATCAAGCCGAAGACGAAGGTGAAGAAGATTTTGAAATACCTAGAGAACTCGTCAGACTCTTGCTACAAGAGGAAATGGCCATTCAACCACATGAAGAACCAGTTGAGGTAATAAACCTGGGTACCGAGGTAGATAAGAAAGTAGTCAAGATTGGCACTAACCTGGGAGACAATGCCAAGAGAAGATTGGTCCAGATGTTGCACGACTATGAGGAGGTGTTCGCTTGGCCATATGAAGATATGTTGGGGCTTGATACTGATATTGTAGTTCATCGTCTGCCAATGAAAGAGGGGTGTCCTCCAATCAAACAAAAGGTTCGTCGCATACGTCCAAATATGTCTGAGAAGATCAAAGCTGAAGTAACGAAATAGTTCAATGTAGGATTCCTGGCAGTAAAATCATATCCCCAATGGGTTTCAAATGTTGTTCCAGTGCTGAAGAAAGATAGAAAGGTCTGTATATGTGTAGACTATAGGGATTTAAATAGGGCAAGCCATAAATATAACTTTCCTCTACCACATATCGATGTCTTGGGTGATAACACTGCTCAACATAAGGTGTTCTCCTTCATGGATGGATTCTCGGGTTACAACCAAATCAAAATGGCGCCTGAAGACATGGAGAAAAACACTTTTGTTACATAGTGGGACACCTTCTGCTATAAGGTCATGTTGTTTGGTATAAAGAATGCAGGCGCAACTTATCAACGGGCTATGGTTGCTCTATTTCATGATATGGATCATCATGATATATAAGTCTATATCGATGACATGATTGTGTGATACAGTGGGAGAACTGACTTGAGGGTTTTGCGTTTTATCGTAAATGTTGCGGTTAACAAGAGTCGCCACCGAATTTTCTTTTATCCAAAAGGAAAGGTGAAAAAGCACATGAAAGACCTTTGAGATGGTTTCTTGAGTTCGGGGGGTAGATTATGAAAAGGGAAGGTATTAGCACCCTTTTCATCCATGGTTTTCCATGGGCTCTTAGTTACTTGCTAGATCACTTGCTTTTGTTGTTTGAAAATGTGTTTGGTGTGATTTTGAAAGTATTTTGTAAAAGAGGCCATTCTTTTAGGCAATCTTTGTAATGATTCTCGTTCGTAAGAATGTATACAAAGATGTTTGTCTTTTTGAAAATGTTTTCAATGTTTGTAAGATGTTTTTTGAAATGTGTGTGTTTGTTTTTGAAAAGAGCAAGGATAGTTGTTTTGAAATAAAGCAAGTAACTAGAAGTAATCTACCTACTAAAATGTCTTTCTTGTACATTTTTTATTCCTTTTACATTGTTGTCTTACCATTGATTTGGTAAGCAACCCTATCTTTGGATGTAAACGGGATGGGCTTGGGTCATCGTATAACCATGATTAGCAATGTTGCAAAGTATCTTAGTATTTTCGAGGGACTAAGATCATTTTATAAGGCAACTTTGAATAGCGTCATCGAGGGACTATGATCTTTTGATTTTGTTTGTTTTACCAAGATACTTTGCATGCGTAACATGGCTATTTTTGTATAAAGCAACCAAGTGGAGAAACCCTAAGGGTGTTTGTGTGCAAGTGTGTTTGATTGCATGCATGATTTTATCTTGAATTAGGATTTTCTATTTCATTGATTTTATCTTGCCATACATATCCTAATCACTAGCATTTACACTTGAAAGTGATAAAATACAGAAATTTAAAGTCCTACACTATTACAATATTTAGGGGGTGGGGGTACACATTTATGAATGGGGAGTACCAGCGAGAAAAATAAAGAAAATAACAAGGGGAAGAAAGAAAGAAAAAGGAGAAGAGTCAGCGTGCTGCTGAGAGGAAATCAGAAGTTCTGACCCTGGCCTGCTGCAGGATAGAAACCTGCTAGTGAAAATGTATAGGTCAGAAGTTCTGACCCTGGTGCACTTCAAAACAAAAACCTGTTAGTGAAAATGTATGGGGTCAGAAGTTCTGACCCTGCTGGGCATATAGTAATTTTCAGAAGTTCTGATATTACTAATGACAAAACAGGCCCCAGAAGTTCTGGAGTCAAGGTCAGAACTTGGTCTCCCTCCGTGCTAGTCAGAACATCTGCAATTTGGTTATTTTTCCACAAAACAGAAGGCATGCCTAGGAAAATTTCAGCAGGTGTCATAGAATTTCAGAAGTCAGAACCAAAAATCAGAGGTAAGTTCTGAATTGTTCATTCTCTACTTAAGCATGCAGAGGCGTGAAAATCTCAGAACATGCACAACATCATAAGCATGATATCTACATTGTGTTTTTGAGCATGCAATTCTGGTGATGTTTTAAGCAATGTGGTGAGGGTCAGCAAGTGCTTACCTTGCAGCTAGAAGAAAAAATCTTTGGACTGGAGTCAGCCACTCTGATGAGGTTCTGAACAGGCTCTTTGAATGGATGGATGGATGGAGGGTGTATATATATGAGTCAGAAAACTGTATGGGTGTTTCTTAGTCTAGAAATACTTTGAGAGCAAATGGATTTTGAAAGCAGGGGATTCAAAGTTAATGGTTTGTATGATGTGTTTACATTTCTTGAAACTCTAGGAATATTGGGCAGAGATTCAAGGTGTTTTCTTGTTAAAACTTTTTGTTTCTTTCCAGCAATTTTTCTAAACTTTTTTTACCGGGTTTTCTCAATGGACAAAGGTGTTCTATTTATAGGCAAAGCATTGTGGGTTTTTAAAATGTTAAGTGGCACCAATATCATGCATTAGATGTTGACTTACTCTTGAAGAAAAGTTCATAAAAAGTTGTGATGATTGACAACTTTTAGCCTAGGTTGGGTTAGTAAGCGAGGATTAAGGAAAAGTGACACCCATGAGCAAAAAGTAGTGCATGAACCCATACCTAAATCTGCACAAGAGCGTTGTTATGTTGCACGTGGAGAGACCCTTTGGATAAATGCTCAAAAGTGGTTGTGAGCATTAATGAGCATTAAATGGTGATGAGATTGGTCAAGAATAAGAAATCTTGTAACACGAGATTTGCATCATTACTTAAATCTGAGTCAGCAGCTCCTATTTCAGCAAAGTCTGGAACAGCGCACCCAAGTTCTGATCTCAATATCCTGCTGCTTCAGCAAATTTTGAGGGTTCTCCAGACTTTTCAGCATGTTCTTTTGATTTGCCTCTGAAAACTCTGGACTTAGAGATTCTTCTTCAGTGTAACTTCCAATCTTTTTACCCCCTCACCTTCTGATTCCAGCATGTTCTGAAGGAGCTTTCAGGTTTTGTTGCTTTCTTTGCATTCTTCTAGCAAAATTTGACTGAACTTGCGTAGCTGCTGAAAAAGCCATGTTCTAATTGAAGGTTGTGTGATGAACCAAGTTTGCAAATTCTGACTGAGTTGGCGTAGCTGCTGGAGAGCCACATTCTGACGAAATGTTATGTGCTGAGCCAAGTTTGCAACTTCTGACTGCTCCTACCTGGAGGTTGGTTCAAAAGTTCTGAAGTTTCATTTTTCTTAAATACTTTAGAAAAATTCTAAGTATTTAGAATTTAACTCTTTCAAGGTAAAATTTGATTGTTGAGCTTCTTGATGAAAGAAACCTCATATTCCAATATGTCTTGATGAAATATGATTTTTGTGTTTCGATCTTGATCCAAAAACCAAAGTTTAACTTTTTAGCTTACAAATGACCATTTTGCCCTTGTAAATGGCTTGCTTGGAAAGGAATGATAACTCAAGGCTTGGATTTGTATAGGAGAAACTTTGAGGATCCAGGGTGATTTTTCCTGAAAAATGAGAGGGCAAATTTTGGGGTACAACAGCTGCCCCTGTTCAATCTTCTTTAACCTGAGGAGTTAGATTGGCGAGGTTTGCCATTCGCGACTCGAAGGTTGAAGATGATTGGACACTAGAGTGCCCAAAAATTTGCACTCGGCGACAATAGGAGGAATGGGCTTAAAGATGCCATTTGGAGAGGTAATAAGATCTTGTTGGGGATGGGCTTGTGGATGCCATCCAAGAATGCTTGTTACGATGTAGCTTGTATGTTTGAACATCAGAATGGCCTCCGTGTCTGGAGCGTATCTGAATTGTATCAGGAGTGTATAAATCTGAATCTAAATGAGTACTAGAATGACTTCCATGTCTGGAGCGTATCTGGACTATATCAAAAGTTGAAATCTGAATGAGTATCAGAATGGCATCTGTGTTTGGAGCGTATCTGGACTGTATCAAAAGTTGAAATCTGAATGAGTATCATAATGGCATCCGTGTCTGGAGCGTATCCATACTGTATCAAAAGTTGAAATCTGAATGAGCATCAGAATGGCATCCGTGTCTGGAGCGTATCTGGAATGTATCAAAAGTTGAAATCTGAATGAGTATCAGAATGGCATCCGTGTCTGGAGTGTATCCGTACTGTATCAAAAGTTGAAATCTGAATGAGTATCAGAATGGCATCCGTGTCTAGAGCGTATCTGAACTGTATCAGGACTTGAATATCTGAATGGGTATCAGAATGGAATCCGTGTCTGGAGCATATCCGAACTGTATCAAATGTCTGAATATCTGAATGAGTAGCTACTTAATCTTATCCTGAAAAGGGTAAAATGTTAGTTGGAACATAAAATTATGTTGCATGAAATGTATGATGCAATATATGTGTTTTATCAATGTTTATAATATATGTATGTAATGTATGCACATGCAAGCTGATTTGTTGTATTACTGTCTTCTCGGGGAAAATAAATCCCTGACTGCTGCTGAGGATATGTAAATCTTTAGGTCTTGAAGTTGAAGTGTTGATGAATTTCTGTTGGGAGGAATAAACTCTTGTTGTAAGGAAAATTCCATGTATTGCTCGCAAGATCTGCTTGGGGAAACTTGAAAATCTTGACGACTTTCATTGGGGATTATCTATTGGGAGTTTTTATTCCACTGGGGAGAAATGAAAAGTTAGTTGTTATCCAGTCGGATTCCATGCTTCACAACAAACTGCTGAGGAGTTTGGAGAAATTGGGCGATTTCTACCGAGATTCGATAAACTAGAAGCTCCATAGCTGGGGATTTTGTTCCGCTAGGGATAATGGAAAACTTCGTGGCGAGAAAGGTGATTTTTCCTTGCAAAAGTTCAGGAGTCTCGGTTGTCTTCCGCTCTATTAGGGAGTTACCCTTGGCTGGAGAGAATCAAAATTTAGCCGCTACCTGGTCGGATTCCAGGCTTCACAATAACCTGTTGGAGATAAGGAAAATTACTGTTATTTGGCCGGATCCCAGGCTTCACAGTGACCTGATGTAGAGTACTCTACTGGGGAAGAGGAGTTGTGGTCCTTTGATTTGTAGTAGTCGGAGAGGTAAATTCAAAGCAGGGGATTTGTAGTTTTTTTGCGATATGTGAATTTTCATGTTTTGATGGCGAATTTTCAATGAACTCTTGTCGAGAGGAGTAAATTTCATTGTAAGGGCAATGTCATGTACTGCTTGTAAGATCTGCTTGTGGAATCCAGAGAATTTTGACGATTTCTACTGGAGATTAATAATTTGAAATTTGTTCTGCTGGGGATTCAAATGGCGTACTGTGGGGATTACTTACGTAATAGCCTAAAGACGTTTCCCTATCCTTTCAACCAATCAGTAATTGTCTTTCTCATTTTGTTTATTTGTAAACAGTAATTATGTTCAAATGCATATGTTCATTAATTAATCATTGGATGCTTTTGCAAATAAAACACAAGTGTAAAGAAAAAAAGACAAATAGTTTTCTGTACTTTCAAAGAGATATCTTTGTATTTAATTTTGAATAAGTATTTTGTACAAAGGAGACAGACATCCTAGTAAGAGGATGGTGCCATAAAAGTAAGAAAAATTTGTACAAAGAAAGACAGTTATGTGTGATAACCCCATGGGGTTCCCATTATGCTATAGCATTCGTATCTCTGAATATCTTGTCTATTTGTTACTTCGTCCGAAGATGATTGAATTGATCAGAAACTCCGAGTTTTGTTAGAGAAAGTCAGGTGTTGTCTGTAAAGTGATCCGACGAGACATAGTCATACGCTTTAATTCCCTAACTTTTTCCAGGGCTGCCCTTTCGGGTTTTCGGTCCATTGGGAAACCCTTTTTTGCCCAAGTCGCCCTTTCGGGTTTTCAACTTGCCGGGTGTACAGTTTTCTTTTATTTTATCCCTAATTTTTGCCCGAACCTTTTTGGTTCGTCGGGATGCCCCTTTTGTTTTTTGCCTAGGTGTGTCAACCTAACGGACAACCGGTGGGGGAAACAGCACACAAAAGGCAACCCTTGCCACAACCCGGAAATAAACCGGCCAGCAGTAGGTTCCTCTTAACAGTCAACAGAGGGGTAGCAACATCATTCACAGAAACGGCATACAAGTCTTCATCAATGGCATTTACTCCATGCTGGGGCATAGGAGTAGTCACCACATTTGGTCTCTCAGGTGCCTCAAACTGTATCTCCTTTGCATCGATAAGGTCTTGAACCTTATTTCTTAGGGACCAGCAGTCATCAGTAGAATGCCCCGGGCTATCGGAGTGATAAGCACAGCGGGCATTTGGATTATACTTAGGAGATGCAGTATTCACAACCTTCGGAGCCTCTCTGACGGTCACCAAGTTGGTCGATAGCAGTTGTGGTAAGATCTGTGACAAGGTCATACTCAGCCGAGTGTATTCTCTTCTGGGTTTCTCACCCCTTAGTTGGTTGGGTTGCCGAGGAGCGGCAGCAGGCTTAGCAATTACCACCGCGTTGACATATTGGTGGCGCTCTGGTTTGTCTTGCCTTCTAGGCCCATACACAGCACTGGCCTCCTTCTTAAAAGGTTTCTTCTCAGAACTTGAAGATGCACCTTTCTGAATCTTCCCTGATTTCATGCCAGCCTCTATCCTTTCTCCAGTCAGGATGAGGTCTGTGAACCCTGCAGACGAATTGCCAATAAGATGATTGAAGAATGGCCCGGATAAGGTCCCTAAGAACATGTCTACTAGCTCACGGT
Source organism: Vicia faba (assembly GCA_948472305.1). Lineage (NCBI taxonomy): Eukaryota > Viridiplantae > Streptophyta > Magnoliopsida > Fabales > Fabaceae > Vicia > Vicia faba. The sequence continues at coordinate 1,650,865,427 of OX451737.1, forward strand.
CGGTCAATGGTGGCTGCACCCTGCCAGCCAGGTCCCTCCACTTCTGCGCATACTCTTTGAAACCTTCTCCCGATCCTAACGACATACCCTGGAGTTGGGTACGTGTAGGAGCGAGGTCGGCATTATATTGATACTGCTTGTAAAAAGCAGTAGCCAACTCCTCCCAGTTACGAACCTTGGTTCCATCCAGCTGATAGAACCATTCGAGATGAGTCCCTGAAAGACTCTCCTGGAAGAAGTGGATCCACAAGTTCTTGTCCACTGTATATGGCTGAATATTCCGCACATAAGATCTGAGATGTAGCTTTGGGCAGGACGCCCCGTCATACTTTGTGAAAGATGGTGCTTTGAATTTGTGTGGGATGACCACACCAGAAGATAGACCCAAGTCTCCGAAATCCAAACCAGGCACTTGTTGGATTTCCATGGCATTCAGTCGGTCTTCCAACTGCTTGTACCTGTCTTCAGCTGTAGGATACTGCTCCTCATTAAAATCAGTCTCGTTGTCAGAGACCACAGGACTAGGACCCCTTCCCCCTTGGGGACTGCCTTTTCCCACAGAAGAACCAGCTTGATCAACCTCATTCTGCAGTGTGTTACCAAACCTTCGGCCCGTGTTGAATAATACAGTTCTCTTCTTCTTCTTCTTGACCAGCAGAGCCTTCAATTCCTCCTGTCCTTGGGCCAAACCCATAATCAGCTCTTGAAACTGGGCGTTCTGAGCCTGAAGGGCCTTGATGGACTGCTCGGTAGATGATTCAGGGTTCATGATGCTGAAATAAACAGCAAAGAACATTAAGCAACCTGAAAAGAAAAGTATCTGCTATGCACATGATGAATGTGAATGCGTATGATTTATGTTTTCAAAGACAATCGGGAATCAACTTTGTAAACAAAAAAGGAACACACTTCATTAGATTCAACTTTGAAATTTAAATTGTTCAAGAAATTTCCCTTAGGCGTTACATAAAAGTGAAAATACTGAAAAGGGAAATAAAACTGTAAAAGAATATCCAAAGTTCATCACTGATCCCAGGGTCTCCTCTTCTCAGTATGGAGGTAGTCATTCAAGGCCCGCTCATTCTCCAACTGCTTTGTCAGCCTCTGGATCTTCAATTCCTGCTCGTTGAACTTTTCCCGATAAGAATCCCGTTCTTCTTGCAGTTGCGACCAAGACCTCTTTAGTGTATCAACATCAGTAGGCATCTGAGGAGGGAGAACAGTTGGAGGAGCCCCATCTCTATCAGAATATTCAAGAATGACGGGTCTGATAGCTTCGTATGGCATACCTAACTTCTGAGCACGGATGCGGACCCATTTGTAGTAGGCTTCCATAGGTAGAGAAGTCTTTGGTCCCAACTCTTGTGGGTCAGCTTTGTGAATTCTGTCCCAAGCCTTGATGAACCTACGACGCAGCTCGTCACTATCCACCTGAAACTCAAAACTGATGTGAGGCACCAACATCTCATGAGGCCCTGCTCTTCTGGCTCTTCCAAACTGACGGAGAGCTAGACATGGATTATAAGATATTCCACCTTGAGTACCAATCAGAGGAACATTAGGGTATTCTCCGCAACGATCAATAACAGCTACCTCATCCAAACCTCTGAAAGTCCAAATGATGTCTTTATCGATGAGAGACATTAACCTATGAGCCCAACCTCTTCCTTCTTTGTTCTTCAGCACGAACTTAGGGAGGTGAGAAATAAACCACCTCACACCACAAATATTCGCAAAGGCAAACATGATAAGGCACACAAGTCACACAGGACAAGCCCTTAGAGTTTAGGCCAGCATGGGGTCTAGGTATTACCCTCTTTCAGTTTGTTGGTTAAGACCCGTCCTATCAGAAGTAAACGGGTTCTAGAGGATCCCAATATCACTGACTACCTTCAATCGGTCATAACTCCAGCATCGCAATCTTTTCTTGCGGCCAGAACCATCACGAGAGTTTAGCCTCAATGGGCGTAGAATACTGCCACTGTTCTATTGGCCAAGTTGGGTCATTTAAGGTTCTAAGGTCGGTTGGTGCTTAATGAGTCCTCAGAAGACCCATATTCTCCTCGTTGCGACACAAGGGATATCTGTACAGACCAAGGTGCCACACCAACGTAGCCACTGCTTCACCTGTGTCGGTCTACGCCGGACAGGTCCCTCACAGCTTATGCTACCTAAACAGGGTATCCCCAGATCCGAGTTAGGATCTATGAAGCTCCAAGACAAAACCCACAAATAAAAAAGCAAACAAAACACAGAAATTTAAAACACAAGTAATCTTAGTCCTAAGGTACACCTCACTTTAAGTGATGTCCCCAGCAGAGTCGCCAGTTCTGTGATCGGTGGATTTAGAACTGATTGTTTAAAGTTGGTTCGTGAAATGTCGCGGTAAGCAAGAGTCGCCACGGTCTTTTATTTTCTCCAACAAGGAAAGGACAAAAGCACAGCAAAATTCCTTCTCGAGATGTTTCTCGGGTTCGGGAGGTAGATTATAGAAAGGAAAGGTGTTAGCACCCTTTCTATCCATGGTTATCCATGGGCTCTTAGATACTTGCTCATTGTGTTTTCAAAAGTGTTTGTTTGCTTTTCAAAGTGCGTGGGTTTGAAAAAGTTTCATTGAAAACTTCAATTCGACTCTTGTATCAGTCCTCAAGAGTGTTGTGAAGTGTTTGTTTTGAAATCTTTTAGAAAGTGTCGGTGTGAAAAGAAGTTTTGATTTGTTTTGAATTAGAGCAAGTATCTATGAGTCATCTACCTATCCTAAGGAATTAGGCTGTGTAAATGTCCTTAAGGTAGTGCCATCCCACCATTGAGAGGTAGGTAGCACCACCGCTGGAGGTGTTCGGGTCAATTCGTTTGTAGGGAACGTGTGATCACCAGAGCAACAGTAGGGCACCTTAGAAGCTACCCCTATGCCATAGATCATGGACATAAGGACTTACTAAAACGTCCTATACTCGACCACCACGTTTCGAGGGGCAAGGCAACAGTGAGGCGTACCCTAAGAGTGGTGTGTGAATTTGTGTATTGTTTTCAGTTATGTTTTATCTTGTCATGCATTTGGTGAGCTACGCTTATTTTTAATTAGCATACATTCTTTCATGCAAAGTTTAGAGTTTAAAAGTGCGGAAATTAAAGTGCGGAAAATAAAGTCCTACGCTATTACAAGGCGCGGGTCTATACATCGCCAAATTAACAAAGACCCGTTTTGAATAAAATGCGGAAAGTAAATAAATTTCCTATATACTATTACAAGGCTTGGACAGTTACATAATATTCACAATAAAATAAGAATAAATGCGCGAAAAGAAATTAGAATTGAATGTTCGCGGGCGTTGGACCCTTTAAAGATTAAATTGAAATTAAAAGTTAATTAATGATTAGATAAAGAAAAGAAGTTATTTTTTATGGTTTTTGGTATTTATGAAAATAAAGAAAATTAGTTAAACTTAGAAGTTAAATAAAACCCTAATTCTAAGTTGTTTTTAATTATTTAAGAAAAATATTCAAGTTTTAACCTAATTTACACTAATTAATTAATTACATGGGTATTTACAAAATAATTAATGGTTAATAATAATGGTAATAAGAAAGTTATTTATTAAGCAAAAGAATAAAAATGCTAAAAACCTAATTTCTACATATTTTAGTTATTTAAGAAAAAACATTAAAATTTTAAAACCTAAATTACTAAATTGATTATTAAAAATTTATTTACAAAAATATTAATGAACTAAATATTAAATAAACATATTTTTTAGTTTTGATTTCTGATTTTTGTTTTATTATGAAAATTAATTTTGGTAGATTAAAGAAAATAATTAAAAGAATTTAAGAAAGAAAATCAAATAAAAATAAGTGAAAAAAATGTGCAAACCATGGGGTATTCATACCCAATTTGGAGGTTTATTGAGCAATTTGGCCCATTGCAATCCCAAGCCCTTTTGACTTTTTGTGGTTGTGTGTGCGTCAGTTGACTAGCGTGCATGGTGGATTCCATATTCTGGCCATTGGATTGATCCCCTGGGATACTTGGCAGGAACAGGCGTTGGGCATATGGTGGACCACTGGAGAGAAATAACGCCTGAACACGTTACAACAAAAATTATTGAGAATATAGGGGACCTGGGAATCGAACCCAGGTCCCAGTACCTGCATGCCACTTCACCAACCATCTAGGCTATTGAGCCTCTTTGATATTATAATAGGATAGAAATAATATATGTGAAAAGAATGTGTTATGCTGAACCAAAACAAAAGCGCGCTAACATTCAAACCCTCTAATCACGCTCAGACACGCCATCTTCGTCTTCCTCTTTTTCCTGCAAATACAAGTAAATAGCGGGGGTTTTAAACCCCCACAAAAACAAGTGCTAGAAAATAGCGATTAGCACATAGTTTATCATAAATTGAGCGCGAGGTGTGGGATGACTTCGTCTGGATGTCCTGATTCCATTGGCATAGATTTTAAGGTCTAATTTTTCCTTATGAAGGAACCCCTAATTCAAAGCTCTTGAAACCCTAAAAGGCATTCATGGTGGTTTCTTGCACAGGCAGTATTAATTCAATCAAAGGGCACCATTAGCTTTAGAACATTCATATTAGTATAAATCAACCATTAAAAGACATGAATAATGCATGAAAGTTCAAACACGAATATGAAAAATTTTATGAACAGGGTGATGTCATTCTACCACTTCTGGAGGTCTGGAGACTTGGCTTTGACTGCAAACGCTTCCAAGGTCGTCCAGCAATGTATGGGAATAGCTTTTAGGCTTTGAAACGAGCTCTATGTATCAAAACAGTTTTCCACTTTTTGTCAAAAAAATGCAATGTTGTTCTTCCTCTTCTGCGCAGCTTCTTGTGTCCTATGGAATAGGTTTCAATTGTGCATAAGTAAGTGAATAGAATTAGGTCAAGAAACCAGCCCAAAGTCCATCCATTTATGATTTTGATATTTGATTTCCAATCATATAAAATCCAATCTTTTTCAATCTTTTTGCCTTGAAACTCTTGCCAATTGTGGAAGATTTTGTCCCTTGAGAAGGTGCACGAAATATTTAGCTCATAATGGAAGGATTTGCTGCACAAAAAAGATTTAAAACTATTGTTTAGTATTTTTCTCATAATTAAATTTAATTAAATGAATTAATAAGATTAAAAATTCAATTAATTAATTAAAAATAAGAAAATAACTCCCTTTTAGCTTAATGGGTCGTGCATAGCCTTTGGGTAATGATTCATGGAAGAAATTAAGGCCCATTAGCATTTTTGAAGCCTTTTGTGCAAAGTTGACTTTTCAAAATTCCCAAAAATTTCCCAACTTCTACAAGGCATATCTTGCTCAATTTTGAAGCTATGAACATGTTCTTGGACATTTTGGAAAGGTCTTGAAGTCCTATAACCAATGCCTTTGGTCCCATGTCATTTTGATTTACCGATCTCAAGTTATGGTCTTTGACTTAAAGTGCCTTTTTGTTGACTTTTGAAAATGACCTATAATGTTGAAATTGATAACTTTTTGTGAGAGCCTTTCTTGGACTTGAAGTGTGAAGATGAGTTGTAGGAAATGTCATTCCCTTCAAAATGAGCTTTGGATGGAATTTTTCTGATAAACCATGAAGAAGTTATGCCCTGGTCAATTTGCAGTTGACTTTTCCAACTGTCCAAAAATAGAAACTTTTGCATCTTGAGACTTTTTGAGCCATGCTTGTGAAATCATGATCAAGAATTGATCAAATGATGTTTGTGGCTTCAAAATAAGATGTTGACCAAAAATTTTGACTTTTGACTGTCAAATGACCATTTTGTCTCTACAGTTGATTGTGAAGCATTTAGGGTTTTTGACTGTGCAATTTGATGTTGTGAGTCTTGAAACTTGGCATATGAATGCTTGACAATGTTTATAGGCATGTGGGACTTGATTGGACCCTTTGGAAACTTCAATTTCTTTGCCATAACCAAAACCCTAATTTTGACTGTGTTAGGAGACCATTGGACTGTGCAACCCTTGAGTGATTTTGAACCATCTAAAGACTGATCTTGGCAAATCTTGAAGAATATGGGAGGGCAAATTTTGGGGTACAACAGTTGCCCCTGTTCAATCTTCTTAGACCTGAGGATGCAGATTGGCTGGCGTGCCTTTCGTAATCCGAAGGTGGAAGATGATTGAACACTATAGTGCCCAGAAATTTGCACTCACATAGTAGAGTGTCAGCAGCATGATGTAGGGAATGGGCTTATGGATGCCATTTTGGAGACTGATGGATAGGAGGATGGGCTTATAGATGCCATCTGGAAGTGTGACAGTACCTTGTCGGGAATGGGCTTATAGATGCCATTTGGAGACTGTCGGCAAGTGGAGAGATGGGCTTATAGATGCCATCGGGAGGTTGTCGATCGCGTAAGAGTTTCCTTAGCGAGAACTTGCGTACCTGGAAAAGAGAGATAATTACCTGGCCTGTTACAGGAGTTGATCTTCAAACTCTTCATGTAGATGTGCCCTGGCTGGATACAGGAATCGAATCTTTAAACTCTTCAGACGTGCCCTGGCAAGATACAGGAATCGAGTCCGGAGAATACAATTGTCAACAGATACACCCTGGAAAGATACAGGAATCGTATCTTCGAACTCTTCAGACGTGCCCTGGTCGGATACAGGAATCGAGTCTGGTAATGTTAGTCGTCAACGGATACACCCTGGCAAGATACAGGAATCGGATCTTCGAACTCTTCAGACGTGCCCTGGCCGGATACAGGAATCGAGTCTGGTAATGTTAGTCATCAACGGATACACCCTGGCAAGATACAGGAATCGGATCCTCAAACTCTTCAGACGTGCCCTGGCCAGATACAGGAATCGAGTCTGGTAATGTTAGTCGTCAACGGATACACCCTGGCAAGATACAGGAATCGGATCTTCGAACTCTTCAGACGTGCCCTGGCCGGATACAGGAATCGAGTCTGGTAATGTTAGTCGTCAACGGATACACCCTGGCAAGATACAGGAATCGGATCCTCAAACTCTTCAGACGTGCCCTGGCCGGATACAGGAATCGAGTCTGGTAATGTTAGTCGTCAACAGATACACCCTGGTAAGATACAGGAATCGGATCTTTAGTTGCGACCGTTGATGGTAATCATCTTTGTACTGACTTTTGTCCTGAAAAGACAAAACATTAGTTATATGTGATGCCATGATGTATGACACGCGGGATGTTCTCAGAATAAGTGAGATTGTATGTTCATGATGCGTATATGCATGCTATAATGTATGAAGATGTGTTTATGAATTATGTCTTCGTCTAGGAAAATAAATCCTTGACGGGTGCCGGGAAGTTGAATCCTGGGCTGATGCTGAATAGTAGAGCTTCTTGTTTCCGATGGGGATGGTAGTTGCGAGTATACACCAGTAGGAGAAGATGACTCCGTTGGGGCATAAACTTGGCGAATAGATTACTCTGCGGGGGAGAAAACTACTCTAGCGATCTTGCTGGGGAAAATGCTCTGTGGGAAGAGAGATACTCTGCTAAGAGGTTGAATGAGAACTCCGCTGGGGGTAGGAAGACTTCGCTGGGGACAATCTTTCTATGGTTATTGACTGAGGATAACCCAGTTATATCCGGGTGGGAAAATAACCTTTGAATAAAGTCGGGAGACGCGTTTGTACTCTGCAGGGATAAACTTCCAGACTCTACTGGGGATAAGCTTCCTGTTGGGGAGATGGTTTCCATTTTCCTGGGGAGACTTTTGGACTGGACTCTCCTGGGGAAATTTTTGAACTGTACTAGGGAAGTGGCTCCACTGAATGTCGGTATACCTCCGGGGAACAATCTTAGATCAAGACTGTCGGGGATGCTTGTTAAGAATGCTTGGATACTCTGCTGAGGAATGTTGAGATCTGCCGGGGATATGGATTCCTTAAGGCTGACTGTAGACTTTGCTTGGGGAGAGTACGTTGACTTGCTGGCTCACTCTCTGGGGTTTTAAGATATCTTGGTTACGTTCTTCAGCTGAACTTACCTTGGTACCTTGGTGGACAGAGCAATTAGATCGCTTAGACGACTCATTATTGCCCCTGTTTCTAATGTTACCTGTAATTAATCCTTTGTTTCGTATGCAAATATTTATGAATTAGCAATTAGCGTCAAATGCATATATCACCAATTGAACCTTGGACATTCTTCGCAAAACAAAACAGAAAAAGGAAAAACAATTGGCAATTTTTAGCTGGAAAGTGTATTTGTATTGATTTTTAAATTTGCCTGTAAATAGGCGTTTATGTACAGGAGGCTGACGTCCTAGTAAGAGAACACCGTCGAACAAAAGAGTTTATACAATTTGTACAAAAGGAAAACAAAACAGCTATGTGAAAAGAATAATCCCACTGGGTTCCAACTCTGATATCGCCTTTATATCTTCGAGCGTCTCATCACTTGACGACCTAGCTGAAGATGAAGCTGACTGATCAATGCCGTCTGATCTTGATGTTGATACCGGATTCTGGATGCAAGGTGATCCAATGAGACATAGTATTACGCTTTAATCCCTAAATTTTGCCTGGACCGCCCTTTCGGGTTTTCAGTCCACCGGGATACCCATTTTTGCCCAAGCCGCCTTTTCAGGTTTTCGACTTTCCGGGTGTGATACGGTGGGAGAACTGACTTGAGGTTTTGCGTTCGTATTCGCACTTGTGCGGTTAGCAAGAGTCGCCACCGACTTTTTATTTTATCCTAAAGGAAAGGTTAAAAAGCACAGCAAAAACCTTTTGAGATGTTTCGTGGGTTCGGGGGGTAGATTATGAAAAGGGAAGGTATTAGCACCCTTTTCATCCATGGTTATCCATGGGCTCTTAGGTACTTGCTTAGATCAATCTTGCCTTGGTTTTCAATTGTGTGAAGTGGTGCTTTGTGGATTGTTTTGAAAATGTTTTGAAAAGATGCCTTGCGCTAGGCTAACCTTGTAATAATTCTTTACTCGAATGTTTTACAAAAGGTGTTTTATCTTTTAAAAAGATGTTTCAAGGGTTTGAAAAGTGTTTGTGAAGTGGGTTTTGAAATTAGGCAAGTGTTTTCTTTGCAAATTGACAAGTACTTAAGAGTTTATCTACCCTAAAGCTTTCTCAGAGATTTTCGTCGTGTTTTAACCCCTTTGACAATTTTGTTCTACCATTGAAATTAGTAGGCAATCTTGTATTTAGGAAGGTTATTCGGGACAGGCGCGGGTCATCGCATAGACCATGAATGCAATGATGCCAAGTGTCTTTGGCAATTTGTTTTGAAGGGACTATGATCATTCCATTTAGGCAACTTTCGAAAGCGTCATCGAGGGACTTATGATCATTTGATTTTGTTTTGCCAAAGACAGTCGACGTGCAAGCATGGCCCATTTTGGAAGGCAACGTGTGGGATTACCCTAGGGGGTGCAAGTGTGATTGTGTATTGATTACATGTATTTGTCTTGTATTAGGTTATCTAGCGTTTGATTTTATGTACATACAAACCCTAGGTCTAACCATGGTATAATTGGAAAACTGTAAATTGCGGAATGTAAATCTACGCTATTACAAAATAGTGTCCGGGAGTGGGGATATAAATGTACAAGGGGACGAGACTTATAGTACCCAATAATTTACAACCAAATCGAATGTCGCAATCAAAATGTAAATACCGAATGTACGAATATAAGATAAAATGCGTGTAGGGCAATGTGAATGTATTTGTGTAAGTGTACAAGTGTATACGTAGGTGGATTGTGTATGTGTAATTATGTACAAGTGCGAAGTGTGAAGTTGAATCGTATTAGGGTTTGACCTAGAGAAATGTTTTTAAATGTATTTTTGATTTTGTATGTTTGTGTACAAAAAGAGTTCAAGTTTTAAATTAAGAATGTTTCTTTATTTGCAAAAAAAAAAAAAAAGTATTTTAACTAAATGTTTGGAAATTAAATATTAGAGAAAAAATGTATTGAATTATTATGTACAAAAAGAATGTTAATTAAAAGTTGCAATTTTAAATTATGTATAAGAATGAGTATTTTGTCGTTTTTGTATACAAATGTGTATTAATTAAAAGAAAATGTTTTCAGATTTAATTTATATGATACATATAAAACTAATTTTTAATATAACATAAATGTATAAAATAACTATCTAAAAAATGTCTTAATTTTATGATAAAAAGTATTTTTAATTAAGATAAAAAAAAGTAAACATTGTTTTGTAAAATAAAAAAAAAAGATTAGTGTTTTATATAAAAAAAAAGAATAAGTATTGTTTATAAAACAAAGTTAGTAAAAGAAATAAATATTGTTTATGAAAATAAATAAAAAAAGTTAGTGCTAAGAAAAAGAAGTAAATATAAAATAAAGAAAAGAAAGGGTTAATGTTTATTAGAAGAAGTTAGTGTTGTTAGTGGGCTTTAAGCCCATGTCCAACAAGGGCGAAATTAGGGTTAGACAGTTTTGTTATTCAGAATGAGGATTAGGGCTAATCAGCGGCGCCGTGTTCACTGAATTCCGTCTCCTTCCTCGTTCATTCTTGAGTGCTTCTCTTTGCTTCGAGGCCACCAGCGCTACCCCTACATTTCCTCTTCCTTCCAGCTCGAGTTCAAAGGCCTCAATACAAAAAGGTTCGCTTTAGATGTTTTCTGATTCTTTTCTCTTTTATGAATTGCATGCATTATTTGATTCGAATTTGATTCTTAAGTTTGTATTGCTATGGAGGTGATGGAGAAGAAAGAGGGAGAAACAACTGACTACCTGACTTGGAGAAGGGGGGGAAGGTGGAGAAGTAGCGCTCAGGAGGCCGGAGCGGCGAAGGGAGATGCTTTGCTTCGGGTACTTTCGTTCCTTTGATATAGTTAGGGTTTGATGATGACACGTACTGAGAAACCATAATTCCTCACTTCTTTATCTCTTCTTCTTTATGTCCCTTTGCCTATGATTTGTTTCTGCTTCTCCTTTCCTCGTGTTGCCTTGGGAATTCTGTATGTTGCCTTGGCCTATGATGAAGCTTGCTTCTGAGGCTCCCTGAGCTGCTGTATGCCTGTTGCTTTGAATGGTTGAATGCTAGCTTTTGAATATGTGTATGTTTTTAGAACATTGGCTGCCTTGATGTTGCCTTGAATGGCCTTCTGAGATACCTAAAGCTTTTGCCCAATGACGTTATACTGAGGGCCTGGAACTTTTGTGTGCTTTGATTATACTTGAGATTGGGTTGCCTTTGAATTGTATGTTTGATGGTTTATTGACAGGTTCAGTGTGTTTATGTTATGGGTTTGAGCTTTTTGATGTAGGTAGGTGGTTATGTCATTTGTGGTTGATGAAATTTTGATGAAGTTTGATAACATAGTTTTTGGTTATGTGAGGTTTTTGGGACAGGGTTGTGGCGTTTTCAAGTTATGTGTTTTAAGGTTAAGGCAGGGTATTGGTGTTTTATGCAGATGCTGGTTTAGTTCTGAGTTGTGTTATGTTGGACTGTGATCCTGGACCGTAGGCTTTGGCTTCAGTTTGAGTTTTTGTATCTTTTCTCTTCCTTTCTGACCTTACTGAACTGCCTTGGTCTGAGCTGAGTTATATTGGCTTTGTCTTTTCTGCTGTCCTGATGCCTGCTGCTGAACTGTCTTTATCTCTGCTATGCTGAGTTTTTGGATTTGTATATCTTTTCCTGTCTTCCTGCTGCCTATGTTACTGAACTGTGCCTAATCCCTGCCTTGCTGCCCTTATCTCTCTTTACTTCTCTCTTTACAGTACAATTTAAAAAAATTTATATGATTATTATTTGTACTTTTCTGAAGGGGTTAACTATGGGAAATGATGAATTAAGATGTTTGTTGCTTGCATAACACATTTTGCATCTCCTTTATCTTTCTTTTGACAGTTTGTGTCTGACTTTGCATTTGATATCTTGGCAAAAAATCTTTTCATGACAGCTTTTGAGCTTGTGACAGCAAATGTACTTCCTTGATTTTCTTTGAGTGGACTTTGGGCATTTTGACAGTAGCCTTTGCTTTTGGATAGAAAGTTTGGATTTGAACTTTTCAGTTTGGATTGGATTTTGAATCTTGAATTTCTATGCAGCTTGAAATTTGTAACTTATGCATTTTTGACATTTGCATTCATGAAATAAAATAATCTTCCCTCTCTGTGAACCGGGAGAAATCCCGTGATTTGCAGAGAGGGCAACTGATCCCAGTCAGTGGCCCCTAATGATGAGCAACTTTTAACTGTCTTTTCCAATTTAATGCTTTCTGACTTTTCTTGTTCTTTTTGCAGATGAAAAAAATGGAATACCGGAGCGGAATGAAGCACGAAGAATATTTAGAAAATAGGATAGTTTTTTCATTCTATGTAATATTTAAATTAAATGTAAATTATTGTCTGTAACAACAATTTGTACAAATAATTCGAATATCAAAATCAAATTATCCAATTGGTTCTAACTTTCTTTATTGCTTATTTATTTATTTAAAATTCTTAGAATTAAAACAATTGAAAAATAAATTCAATCATTTAATTTTAGAATAATAAATAACTAAAATAAAACAACATTGATCCAATAAACCTGTCTTATCCAACATCCAAAGCAAAGCAGCAATTAACCCAGATAGACTGATCAAACACATGAACACTGTGAATCCAATACTGCATCTTGTATCTGACTGGCCCAATCAAAACGTACTGAATTCAAACCACTGTCTCTTTTACTGATTAAACCAAGATAACGCGAATTTTGATCCGAATCTTGAAATAAACCGCAAAGTGCTGTGGAATTCAAATTCTTCTGAGAATATGCCCATAAAACCTTAATTCCCGATTAAATACCAAATCACGCTCGCTTGGTCAAAATTGAACCAAAAATCAATCAAACCCTAAGCCCACTGTATGAAACAATTCAGAGCTCTGAAAATCAGTAAAAACCCTAGTTTTGATTGACTGTCAAGAAAAGTCCGTCTGTCCGATTCTTGAGCCAGTTTGAGAAGTCAGGAAATGTTTGAAGCCGAGATTTCTTGTGGAAAAGCGCGAGGGCAAATTTTGGGGTACAACAGTTGCCCCTGTTCAATCTTCTTTGACCTGAGGAGTTAGATTGGCAAGTTTGCCTTTCGCGACTTGAAGGTAAAAGGAGATTGGACACTAGTGTGCCCAGAAAATTTGCACTCGTCGATGTGACGGTGAGGTGAATGGGCTTAAAGATGCCATTTGGTGATGGGCTTAAAGATGCCACCTGGTGCGAAAGAATTTGTCGGGGGATGGGCTTAGAGATGCCATCTGAGAATGGGCTTAACGATGCCATTCGGCGACTGCTGGTAGGAGGATGGGCTTATAGATGCCATATGGTGATGTTGAACTGTACGTCAATGGTGAGTGGACAAATGTCAGGAGGGCATCCCTGTTTTGGAATATCTCTGAATTGGGGTCTGAACAAGCAACAGATTGACGTCCATGTCTGGAGAATCTGTAAACTATTTTCAGGAGTTGGGACTGAACAAGCAATGGAGCAGCATCCGTTGTTGGGAAGCGTCCGTAACCTATTTTCAAAAATTGAGAAGAGTCTGAATCAGTTGGTAGATTGACGTCCGTTGTAGGGAAGAATCCGTAAACTTGTTTCAGAAGTTGAGAAATTGAAGAGGAAACGGTGTAAGGTTTCTGCTGATGCGTCTGAATGAATCTGGAATAAGTATCAGAATGTCACCGTGTCCGGGCCACATCTGAACTATTTTGGATAAATCTCAGGAGATGATTTGTGTCTGTCGACTGATCTTACCTGAAAAGGTAAAGGGTTAGTCGTATGCAATGTTATGATGCATGATGCAATGCATGTGACATTTAATGTTTATGATATGAATGTAATGAATGCGCATGTAAGCTGATGAGCTAATCTTGCCAAGGATACGTGATTCCGAGATGGCTGAAGATAAAAAGCATCTTGACTGCTGCCGGGGAGAATAAATCCTTGGCTGTCGCTGGGGGGAGAGAATTCCTGATGACCTCTACTGGGGAGTTCCAACTAGTAGACTCATGCCGGGGAGACCAGATTGAAAGTCTTCGGTTTGATGGGAGGTAACCCTGGAGACTTCACCGGGGAACTCAAAAATTGCTTTCCTCAAAACTATGTGGGGGGAAAGTTTGAAAGTCTGACTCCGCTGGGGATTGAAGGAACTCCGCTGGGGATAGGGGAAATTCTGGCGAGTGCGATCTTCCGTGGTTGTTAGCTTTGAGAAGAATCTGAACAAGCGATAGGTTAACATCCGTTTACTTGGAGAAACCGTGAACTGTTTTCAGAAATCTTGGGGTTGAATCAGCCATAGAGTCGCATCCGTTGTTGGGAAGCGTCCGGAAACTAAATTCAAACGGTTGCATCTGAACAAGCTGATAGATTAACATCCGTTGCCTGGGAAGAATCCATAAACTGTTTTCAGAAGTCTTGAGAAGAATCTGAATAAGTGATAGGTTAATATCCGTTTACTTGGAGAACCCGTGAACTGTTTTCAGAACTCTTGAAGTTGAATTAGCAATAGAGTCGCATCCGTTGTTGGGAAGCGTCCGTAAACTAAATTCGAAGGTTGCATCTGAACAAGCTGATAGATTAACATCCGTTACCTGGGAAGAATCCATGAACTGTTTTCAGAAGTCTTGATAAGAATCTGAACAAGTGATAGGTTAACATCCGTTTACTTGGAGAACCCGTGAACTGTTTTCAGAAGTCTTGAAGCTGAATTAGCCATAGAGTCGCATCCGTTGTTGGGAAGCGTCCGTAAACTAAATTCAAAGGTTGCATCTGAACAAGCTGATAGATTAACATCCGTTACCTGGGAAGAATCCATGAACTGTTTTCAGAAGTCTTGATAAGAATCTGAACAAGTGATAGGTTAATATCCGTTTACTTGGAGAACCCGTGAACTGTTTTCAGAAGTCTTGAAGCTGAATTAGCCATAGAGTCGCATCCGTTGTTGGGAAGCGTCCGTAAACTAAATTCAAAGGTTGCATCTGAACAAGCTGATAGATTAACATCCGTTACCTGGGAAGAATCCATGAACTGTTTTCAGAAGTCTTGAAGTGGAACCGGTGTAGGGTTTCCTGATGATGAGCTTGTGTAAAACTGCATCGGGTTTGAACACTTTTGACATTCGAATGCCCCAAGTGGTGATGTAGATAAATTCTGGTTTATTACAGGTGTTGGTCTACAATCGGTCGTTCACAGATGTTTCCTGGGTTGTTGCAGGTGTTGATCTGGAATTCTTCAGACATGTCCTGGCTGGATACAGGAATCGAATCTTCGAACTCTTCAGACGTGCCCTGGCTAGATACAGGAGTCGAGTCTGGAAACGTAGTCAACAGATATGCCCTGGCTGGATACAGGAGTCGAATCTGGAAATGTTGTAGTTTGATTTGTTGAACACTTTTGACATTCGAATGCCCCAAGTGGTTGTGAAGGAGTCTTGAATCAGATTACTCTGCATATTGAGAGATTTCTTGAAATCTTGACTGGACTGCCCCAGGTTAAATGAATTGTGACATGTCATGCCCCTTGTTGATAGGAGATTTGATGGAAGTGTTATCCTCTTGAAGTAATTTTGACTTACTGAGAGAGTTTTCGTTCCTCCGAACATTCGCTGTATGAATTTCTTCGCTGTCAAACAAAAGGGTCAAATGCAGACAGTGATATTCGAATAATGCAAAGTTTATGTTTGTCTTTGAAATTTTGAAAAATGCGTTTTTAGCGAAAAACTTTTCATAAGACAAGTTAACACAAGATTTAGAGCAAAGCCCTACAGGAGTCAGGATACCTTTTGTAACAGTATGCTTTCGAACTAACCCATGCTTCAATTAGGACTTTTGAAGGGTTGTAACGTGGCCTGGTTCACGGTTTAAGAAACAAAGGATAAAGGCTCAAAGCATATTTGTACCCACCCGCTCTTCGTGATGTTCTTCAACCTAAGCTCAGTTAATAGTGTGTCGCACTCTGTTTTGAGTTTGGAACGACTTTTGGGGCGATGGTTCACCAGTTTGAATTTGGGGAGACAGTCATCTTCTCCTTTTTCTTTTTCAACACTTTTCATGTTGTTGAGGGTTTTGTAATGACCTCACTATTTTGATTTTGATTTGTTATCCCTAACTTTTGCCTGACTGTTACCGTTTCCGGGATTACTGTCAGCGGGATGCCCCAGCTTTCTTAAGCCTCCTTTATAGGTTCTGGCTCAGTGGGCTTTTCTCTTTTGAGAGATTGACTGCCTATGTGATAGGGAACCACCCTTGTCTTTTGATTCCGAAGGAATGCTTTCTTTTTCGACGTCGTTCATTGTATTACGAACTGAGAGTTTGCGACTTCAATGCGCGTTTTCTTTTGAATTAACTGAGATACTACCCTGCCCCGGGTTTATATCAAAGGTTTCGATTGTTTAGAACGGGAAACTCCTACTTCTTTGGCCCGAAGGGGTTGACTAGGGATTAACTTCCTTATAACTCCAGTGTTTGGGAATAGAAAGAAATGCATGTACATCATCAGCAAGGTTTGTTCAAAAGCATACTGTATAAGATCACGGTATTGTTTCGTCATCCTCCCTCTAAAGGCTTGCAGCTTTTTATCAAGAGTCGAATATCATAAAGAAAAGCATAAGAGTAGTGAAACGAATGGATGAATTCAAGACAAACATACGCAATGCATTAATGAAAACAGAGTTTAACATCACAAATAATTGTTTTGACAGTAAAAGAAATTACAACTTTGAAAAATTCAAAAAGAAGCAAAAGTCTTCCAGCTTCGAGCCTCGTTACTTCAAGCGGAGAACCCTTTAACGGAAGATCTTCATCTCGCCGTCTGGCATGAACCTTAGTACTCCAATGTCAATCAGATCTTGAATTTTGTTCTTCAAGGCCCAACAGCTATCGGTGTCATGTCCTGGGCTATAGGAGTGGTAAACACAAAATGCATCGGGATGATAGCCAGGAGCGGAGGTATTTGGGTTCCGGATAGGATCCCTCAAAGCAGTCAGATTAACCTCCAACAAGCGCTCCAGAATTAGAGATGACGGTATGTCAGTCTCCGTGAACTGCCTTCCCGACGTTTCTTGTCTACGCCGATTACCCCGCTGACGCTGGCGAGGTTGTTGATGGGTTTGTGACCCTGAAGCTAGCAGAGGAGCTTTCCCCTTGTCTTCTTGAGTTGATGGAGGTTGAGCGGTGACTTGCTCTTCGACCTCGGATGTTTGCCCCAGCCGGTTGTTTGGAAGCAGTTGGCGGACCAGAACTCCGAGTTCCTCTTGTCTTTGAGATAGGTCTTGGATGAGAGCCATCTGGCCCACCAAATATCCCATCACTTGGGTCCTCAGTGTTGTCAGATCAAACTGCAGCTCCGCAATCTGATCATTCCTGACATTGTTGGAACTCCCCAAGCCGTTGGTGAGGAGAGCTTTCATCTCTTCTTGCCCCAGAGACAAGTTCATGAACATCTCCTGTAGCTGAGCAGTCTGGTCTTGGATGTCTTTGACAGACCGTTCTAGAGCCATCTCTTGCTGAAATAAACAGCAGGAGAGTAAGGAAACCTGAAAAAGGAAAGATTGTCAAAATGCAATGCATGATATGTGGATGCATGTTTTCAAGGATCTCTTGGGGTAAACACAAGAAAAATGTTAGAGGTTGAGCCCTGCTCTTGGATTGGAGAGCCCTGTACCGGTGGACGTCCTTCTACTAGAATCAAGCTCACCATGTCGAGTGGGTCATAGCCACTGATTCAAGTTGTTGTTCTTGAACTTTGATTGGAGAGCTTTGTATCGGTGGATGTCTTTCCACTAGAATCAAGCTCACCATGTCGAGTGGGTCATAGCCACTGATTCAAGTTGTTGCGCTTGGTCTTTGACTGGATTGGCTAGAGGAGAGACCTCTTGCCCCTGAATAGACGTCTGGTTCAACGTAATCCTGCATTAACAGAACCCTCGGGATCCTTGAAACGGTTATTGAAAATGCTAAAATGCTATGGTGTGATGTTATGATGTTATGTACATGTATGCCCAAGCAGGTGAGTGTATATACAGGCAAACAATATTCACACAAAGCACACAAGGCCTTAGGTTTAGGCTCGCATGAGGTTCGGGTACTACCCTCTTTCAGTTTGTTGGTTAAAACCTGTCCTATCAAAAGTAACCGGGTTCTAGAGGTCCCAATATCACTGGATTGCTTTCATTGTTCATCGTTTCGATTTAGCCACTGAACTGGCGACCGAAATATCCCAGGAAAGCAACCCTCAATTGAGTGTAGTATCGAGTATCAACCGACTTCGGAGTACACCCAAGTAGTCATCTCACTACCCTAAAGAGGCCAAGATGGTCAATTAAGGTTCTAAGGTCAGTTGATGCTTCGCGACACCACGCGGCGGCCCCGTACTCTCCTTGACTGAACTCAAGGGTTACCGGTACACACCAAAGTGCCACATCAACGTAGCAGACTGCTTCAACCATGTCGGTATACCCCGCACAGTTCCCTCACAGCCTTGTTGCTACCTAAAAAGGGTTTCCCCAGATCCGGGTTAGGATCGATAAAACTCCGATACAAAGCCCATAAATGTAAAGCAAACAAAGCAATCCATTGAAAGTAAAGGTGATCTAAACCCTAAGGTAACCCCACTTAAAAGGGTATCCCCAGCAGAGTCGCCAGTTCTGTGATACGGTGGGAGAACTGACTTGAGGTTTTGCGTTCGTATTCGCACTTGTGCGGTTAGCAAGAGTCGCCACCGACTTTTTATTTTATCCTAAAGGAAAGGTTAAAAAGCACAGCAAAAACCTTTTGAGATGTTTCGTGGGTTCGGGGGGTAGATTATGAAAAGGGAAGGTATTAGCACCCTTTTCATCCATGGTTATCCATGGGCTCTTAGGTACTTGCTTAGATCAATCTTGCCTTGGTTTTCAATTGTGTGAAGTGGTGCTTTGTGGATTGTTTTGAAAATGTTTTGAAAAGATGCCTTGCGCTAGGCTAACCTTGTAATAATTCTTTACTCGAATGTTTTACAAAAGGTGTTTTATCTTTTAAAAAGATGTTTCAAGGGTTTGAAAAGTTTGATTTTTTTTTAAAAGTGTTTGTGAAGTGGGTTTTGAAATTAGGCAAGTGTTTTCTTTGCAAATTGACAAGTACTTAAGAGTTTATCTACCCTAAAGCTTTCTCAAAGATTTTCGTCGTGTTTTAACCCCTTTGACAATTTTGTTCTACCATTGAAATTAGTAGGCAATCTTGTATTTAGGAAGGTTATTCGGGACAGGCGCGGGTCATCGCATAGACCATGAATGCAATGATGCCAAGTGTCTTTGGCAATTTGTTTTGAAGGGACTATGATCATTCCGTTTAGGCAACTTTCGAAAGCGTCATCGAGGGACTTATGATCATTTAATTTTGTTTTGCCAAAGACAGTCGACGTGCAAGCATGGCCCATTTTGGAAGGCAACGTGTGGGATTACCCTAGGGGGTGCAAGTGTGATTGTGTATTGATTACATGTATTTGTCTTGTATTAGGTTATCTAGCGTTTGATTTTATGTACATACAAACCCTAGGTCTAACCATGGTATAATTGGAAAACTGTAAATTGCGGAATGTAAATCTACGTTATTACAAAATAGTGTCCGGGAGTGGGGATATAAATGTACAAGGGGACGAGACTTATAGTACCCAATAATTTACAACCAAATCGAATGTCGCAATCAAAATGTAAATACCGAATGTACGAATATAAGATAAAATGCGTGTAGGGCAATGTGAATGTATTTGTGTAAGTGTACAAGTGTATACGTAGGTGGATTGTGTATGTGTAATTATGTACAAGTGCGAAGTGTGAAGTTGAATCGTATTAGGGTTTGACCTAGAGAAATGTTTTTAAATGTATTTTTGATTTTGTATGTTTGTGTACAAAAAGAGTTCAAGTTTTAAATTAAGAATGTTTCTTTATTTGCAAAAAAAAAAAAAAAGTATTTTAACTAAATGTTTGGAAATTAAATATTAGAGAAAAAATGTATTGAATTATTATGTACAAAAAGAATGTTAATTAAAAGTTGCAATTTTAAATTATGTATAAGAATGAGTATTTTGTCGTTTTTGTATACAAATGTGTATTAATTAAAAGAAAATGTTTTCAGATTTAATTTATATGATACATATAAAACTAATTTTTAATATAACATAAATGTATAAAATAACTATCTAAAAAATGTCTTAATTTTATGATAAAAAGTATTTTTAATTAAGATAAAAAAAAGTAAACATTGTTTTGTAAAATAAAAAAAAAAGATTAGTGTTTTATATAAAAAAAAGAATAAGTATTGTTTATAAAACAAAGTTAGTAAAAGAAATAAATATTGTTTATGAAAATAAATAAAAAAAGTTAGTGCTAAGAAAAAGAAGTAAATATAAAATAAAGAAAAGAAAGGGTTAATGTTTATTAGAAGAAGTTAGTGTTGTTAGTGGGCTTTAAGCCCATGTCCAACAAGGGCGAAATTAGGGTTAGACAGTTTTGTTATTCAGAATGAGGATTAGGGCTAATCAGCGGCGCCGTGTTCACTGAATTCCGTCTCCTTCCTCGTTCATTCTTGAGTGCTTCTCTTTGCTTCGAGGCCACCAGCGCTACCCCTACATTTCCTCTTCCTTCCAGCTCGAGTTCAAAGGCCTCAATACAAAAAGGTTCGCTTTAGATGTTTTCTGATTCTTTTCTCTTTTATGAATTGCATGCATTATTTGATTCGAATTTGATTCTTAAGTTTGTATTGCTATGGAGGTGATAGAGAAGAAAGAGGGAGAAACAACTGACTACCTGACTTGGAGAAGGGGGGGAAGGTGGAGAAGTAGCGCTCAGGAGGCCGGAGCGGCGAAGGGAGATGCTTTGCTTCGGGTACTTTCGTTCCTTTGATATAGTTAGGGTTTGATGATGACACGTACTGAGAAACCCTAATTCCTCACTTCTTTATCTCTTCTTCTTTATGTCCCTTTGCCTATGATTTGTTTCTGCTTCTCCTTTCCTCGTGTTGCCTTGGGAATTCTGTATGTTGCCTTGGCCTATGATGAAGCTTGCTTCTGAGGCTCCCTGAGCTGCTGTATGCCTGTTGCTTTGAATGGTTGAATGCTAGCTTTTGAATATGTGTATGTTTTTAGAACATTGGCTGCCTTGATGTTGCCTTGAATGGCCTTCTGAGATACCTAAAGCTTTTGCCCAATGACGTTATACTGAGGGCCTGGAACTTTTGTGTGCTTTGATTATACTTGAGATTGGGTTGCCTTTGAATTGTATGTTTGATGGTTTATTGACAGGTTCAGTGTGTTTATGTTATGGGTTTGAGCTTTTTGATGTAGGTAGGTGGTTATGTCATTTGTGGTTGATGAAATTTTGATGAAGTTTGATAACATAGTTTTTGGTTATGTGAGGTTTTTGGGACAGGGTTGTGGCGTTTTCAAGTTATGTGTTTTAAGGTTAAGGCAGGGTATTGGTGTTTTATGCAGATGCTGGTTTAGTTCTGAGTTGTGTTATGTTGGACTGTGATCCTGGACCGTAGGCTTTGGCTTCAGTTTGAGTTTTTGTATCTTTTCTCTTCCTTTCTGACCTTACTGAACTGCCTTGGTCTGAGCTGAGTTATATTGGCTTTGTCTTTTCTGCTGTCCTGATGCCTGCTGCTGAACTGTCTTTATCTCTGCTATGCTGAGTTTTTGGATTTGTATATCTTTTCCTGTCTTCCTGCTGCCTATGTTACTGAACTGTGCCTAATCCCTGCCTTGCTGCCCTTATCTCTCTTTACTTCTCTCTTTACAGTACAATTTAAAAAAATTTATATGATTATTATTTGTACTTTTCTGAAGGGGTTAACTATGGGAAATGATGAATTAAGATGTTTGTTGCTTGCATAACACATTTTGCATCTCCTTTATCTTTCTTTTGACAGTTTGTGTCTGACTTTGCATTTGATATCTTGGCAAAAAATCTTTTCATGACAGCTTTTGAGCTTGTGACAGCAAATGTACTTCCTTGATTTTCTTTGAGTGGACTTTGGGCATTTTGACAGTAGCCTTTGCTTTTGGATAGAAAGTTTGGATTTGAACTTTTCAGTTTGGATTGGATTTTGAATCTTGAATTTCTATGCAGCTTGAAATTTGTAACTTATGCATTTTTGACATTTGCATTCATGAAATAAAATAATCTTCCCTCTCTGTGAACCGGGAGAAATCCCGTGATTTGCAGAGAGGGCAACTGATCCCAGTCAGTGGCCCCTAATGATGAGCAACTTTTAACTGTCTTTTCCAATTTAATGCTTTCTGACTTTTCTTGTTCTTTTTGCAGATGAAAAAAATGGAATACCGGAGCGGAATGAAGCACGAAGAATATTTAGAAAATAGGATAGTTTTTTCATTCTATGTAATATTTAAATTAAATGTAAATTATTGTCTGTAACAACAATTTGTACAAATAATTCGAATATCAAAATCAAATTATCCAATTGGTTCTAACTTTCTTTATTGCTTATTTATTTATTTAAAATTCTTAGAATTAAAACAATTGAAAAATAAATTCAATCATTTAATTTTAGAATAATAAATAACTAAAATAAAACAACATTGATCCAATAAACCTGTCTTATCCAACATCCAAAGCAAAGCAGCAATTAACCCAGATAGACTGATCAAACACATGAACACTGTGAATCCAATACTGCATCTTGTATCTGACTGGCCCAATCAAAACGTACTGAATTCAAACCACTGTCTCTTTTACTGATTAAACCAAGATAACGCGAATTTTGATCCGAATCTTGAAATAAACCGCAAAGTGCTGTGGAATTCAAATTCTTCTGAGAATATGCCCATAAAACCTTAATTCCCGATTAAATACCAAATCACGCTCGCTTGGTCAAAATTGAACCAAAAATCAATCAAACCCTAAGCCCACTGTATGAAACAATTCAGAGCTCTGAAAATCAGTAAAAACCCTAGTTTTGATTGACTGTCAAGAAAAGTCCGTCTGTCCGATTCTTGAGCCAGTTTGAGAAGTCAGGAAATGTTTGAAGCCGAGATTTCTTGTGGAAAAGCGCGAGGGCAAATTTTGGGGTACAACACCGGGTGTACAGATTTTTTTTCATTTCACCCCTCATTTTGCCCGAACCCTTTTGGTTCGCCAGGAAGCCCTAATTTTTGCCTAGGTATGTCAACCTAGCGGGTCTTTTATCATGCGTAGTATCTTTTTACTATGTCTGCATTGGCGGGGTGAGGAAGATTGTCACCATCCATGGTAGTTAGGATCATGGCTCCTCCTGAGAAGACATGCTTAACTACAAATGGCCCTTCGTACGTAGGGGTCCATTTGCCCCTGGGATCACTCTGGGGAAGGATGATACGTTTGATTACCAGATCCCTAACTTGATACTCTTGTGGTCTGACCTTCTTGTTAAATGCCCTGATCATCCGTTTTTGGTACGTCTGACCATGACAAATAGTAGTGAGTCTCTTTTCGTCAATTAGATTTAATTGATCAAGTCGTGTCTGGATCCAGTTGTCTTCGCTCAGATCTGCATCCTTCATTATCCGGAGAGAGGGTATTTGCACTTCAATCGGTAAGACTGCCTCCATGCCGTAGACCAAGGAGAAAGGAGTTGCCCCGGTTGACGTTCTTGCTGAGGTACGGTACCCATGAA
Source organism: Vicia faba (assembly GCA_948472305.1). Lineage (NCBI taxonomy): Eukaryota > Viridiplantae > Streptophyta > Magnoliopsida > Fabales > Fabaceae > Vicia > Vicia faba. The sequence continues at coordinate 1,650,889,073 of OX451737.1, forward strand.
GAGTGAACGGTAACATCTCGTGCCAATCTTTGTAGGTCACTGTCATCTTCTGCACAATCTTCTTGATATTCTTATTCGCTACTTCTACAACCCCATTCATCTTCGGTCGGTAAGGAGAAGAGTTGTGGTGTTGTATTTTGAATTGCTCGCAGAGCTCAGTGATCATCTTGTTATTAAGATTGGTACCGTTGTCTGTAATGATTCTTTCAGAGACGCTGTATCGACAAATCAAGTTATGCCGAATGAACCGTGCCACAACATTCTTGGTTATTGTAGCATATGAAGCTGCCTCAACCCACTTTGTAAAGTAATCGATCGCCACCAGGATGAAGCGATGCTCGTTGGATGTCGTAGGTTTAATCTCGCTGATCATATCAATGCCCCACATTGCGAAAGGCCACGGTGCTGTCAGGACATTCAGAGGAACTGGAGGAACGTGCACCTTATCTGCATATATCTGGCACTTGTGACATATCCGAGAGTGTTGGTAGCAATCAGCTTCCATTGTAGACCAGTAATATCCTGCCCGAAGGATCTTCTTTGCCATAGTGTGTCCACTGGAATGTGTCCCGAAGGTACCTTCGTGTAGTTCTGTCATGATTCTTTCTACTTCAGTCTTATCCACACAACGCAGTAAGGTCGAATCATGGTTTCGCTTGTATAGAATGTCGTTGTTGAGGAAGAACTCCGCTGCGAACCTTCTCAGAAACTTCTTGTCGTTGACAGATGCACCTTCAGGGTATTCCTGAGCTTCCAAGTATCTCTTCACCTCATGGTACCAGGGTTTTTCAGTTACCACCTCTTCAGCCTCAAGATCACAACATTATGCAGGTTCGTCCAGTTTCCAGATGATGACCCGGGGAGCCTCATTGTCCCATTTGACTTTGAACATAGAAGACATCGTAGCTAACGCGTCTGCCAGCTGATTCTTCTCTCTTGGGAAGTGTTCAAAAGTTATCTCTGTAAAATGGGGGATCAATGTCAACACACATTCTCTGTAAGGGATAAGATTCGGATGTTTCGTATCCCACTCTCCTTTGATCTGATTGATCACGAGGGCGGAATCTCCGAAGACACTCAGAAACTTGATCCTTAAGTCAATCGCAGCTTGAAGACCCATGATGCATGCCTCATACTCCTCCATGTTGTTGGTGCAGTTGAAACATAGCCGGGCAGTGAGTGGAGTATAAGTTGAAGGGGTGAAAAACACAAGAAGGGGGGGTTGAATTGTAAAACTGAAATCTTAAAGCAATTGACAAGATATTTTTATCCTGGTTCGTTTGATCTCAAACTACTCCAGTCCACCCGTCAAGGTGATTTCGCCTCTCTCCAACGAGGTCTTAATTCACTATATTCAACTGAATATTACAGACTGCTTTAACAACTGCTAAAGCCTTCTTGATTCAAACCACAATCCGGTTTGTCAAGGCAACACTTTCTTACAAAGGTATAAAACAATGTGTGTGAATGTTTTCTACAAAACTTTATCACAACTGTGATGTATACACAAAATGAAGCTTAGAAACTAGATTGCTAAACAATAATGAAGTATCAGAGTTTGTGGTTTAGCAAAACTGGTAGATGAAGATTATAGTTCAGCTTTGTGCGTGTAGAGATTTGGAGAGCATTAGCCATTATAATCTTCGAAGCCTTGTTTATATAGCACTTGAGAAGATGAACGTTGAATGCAATATTCTTGATTCAATGCTAATAACAAGCTTTCCTTTTTGAGCAGATCTTGTCTGGAATGAAGCCGTTGGAATTAATTAGCGTTCAATGCACAGTACCGTTGCTTCTTCAATGCACGTTCTGGCTTGGCTCATTCTGATTCTGCTTCGCTGCTGATGAACTATTGTGTTTCTGTATCAGAGTGTTTACGCGCAGTTCTGTTCATCAAGCTTCAGCATGTGCGTGAGTTGATTATCTGATCTTGACATTCTGATGTAGCAACTTCTGATGCTGGTGTATGAAATTAAATTCTGATGCTGAAAAGACGTGATCTTGCTTATACCAATCAGAGTATCTGCAAGTCAGAACATAATAATTTTAGGCAGCATATAGTTCATTCATGAACCTTATAAATACTATATCTTTTCACTTTGTTATCATCAAAACTTAAATATAGGGTAGTAGATTCAAACATTGTTCTAACAATCTCCCCCTTTTTGATGATGACAAAAACTAGATATTTTAAATGAAAAATAACGTGAAAAGGTATCTGGATATGTATCAGAATAAGAAGTACGGAGAAGTCAGAGTTAAGAGATACTCCCCCTGAGTTTGTTACTTCCCTTTGATATACGTGTTCTTCAGGATCAGATCTTTTTCTTTCTTTGAACATCAGATTATAAGAGTCTTTGACTTATCAGAGAGCAGAGCTTCAGAGCTTTTCCTGTCAGAGCTTTGCTTTGGATCAGAGTATTTGGTCGATCAGAACTTCATATTGATCAGAGCAACATTGATCAGAGCTTCTACATTTTGATTAGAGCTTCTAGTCTTCAGAGTGTCCAGGAGCTTCCTTGTGCCTGTAGACTTTAAACAAAACAAAAAAACATTTCAAGTAATAGAGTTAGAATGTTTGAGAATTTCTGTCTAGTTAGCCCGTTATTGATTTAAATATCATTCTCGTTCTCCCCCTTTTTGTCAGCAATCAAAAAGTGTTAGTGATGTGCTAAAACAATTTGATCAGAAAAACTAATCATATTAAGATAGTTCAGAATCAGAGCAAGAAAAATATTACAAAAACATAATCAAAACAGTACATCAGAACATGAAGAAAACATGAAAAAGTTATGCATGAAAAAGTTTAAGGTTGAGGAGGCATGTGTGAGAACAGGCTCTCCAGCATCGCTTGAATCTTTTCAGAAGTTTCATTCTGCTTCTGAACCATGTTGACAACAGTGTCAATTTTGCTGTCCTGCACATCCATTCGTGCTTTCATCTTCTGATCATTCTCTTCCATCCGCTGCTGTAGACGCAAGTCATTCAGCCTTAATTCTTCCAGAGCCTGCCTGTCCAAGGCAGCTTGAGAAGCATCAGAAGGAGGAAGCTTCTCAGAACTTTCAGCGACATCTTCTGCTGGATTTTCTTCAGCCTGAATGGTCTTGTCTTCTTCTGATGGTTGCACCTGTGCAGCTTGCTGTTTCTCAGACCAAGATTCACTGTCCAGAGGGAGCACGACTTCTTGAGGCAGCTGACTTTCAACTTCCTTCAGCAGCTTGCTGAAGTTCTGTTGAGCCTGCTCATAGTTGACATCCTGCAACTTGAGGGCTTCAGCACGTACCCATAATCTGAACTGTGACCAGAGCTGATCAGAAGCAGCTGGGTCAATCATCCCAGGACAGACCTGCTTCAAAGAAGCAATCCATTGCAGCACACCTGTTTCAAAATTCAAAATACCAGAGCCAACATCTGGTTGCTTTGGTTTGGGAATGGCAATTTTGTGTCTTAAATCAGCAAGACGTTCAAGACTTGTTAAGTCAATGAAAGTTCTGCTGGGGTTTTCAGAGGTATGCTGAGAGGCTGTTTGTTTTGGAGGAAGGGTATCAGAATCAGAGTCAGATATTTCTATTGGAGTGGTTGGAGTTTTTGGAGGTGTTGATTCTAATGAGGATGGCAACTGGGGCCTGACAATAGTGGTTCCACATGGCAACTGGATTGCCAACGGTGATGGTTGAGGTGAGTGAGGGTCAGAATGATGAGGAGAAGGGGTTTTGGAATGGTGAAACTCTGTTTGTGGTGAAGGTGGATTATTTTCTGGTTGAGGAGGTGGAATCTCTGATTGCTCAGGGATCAGAGGTTCTTCTGTGAGAGGTTGTTGTTGTTGTTCTGGTTCAGGTTGTTGTTCTGGTTGTGGAGGAGGAACTTTTTGTGGTTCAGAGTGTGGTTGGGCAGAAGCATGTTCACGCTCAATATCAGCTAGCACTCGGTCAAGTGCTGGTGTTGTTGAAACTGTTGGTTATTTAGGGAGTTTGGTTCTGGGTCTTCTGAGTAGTAAGGCCTCAGAAGGGTCTTCTGGTATGGTTTCATCAATGGTAGGGATTGGAATTGATATTCTGTGAGAGGTTTGAGAAGGGGCAGCAGATGTTGGAATAGTAGATGAAATTAAAACAGGGGCAGCAGATGAAATTAAAACAGGGGCAGCAGATGAAATACCTCTTTTCTTTGGAGTCTGATGAGATGATCCTTCTGCTGGCGCTTTCCTCTTCTTTGTCTTCTTCTGAGTCACTTCTGGTTGGGTTTGACTCAGATCTTTGATCTTCAGCTTTGAACCTGTATCTTCTGCCTTGTACGCATCTGGGTACCTGAGAAACATCTCTGGTTTGGATTCCATTTCAGAAAATATTGGAAAATCACTCAGAGGCACTCTTCTGCTGGAGATATCAGAAGTTGAAGTAGCTCTGGGTTCCTTCTGAATATTTTCTATCAGCTTCATCTTTTTCAGATTCTTAGCGTTCAGCGGTTTCCCAATAGTTGGTTCAATAGTGCTCAGCTCCTGAGCTTCAATCAGATGTTCAATCAGCCTATTCTCTGTCAGAATATCTGATATAAGCCTTCCAAAAGGTATCCAGTCCCTCTTGGTCCTTTCTTCTTCTCTTGTTTCTTTGACACTGGTCTTGAGATGATTGAACAGGAAGTGTGCCAGATTGATCTTTACCCTCTGATCAATAAAGTAGATCAGAAACTGCTGATCCACGTTTATATAATCAGGAGAACTTGTTGGTTTCCTGTGGTTGAAGCAGCCAAGAACAATCTTAGCCCATACTCTGCAGTGGTCCTTCAGATCCTTAATTTTGCTGCTGGGCATTCCAAGAGTGAAAATTCTGTTGGCTACCACACCTACATCAGGGCATCTTTCAGCCATGTCCACACAACGGACTCCACCACCACTTTGACCGATTAGCTTTGCAATGAGATCTTCAGAAATCACGATCTTCTTTCCCATAACAGAAGAAATGACTAGATGTTTTGCAACTTTGGCGTGAATCCAAAATTCCTTGACTAGCGCTGGGAATGTTGGTCCAACCAACCTATCGAAGTACCTCTCCCACTTTTGAGCCCTAATTTCTTCAGTTAGGTCAAATCCATTTTCCTTCAAACTTTCGAAGTCAATGATTAACTCAGAAAGTACTTCAAGGTTCTTTACTGGAGTGAGAAGAGTTCTGAGTGGCACCTGATATTGTTCAGAGGTTGCTTTCTTCTGATTGCCTGCAGAAATGCTGGAGGATGCCATTGTTCACACTAAAAAAAAGCTTTGAGAATGAATTGAGAGAAAAAGGTTTGCAAGAACTCAGAAATATGCAGAGAATGCTTTGAGTGTTAATGATAAAGCGTAAAGGATAAATGAGAGATTAATGTGCTTAAATAGGGTTTTCAAAATTATTTTGAAAAATTAAACGTTTTTAAGAGAGAGAAAAAAATAATGATTGCCATTTAACAAGCGTGATTACTTTTCATTAAATGCTTGCTGATTTTGGGGGATTTGAGAAAGATACTTAAAAACGGTTACCAGACATGTGTCTCAATGCACCCAATCAGCGCTTTGCCTTCTCAGAAGCGTGCACGCGTTCTGCTTCAGAGATATGCTGATGATTGGATGACACTTGTTTGATGTAGTGATCAGCACGTCTGTCTTTGAGATTAAACTCTCAGATCTTTAGACTTGCATCTGATACAATCTGCATGTTCTATCTTTCTGAAAGAAGATTGATCAGAAGTTCACAGTAATATAATTACATTCTGAAGATAAATATATGGAATTAAAACATTTTCATTCTGGGCATACTTTCATGCTGAGATGTTTCAGAATGAAATTAAACCTATCTTCTGAAAGGGGTTTAGTAAAGATATCAGCCCATTGATGGTCTGTATCTATAAATTTTAAGTTCAAAATACCTTTCTGAATATAGTCCCTAATGAAATGATGCTTTATTTCTATATGCTTAGCTCTAGAATGTAAAATAGGATTCTTACTTAAGCAAATAGCAGAAGTATTATCACAAAGTATAGGAATGTTACTCTCAAAAATCTGGAAGTCTTCAAGCTGACTTTTCATCCAGAGCATTTGTGTGCTACATCCTGCTGCTGCTATGTACTCAGCTTCTGCTGTTGACAGAGCAATTGTTGATTGCCTTTTGCTGGACCAAGAGATCAGATTTTCTCCCAGAAACTGGCAGCTTCCAGAAGTACTTTTACGTTCCACTCTGTCTCCAGCAAAATCAGCATCGCAGTAGCCTACTAAGCTGTAATCACTAGATTTTCTATAAAACAAACCCAGATTAGCAGTACCTTTCAGATACTTGAAAATTCGCTTAACAGCTGTTAAGTGAGATTCTCTAGGATCTGATTGGAATCTAGCACAAATACATACGCTGAATAAGATATCAGGTCTTGAAGCTGTCAGATAAAGGAGAGAACCAATCATACCTCTGTAGACTTTCTGTTCTACACTTTTGCTTACCTCTTCTCTTTCCAGAATGCAAGTAGGATGCATTGGGATCTTTGATGGCTTACATTCTGAGAGGTCAAATTTCTTCAGAAGATCTCTGATGTATTTGCTCTGATGAATGTAAGTTCCTTCTGGAGTTTGATTGATCTGAATTCCTAGAAAGAATTTCAGTTCCCCCATGAGGCTCATCTCAAATTCTGCCTGCATACACTTAGCAAATTTTCTTCCAAGAGAAGGATTAGTAGATCCAAAAATAATATCATCAACATAAATTTGACAGACTAAGATGTCACTCTTAACTGTTTTACAGAATAGAGTAGTGTCCACTTTCCCTCTGGTGAATTCATTTTCAAGCAGAAAGTTACTTAGCCTTTCATACCAAGCTCTGGGAGCTTGTTTCAGACCATACAGTGACTTCTTTAGTTTGAAAACATGTTATGGATGTTTTGTATTTTCAAAACCTGGGGGTTGGTGAACATACACTTCTTCTTCTATATAACCATTTAAGAATGCACTTTTGACATCCATCTGATATAGAGTGATGCCTCTATTAACAGCAAATGAAATTAAAAGTCTGATAGATTCTAACCTGGCGACTGGGGCAAAGGTTTCTGTATAGTCTATCCCCTCTTGCTGACTATAACCTTGTGCAACCAGTCGTGCCTTGTTTCTGATGACTTCACCTTGCTCATTAAGCTTGTTTCTGAACACCCATCTTGTTCCAATGACGTTGAATCCTTTTGGTCTGGGAACGAGATCCCATACGTCGTTTCTGGTGAATTGATTCAGCTCTTCTTGCATTGCCAGAATCCAGTCATTATCCAGAAGTGCTTCATCAATAGAAGAAGGTTCAATCAGAGACACAAGTCCCATAAGAGTTTCTTCAGAGTTTCTGAAGCTTGCTCTTGTTCTGATTGGATCTTCCTTTCTTCCTAGGATAGTCTCTTCTGGGTGATCCAAACTGCTTCTGGGTAATCTCTTCTGAGGTTGATCAGCAGCTGTTGGAGGATTTCTAGCAGTGCTTCTTTCAGACGTTGAAGGAATGTCTGTGTTGAGAGCTTCTGATGACTTGTCTTCAGAACCTGCAAATTCAATTTCTATACCTGCAAAATTTTCATTCTGCTTTGACTTTTCAGAGTCAAGCTTGTCATCAAAACGAACACTGATTAATTCTTCCACAATCTGTGTTTCTGTATTGTATACTCTGTACCCTTTTGAGCGTTCAGAGTATCCTAACATAATACACTTCTGTGCCTTAGAGTCAAACTTGTTCAAATAATTCTTTGTATTCAATATAAAGCAAGTACATCCAAATGGATGAAAATACGAAATGTTGGGCTTTCTGTTCTTCCACAATTCATATGGAGTCTTTTCAAGAATAGGTCTTATTGAGATTCTATTCTGAATGTAGCACGCTGTGTTTATTGCCTCTGCCCAGAAAGTCTTAGCAACGTTTGTCTCATTGATCATGGTTCTGGCCATTTCTTGCAATGTTCTGTTCTTTCGTTCTACAACTCCATTTTGTTGGGGAGTTCTAGGACAAGAGAAATCATGCAGAATGCCTTTGTCATTAAAGAATGACTCAAAATCTTTATTTTCAAATTCTCCACCATGATCACTTCTGACTTTAACGATTCTAAGATCTTTTTCATTCTGAACTTGGTTACAGAAGGTAATAAACACAGAGTGTGACTCGTCCTTGTGTCTTAAGAACTTTACCCATGTCCATCTGCTATAGTCATCTACGATTACTAACCCATACTTCTTACCACTGACTGAAGCAGTTTTAACTGGTCCAAATAAGTCAATGTGCAGAAGTTCTAATGGCTTAGAGGTGGAAACAACATTTTTGGATTTAAAAGAAGGTTTTGCAAATTTGCCTTTCTGACATGCTTCACACAGAGCATCTGAATTGAACTTCAAATTTGGAAGTCCTCTGACCAGATTGAGTTTGTTAATCTGAGATATTCTTCTCATACTAACATGCCCCAATCTTCTGTGCCAGATCCACTGCTCATTGTTAACAGACAGAAGACATTTTACATTCTGACTCTTTAGTTCAGAAAGTTTGATTTTGTAAATGTTGTTTTTCCTCTTACCATTAAACAGGATAGTCCCATCTTTCTGACTAACAGCTTTACATGATTTTTGATTAAAGATTATATCATAACCGTTATCACTTAATTGACTTATGGATAACAGATTATGCATCAATCCATCTACTAGCAGAACATTATTAATAGAGGGAAGATTTCCATTACCTACAGTTCCAGAGCCAATTATCTTTCCCCTCTGATTGCCTCCAAAGCCAACGTGGCCTCCAGGCTTAAGTTCCAGGCTTTGGAACATATGCCTTCTTCCCGTCATGTGTCGTGAGCAGCCAGAGTCCAGGTACCATGACTGGTGTTTCTGACTTGCTGCTAAAGATATCTGCAACATGTATTATTTTATCCTTAGGTACCCAGATTTTCTTGGGTCCTGACTTGTTAGTTTTACCAAAACTCTGGTTGAATTTTGGTTTCACAGAGTGCTTACTGCTAGTATATTTGATGTCGTGTGTGTGACCATACACAAAGTGTGAATTTAGAGGAGTGTGTTTAATGGTTAAATCCATGACATTCTTAGGTGTAGGAACCTTACCTTGGTATCCTATTCCTTTCCTGCCGTTTCTGCTAACTCCATAGATCATTGAAGCCATTCTGCTTCTATCTATGCTTTTAGCTAAGAACTTCTGGAAACTATGATCATACTCCTTGATGATCTCATCAGCGTTGCTGGGAGTTTCAGAAATTGGTTCCTTCTGAGAGTTTTGTAAAGAGTTTTCTAATTTTGAAATTTTATCTCTCAGCTCAGAGTTTTCCAATTTGAGACTCTCAGACTTATTAGAGTCAGATTCAAGATTCCTTTTCAGGTCTCTGAATTTAGCTCTAATCTGCTGATAGCGTTCCAGAATTTCATTGAGGCTTTCAGCAAGTTCAGCCTTTGTAAAATTAACAGCGAAGTTAGGAAATACCTCTTCTGTGTCTGATTCTGAGTCTGATTCAGAAGCTTCACTATCTTCTGAGATATTAGCCATGAGCGCTATGTTTGCCCTTTCATCATCTGATTCTGAGTCAGCTTCAGACGAGTCAGAGTCATCCCATGTGGCCATGAGACTTTTCTTCTTCTCTCTTCCAAACGTCTTTTTGGGCTTCTCCCTCTGAAGCTTTGGGCAGTCACTTTTGTAGTGTCCTTGCTCATTGCACTCATAGCAGATGATGTCTTTGGTATTTGGCTTCTTGCTACTGGAGGAGCCTTCAGATCTTCCGTATCCAGAGGAAGAGTCTGTCCTTCTGTATCTGGAAGAAGACTCGTTCTGATCAGATCTTCTGGGATTCCTGAACTTCCTTTGTCTTTGCTTCCACAGTTGATTTACTCTTCTGGAGAGAAGGGAAAGTTCGTCTTCTTCTGATGAGGATCCATCAGATGTTTCTTCAACTGCCTGCAAAACTTTAGACTCAGATTTTCTGTTAGATTTTAAAGCTAAAGGCTTACCTTGCTTCTGAGGCTCGTCAGCTTCTAGCTCTATCTCATGACTTCTGAGGGAGCTTATAAGTTCCTCCAGAGTGATCTTGTTGAGATCTTTAGCTAGCTTCAGAGCAGTAACCAAAGGCCTCCACTGCTTGGGTAAACTTCTGATTATTTTCTTGACATGGTCAGCAGTAGAGTATCCTTTATCCAGAACTTTGAGACCAGCTACCAGAATCTGGAATCTAGAGAACATAGTTTCAATGGATTCAGATTCTTCCATTTTGAACGCCTCATACTTCTGAATGAGCGCCAGAGCTTTTGTTTCTTTGACTTGAACGTTGCCCTCATGCGTCATTCTGAGAGAATCAAAGATGTTCTTAGTTGTGTCTCTGTTGGAGATCTTTTCATACTCAGTATAGGAGATGGCACTGAGGAGGATGGTTCTGGCCTTATGGTGATTCTTGAAGTCACGCTTTTGTTGATCAGTCATTGATTTTCTATCAATCTTCTGACCAGTTGCATTCACAGGGTGCGTGTATCCATCTGTCACCATATCCCACAGATTAGCATCATGTGCTAGAAAGAAGCTTTCAATTCTGTCTTTCCAGTAATCAAAGTTTTCTCCATCAAAGACTGGAGGTTTGCCACTGAATCTGTCTCTGTCCTCGTTATTGTCATTGCTGAAGTGAGAATTGTTTCCTGCCATTGTGTTTTTCTGACGCTGGATCTTGTACTGACACGGTTAAGTGTTTTAGCTCAGAACCAGGCGCTCTGATGCCAATTGAAGGGGTGAAAAACACAAGAAGGGGGGTTGAATTGTAAAACTGAAATCTTAAAGCAATTGACAAGATATTTTTATCCTGGTTCGTTTAATCTCAAACTACTCCAGTCCACCCGTCAAGGTGATTTCGCCTCTCTCCAACGAGGTCTTAATTCACTATATTCAACTGAATATTACAGACTGCTTTAACAACTGCTAAAGCCTTCTTGATTCAAACCACAATCCGGTTTGTCAAGGCAACACTTTCTTACAAAGGTATAAAACAATGTGTGTGAATGTTTTCTACAAAACTTTATCACAACTGTGATGTATACACAAAATGAAGCTTAGAAACTAGATTGCTAAACAATAATGAAGTATCAGAGTTTGTGGTTTAGCAAAACTGGTAGATGAAGATTATAGTTCAGCTTTGTGCGTGTAGAGATTTGGAGAGCATTAGCCATTATAATCTTCGAAGCCTTGTTTATATAGCACTTGAGAAGATGAACGTTGAATGCAATATTCTTGATTCAATGCTAATAACAAGCTTTCCTTTTTTAGCAGATCTTGTCTGGAATGAAGCCGTTGGAATTAATTAGCGTTCAATGCACAGTACCGTTGCTTCTTCAATGCACGTTCTGGCTTGGCTCATTCTGATTCTGCTTCGCTGCTGATGAACTATTGTGTTTCTGTATCAGAGTGTTTACGCGCAGTTCTGTTCATCAAGCTTCAGCATGTGCGTGAGTTGATTATCTGATCTTTACATTCTGATGTAGCAACTTCTGATGCTGGTGTATGAAATTAAATTCTGATGCTGAAAAGACGTGATCTTGCTTATACCAATCAGAGTATTTGCAAGTCAGAACATAATAATTTTAGGCAGCATATAGTTCATTCATGAACCTTATAAATACTATATCTTTTCACTTTGTTATCATCAAAACTTAAATATAGGGTAGTAGATTCAAACATTGTTCTAACATAAGTGCCTTGAGGGGATATGATCACAGCGCCGATACCGTTACCCAAAGCGTTGGAGGCTCCGTCAAAGTGCATAGACCATCGGGATCCTTCCTCAGGTCCTTCATCCGGTCCAGGTACTTCACAATCAGTCACAATCATGATGCTCTCATCAGGAAACTCAAAGTTCATTGATTGATAGTCGTCTACTGCCTGGTGTGCCAAGTGGTCTGCCAATACACTTCCTTTGATTGCTTTTTGAGTCGTGTACTGGATGTCGTATTCTGTCAAGATCATTTTCCATCTCGCTATTCTTCCAGACAGAGCAGGCTTTTCAAATATGTACTTTATTGGATCCATCTTTGAGATCAACAAGGTAGTGTGAGTCAGCATATACTGTCTCAGTCGGCGAGCAGCCCATACCAAAGCGCAGCAAGTTTTCTCGAGCAGTGAGTATCGGGTCTCACAGTCGGTAAACTTTTTGCTAAGGTAATAAATGGCGTGCTCTTTTCGGCCAGACTCGTCATGCTGCCCCAGCACACACCCCATTGAGCTGTCAAGTACTGTCAGGTATAGTATTAGAGGTCTCCCTTCAACCGGTGGCATAAGAATGGGTGGTTCTTGGAGATACTCTTTGATTCTGTCGAAAGCAGCCTGACATTCATCATTCCAGCGTACTACTTGATCTTTCTTCAGCAGCTTGAAGATCGGTTCACAAGTAGCAGTTATTTGCGAGATGAATCGGGCAATATAATTCAGACGTCCTAGAAAGCCTCTGACTTCTTTCTCTGTCTTGGGAACTGGCATCTCTTGAATGGCTTTAACCTTGGCTGGGTCCACTTGAATACCTTTGTCACTTACGACGAAGCCTAGCAACTTCCCAGATCTTACCCCAAAGGTGCACTTGTTCGGGTTCAATCTTAACTTGTACAACTTCAGACGGTCAAACAACTTCTGCAGATGATCAAGATGTTCCTCCTCTGTTTGGGACCTCGCAATCATATCGTCAACATACACTTCTATCTCATGATGGATCATGTCATGAAATAAAGCGACCATGGCACGTTGGTAGGTTGCCCCTGCATTTTTCAATCCAAAAGGGATGACCTTGTAGCAGAAGGTGCCCCACTGAGTAACAAAGGTCATCTTTTCCATGTCTTTAGGAGCCATCTTGATCTGATTATAACCTGAAAAACCATCCATGAAGGAGAACACCGTGTGCTGAGCAGTATTGTCAACTAGAACATCAATGTGAGGTAGAGGGAAATCATCCTTAGGGTTGGCCCTGTTCAAATCCCTGTAATCGACACACATTCTAACCTTACCATCCTTCTTCGGTACCGGCACCACATTAGCAACCCACTGAGGGTAAGAAGTCACAGCTAGAAACCCGGAATCAAATTGCTTCATAACTTCAGCTTTGATCTTTTCGGACATCTCTGGACGCATACGGCGGACCTTTTTCTTAACCGGAGGGCAGTCTTCCTTGGTAGGCAAGTGATGGACCACAATGTCGGTATCCAACCCGGGCATGTCTTCGTAGGACCAGGCAAAGATCTCCACATAATCATGTAATATCTGAACCAACCGTTGTTTTACGCTGAACTCCAGATTGGCACCAATCTTAACTTCTTTTCTATCTGTCTCAGTACCCAGATTTATCGTTTCCACTGGCTCTTCATGTGGTTGAATGGCCCTCTCTTCCTGGAGTAACAGTCTTGCAAGCTCACCAGGCACTTCGCAATCATCTTCACCTTCGTCTTCGGCTAAGTTGATCGGATTTTCGAAGTCATAACTGGCAGTAGCAGAGTCGTTACCAGTGAGATCCAGAGTGGATTGAAACCTGTATGGGTGAGTGTGTGTAAATATAGCTGTTTTGCAATATATAAAGAAAGAAAGAAAGAAAGGGAGCACAAGATTTGAAATGCGAAAAACGTCCAGTGTCTTTATTCATGATATATGGAAATGACAGTTATAAGCCCTCACAAATGAAGCCAACGGTGCCCCGGGTAAAACACCGGGCCATAAAGTTTCAGTTTATTGTTTATTACAAATAACAAAAACAAAGGAATTCATTACTGCGTAACAAAAGTAATAGGTATGTGATCTTTTGCGGTCCAATTGGTCAGTCCACCGTCAGTCGTCGGGCAGATCCAGCTGTTGAACTCAGACTCATCCACTTCGTCACCATCCCTGATAGCATTCACCCCATGATTGGTGATTAGCATAGGAGGTCTTCCGATCCTAGCTTTACGCACAGCCCTCTGAGCCTCTGCAGTAAAACCCAGTCCAAACTTGTCAATTTTAGGAGTAAAATCAGGGAGCCTGCCCCAGTTAGCACATTCACCTTTCTCAATTACAGCCCGGGCGTCCTTTAAGGAGGCCATCTTCAAAGGAAAGTCTTCTTCAATCACTGTCTCCGCTGACGCCAATGTTGGAGGTACCTCTTCAAAATGTTGAAAGGGGGTTTCAATAAACTCCCCATCCATCTCAATATACCGGAAGGAATTCAGATGACTAACCATGTATTCTTCCTCCCCCTGCACGATGACAATCTTCCCTCTGACAGGGTACTTGAGCTTCTGGTGTAGAGTGGAAGCCACTGCCCCAGCTTTGTGAATCCAAGGTCGACCCAGCAAACAGGAATAAGATGGACGAATATCCATCACATAGAAAGTTGAGTCAAAGACTTGGGAGCCCACACGAATAGGAATGTCTACCTCACCATGAACCATTCTCTTCGACCCGTCAAAGGCTCGGACAATGATGTTGCTAGGCTTCAATTCTAGGCCCTCACAATCCAACCGGTCTAGGGCCTTCTTGGGCAATACATTCAGGGAAGAACCGGTGTCCACCAACACGTGCGCGAGAGTAGTGCCCCTACATTCTATGGAGACATGCAGGGCATCATTGTGGTTTTTTCCCTTGGCGGTAAGATCAGCATCCGAGAAACCCAAGCCATTGTCAGCTGTCAAATTGGCCACACAGTCAGTGAATTGATCTGCAGAGGTCTCTTGTGGCACATGGGCCGTCTTTAGAAATGAAATCAGGGCCTTGGCATGGGCCTCTGAGCACAGCAGCAATGAGAGCATAGAGATCTTGGAGGGGGTATTCCCCAGCTGTTCAACAACGTTGAAGTCACTCTTCTTGATTATCTTAAGAATTTCCTCCATCTCTTGTTGGGAGGCTTCAACATTGATAGTCTTTGGTGCCTCCATCCGGGCAGGCTCATCATCAATCCCTTTGCCCCAAGTGTTAGATGACTCGGCAGCAGGGGAAGCAACTTGATCAGAAGGGGGAACAGGCGCACTTGCAGGTGTTATTATAAGAGGTCTTCGAATAACTGGTGATGCAATGTCAGGCGAGAAGAGCCTTCCACTGCGAGTTACTTTGGCGGGACCGGTGATATTACTGATACCGGTACCGGTGTTGAACTCCTGCTTCACTCCAAGTACATATGCATCTGCCCCATAGTGCCATGGGACGGCCTTGTCAGATTCATAGGGGAGGGGCCCCAGAACAGTAATGATAATGGGTGCAACGGACATGATCTTGACTGGCTTCCTCGGGGGAGCCTTGGTTGGATTATTGAAAATTGTGACGACAGATACTTCCTCAACAGGAACAAAGGGAACAACGGTCTTCTTGAAGAGAATTTCCCTGCTATCCATCAGGCTTTGGATGCCTGACTTTAGCAACGGACAACCGGTGGGGGAAACAGCACACAAAAGGCAACCCTTGCCACAACCCGGAAATAAATCGGCCAGCAGTAGGTTCCTCTTAACAGTCAACAGAGGGGTAGCAACATCATTCACAGAAACGGCATACAAGTCTTCATCAATGGCATTTACTCCATGCTGGGGCATAGGAGTAGTCACCATATTTGGTCTCTCAGGTGCCTCAAACTGTATCTCCTTTGCATCGATAAGGTCTTGAACCTTATTTCTCAGGGACCAGCAGTCATCAGTAGAATGCCCCGGGCTATCGGAGTGATAAGCACAGCGGGCATTTGGATTATACTTAGGAGATGCAGTATTCACAACCTTCGGAGCCTCTCTGACGGTCACCAAGTTGGTCGATAGCAGTTGTGGTAAGATCTGTGACAAGGTCATACTCAGCCGAGTGTATTCTCTTCTGGGTTTCTCACCCCTTAGTTGGTTGGGTTGCCGAGGAGCGGCAGCAGGCTTAGCAATTACCACCGCGTTGACAGATTGGCAGCGCTCTGGTTTGTCTTGCCTTCTAGGCCCATACACAGCACTGGCCTCCTTCTTAAAAGGTTTCTTCTCAGAACTTGAAGATGCACCTTTCTGAATCTTCCCTGATTTCATGCTAGCCTCTATCCTTTCTCCAGTCAGGATGAGGTCTGTGAACCCTGCAGACGAATTGCCAATAAGATGATTGAAGAATGGCCCGGATAAGGTCCCTAAGAACATGTCTACTAGCTCACGGTCGGTCAATGGTGGCTGCACCCTGCCAGCCAGGTCCCTCCACTTCTGCGCATACTCTTTGAAACCTTCTCCCGATCCTAACGACATACCCTGGAGTTGGGTACGTGTAGGAGCGAGGTCGGCATTATATTGATACTGCTTGTAAAAAGCAGTAGCTAACTCCTCCCAGTTACGAACCTTGGTTCCATCCAGCTGATAGAACCATTCGAGATGAGTCCCTGAAAGACTCTCCTGGAAGAAGTGGATCCACAAGTTCTTGTCCACTGTATATGGCTGAATATTCCGCACATAAGATCTGAGATGTAGCTTTGGGCAAGACGCCCCGTCATACTTTGCGAAAGATGGTGCTTTGAATTTGTGTGGGATGACCACACCAGAAGATAGACCCAAGTCTCCGAAATCCAAACCAGGCACTTGTTGGATTTCCATGGCATTCAGTCGGTCTTCCAACTGCTTGTACCTGTCTTCAGCTGGAGGATACTGCTCCTCATTAAAATCAGTCTCGTTGTCAGAGACCACCGGACTAGGACCCCTTCCCCCTTGGGGACTTCCTTTTCCCACAGAAGAACCAGCTTGATCAACCTCATTCTGCAGTGTGTTACCAAAACTTCGGCCCGTGTTGAATAATACAGTTCTCTTCTTCTTCTTCTTGACCAGCAGAGCCTTCAATTCCTCCTGTCCTTGGGCCAAACCCATAATCAGCTCTTGAAACTGGGCGTTCTGAGCCTGAAGGGCCTTGATGGACTGCTCGGTAGATGATTCAGGGTTCATGATGCTGAAATAAACAGCAAAGAACATTAAGCAACCTGAAAAGAAAAGTACCTGCTATGCACATGATGAATGGGAATGCGTATGATTTATGTTTTCAAAGACAATCGGGAATCAACTTTGTAAACAAAAAGGAACACACTTCATTAGATTCAACTTTGAAATTTAAATTGTTCAAGAAATTGCCCTTAGGCGTTACATAAAAGTGAAAATACTGAAAAGGGAAATAAAACTGTAAAAGAATATCCAAAGTTCATCACTGATCCCAGGGTCTCCTCTTCTCAGTATGGAGGTAGTCATTCAAGGCCCACTCATTCTCCAACTGCTTTGTCAGCCTCTGGATCTTCAATTCCTGCTCGTTGAACTTTTCCCGATAAGAATCCCGTTCTTCTTGCAGTTGCGACCAAGACCTCTTTAGTGTATCAACATCAGTAGGCATCTGAGGAGGGAGAACAGTTGGAGGAGCCCCATCTCTATCAGAATATTCAAGAATGACGGGTCTGATAGCTTCGTATGGCATACCTAACTTCTGAGCACGGATGCGGACCCATTTGTAGTAGGCTTCCATAGGTAGAGAAGTCTTTGGTCCCAACTCTTGTGGGTTAGCTTTGTGAATTCTGTCCCAAGCCTTGATGAACCTACGACGCAGCTCGTCACTATCCACCTGAAACTCAAAACTGATGTGAGGCACCAACATCTCATGAGGCCCTGCTCTTCTGGCTCTTCCAAACTGACAGAGAGCTAGACATGGATTATAAGAGATTCCACCTTGAGTACCAATCAGAGGAACATTAGGGTATTCTCCGCAACGATCAATAACAGCTACCTCATCCAAACCTCTGAAAGTCCAAATGATGTCTTTATCGATGAGAGACATTAACCTATGAGCCCAACCTCTTCCTTCTTTGTTCTTCAGCACGAACTTAGGGAGGTGAGAAATAAACCACCTCACTAACAAAGGAATACAACACCACAGAGTTCCTCGTCTTCGGGCAGTACGAGCATAAAGTTATTGCAGGATGTCACCCAAGAGAGTGGGCACAGGGTTCCGAGACATGAAGATCCTTATGGCAGTGACGTTAATGAAATTATCAGGATTAGGAAACAAGACTAGACCATAGATTAAGAGAGCCAGAATGTCTTCATACGCCCTAAAGTCCAGGTCATCCCAGAAACTGTTAGCCTTACCAACCAGAAACTTGGCCAAGAAACCCTTAACTTTGCTTCTAGTTGCCCAGTTGTCCATTACCTCCTTGTGGGTCAAAGGAAGAGCTGCAGCAATCTCCTCAAGCCTAAGAGTCTTTTCCCAACCAGTGTAGGGAGTCTGATCCAAGATAGGGATGCCAAGAAAATCAGAGAACTCTTCCAGGGTAGGGACCAGTTGGAAGTCTTGAAAGGTGAAGCACTGGTACAGAGGGTCATAAAACTGGGTCAAGACACTCATCAGTTGTTGGTCCCACTTTGCCGTGACTAAACTGAGAAGAGAACCATGCCTCTGGATGAAGGAAGTAGTATTTGGAATTCTGCTAACCAACTCTTCAAGTAACTCAGGTGGGTGAACAAAGTTGAACCGGATAGTGTTCCTTCGCAAGGGCATCATGATGTCCTACAAAACAGAGCAAAGGTGAAACCCTCTTGTCTTTGAAATGATCAGTCCTTATGCAGGATGCATGCAATGCTTATGATGGCGTGATGTTATGATAAAGCACACCACAAATATTCACAAAGGCAAACATGATAAGGCACACAAGTCACACAGGACAAGCCCTTAGAGTTTAGGCCAGCATAGGGTCTAGGTATTACCCTCTTTCAGTTTGTTGGTTAAGACCCGTCCTATCAGAAGTAACCGGGTTCTAGAGGATCCCAATATCACTGACTACCCTCAATCGGTCATAACTCCAGCATCGCAATCTTTTCTTGCGGCCAGAACCATCACGAGAGTTTAGCCTCAATGGGCGTAGAATACTGCCACTGTTCTATTGGCCAAGTTGGGTCATTTAAGGTTCTAAGGTCGGTTGGTGCTTAATGAGTCCTCAGAAGACCCATATTCTCCTCGTTGCGACACAAGGGATATCTGTACAGACCAAGGTGCCACACCAACTTAGCCACTGCTTCACCCGTGTCGGTCTACGCCGGACAGGTCCCTCACAGGTTATGCTACCTAAACAGGGTATCCCCAGATCCGGGTTAGGATCTATGAAGCTCCAAGACAAAACCCACAAATAATAAAGCAAACAAAACACAGAAATTTAAAACACAGGTGATCTTAGTCCTAAGGTACACCTCACTTTAAGTGATGTCCCCAGCAGAGTCGCCAGTTCTGTGATCAGTGGATTTAGAACTGACTGTTTAAAGCTGGTTCGCGAAATGTTGCGGTAAGCAAGAGTCGCCACCGTCTTTTATTTTCTCCAACAAGGAAAGGACAAAAGCACAGCAAAATTCCTTCTCGAGATGTTTCTCGGGTTCGAGAGGTAGATTATAGAAAGGGAAGGTGTTAGCACCCTTTCTATCCATGGTTATCCATGGGCTCTTAGATACTTGCTCATTGAGTTTTCAAAAGTGTTTTTTTGCTTTTCAAAGTGCGTGGGTTTGAAAAAGTTTCATTGAAAACTTCAATTCGACTCTTGTATCAGTCCTCAAGAGTGTTGTGAAGTGTTTGTTTTGAAATCTTTTAGAAAGTGTCGGTGTGAAAAGAAGTTTTGATTTGTTTTGAATTAGAGCAAGTATCTATGAGTCATCTACCTATCCTAAGGAATTAGGCTGTGTAAATGTCTTTAAGGTAGTGCCATCCCACCATTGAGAGGTAGGTAGCACCACCGTTGGAGGTGTTCGGGTCAATTCGTTTGTAGGGACAGTGTGATCACCAGAGCAACAGTAGGGTACCTTAGAAGCTACCCCTATGCCATAGATCATGGACATAAGGACTTACTAAAACGTCCTATACTCGACGACCACGTTTCGAGGGGCAAGGCAACAGTGAGGCGTACCCTAAGAGTGGTGTGTGAATTTGTGTATTGTTTTCAGTTATATTTTATCTTGTCATGCATTTGGTGAGCTACGCTTATTTTTAATTAGCATACATTCTTTCATGCAAAGTTTAGAGTTTAAAAGTGCGGAAAATAAATTCCTACGCTATTACAAGGCGCGGGTCTATACATCGCCAAATTAACAAAGACCCGTTTTGAATAAAATGCGGAAAGTAAATAAATTTCCTAATTACTATTACAAGGCTTGGACAGTTACATAATATTCACAATAAAATAAGAATAAATGCGCGAAAAGAAATTAGAATTGAATGTTCGCGGGCGTTGGATCCTTTAAAGATTAAATTGAAATTAAAAGTTAATTAATGATTAGATAAAGAAAAGAAGTTATTTTTTATGGTTTTTGGTATTTATGAAAATAAAGAAAATTAGTTAAACTTAGAAGTTAAATAAAACCCTAATTCTAAGTTTTTTTTAATTATTTAAGAAAAATATTCAAGTTTTAACCTAATTTACACTAATTAATTAATTACATGGGTATTTACAAAATAATTAATGGTTAATAATAATGGTAATAAGAAAGTTATTTATTAAGCAAAAGAATAAAAATGCTAAAAACCTAATTTCTACATATTTTAGTTATTTAAGAAAAAACATTAAAATTTTAAAACCTAAATTACTAAATTGATTATTAAAAATTTATTTACAAAAATATTAATGAACTAAATATTAAATAAACATATTTTTTAGTTTTGATTTCTGATTTTTGTTTTATTATGAAAATTAATTTTGGTAGATTAAAGAAAATAATTAAAAGAATTTAAGAAAGAAAATCAAATAAAAATAAGTGAAAAAAATGTGCAAACCATGGGGTATTCAGACCCAATTTGGAGGTTTATTGAGCAATTTGGCCCACTGCAATCCCAAGCCCTTTTGACTTTTTGTGGTTGTGTGTGCGTCAGTTGACTAGCGTGCATGGTGGATTCCACATTCTGGCCATTGGATTGATCCCCTGGGATACTTGGCAGGCACAGGCGTTGGGCATATGGTGGACCGCTGGAGAGAAATAACGCCTGAACACGTTACAACAAAAATTATTGAGAATATAGGGGACCTGGGAATCGAACCCAGGTCCCAGTACCTGCATGCCACTTCACCAACCATCTAGGCTATTGAGCCTCTTTGATATTATAATAGGATAGAAATAATATATGTGAAAAGAACTTGTTATGCTGAACCAAAACAAAAGCGCGGTAACATTCAAACCCTCCAATCACGCTCAGACACGCCATCTTTGTCTTCCTCTTTTTCCTGCAAATACAAGTAAATAGCGGGGGTTTTAAACCCCCACAAAAACAAGTGCTAGAAAATAGCGATTAGCACATAGTTTATCATAAATTGAGCGCGGGGTGTGGGATGACTTCGTCTGGATGTGCTGATTCCATTGGCATAGGTTTTAAGGCCTAATTTTTCTTTATGAAGGAACCCCTAATTCAAAGCTCCTGAAACCCTAAAATGCATTCATGGTGGATTCTTGCACAGGCAGTATTAATTCAATCAAAGGGCACCATTAGCTTTAGAACATTCATATTAGTATAAATCAACCATTAAAAGACATGAATAATGCATGAAAGTTCAAACACGAATATGAAAAATTTTATGAACAGGGTGATGTCATTCTACCACTTATGGAGGTCTGGAGACTTGGCTTTGATTGCAAACGCTTCCAAGGTCGTCCAGCAATGTATGGGAATAACTTTTAGGCTTTGAAACGAGCTCTAGGTATCAAAACAGTTTTCCACTTTTTGTCAAAAAAATGCAATGTTGTTCTTCCTCTTCTGCGCAGCTTCTTGTGTCCTATGGAATAGGTTTCAATTGTGCATAAGTAAGTGAATAGAATTAGGTCAAGAAACCACCCCAAAGTCCATCCATTTATGATTTTGATATTTGATTTCCAATCATATAAAATCCAATCTTTTTCAATCTTTTTGCCTTGAAACTCTTGCCAATTGTGGAAGATTTTGTCCCTTGAGAAGGTGCACGAAATATTTAGCTCATAATGGAAGGATTTGCTGCACAAAAAAGATTTAAAACTATTGTTTAGTATTTTTCTCATAATTAAATTTAATTAAATGAATTAATAAGATTAAAAATTCAATTAATTAATTAAAAATAAGAAAATAACTCCCTTTTAGCTTAATGGGTCGTGCATAGCCTTTGGGTAATTATTCATGGAAGAAATTAAGGCCCATTATCATTTTTGAAGCCTTTTGTGCAAAGTTGACTTTTCAAAATTCCCAAAAATTTCCTAACTTCTACAAGGCATATCTTGCTCAATTTTGAAGCTATGAACATGTTCTTGGACATTTTGGAAAGGTCTTGAAGTCCTATAACCAATGCCTTTGGTCCCATGTCATTTTGATTTACCAATCTCAAGTTATGGTCTTTGACTTAAAGTGCCTTTTTGTTGACTTTTGAAAATGACCTATAATGTTGAAATTGATAAATTTTTGTGAGAGCCTTTATTGGACTTGAAGTGTGAAGATGAGTTGTAGGAAATGTCATTCTCTTCAAAATGAGCTTTGGATGGAATTTTTCTGATAAACCATGAAGAAGTTATGCCCTGGTCAATTTGCAGTTGACTTTTCCAACTGTCCAAAAATAGAAACTTTTGCATCTTGAGACTTTTTGAGCCATGCTTGTGAAATCATGATCAAGAATTGATCAAATGATGTTTGTGGCTTCAAAATAATATGTTGAGCAAAAATTTTGACTTTTGACTGTCAAATGACCATTTTGCCCCTGCAGTTGATTGTGAAGCATTTAGGGTTTTTGACTGTGCAATTTGATGCTGTGAGTCTTGAAACTTGGCATATGAATGCTTGACAATGTTTATAGGCATGTGGGACTTGATTGGACCATTTGGAAACTTCAATTTCTTTGCCAGAACCAAAACCCTAATTTTGACTGTGTTAGGAGGCCATTGGACTGTGCAACCCTTGAGTGATTTTGAATCATCTGAAGACTGATCTTGGCAAATCTTGAAGAATATGGGAGGGCAAATTTTGGGGTACAATAGTTATGTTTATCTGTTTTCTCCCTTTTTGACAGTTTTCTCTTAATCTTGGTACTGGAAAATCCCAAATTACTTGTGCAAGCTTGAATCCTAAGAAACTTTGTGAGAAAACCCTTGAGAATTGAGAGGGAAAATTTTGGGGTACAACAGTTCTCATCAGATGGAAGCTTATTATGCATAAGCCTTCTAGCAATAAAAGATCTAGCATGTGGAATATAATTTCTCTAGAAAAATTTGGTCCATAACAACTGAGGATACACCCTAGATTTTAAAGCAAATGCATCTTTAAGAGTAATGTCACCTAATGCAATTGTTGCCATATCATGCAATCATCTCTATTTTTATCTTCTACTAGAATGAAAACTTGGTTAATGTAAGGGATATGTATGGAAAAGGATCCAAAATATGTTACAGAAATTTCCATTATTGGTTCTGAATGAACATGCTAACTTTATCAGTTAAGGATGTCTACCAAGCCACATGAATATTCAGAGCTTCAGCCAAGAAACTCGAGCCATACCGATGGTCTAACCAAAAGTTGGTCCTCAAGCTATTGCCAACCAAATACCTAGATTTATTTTTCAACACATGAAATTCTTTCTTAAGACCACTCCAAAGAGAGAATAAAATATGATGATTGATGCAACCATTCCTTCTTAAGACTCTATCCTTAAGAACCAAAGCCTAAGATTCAGTAGAATGCATTAAATCCCAACATAACATGAGGTTTCTGCCTCATTGAGAGTGGACAAAGACCTAATATCTAAGTCTCCCTCCAAAAAAGGTCTATACACTTTACTCTAGGCTACAATGACAATCTTTTTCTTGTTAATGTATCCTCGCCACACAAAAAAAATGTAACCACGCCTCTAACTCTTTTATCAAAGATGAGGGCCAGGAGTAAATGGTGATGGAATAGACCATCATGCTATGGATGAATGACCTAATAAGTTGAGCTCTACCTATAAATGACAAAAGAAATAGTTTCCAAGAGACTGACCTCCATTTAATTATATCCATTATTTGTTGAAAATGTATTTTCTTAAGTATGACTTTAAAAAGTAGAACACCAAGGTACATGAAGGGAATGTAACCTAAAGAGAAACCAATGAACTTAGCTAACCTGATACTCCTAGCTTGAGGGATAGCTCCATATAATATGGTAGTTTTAGTAGGACTAACACATTACTTAGATGTCATAACATATCTAGTGAGCAAGCTCTTGAGGTACTGAAGATTGGATTTCCTACCATTACAATATATCATGATATCATATGCATAGAAATAGTGAGACGGTATCATGACATTACTAGAAGCTTTTATGAGCTTGCGCCTTCCCTCACCCACAGTCTTTGTTAAGTTTCTTCTCAAGACCTCCTCATCCAGGCAAAAGAGCAAGGGAAACATTGGATTCCCTTGCCTCACACCCTTAAGCAAGGAAAATAGTTATGCATATAACAATTTATAGAAATAGAGAGAGTAGAAGAAGCTAGGATGACTTAAATCCTATGGAAAAAAGTTTCACAAAAACTAAAGGCCTTCAGAACTTTTATGAGAAAAGGCCAGTAGAAAGTATCAAAACATTTAGTTACATCAATCTTCAAATCCAAGTTACCTCCAAAGGTCTTGTTCTGCATAATGTTGGAGACCTCAGAGGCTAGGCATATAGTCTTTGATGTTCCTTCCTTGTATAAACCATCTTTGCTCCATTGAAATCAAGTTTGGCATCATTGAAGAAATTTTTTCAACTATGATTTTGAAAGGCTTAATGCATTATTTGGTCCCTTAATGTAATATCAGGTTTTAGTTCAGTCCTTTATGTAACAAATGTTTCTTTCAGGTCCCTTATTTGTACTTCCGTTAGCCAACATTGTCCTTTATGTTAAAAATTATGTATCTCTGTTGGTTTTTGCTAGAGTGGCGGTCCAGCTTCGCCTCCTTAAGTGACATGTATTTATCATTTACCATTTTGAATAAAATTTAATTGCCTTCTAAATGTTTCATATAAATCGATCATGTTTCATTTTCATTTCACTTCTTCATCTTAGCTCTTTGAGAAAACCATAGCGTCATTATTTTCCATCCATCTTCATCATCATTCACGAAACAATCATCCAACTCTATCTTCATTTGCAAAGGTATCACAATATTTCTCCATTGTTAAAATAGTTCATTTCATCCAGTTTTGTTCATCCTCCATTCTGATACTTCATTTATCTTCATTTTTAGGGTTTGTGGAATCGTCGTTACTGAGAGGAACACAAAGATCTTCCATCATATGTGCTAAGGTATGAATAATACAAATTGTTTATAGTTTTATAAACCTTAACTGTATTTATCACTTGGGGTTTTTCATATTTCATTTCTAGGTAATGGATAGTCGTTTTGTGTGTATTGTTTATCACGAGGGTTTGTTTGCTGAGTTTACGAAATTATGTTATAAAGGGTGTTGTACCCCAATTTTTGCCCCTAAGATCCCTTCATCATACTATGTTGATTCACTCACAACAAGATCACACTAGGATTATTGGTTCCCCTACCTATATTTAGTTTTGCCCTTTTGAGGTATTACCAAGCACCTTGACTTATGTTCCTTTTGTGATCATGAATATTGTTTTGTTTTCTTAATTTAACTAATAAAATGCAATGTTGTTTTGTCTTGCTTGTTATCTATGTAGGTGAAGGTAATGAGATTCAACAAGTTACCCCATGGGTTCATGAGTTTATTTCCATGCCCTAGTCAATATAGCTTGATAAGTTCAAACCTCACCATTAGATTGGTTTTGGAAGAATTGGGATAGAAAGGTTTCTTTGATTCATCACATTTCAAGGTTATTATATATGACTCAAAAGTACAAGGGGTTGATTGGAGAAGTTGTCATGTTTGGGCAAGGCTTTGTTCCTATTGGTCACAAGAGCATATTTTTACCAAATTTCAAGATATGGAAGTGGTTTTGGTGGCTATGAGTCCTCATTATCATCCTCAACAACTTCTATTCACAAAGCAATAATATTGGTACGAGAAGTTTGTTCAAACTTGTCAAAGTTCCTCAAGGCATTTTCTTGATCTAGAAGCTAGGGTTTTGAACTTCAAAGGAGTATATCTTGCTCACCTTTTAGTATTTTTGAGTGATTCCAAAGAAATTATTCTCTTAAAAAGGTTATCAACAAATCACTTCAAAATTTCCAAGGAGTTTACATGTGGAAGAAACTTGGTGAAGAAGAAAGATTACAAGTCATCTAGATGAATCCACAATTTTACATAAGTAACTCCAATTGATCATAACTTGGTCAATTTTCATCACCTTGAGTCCATTCTTTTTCCATAATGATCTTGAATATGTGAACTTTATTCCTTCTTTTATGTGCAAAGTTGGAAAATGGATGGAGGTTGCCTTAAAGATGCAAAAGATTATAGGTCATGTCATGATTTTTTTCCAACTTCAACAATTTATAACTCTCTCAATTTTTGGAGATTTTGAGTGGTTCAAGTCCCAAAATGTCATTCAATAGATCTACTTCATGCCATCTTTTTTGGTCAAGAGCAAATTCCAAGTGGAAGGCCATGTTTGGAAGCAATACATTATAGGTCATTTTTTGAAGAAGAATTTGAAATATTTCTAAGTATGGAAAGTCAACCCTTTTTCTTGAATTTTGACTCAATGCAACTTTCAGCTCAAGCATCCATTTGATTCCATTCTTTTTCCATTGCAAAGCTTGTAACCTCTTCTTTCTAAAGCATCAACAATCATGCCCTAAGACCCCTTGAATTGGAAATGCCATGGATTTGAATTTGGTAACTTGAAACTGAATTTTCCACAAAGTCAGAATTTTGAAATCCATAATGTGACTTCTAAACACAAGATTTATGCGTGTTTTTGATTTAAACTTGATTAGCAAACTTTCCAGAAGTGATTAGCACCCCAAAATGCAAGATTTGGTTGAGTTTTGGTGGAAATGAAGTCACACTTCACTCGTGCTCGACCTTCACTCAATTTCCCTCCAAACTTCCTTGTTTCTTCCAGTTTTCATTCACATTCACTTCCCTATAAATATAGGGTCATCCCCCATTCATTTCTTCAAGCTTTGAGAGCCAAAAAGACCCTGCCAAAACTTCACATGAACCCATCTTTTTTTAATTCAGTTTCTGAGATTTAGCTCCCTTTTCCAAAATTATTTGCGCATTCATCATCCTTAAGCATCATATAAACTCTCAGCCACTTAAACCAATCAAAACGAGCCATAATTCAAGCTACAAAAGTCTAGTTTTAGAGCTTCTTCCTTGAACTTTGAAAAGGTAGAATTCTCCACCATTTGGATCCAAATCAAGCCTTAATCTATTCTACTCCTTCTCCTGATTCCAATGCTGCTTACAATTTTTAAATCCATTGAGAATTGAGATCAAATTGAAGGTGCTCGCTATTTTCTGGGTTTTTGATTCATATCTCTCTCCATACCTTATATAAATTTGGCGTGATGGTGGTGTTAGAATCGTCTTGAAGAGACGAGTTCAATGATACTAGCATGGGATCCTAATTTTTCCATTTGAAGGATCTCAAAAAATCCCCATTGCAGGGTGTCTGGAGGTTGAAGATGATGACATGTCTCGTCTCAGCCAATGATAGCGTGCCAAACGTTTTAATTTCATTGGTTGCCCTTTTTCTGATCCTATGCGTATCTCGCTAAGGTCCATATCAAGCACAGTGCGTATGATCCACTGGATCAGTTTACTAACGCATTTTGACTATGATTTGATGGTCTACATCTTTTTGATTTTATTTTATTTTCTGATTTTATATTTTTATTGATTAATTTTTCAAAAATTCATAACTCTTTTATTTTTTATCCAAAAATTATGAAAAAAATTCACAAAAATACTTTGAATTATTTCTGATCTCATGACTATTTTTTCACATTTTTAGTTTTACATTTGATATTTTTTGTATTTTTTGAATTATTTGTTTTCTTTTAATTACTTAAAAAATACTTTCTGACATTTTTTAATTCTGAAAAAATTTATAAATATTATTTTGCATATTTTTGACTTTCTGAAAATTTTATGAAATTTTATATTAAGGTTTACTATTTTGGACTTATTTTCTATTTGCTGAGCAATTTTAAATAGTTTAAAAATAGATTCTGACTTTTCAAAAATTTCAAAAATTTTATAAAAATATTTGGATCCATTTCTGATTTCTCTATGGCCTTACTTTTTCTTTCTTGATTAATTTGAATATAGTTGATATTTTTCTCCTTTTATTTTGATTTTTAAACATTTTTTAAACCCTTTTAATGTATATATTAAATATAATATTATTTTGTGATTATTTTCTGGCTGTCTTGAGTTGATTTTTTTTATCATGACTTTATTAGCATCATTGGATTTTGGGTGTTGAGTTCAACTCCACCAAAATGGATGAATGATTTTAATAATAGTTTGATTAAATTTTTTATTCAAATGTGGTTTATTTTTTTCCCCATCCCTCTTCATCTCGTCCCTTTTCTTATTGCACTAAATGTTGTTGGAGTATGATCTCTATATCATATCTCAAAACAAATGGTGCATAGATTACTATTGACCAGCCTCAAAATAGGTGTGACTTCTATATAAGTCCACTTACGATTGCTTAATATAGCGCTAAATTTTGTCCCGATTCGAATAAATGATCATTTGTGGCCCAAACTTATGATTGCAAGCCCAAGTATGTTAATTTGATCTCTTTGATCCAATAACCTTGAGATTCATTGTGTGGAGGCTTTGGTTCTACTAATCCTCTAATGGATCTATAACACCTTTGGTCAACGCGGATCACTTAAACACCGTTGATCATTAAATGGTACTTATGAGAATTCCAAATGGATGATATACTTGACAAAAAGCAAATGCAACTTATTGTGTGGAGGCTTTGGTTCTACCAATCCTCTAATGAGTTCCAAATGCAAGTTTCAAGATGGTCATCCAACTAACCACTAATTATTGACTTATTTTACCTTATGTTTTTATTCTTTTTTATGCTTTATGGATTATTTACTTTTAGCATTTACATTTCATGCCATTTTCATCTTTGCTCATTTAAGCATTTATTTTCTTGCCATTTTTACTTTTCTCACTTGAGCTTTTCTTTTCCTTTCTTAAGATACTTAATAATCAACATAAACCCTAAAAAATCTTTAATGGTACTTGGATTATTTGGTTACTATCCTTAGCATTATGGAGCATGGTACTTTTCTTGGACTTAGGATTAGAAACCTTGGCCTATCTTGGAGACTTTTTAACTTTATCTGATTATTTTGCAAGGAGTTCTTGAGGTTTACCTCAAGACATTGGGTTGCTTATTTGTTTTGTGTGCGGGTTTTTGTGATTACACCCTTTGGTTGTAATCTGGAGTTCACCCGTATATAGCCGTTACTCTGCCCAATTTTTATAAAGACTTAATACACTTGAAGTTTGATTATCTCAAGAGGTCTAGTATTTTTTTCGCTTGTTTGGTTTCAATCCAAGGAATGGGAATTCTATCTTGGCTCATGATGTCAAGTATTGGCTTCTTGTTGGTTAGATGGTTCTTATCCCTAGATTTTACCTTATGATTTAGGATAGTCCCTTCTTCTCCTCTCACCTTCTTTAATTTCAAAAATCTTCTTTCCCCTTTTGAAAACTCTTCTTGTTTTTAAATTTGAACCAGTTTCATAATAAACTTGGACTTATGTCCATGCATTTTCAAAACATTTTTATAAATAAACTCCAATCAACTTAATAATACCTTGACATTTTTTGTGAGAAGGCTAAAAGTCAATCAATCTCATTTCAAACTATTTTGCCACTTTGGTTTTTTATCTTTAAAACTTTTCTTAAAGGATTAAACTCTTGTCAATCCTTGTAGTGATGCAAACAACTATACTTCTACAATATATAGTGAAGAGAGATATTTTCCACTTGGGTGTTGAGTGAGGCATTGTTTATTTTGAAATCCAAGCCATATCCTCCACTTTGAGATGATGCAAATTCTCCTTTCTCATGATTGTGGGTAGTAGGTGTGTTTTCCACACAGACAATGACGATGATTTTTTATCTCATAAAGTTAACCAACACATTTGTGTTTTAAATTTTTAAAAGAGGAACTACGTGTACCCTGATCCCCTATTACACGAAAGGTGGTACGTAGGCACTAAAGGTTCGAAACCGCGGTGGGTGCAAAAATTATAAAATAAACATATTTCTTTTCTCACCTCCATCATCCATTTATATACAACATTTTTATAGCCAAAATATACAGATTTTACAAAGAGGTTCCTGTGGAGTACCGTAGATGTTTAGGGTGCTAATATCTTCCCTTTGCATAACCAACCCCCTTACCTTGAATCTTTCCCCCTCTCTTTTTGGGTTATTCACTCGTTTCCCATTCCTTTGGAAACAATAAAGCGCGGTGGCGATTTTGATTTTGATTTGTATAAAGTCTAGTAAGTCCAATGGCTTAGTCTTGAACATTTCTACCGCTACAAAGGGTTAGAGGAAACTTGGGATGTGGGTCCTGATTTTTGGAGTTACTTCGAAGTATTGAATGGGTTAAAGTATTTAGGTTATCTAAGTATAGTGTGCATTTGGTATCATGACCAAATGGAGTGTAATAGCATAGTTCAGTTGAAAGACGGAAATGGAACTAGGAGGATGCAGACAATAGTTGAGTTGACTAGAGAAATCCATTTATATGTTATGCATCATGTACTATAGTAGATATAATTGAGGAACCAATATTATCACTTGAGTACAATGTAGATGTAGGTGGCACTGAAATTGAGATATGTGAGAATGAAAGGAATGGTGATGTGAACACTTGTGTTGAGAATGTAGAGAATTCAGGAGACATAATGGATAAAGGAGAGATAAATCTGGATAATGATGAGGGGACCATAGAGGATATACTTAATATGGAAGACAATTTGGAAGCTGGTGTGGAAGGCATAGACATAAATGTGGAATCTGGAGACAAGGGGACCACATAGGTTGAATCAGGTGATGGGACCACTGAAGTTGAACAAGGTGAGGAGACCAAAGAAACTGAAAATATTGAGGGAATAAACTGTAACATGGATGAAGATGGGGGAGTGAATTGTGACAAAGACGCAGAAGGTTTCTAATAAGATTGCATTCAAGCATTTGATAAAGTTGCCATCTAGAAATTGGAGTAAGGTTTTCTTCAAGACAATATCCTTTATGTGATACCTTGGTGAACAACATGTCAGAGGCTTTCAACTCTATATTAGTCACAGCTAGTTCCAAGCCAATCATAACAATGGTTGAAGAAATCAGGGTATATCTCATGCAAAGGTGGGAGTCAAACAGACAGAAAATTGCCAAGTATGAAGGTGATATTTTGCCCAATATCAGGAAAAAGATTGCAAAGGAATCTAACAGAAGAAACAGTTGTATTGTGAGGTATTTGTTCAATTATATATGTGTTATGTAAATAAGCCATTAAGTTGTTTGACTGAATTGTTGTGGTTTATACAAGCGTGTAGGTGAGTTTGATTATGAGGTGAGCAACATCTCAAATAATGGAGAAAAGTATGTTGTGAATCTATCCACCAATATGTGTTCTTGTAGGAGAAGGATGTTGACTGGTTTACCATGTTGTCATGCAATATCTTGTATGAAATCACAATAATTAGATATTGAAAAATTTGTGCCTGACTGCTATAAAAAAACCGTGTATGAGGCATGTTATGCATCTGTTATTTTTCCAGTCAACAAAGAAAGTCTATGGGAGAAAACAGAATATGTTGAATTACAACCACCGCCTATCAAAAGGAAACCGGGAAGGTCAAAGAAAAAGAGAACTAAAGACCCATATGAGAGTATCAGGGATGAGACTCCACTAAAGAGAGCTAACTTTGGCATCAAGTGCAGTAGATGCCACATGATGGGGCACAACAAATCAACCTGCAAACTTCCAGCACTAACTTAGATAGCTCAACCTGAACCAGCTCAAACCACACAACCTGAAGCAACTCAGACTGAAGCAAGTCGGCCGAGGCAACTATAACTTGAGTCATTTTTATGTTTTTATGTTTGTGTAACTAACTGTCAATGAACATTGAATTAGGATTTTATGCCCTTTTGTACTTTAGTGTCAATGAACACATAATTAGGCTTTTATGACCTTTTGTAACTTAGTTTCAATGAACATATTATTCCCTTTTGTACCTTAGTGTCAAAAAACACATGCTTTTATAATGCAAAGTCTTTTGTTAAAGCATTATTGCTCAAATACTTATTTACATGATTCTACATAAAATTGCAACATTAGGTTTATCTGCAACATAAATATGCAACATTACAGACCCTATTCTATTTCATTATTTCAATTAAGTCCCTTATGTAATAATATTGTTTCACTTTAATCATCCTTTTGCAACATAGTAGACCACTAAATAACACATAATAGAGAAAATGGTAAAATACTTATATAACAATCCAATCATTTCATTTAAGCAACATCAATCTTTCATTCTTTCACAACATTGACCATAAATATATCTCAAGTATATGGTTACAAATACTAAATTAAACCCTAGACTAATGATGGAAAACACTATTGTATTTTTCAACCGTCCTCTAATGCTCAAAACCTCATTCTTCAACTTTAATATTTTCTTCCTTTTCCTTTCAACCTTTAAGTCCCTTCCATCAACAACTTCATCACCTACCCACTTGAAAAAATTGCATCCTTTCTCCAATTGATTCCTTTAATTCCTACAGCCCCAAAAAGTTTCCCAACATTAACACTATTGAGATTTGTAACAGTACACATTACACACTCTTCTTGGCACCAAAAATCCATCCTTTTTGTTTCTTATCACCAAAAATCCAAATGACCCACAACTTTGGGTATTTTATTTTGAGTAGTTACTGGAGTTCATTGACATCTTCGTAGAATATTTGTTGGTCGTTGGAATCGTGAGCGTGAAGAAGAATTGAACGAGAAGAATGAGGAAGGAGATTATAAACAGTTGCCCTAGAGCGTGAAAATGGAGACTGAGCATTTAACAATGATACAACATTAAT
Source organism: Vicia faba (assembly GCA_948472305.1). NCBI lineage: Eukaryota > Viridiplantae > Streptophyta > Magnoliopsida > Fabales > Fabaceae > Vicia > Vicia faba. The sequence continues at coordinate 1,650,922,090 of OX451737.1, forward strand.
ATAATACAATATGCTGAGTCACAAATGCATACTAATTCTAGATTTCATACCATATCACCCAACTTAACATTTTCACTGCCAAATTAACGGATTGGACCAACTTAGGTAACATAAGTTTTGTTAAGGGACTTAGTTGTAACGTTATTACATAAGGGACCAAACTGAAAACTGAAATTAAGTTATGAGACTTCAGAACTAATTAGTCGTGGCAATTGGCCTAAATTGCCCCAAGTCTGTCAGACTGCAATTGATCACTCCTTTTTCATTAAGAAAACCATTAAGTCATTTAATTTTCTATTACTAGTATATGTAGAGGAAATAATAATTCATGGCAATTCAATGTCTGAGTTTGATGATATCATCATGTACTACACACATGTTTTCAAATAAAAAATCTTGGCTTTAAACTAGGCTCCAAACCAAGGGATATCGCTATTGTTATATTTATGCAAGGGATATAATTATGTTAAATGAAATATTGTTATATTTACTATTTGATGTAGATTTTCCAAGATCTAAATTAGTCACTACACTTACTGATATACCCAACAAACTTTACAATGGCCTTGGCTCTACTTAGAATGACAGACCTACATACATAAGATTGATTGGTAGACTATTGTACCTCACCACCACTATTATAAATATTTCATTCATCGCCTGATAACTGAGTCAATTTCTTTTCAACCCCGCCACTACTCATTTCAATGTTGCAACCAAAACATTCAAATCTTTGAAATAATGCCATGTTCATGGACTCGTTTTTCCTAGAGATTCAAACATTCAACTCTTGGATTTTTCAAATGATGACTGGTATAGAATCAATAAGGACCATCTTTGTGAATTCTTGTTGGGAAAGTCTGGGGAGCGAGATCCGGAAGTGTCAATAAGTCAAACGTTCATGGTTACAAGAGACTTTGACGCCACATATTCACTCAAAATATTAAAATAATAAGGGTATGGGAAATTTCTCTTCTAAATCCAACATTTCCTCCATTCCTAGTCGATGTGGGACTTTAACACTTCACACTTGAAACCCTTCAATCTCCCTAACAAGTGTGGGTCACCCACATCACTAGCCTTGATCCACACTAGGATCCACTTCCTCTCCCTCATCGAGCCAACCAGACTCTAATACCACTTATTGAGAAAGTCCGGGGAGCAAGGACCGGAAGTGTCAATGGACCAAATGTTCATGGTTACAAGAGACTTTGACGTCACATATCCATCCAAAACCTTAAGCCAATGGGGATATGGCTTACCTCTCTTATAAATCCAATATTTTCTTCATTCCTAGTCGATGTGGGACTTTAACACTTCACACTTGAAACCCGACAAATACTTCTTCCTTGAAAAACCATAATTTTATGGAGAGCTAAGAAGCAATTAACTGTCTCAGAATCATCCTTTAAAGCTGAATATTGTACTCTGGTAGTTGTCACATGTGAACTTCAATAACTTCTTTACTTGATCAAAGATTTACAAGTTGAATGCATTGAACTCCCAATTTCGTATTGTTATAACTTGAGTGTTATTCATACAGTAGCTACCATTGTGTTTTATAAGAAAACTATACACCTTAAACCGATTGTCATCTTGAAAGAGAAAACTCCCAGCATATGTCTTTAAATCACACTTCTAATTCTTTCAAATGGTCAAGTAGTTGACTTTCTCACCAAGACACTTCTACGTCTATTCAAGATTCTATTATTCAAATTGGACATGATAAACAATTATCCTCCTTCAACTTGTGGAGGATATTACATAATAATAATAATAATAATAATAATAATAATAATAATAATAATAATAATAATAATAATAATAATAATAATAATAATAATAATAATAATAATAATAATAATAATAATAATAATAATAATAATAATAATAATAATAATAATAATAATAATAATAATAATAATAATAATAATAATAATAATAATAATAATAATAATAATAATAATAATAATAATGTTAATAATAGTTAAAATTAATTAATTTACTAGTTAGTTACTAATTTGTTATTAACTTAACCAAGTTAATCGGAGTGGTTTTATCCTCTACTTTACCACTCTTCATAACCTAGTCTAATCCTAATGCCACAATAAATCTTTTTCTTACCTCATTCATAATCAATAAAGTTGATATTTTATTCATAACAACATGAACACTCAAAAAATTTACAAAAACATTTATCGTCTATTTAAGTCACACAAAACTTAAGAGATTAATTATTGCAATTTTATCCTAAAACAAATTTTATCTACACAACAACAGCAAAAATAATACCCTAAAAATTATATAATTTTATAATAAAAATATACAATATTTTTTATAAAAAAAAATCTTAACCACAAAAAAATAGTTTATCTAATAATTCACTTTAAACCATAAAACATTTTAGGGTCAGCTTTGTGCTTAACCATTAAGTTATGTATACAAGCAAATCGCAATGATGTTCCCAATGAATAATATATATTACAAAAAATGATAAAGAAAGTGAAGAAAAAAAGTTGATTTACTAATGCAATATATTATAATAAGAGTATGTGACAAACCAAAAAGAAACAAAAGGATAGATATAGTTAACACTTAGCAGCAGCAATGAGTAGCAACACATTTAAGAAATGGTTGATAAAAAAAGTACGCACACAATGACACATAGCAGAAGAATAGATAGATATGATATCGTGGTCTTGCATGGAAACGAATTTCAATGCAAATCGAATCATGCACACTCTCTTTATTCTTCTTTACAGTTTGCAATTGCATCTATTTTTTTCTTTACCCTTCCCCAAGAGAATGGAGGACAGATCTTGGTTTGTTCATTCAAGAGAAGAGAGATAATAAAGCTATAAGGTTAGTGTGTGTGTGAGAGAGAGAATAAAGTAACTTAGTCAGCAGCAGCCGAAGTAGTGGCAATATTAAAAGATGGTCAAAATGGCTTGCTATTCATTCTACATCATAAGCTTACATATCTTTATTGAAACTCACCATTTTGCCTTTTCTTTTACAAATTTCTCGTTAAATAAAATCATAAAGTAATTAAAAAAACATATGAAAATGAATATCAACAAATATTTGTAATCTTCTTTTATTAAAGTATTTCGATCGATTTCATATTTCATTTTTAAACGTGGGTGTACACGTTGAATAGGAGAAAAACATAGATGTATAAATTTGATTAGGTTTTTTCTCTGGTAAGATTGAAGATTAGAGATTTTATAATAGAATAAATATCTTTCGAATCAATTTCAATTAATATTTACAAAACTAATATATTTAAATTTTGAATAAAAATTTAAAACATATTGAAATTGTAAATGTAAAGCAGAAAATATAAATACAAGAATATTCAAATTGCATGTAAAGCAAAAACTATTTTCCAACAAAATTGACCGTCAAAATTCTGTTGATTCCCAAAGAGTAATTGGCATGAAAGTGACATGGATTCTTTGATGAATGTTATTGTGATAACTTGTAGGGTCACTCTATGTGATTTTAATGGTACGAATCTTCACAATTTGCTGACTTGGATTCTCCATTCTCCAATAATGCACTTACAACATTTTTTTTCCCCACAGTTAATTTTAATTTTTGTCCTATACATGGATTTTGCTTGTGGGTCTAAAATTCGAATTAATTTGATTCATATAAACCAAAATGGTGTGGTCAAAGGGAACCTTTATAGGTTTATGGTTTCTTTGATTGATGAGATCTTTGGACATTTTATGTTGTGTTATTAGGTTACATGCTTTTTTTGTTGGTTTTGAGTTTTTGACTTGGCCAGCTTGCTTGTTGCTATAGAAGACCATGATAAAGTGTATGTTAATTTAGTGCATAAGATATCATAGTGTAACAAAGTTCTAAAATAATGTTAATTGATTTTTTTTTTCTTAATTATCTTTAGAGCTTGTGAGTTTAATCATTGGTGCAAGATAATTGTCATTATTTTTCTTAATCATATAACGTACATTAGATTTTTTTAAAACAAAAACAAAATTTGATTAGATAAAGAAAAAATAGCATTAATTAAAAATGGTATTAATGATGAATTTACAACTATGTTTTAAGAAACTTGGAACTCATTCCTATGATATTTATCAAAAAATTCTTTCCATGCCACAATTTTGATTTTTTTATAAGAAAAATGATATTAATGTGAAGCATAAGGGATACTCAAATTCATTACAGAGGAGAAATACATAAAAATATTAAAATATTATTAAACACAATAAAGGGTTGATACATCTTGAAAAATTCCCGTGATCAACTTACACATATGACATTTTCTTTAAGCATCTCGCCTCATTAGGCTTCATGCTTAGGCGATTATGTACATCCCAGAAATTTCGTAGTTAGCTTTACAGATCATGTCCACATCTCGGAGAATCGAGATAGACCGAGTTATGGTTGTTTAAGCACTTCTCATTTCTAGGTTTTGGCGTGTCAGTGACCGCCCTAGACATGATAATAGAAGACAATCATTTATGCGCATTTATCAAATGACATCAGTATGTCCAAACATGTCTCACTAATGTGATACTGATTGAATAAATAGCTATTAAGGCGCATTATGATGATTAACTGCATTTATAGACCTTGTTTCATATTAGATCAGGCAGAGGAGAATTAGTATAAAAGGAATGCACATCAACCAAATAGGACATATTCAACTCTAAGATAAAAAATTTACCCATTGTGACTCTTATCGGCCTGAGTTACCACATAGTGTTCTTGGGTGAACATTTGGCACCCCTCGTGAGGCTCCAGTAAAACTTTACTAGGCCATACAAAAACATTTCAAACTATCGACCTCATCCTCCCTACATGATGATAACAACTAGCAGCAATAATCAAGGTCACAATCTGCCATGGAGGAATTACTCACCGTCAGGGAAGACATGTGTCATTAGAACAAACTATTGTAGAACAGTGTGCACGCCTTGCAATAGAATCAATATAAGCCCCGTTAGAAGACTAAGAAATGGAGGATATGATCGACCCATAACCTCTAACGGCGAAAATATAAGATGATCAAGATCTAAATAATTTTATACCACCCCCGTTAGTCACTTTTGACGGCAAGAGTGATCCTCAAGAGCATGTCATAATGGTCAACAATTAAATAGCCATCATTGGAACTACTTACTCATTGAAATGTCAGATAATATAAGGTACATAGAAGGATGTCGCTTTATGCTGATACATGAGCCTTTCCAGGTTCTCCATAACCAGCTATCATAATTTGTCCAGGAAAATGATATATCATTTTTTTGCCAGTAAATACACAAAACTGTTAAACAAAAGTTTCTTCAATGTCTGCAAAGCAAAAATCGAGTCACTGCGAGAATACTTAGCTCATTTTATCAAGGAGGCCATTAAATTCGTTCGTCCTAATTAAGAGATTTATGTAGGGGCTTTCCAGAACATCCTCAAAGATGGGCATTTCAATGAGCCCTTGGCCAAAAGCCACAACAATAATATATGAGATAATGGCACAGATAGAGTGTTACATTAAAGGGGGGGGGGGGGGGGAGGGGGTATTATAGAAAAAGGATTAGGGATGAGAAAGAGAATGGAGCATCAAAATGAGAAATCGGTGGTTAAAAAAGACATCATGATTAAGCATATACGTGAGAGAAAGCAGCATTCATGACTAATCGGAAGCCAAATGAATATTCTTCCCCGCTAAACATAAAACAGGAGAGAATTTTACAAGAGCTCTGACATAAAAATATCCTTCTTAGGCCAAATCCTTCCAAAGGAAATGTGATGGGATTGGACACTGAAAAATTATCCAAATACCATAGAGTGCAAGTCACCATTTGAAACAAAAGATAAAGAAATCGACCTAGATAAAATGCCTTCAAAAGTATGTTCAAGAGGGCAGCTGAAGCTCAGAAAGAAGAATATTTCCACATAAAGAATCCTGAGGTAGAACCATTTCAACAAAGAGGACCCAACCTGTGCAGGAAGAGTGGGGATAGAGTCGATCACGATGTACATTAAATACAATAGTTGGCAGATTTGCAGGTGGCAGTGAATCCATTTCATCCAAAAAGAATTATGCCCGACATGTGATGCATGTTGCCAACTCTCTTCCTACCAAATGAAGAGCCTCAATCCTGACAGTCAATTTCTCTCACAGAGATGTTAAGGGTATAATTCCACATGAAGACAATCCAATGGTTATTAATATCTAAGTCCATGATTGGAATGTAAAAAGAGTATTGATTAATCCTGATATTTTGGCAGATATCCTTTATTGAGATGATTTCCAAGGATTGAAGTCAAATACGATAAAATTAAGATATGTGGTTGTAGAGGTAGAAATGTTGAGACTAAGCCATTGGATTGACTTAACTCGCACAGACCAAATAAAGATCACCACTGCGCTTTATTATTTCCAAAGGAATGGGAAAAGAGCAAATAACCCAAAAAAGGGGGATACAATCTAAGTTCGGGGGTTAGTTATGCAAAGGGGAGGTATTAGCATCCTACTACGGTACTCCGCAGGAACCTCTTTGTAAATCTGTGTACTTTGGCTATAAAAGTTATATACAAAAATAGATTATGGAAATGAGAAAAGAAGTTTTTTTTTATAATTTTTACACCTGCCGCGGTTACGAACCTTTAGTGCCTACATACCACCTTCTGTGCAATATGGGATCAGGGTACTCGTAGTTTACCTTTAATTTTTTTAAAACACAAGTGTGTTGGTTAACTTTAAGAGAGGAGACATCATCTCCTTATCCTAGTGGAAGAACATACTTACTACACACGATTATGAGAAAGGAGAATTTGCGTCATCTCAAAGCGGAGGATATGGCTTGGATTTTAAAATCAACAAAGCCTCTCTCAACACCCAAGTGGAAAATATCTCACTTCACTATATATTGTAGAAGTATAGTGGCTCGCATCACTACAAGGATTGACAAGAGTCTAATCTTTTAAGAAAATTTTAAAGCAAAAATCTAAACTGGCAAAGATGGTTTGAATGAGATTGATTGACTTTTAGTCTTCTCACAAAAATATCAAAGTATTATTAAGTTGATTAAAGTTTGATTAAGAAAATATTTTTGAAAATGCATGGACATAAGTCCAAGTTTATTATGAAATGGATTCAAGTTTATAAACAAGAATATTTTAAAAGGAGGGGGGAGATTTTTGAAATTAAAGAAGGTGGGAGGAGATGAAGGGACTATCCTAAAGCATAAGGTAAAAGCTAGGGAAAAGAGTCGTCTAACCAAAAAGAAGCAAACACTTGACACAATGAGTCAATGTAGAATTCCCATCCTTTGGATTGAAACCAAACAATCAAAAATAATAAACCTCTTAAGAAAACCAAGCTTCGAATGCATCATGTCTTCACAAAAATTGGGCAGAGTAACGACTGTATACAGATGAATTCTCAATCACAGACAAAGCGTATAATTAGAATAACATACACGCAAAGAAAATAAGCAACCCAATGTCTTGGGATAAACCCCAAGAATTCCAGACAGAATAGCAATAGAAGTCACAAGGTCTCAAGGTAGGTCAAGGTCTCTACTCCTAAGTCCAAGAAGTCCATAACTCCAAAATGCCAAGGATAGTAACCAAATAATTCAAGTAACATTAAAGTTTTTTATGGTTCAAGTTGATTATTATGTATCTTCAAAAAGAAATGCAAAGCTCAAATGAGTAAAATAAAAATGACATAAAGATAAATGCTCAAATGAGCAAAGATGAAAATAACATGAAATTAAAATGCTAAAATAAATGTGCTTAAAGTAAAAAGCATAAAGTAAAAGCATAAAATAAAGTCAATTGATAGAAATTAGATGTTAGTTGAATGACCATCTTAAAACTTGCATTTGAAAACTCATTAGAAGATTGATAGACTCAAAGCCTCTCAACAACAAGTTTCATTTGCTTTTTGTCAAGTATGTCATTTATTTCAAAATTTCAAGGCACCAATAAATGATCAATGATGTTTAAATGATTCACTTAGTTCCAAAATTTATGAAGATTCATTAGAGGATTAATAAAACCAAAGCCTCCTAACAATGAACCTCAAAATTATTGGATCAAAGGTTTCAAATTAAACATGCTTGGGCTTGCAAACATAGGTTTGGGCCACGAATGATCATTTCTCGAATCGGGACAAAATTTAGCGCTATGTTAAGCAATCGTAAGTGGACTTATATAGAAGTCGCACCTATTTGGAGGCCGGTCAATAGAAATCTATATACCATATGTTTAGAGAGATGATATGTAAATTATCCTCTAACAACATATAGTATAAGAAAGAAAGGGATAAGATGAAAAGGGAAGGGATACATTTGAATTAAAGATTTTAATCAAAATATCATTAAAATCATTCATCCATTTTGGTGGAGTTAAACTCAACACCCAAGATCAAATGATGCTAATCAAGTTCATGATCAAAAAACACATGGCCAGAATATATATAAAAAAATAAATAGCATTTAATGAATAAAATAAAAAGAAAAATAACTTTTAAATTGTTTTTTTAAAATGAAAATAAAAGGTAAAATAGTAAACCATATTCAAATTATCAAAGAAAAATTTGAAAAGACCATAGAAAAATCATAAATGGCCTCAAATATTTTTATTAATTTTTTGATAATTTTTTAAAACAGAAAAGTATTTTTAAACTAATTAAAATCACTCAAATAAGTGAAAAAAAGATCAAAAATAGTAGAAATCAAAATAAAATTCTAGAAGAAATTTCATAAAGTCAGAAATAAAGAAAATGATTTTGATTAATTTTTTTAGAATTTCAAAATGCCAAGAAGTATTTTTAAATCAATTAAAATAAGGCAAGCAATACAAAAAATTATGAACAATATCAAACATTAAAATAAAAATATGAACAAATATTCACAAAGTCATAAATAATAAAAGTATTTTTAAGAATTTTTTCAGATTTTTTGAGTCACAAATGATTTTTTTATTAATTTTTGAAGTTTAAATCAATTAAAATATAAAAATCAGAAAATAAAAATAAACCAAAAAAATATAGACCATTGGATCAATATCAAAATGCATTAGTAATCAGATCCAAGAGATCTAACGCGTTGTGCATATCATGGTCATTAGTGAATAAACCACTGGATTAAATATTTAAAACAGATTTATAAAATGCGTGGTAAACTCTCATTGGTTGAAGACACCAACGTGGTCGTCTTCAACCTCCAGCCAACCTCAAAACCAGGTTCCTCAAACTGTAAAATTAGAGGTTCAAACTAATGTCATTCTCTTCGTATCATCAAGACGAAGATCGCAAAAACATTTATATAAGTTGTAGCTCAATCGATTTGAAGAAAACCAAAAGAAAAAAGTTGAATAGGGATTTGAAAATTCATGATCAAAAATCACTTCCAGTTAAAAACAAATGATGCGACTAGTATCGGAATAATGAGAGCTTCATTGTGGTAACAAATTTTGAGAGAATTGATGAAGGAATCTACCTATTGAAGTTCAAATTCAGAGCTCTGAAACTTGACTTAGCTACCACGATTTAGGATGCTTTAGGGTTTGATTCTTCTTTTGTTAGCTTCAGTGAAGTTCAGTGATGAAGAATTAACAAAGAAAATGGATTGAGGAAGGCTGTAAAACCAAATTCGAAGTTGCAAAAATATGGGTTAAGGAAAGAGTTGGGCAGGGTGATTCTGGATGTTACAGCTTGAGGAAATGAATGCAATATGTCCCTCTATTTATAGAAGAGTGAATGGTGAAAAGAATTGGGAGAAATAGTGAGGTTTGGAGGGAAAACGAGTGAAGCCCGAAATGAAAAACATGTGACTTGCTTAGCATCAAAACTCACTCAAACTTTGCATTTCAAGGCTTTAATCCACTTTGGCAAGTTGGTTAAACATGTTTAAATCAAAAACACACACTAATTTGGTGTTTAGAAGTTGGATTATGGATTTCAAATTTTGACTTTGGAGAAAACTTCAGCTTCAAGGTACCATCTTTGAATCCATGGTGTTCATAGCTCAAGGGGTCTTAGGGAATGCTTCTTGAAGCATTTGAAAGATAAGGTCACAATCATTACAATGTGAAAAGAAAGATACCAAATGGATGCTTGAGCTAGGAGTTTTGATGAGTCAAAGTTGAGAAAAAGATGTTGACTTTTTGTACTTCAAAAAAATTCTTAAGTTTTTTTTCAAAAATGATCTATAATGTTTTGGATTCAAATAAGGTCTTCCTCAAAAATTAAGCTTTGATAAATAATGCTAGCTTGAAGTAGACATACCAAAGAGCATTGTGAAACTTGAATCACTCAAAAATACCAAGTGTTGAAAAAGTTATGGTCTTGTGAAGTTGGTGAAAATTCATGAGATGACCTATAATCTTTTGCATTCTTAGGGCATCTTCCATCCATTTTCAAGATTTGCACATAAAAGAAGAGTTGAATTTCACATCCTTAAGATCATTGCGGAAAAATGATGGGCTCAAGGAGATAAAAATTGACCAAGTTATGATCTTTTGAAGTCACCTAAGGGAATTTGATGGCATATGTAGAGGACTTGTAATCTTTCTTCATCATTAGGCATCTTCCACATAAAATTTTCCTGAAACTTTTGAAGTGATTGGTTGATAAATATTTAAAGAGAAGAATGTATTTGTGATCACTCAAAAATACCAAAATATTAGCAAGATATAGCCCTTAGAAGTTCAAAGCCCTGGCTCCTAGAGCACCAAAATGACTTGGAAACCCCTTTCAACTTTGACAAGCTTTCTTACACAATAACTTTTGCCATGTGAAATAGAAGTTGTTGTGGACGATAATAAGAACCCATAGAAACAAAAACCAACTCCAAATATTAATAATTGAGAGAGTTAAGCATTTGTGACCAATAAATCAAGAACTTGTCCAATTAGGTCAAACTTCTTCAATTAACTCTTGCATCTTTTGATTTTCTTTGACAAATTGAGGCATGATAATCATAGTAGACCTTGTCATGATATTACGTCAAAGTATCTTCAATGGTGAAGCTTGAATCTCAATGAAATTTTTTTGAAGAAGGCATGGAAATAAACTTATGAACCTATAAATCAAATTGATGAAATGTGTTGTTCCCTTACCTATAATGTCATCAATTAGAGCAAACATTCATTGTATTTGTTAGTTTAAAAGATAATCAATACAAAACAAATATGATCACAATATACAAATCAAGGTGCTTTGTGATTCCTCATGAGCAAACCTAAAGATAGAGGGAAGAACCAAACCCAATTGTGATCTTGATATGATTGAGTTAATATGAGATGATAGAGGATTCTTAGGGGAAAATATTGGGGTACAACAACTGTCCTTATTTAAGTGTCTTCTATCCGGAGATACGAAGGGTAAAATCTTCATGTCAACGCGATTGAAGATACTTAAATATAAAACAACCCCTATTTTTTGCCCTAAGATAACATGCAATGCATATGATTGTGCATGCAAACAAACGAATCCAAAGGTAACACAAGACACCACTTGGGAAACAGAGAATAAAAGATCAAAAGAAAATTAGACCAGAAAATAAATCACTGATAAACAGAAAACTCGACTCTTTTGGGGTAAAGCCCAAGGAGGGTACAAAGTAACATCAACTCAAACATTGAGAAGAGAAAATAAAGGATAATAGTGATCGACAGATAACCGCAAACTATCTGCTCATTAAGAAGATAGAAAAAAAGGTAATGTCGACCCACAGGGGGAAAGAAGTGGTAGGATAGTACCAACAAACATCGATATTAGGGTAAGCCACAAGTGAACAGCATCAGTACTTATGACTGGAAACAAATAAACTTCTTCAGAGCAAAGTGAATCTCAACTATGAACTATCTCCCATAATGACGAGACTACCATTCATCGGAGTAACAAATCTAAACAACGAACTATCTCCCATAATGACGAGACTACCATTCATTGGAGTAACAAAATCTCAATAACGAACTATCTCCCATAATAACGAGACTATCATTCATTGGAGTAACAAAATCTTAACAATGAACTATCTCCCATAATGACGAGACTACCATCCATTGGAGTACAAATCTCAACAACGAACTATCTCTCATAATAACGAGACTAACATCCATGGAGTAACAAATCTCAACAACGAACCATCTCCCATAATGATGAGACTACCATCCATTGGAGTATAAATCTCAACAACGAATTATCTCCCATAATGACGAGACTACCATTCATCGGAGTAAAAAATCTCAACAAAGAACTATCTTCCATAATGACGAGACTACCATCCATTGGAGTACAAATCTCAACAACAAACTATCTCCCATAATGATGAGACTACCATTCATCGGAGTAAAAAATCTCAACAACGAACTATCTCCCATAATGACGAGACTACCATCCATTGGAGTAAAAATCTCAACAACGAACTATCTCATATAATGACGAGACTACCTCCCATTGGAGTACAAATATCAACAACAAATTATCTCCCATAATGACGAGACTACCATCCATTGGAGTACAAATCTCAACAATGGACTATCTCTCATAATGACGAGACTACCATCCATTGGAGTACAAATCTCAACAACGAACTATCTTCCATAATGATGAGACTACCATCCATTGGAGTAACAATTCTCAACAACAAACCATCTCCCATAATGACAAGACTACCATCCATTGGAGTACAAATCTCAACAATGAACTATATCCCATAATGACGAAACTACCATTCATCAGAGTAAAAAATCTCAATAACGAACTATCTCCCATAATCATGAGACTACCATCCATTGGAGTACAAATCTCAATAACGAACTATCTCCCATAATGATGAGACTACCATTCATCAGAGTAACAAATTTCAAAAACGAACTATATCCCATAATGACGAGACTACCATCCATTGGAGTACAAATCTCAACAACGAACTATCTCCCAGAATGATGAGATTACCATTCATTAGAGTATAAATCTCAACAACAAACTATCTCCCATAATGACGAGACTACCATCCATTGGAGTACAAATCTCAGCAACGAACTATCTCCCATAATGACGAGACTACCATCCATCGGAGTAACAAATATCAACAACAAACTATCTCCCATAATGATGAGACTACCATTCATTGGAGTAACAAATCTCAATAATGAACTATCTCCCATAATGACGAGACTACCATCCATCGGAGTAACAAATATCAACAACGAACTATCTCCCATAATGACGAGACTACCATTCATTGGAGTAACAAATCTCAACAACGAACTATCTCCCATAATGATGAGACTACCATTTATCGGAGTAATAAATCTCAACGATAAACTATCTCCTATAATAACGAGACTACCATTCATCGGAGTAACAAATATGAATCTTCTCTGGGGACTAACAGACTTACTAGGGAAGTACATGTTGCTCAAATAAAGAGACCTGCCAATTGATGTTATGAGAGGGAGTTGCAATAATGTTGTTGGGAAAAGAATTATGACTTCCTGGGGAAATGCCAATATATTCCTGCTGAGAAAGTAAAGTCTTCTCGTGCAAAATAAATGCACATTCTTAAACTCAGGCCTAAAGCCTGTAGAAATCAGAATAACAATGTTTCCAGGGACCACAAATCATCCAGATAATGGGCTGAATAGGAAGGCTAAAACAAAATTCTTCCACGAGGGATAACTCAGTGGGGAAATTGAAAAATTATACACTTTCTGCTTAAGGTTGACACTCTATTGGAGAGAGGGTAACATAACTCTGCAAAATAGGGTAGTATGCCAACAAAATATTAATAAATGCAAATGGGCAATGAATTTTAATTCAGCTATACATGATGTATGTATGAATGTATGAATGTTATCATGTATATGCTAATAAAACAGACACACACCACTGGGAATAACCAGACAAGACCAACTTGAGTAAAGTCAACACTCGACTAAATCACATCCAGGATGAAAATTTAATAAGAAAGCAAGCACCAACTGAGGAAACAAATTCCTATTCCACGACTTAACTTCCCTAGGAAGAAACACAATCTGAAAGTAATCAAATCAAAACAATAAAATAGTACAAACGTCCTCCTCCAGACTCCACTAGGCAACATCACACAGACTTTAATGGGGAAAACAAATGTCTTAGCGTCTAGATTTCCACTGGAGATTACAATACTGACTTTATTAGGGTAGATGAAAACTGCATCAACGAGATATCATCTGGGGATCTCGTGCTAACTTCATTGGGGAGGGCAACACCACCTCATCGAGAGAAGCCCAAAATACATTCCTCAAAACCAAAAGTGATAATTACACAAACTTCCCTGGGGAGAAATTATGAAACCACATGGGGATAATAACTTTCAGAGAGAAATATTATCTCAGCTTTACTTGGGGATTTAAGAAGTCAAACAATACCGCATGAAATCAAAATTATGGGGATTTTAAATCAAACCCAACACTTAGCGGGAGAAAACCCAAAAAGTTGACAACTATTTCAACACTTCTTAGAAAAGATATTGCCCTTGTCTAGTTGCCTGGAAAATGAACAACAACAATAATGCCAACACTGAAAAAGGGCGACGTTTTGAAAATGATTCCACCTCAACACGCAAAGGGAGAAGGGACTTTCGTCATATGAGCAAAGACCTTACTGGGAAATCTGGGATAGAGGCTTCAGACCATGCAAACCCGAAATCAAAATGAACCAAGACTTGACTGGGGGAAATGGGATCACAAACCCAACACCGCACCATACATCAATTGGTATCATCTCCAACTATCTGAGAAACACAATAAGATCATACGCATACCAACAAAAGTGACCTGGGAGAACCTTCCTGGGAAATGTATATTTCCAAAATTTCAGAGTTCGCCCATCCTTGGAATCACCATTTTTGTTTTTCTTGAGTCATAAAATCTAAAGTAAAAAGTAATTTGTAAATTATTTTCAAAAAACAATTTTGTTATTTAATCTTTTTGTTTTGGAAATTACTATCAATAATAAATGGAGTCTTTGTAAGAAGAATAAAATAAAAAATGCAAAGAATTGGATAAAAGCTCAAACTTTATTAATAGAATGGTAGTCTGCGAATGGAGAGACTCCATAGATGATTACAAAGTTTGGAAAATGGTAATATATTGGAAAAGATACATTTAAATACAATGACCACTATTCTCCCTAACAACTTTGAATTCCTGGGCAACGGCTTTTGTTGAAGTGTGGTGATAATCCGAGAAGATTGTTGCTTCAATGATCAATTCTTGTATGACGCAGTTACTTGCCAAAGAATTCCCTTTCGGGTTTTCAGCCTACCAAGATGCTCTTTTTTCCTAAGCCTCCCTTTCGGGTTTTCAACTCAGCGAGTTGTTCTTTTATTTCCTTAGACGAAGTATTTCTTGACTGCGTCAACATTTATAGGACGTGGGAACTCCTCACCATCCATAGTTTCAAGAACCAATGCACCACCAGAGAAGGCTTTCTTGACAACATATGGGCCTTCAAAATTGGGAGTCCACTTGCCCCTAGAAATGGCGTTAAAAGACATAATCTTCCTGAGTACGAGGTCGCCTTCTCTGAATTCACGAGGCTTGACCTTCTTATCAAAATCTTTATTTATTCTCTTCTGGTATAAATGACCATGACTCAAGGTTGTCATTCTCTTTTCTTCAATCAAATTCAACTGGTCAAACATGTTCTGGTCCCATTCAGCCTCTGAAAACTTAGTTTCCATTATCACACGTAAAGATGGAATCTCAACCTCAACGAGGAGCACTGCTTCCATGCCATACACAAGAAAGAATGGGGTTTCCCCTGTTGAAGTGCGGACAGATGTACGATAACCATGCAAAGAAAAAGGGAGCATCTCATGCCAGTCTTTATAAGTAACAACCATCTTCTGGATGATCTTCTTGGCGTTTTTATTAGCAGTTTCAACAGCCCCATTCATCTTTGGCCTGTAAGGAGATGAATTGTGATGGACAATCTTGAATTCTTCATAAAGTTCTATCATTATCTTGTTATTCATATTTGAGTTGTTTTTGGCGATAATCCTACTTGGAACATCATACCAACATATAAGATTGTTCTTGATAAAGCGTACTACCACCTTCTTGGTAACATTAGCATAGAAAGCTGCTTCCACCCATTTGGTAAAGTAGTCAACTTCCACCAAGATTAAACAATGTCCATTTGATGCCTTGGGTTCAGTCATTCCAATCATGTCAATACCCCACATAGAGAAAGGCCATGGGGAAGAAATGACATTGAGAAGCGTCGGAGGCACATGAATTTTGTCAGTATAAATCTGGCATTTATGGCACTTCTTTGCAAATTTGTAATAGTCATATTCCATTGTCAGCCAATAGTAACCTGCCCTAAGCATCTTCTTTTCCATCGAATGTCCATTGGCATGAGTGTCAAACAAACCTTCATGGATTTCATGCATTAACATGTCTGCTTCGTGTCTATCCATGTATCTGAGCAAGACCATGTCATGATTTCTTTTGTATAGCACATCTTCATTGAGGAAAAAACGGCCTACCAACCTTCTCAACGTCTTTATATCTTTGTTTGACGCACCAATCGGGTATTCTTGAGTCTGGAGAAAATGCTTGATATCATAATACCAAGGTTTTTCGTCTGACGTTTCCTCTGTTGCAAACACATGAGCCGGCCTATACAGACGTCATACTGTGATACGAGGCACATCGTTCTAAGTATTCACTTGATACATAGAAGCCAGAGTGGCCAAAGCATCCGCCATCTGATTTTCATCTCTGGGAATATGATGGAATTCAACTTTATTAAAGAAGGGTAATAATATTCTAGCATGGTCTTTGTAAGGAATCAAGCCAGGGTGACGAGTATCCCATTCTCCTTTAATCTAATTTATTACCAAAGCTGAATCACCATACACAACTAGAATTTTTATTCTGAGATCAATAGCCTCTTCGAGTCCCATGATACAAGCTTCATACTCTGCCATGTTATTGGTGCAATCAAATGCCAACCTTGCAGTAAATGGGATATGTGATCCATGAGGAGTGATAATCAAATCACCAATTCCTTTCCCGTAAGCATTCACAACTCCATCAAATACCATACCCCATCGAGATTCAGGATCAGGACCTTCCCCAGGCAAAGGTTCATCACAATATTTTATTTTCAGAAACATAACATCCTCATTAGGGAAATCATATTTAATAGATTGATAATCATCAACCGGTTGGTGAGCAAGATAATCTACCAACACACTGCTTTTTATATCCTTCTGAGTACGATATTCAATATCATATTCAGACAACAACATTTGGCAACGGGAAATTCTCCCAGTAAGAGCAAGCTTTTAAAAAATATACTTAATTGGATCCATTTTGGAAATCAACCAAGTAGTATAATTCAATATATATTGTCGTAACCACTTTTTCCGCCCACGCCAGAGCACATCATGCCTTTTCCTGCATAGAATACCGTGACTCACAGTCAGTAAACTTCTTGCTGAGATGATAAATGGCATATTCCTTCTTCCCTGTTTCATCTTGTTGTCCCAAAATACAGCCCATAGAATTATCTAACAATGTCAAATACATAATCAATGGTCTCCCTTCAACAAGCGGGAGAAATATAGAGGGTTCCAGTAGATACTCTTTAATAATTTCAAATGCCTTTTAGCGATCATCAATCCATACACAATCCTGGTCTTTCTTTAACAACTTAAAGATCGGCTCACATGTTGCAGTCATATGGGAAATAAATCTGGAAATGTAATTCAAACGCCCGAGGAAGCCTCTAACTTGCTTTTCAGTTCTTGGCACTGGAATTTCTTGAATTTCTTTAACTTTATCAGGGTCAACTTCAATCCCTTTTTGGCTGACAATGAAACCTAAAAATTTTCCTGATCGGACACCAAAGGTGCATTTATTTGGATTCAAGCGGAGACGATACTTCCTCAAACACTGAAACAATTTCAACAAATCCTCTATATGCCCTTCTTCAGTCTGGGATTTGGAAATCATATCATCAACATATACCTCAATTTCCTTGTGCATCAGATCATGGAATAGGATTGTCATATCCCTCTCGTACGTTGCACCAGCGTTCTTCAACCCGAAGGGCATCACTCTATAACAGAATGTTCCCCAAGGTGTGATAAACGTTGTTTTTCCATGTCCTCAGGAGCCATTCTAATTTGATTATATTCGAAAAATCCATCCATGAACGAGAACACTTTGAATTTTGTTGTACTATCAACCAACATATCAATATGTGGCAATGGAAAATCATCTTTTGGACTAGCTTTGTTTAAATCTCCATAATCCACACACATGCAAACTTTTCCGTCTTTCTTTGGTACTGGGACAATATTGGAAATCCACTGAGGGTACACTGATGTCACAAGAAAACCGGCATTAATCTTCTTTAAAACATCTTCTTTAATTTTCACTGCCATATCAGGGTGAGTTCTTCGCAATTTCTGCTTGATTGGTGGACATTTTGGATTTAGCGGCAAATGACGTTCCACAATATCAGTATCCAACCCCGACATATCTTGGTATGACCAAGAAAAGATTTTCACATACTCTTTCAACAATTCAATCAACCTGCTCTTCACGTCAGGATGGAGCAATGCTCCAATCTTGACTTCTTTTGGATCCTCTTCTGAACCCAAATTGATCGTTTCTAACGAATCTTTATACGACTGAATGGTACTTTCCTCATGCTAAAGAAACCGTGAAAACTCTTCTGGGATTTCATCATATTCTTCTTCTTCAGCCACATACGCAGGATATTCAAAGTTGGGAGAGGGTGCAGGGTCATCATATTCAACGGGTTTTTAATTAATCTTCACATATGATTTATGATTGCTTTTAGAAACTGACACATATAACAAGTGATTATGCAGATTTATTTAGTTATTACTTATTTTGAAAGGTTTTTTCTGATTACCATTTTCCAGGAAAAAGCAGAAAACAAAGACATAATTTGGGAATCAAAGACAACTTTTATTATTGATTTTAAAGATCAAAGCAACAGATAAGCCCATACAACATCAATACTTTCACCTTGGGCAGAGTGAAAGATTTTTGAAAAGATTAACAAAAAACAAATTACTTTTAAATATGAATGCAAGAGGGAACATTTATAGTGATCCAATTTTAGACTCTAACTCCATGTGTCACGTAGTTCAGCATCTCCTGCTCTGCTTCACCTTCCACAATAGCATTGATCCTAGGAAGATTTGGATGAAGATAACCTCCATTGTGAAAGATATCCTGATATTTTCCCAAAGTAGGCTTCAGCTTCATGTTCTCACCTTTATCATTCTTCACATAGAATCCCAAACCATCTCTATTCTTATTCACAGGTGGATCCACAATCTGCCCCATACTTTACTAGGGCCATTATGCACTACCTGCTGAGCATCCTTAAATGAAGCTATAGAATTCTCATTTTCCCCTTATATTATCAATGGATAAAGCTTGGAACTGAGTTCCAACGGCAACTTCATCCGCTTCCACAACACTGAAAGAGGATAAATGAGATATTAATAAAGCATGTTCTCCATTTATGGTGACCACCTTTCCTTCCTGAACAAACTTCAGCTTCTGGTGCAAAGTTGAAGTAACAGCCCATGCCCCGTGTATCCACGGTCGTCCCAGTAAATAGATGTAGGCGGGAACGATATCCATAACCTAGAAAGTAATCTGAAATAAGTGTGGGCCTATATGAATAGGCAAATCTACTTCCCCGGTGACAGACTTCCTTGATCCATCAAAAGCTTTCACAGTTATGCCACTTGGGCGCATGGGAGTTCATTGGTACTTCAGCTTCATAAGTGTGCTCCTCGGTATGACATTTAAAATGGACCCATTATCAATCAACACATTGGACAATGAATCATTCTTATAGTTCATGGAGATATGGAGAGACAAGTTATGATTCCTTCCCTCATCGGGCAGCTCGTCGTCCCAGAAACTCAGGTTATTACAGGATGTAATATTCCCTATGACACTGCTGAACTGGTCCAAAGGCATATCACTTTCCACGAAAGCTTAATCCAATACTCTCATCAAAGATTCCCTGTGGGCATAATAGTTCATTAGCAAGGCTAGAATAGATATATTTGATGGAGTCTACAAAAATTGATCTATGATCCTGAGTCGCTCATCTTAATAATCTTCAATATATCATCTACATCATTTTCCAGAGTAGCACCGCTAGATTCTCCCACTGCTTTCTTGGGTTCAGTACTTTCAACAACCTTTTTATCAGCATTAACATTCCCTTGAATGACAGGTGCGAAAACACGGCCACTGCGGGTCACTCGGGTGGCTGCAGCAATATTCTTGACATCAGACAAAGGTTGGATGGGAACTTCCACACCATCCTCCAAGATTGTATCATTGTATTTGTATAGTACGAATTTGTCTGATTCGTAAGGAACAGGACCCGGCAAGAAAATCACCACTGGAGAAACATCTGGTTTGCTATGGTACTCAATCTCTATAGGGGCGGGAACACCAAAACAAGGCACAATAACATTCACCCCCTCTTCAGAATACTTAGACATCACATAATAATTACTGGAGAACATATTTTCATCAGCGAAAAAGAATTAATCTGCAGAAGCATACCCATCATCTGACATAGTCTCATTCAAGCAATCTTCAATCACATTAATCCCATTGTAATCATCTTTATTGCCTGAAACTTTGATAGTACCATTGTTCAACAACAACTGAACACCCTTTCTCACCATGGAACAACCACGAGAATCTCTGCAGCAGATCCAGCATGACCCATAATGGTGTTCTTCTTGACCATCCATGTGACAAAAGTAGCGTGCAACTGCACTAAATCATCATTCATATGATTCACATCAAAAATTCGAAAATTTTCTAAGATATCCAAATACCATATTCACATCTTCTTCGTAATCTTCCCTTGGCCTAATTATATGAATGAGGCCATCATCCATCATTTCCTGTAGATCAACTTTTATCTTATCACATCCCTGGATATCGGTACTACAAATATCACAACCAACATGGTCGTGTATATAGTAACTAAACTCGCAGAGGCCAGCATGCATCTTTACTAAATCTCCTCTAACCAAGTTGAGATCAAAAATCCAAAAGTCCCCTAGACAATCAGAAACCATGTTTACATCATTTTCTCCTCCATGTTTTGGCAAAGGATTATCTTTCACGTTATGGCCAACATCTTTAAAGGATAAGAGGCCAGATCTCACCATCTTTTGTACTTCAGATTTCAAAATATAACAGTTCTCTTTGTTGTGCCCTGGGGCTCGTTGATGAAAAGCGCATGTTTGATCTATCTTATAATACCAGGGTAAAGGTGAAGGTACAACAGGGGGTGGCCTGGTCTGAACTAACTTCTTTTGAATCAAATCCGAGAGTAACTCTGCATAGCTCATTAGAATGGAGTCAAAATCTTCTCTCTTTTGAATTTTCCCTTGATTTCCCTGGGGAGATGGACTCTGATAGGAAATTATGGTTGGAGCTACATTGACGACTAGAGTCACAGAAGCAACCTGTTGTTGGTACCATTGATGCCTTCTAGTTGGTCTAATCTTCCTTTCTCCAATAACAGCATTTGTTTCACTTTCTTTCTTTCGAGAGAAACTGTACGACAACTTCTTTGTCCTTTCCTCTTTTGTCAAGCGCCCTTCTCTAACAGCCTCTTCCAAACGAACACCCATGCTTACCATTTAGGTAAAATC
The DNA here is from genome assembly GCA_948472305.1 of Vicia faba. Taxonomy (NCBI): domain Eukaryota; kingdom Viridiplantae; phylum Streptophyta; class Magnoliopsida; order Fabales; family Fabaceae; genus Vicia; species Vicia faba. Next base: position 1,650,943,821 of record OX451737.1, read on the forward strand.
ACTCGGCGCACTGGCGACCATCATAATAAAATGATCCAAGGGTTTTCAAGAAGACCTTGGTCATTTCTTGTTCTCCCATAGGTGGCACCACCTGGGCGGCTATCTCGCGCCATCTCTGTGCATATTCTTTGAACGACTCCTTGTCTCTCTGAGCCATTTCCCTCAACTGGTCATGGTCAGGTGCCATGAACATATTTTACTTATATTGTTTGATGAAGGCTTCTTCTAGATCATTGAAGATGCGGATACTGCTACTTTCCATACTCATATACCACTTCATAGCAGCACCAGTTAAACTATCTTGGAAGAAATGAATGAGCAAACGCTGATCATCAGTATGGGTAGACATTTTCCTGATATACATCACAAGGTGGTCACGAGGGAAAGAGTTTCCCTTGTACCTCTCAAATTCCGGTACTTTAAACTTGGTTGGCACCTTTACATAGGGAACCAGGCAGAGCTCACTAACATTTTTTCCAAATAATTATTTTCCTTGAAGGGCCTTCATTTCCTTCTGCATCTCATTGAACTGGTTTTGAAAGTCATCCAACCGGTCATAGAAACCCACACTATCACTCAGTGGAGGAACAGGAAGATAAACTTCATCATTAACAAAAGACATAGAATTCACTGAAGGAGGTACAGTATAGTGGATCTCATTTCTAGCAGTAGGAGTAATATGCACCACAGGAGGTGGGAGAGTAGCAGTAGCTTACACAAATGGAGAAGATTGAGTTTCAAGATTAAAAGCTTCTCGCATGAAGTTTTCAGGCATTCCTCACGGGTAACCCCGAGGCATACGGCTCTGAGCAACAGTTACTAGGGTAACATAAACGGGAACTGAGGGATCTTCAGAAGCATTTGTTGCTTGTTGAGGCTGAGAAAGTGGTGGCTGATTCTGAGCATCCACCAATGATTCCATCAAAGTATTCAGATTAGCTATACCGGCCTTCAAAGAAGTAACCTCTTTGTGTAGCTCGCGATTCTCTTGTTCAAGATTCTTCATTTTATTCTTGGAATTAGCCCGAGTATTGTACTGGTGAGACAACTTGCTGAACAAAGTAGAGAAACTCAGTAAGACACCTGGGTATGTGTAAGTGTTTAGTTATTGGCATGTATTTTTGGTAAAACCAGGTGTGTGAATGTCATGACTAATGTCATAACATTCTGGGTTTTTAGGTACTTTATGCAGAAAAAGAATGGCATACAGTAGCTGCTATTTATGAGTGTGTATCTGAGCATTTTGCAATGATCACATTTATTACCTTCTACCAAAATCAGTAAACAGGATTTCTGTTGTCATAACCAATGTTAAGACATCATGTACTGATCTAACAGTTATGCAGTTTGGTTAATTCTGAGATTTTTCAGGAATTTGGTTAATACTTTCCAGAACAGAATCTCACGTGGACTTTAGGTTAACCTAGCTCAACCCTAATCTGGTTGATAAAGTCTTGTGACCAAGTCTTGAGGTTAACCCTAATTAACCCTAGCTTTTCGTGGAAGCCCTAACTGAAGAAACAGTTGCATATATATTCAACAGGAAAGTTGTTGGAAAATTAACTCTTTGACAGAAGATCAACTAGGGGCTGTATAGTTTTAACTATTGTAATCCAAGCAAGTATCATTGTGATAAGTGACTTGGAGTAGGTTTTGATTGTAAGGGTTGTGTATCACTCGAAGCTTTGAAGCAAGAGTGTTTGTGTCACTTGATTAAAGCTTTGAAGCAAGGTCAAGTTAGGTTTATGTATCACTCAAAGCTTTGAAGCACGAGTGTGTGTGTTACTTGATTAAAAGTTGTGAAGCATAATCAAGTGTATGTTCTGAAGAGTGTCTTCATTATTTCATTAGTCAATTGTTTAGTATCACTGCTGTGATTGAGGGAGAGTGAGTAGGAACTCAGGTTTAAGTTGAACTTAGATTGAAGTTGCATTGGGTAGGTCTTAAGTGAAGGAGATAAACTGGTTGGTTTATTCCTGAATTAATATCTCTTATAGTGAATTTCCTCCCTGGCTTGGTAGCCCCCAGAGTAGGTGTTGTTTCACACTGAACTGGGTAAACAATTGACTGTGTTCTTTACTGCTTTTTGATTTACTGTCTTATATAAAGTCAGATACGGTGTCATAACATTCACTATGACATTGAGTATCTGCTGCCAGAATTTCAATTGGTATCAGAGCAGGCACCCTGCCTGTCTTACTGGGTGAGATCTAGGGATATCACTTTCTGGCGCTATGGACAAAGAAGGAGTTTTTGGAAACAGACCACCCATTCTGGATGGATCAAATTATGACTACTGGAAACCTCGTATGATTGCCTTCTTAAAATCACTGGACAAAAAGGCTTGAAGAGCTGCTGACAAAGGATGGAACCATCCCACCATAACTGAGAAAGATGGGACAATCAGTCTGAAGCCTGAGGAAGAATGGAGCAAAGAAGAAGATGAGTTAGCCTTGGGTAATTCCAAAGCATTAAATGCCTTGTTCAATGGAATTGATAGAAACATATTCAGACTAGTACATCAATGTGAAGTGGCCAAGGAAGTTTGGGACACTCTCAAAACTACACATGAGGGCACATCCAAAGTAAAAATGTCAAGGCTTCAAATGCTGACTACCAAATTTGAGAACCTAAGGATGATGGAAGATAAAACCATTCATGAGTTTCACATGAACATCTTGGAAATTGCCAACACCTCAGGAGCATTGGGAGAAAAGATGTCAGAAGAAAAACTGGTGAGAAAGTTTCTCAGATCCTTGCCTAAAAGATTTGCAATGAAGGTAACTACTATAGAGGAAGCCCAGGATATCAGCAAGTTGAAGGTGGATGAACTCATTGGGTCTCTTCAGACCTTTGAGATGGGGATCAATGACAATGTTGACAAGAAAAACAAGAGCATAGCACTTGTATCCAACACTGAAGATGAGAACAAGGAGGATGAAGAAGAAAATATTTCAGAAGCTATAGCCATGCTTGGAAGACAATTCAACAAACTCATCAAGAGAATGGATCCAAAGTCAAGGTCAAATGTTAAGAACATTCCTTCTGACATCAACAGATCTTATGACTCCAGCAGAAGACCAAAGTCTGAAGAGAAGGGAAATCAAAGCAGAGGAATTCAATGTCATGGATGTGAAGGATATGGGCACATTCGAACTGAATGTCCTACCTTTCTTAAGAAACAAAAGAAAGGAATGTCTGTTACTTGGTCTGACTGTGATTCAGAAAGTAATTCTGAAGAAGAATCTGCCAAACTAGTTACTGCACTAACTGGTATTTGTACCTCTGATAGTGACACTAGTGATGAGGAAGTGACATTTGAAGAACTGGCTGATACCTACAAGAAATTATGTATCAGAAGTGCTGAAGTCTGTCAGCAAAATGAGAAACAAACAAAACTCATAATAAAGTTGGAGGCTGAGAAAAGGGCAGACATTGAAACTATAAGTCATCTAGAAGGGGAAGTTCAAATGCTGAACTCAAAACTGGACCAGATGACCAAATCTGTTAACATGCTGACAAATGGAACTGACAAATTGGAAGAAATCCTCCAAGTTGGACAAAATGTGGGAAACAAGCCTGGTCTAGGATTTGTGGCAGCGAAGAAAACTGGTACAGACAAGAAGATCAGGCCTGATAATCAAATGTCAAAGCAGATGTCACAACATAGCACTCAACATCGGGAACAGAGAAATATGAAGAAAAAGTACCAAATATGGAGATGTCATCATTGTGGGAGGTTTGGTCACATAAAGCCATTCTGCTTCAGATTGTATGGATACCCTAATCAGAACCCAGGTGTCAAACCTAAGTCTAACAAGGTATCACATACTCCACAGTGGAAGAAAAAGCTACTGCCATGATAGCCCACACTTCCCTTAGAGTCTATGCAAAGGAAGACTGGTACTTTGACAGTGGATGTTCTAAGCACATGATTGGAATCAAGAACCTTCTCAATAATGTTAAACCTCACACCACTAGTTATGTGACCTTTGGAGATGGTGCTAGAGGAGAAATCAAAGGAGTGGGAAACTTGGACTGCCCTGGAGTTCCAAATCTAAATGAAGTATTGCTGGTAAAAGGCTTGACTGCTAATCTCATAAGTATCAGCCAATTATGCGATCTAGGATTCAAGGTCAACTTCTCAAAATCTGAATGTCTTGTAACTAATGAGAAACAAGAAGTTGTAATGAAAGGAATCATATCTAAAGACAACTGCTACTTGTGGGAGCCTGAGAACACTAATTACTCTACTGTGTGTTCTATTGCCAAAGAAGAAAAAGAAGTGAAACTGTGGCACCAAAAACTTGGTCATCTACATCTAAGAGGAATGAAAAGGATTATATCCATGGAGGCAGTCAGAGGGATTCCAAGACTGCAAATTGATGAAGGGAGAGTATGTGGTGAATGTCAGGTTGGTAAACAGACTAGGATGTCACATCCAAAGTCAAGACATCTGACCACCTCTAAGGTTCTAGAACTCCTACATATGGATCTGATGGGACCAATGCAGGTGGAAATTCTTGGTGGAAAAAGATATGCTTATGTTGTTGTGGATGATTTTTCCAGATTCACCTGGATTAACTTCATTAGGGAAAAATCTGATGTATTTGAAGTTTTTAAAGAACTGTGCAAAAGAATTCAAAGAGAAAAAGAAGGATGCATTGTCAGAATCAGAAGTGATCATGGGAAGGAATTTGAAAACAGTAAGTTTAATGAGTTCTGTTCCTCAGAAGGAATTAATCATGAATTCTCTTCTCCTATAACTCCTCAACAAAATGGAGTTGTAGAAAGGAAAAACAGGACCATACAGGAATCTGCCAGAGCATTGATACATGCCAAAAGACTTCCTATTCATTTTTGGGCTGAAGCTATGAATACAGCCTGTTATGTCCATAACAGGGTCACCTTGAGAAAGGGAACCTCATCCACCATTTATGAACTCTGGAAAGGAAGAAAGCCAACAGTGAAGTACTTCCATGTATTTGGTAGCAAATGCTATATTCTGGCAGATCGTGAACAAAGGAGAAAGTTGGACCCTAAAAGTGATGAAGGAATATTTCTAGGATACTCCACCAACAGCAGAGCTTATAGGGTATTCAATTCCAGGACCAAAGTCATGATGGAATCAATAAATGTCATAGTTAATGATTATCATGAGGAAACAGATGTCCCTTGCAATGTTGAGACATTCTTTGAGACTTCAAATCAACAGAATGATCTACCTAACACCACTGCAGAAGACTCTGAATCAAAGGAAGCTAGCAAAAACCCTTCCATCAGAATTCAGAAATATCATCCCAAAGAACTCATCATAGGAGATCCTAACAGTGGAGTCATTACAAGATCTAGAGAAATCATCTCAAACTCTTGTTTTGTGTCTAAAATTGAACCAAGAAATGTTAAGGAGGCTTTAACTGATGAATACTGGATTGGAGCAATGCAAGATGAATTGAACCAATTCAAGCAACATGAAGTATGGGAGTTAGTTCCTAGACCAGAAGGAACAAACATCATTGGCACAAAATGGATTTACAAGAACAAATCAGATGCTGAAGGAGTTGTCACCAGGAATAAGGCAAGACTGGTTGCTCAAGGATACATTCAAGTTGAAGGGGTTGATTTTGATGAGACCTTTGCACCTGTAGCCAGACTGGAATCAATCAGACTCCTATTGGGAATTGCTTGTCTCCTGAAGTTCAAGTTATTTCAGATAGATGTAAAAAGTGCCTTCCTAAATGGGTACTTAAATAAGGAAGTCTATGTGGAACAGCCTAAAGGATTTGTGGATCCAAACTATCCTGATCATGTCTACAAATTGAGGAAAGCTTTATATGGCCTGAAACAAGCTCCTAGAGCATGGTATGAAAGGTTGACAAAATTTCTCTCTGACAAAGGATACAGAAAAGGAGGCTTGGATAAAACCCTTTTTGTCAAAAATGAAGGAGGAAAGATAATGGTAGCTCAAATCTATGGTGATGACATAATGTTTGGGGGAATGTCAGAGCAAATGGTTAAACATTTTGCTGACCAGATGCAGGCTGAATTCGAAATGAGTCTCATGGGAGAATTGACCTACTTTCTTGGACTGCAAGTCACACAGATGGAAGACTCAATTTTTCTATCTCAAAGCAAGTATGCAAAGAACATTGTCAAGAAGTTTGGTATGGAGAATGCCAGTCACAAAAGGACTCCTGCACCTACTCATTTAAAGTTATCCAAAGATTCAAGTGGGGTTAAGGTGGACCAAAGCCTGTACAGAAGCATGATAGGAAGTCTGCTGTACTTAACAGCCAGCAGACCTGACATTGCTTTTGCAGTTGGAGTATGTGCAAGATACCAAGCTGATCCTAAAGTCAGTCATATCAACCAAGTGAAGAGAATTTTGAAGTATGTAAGTGGAACTTACAACTATGGCTTGTTGTACTCTCATGGTTGTGAACCAACTCTGACTGGTTACTGTGATGTTGATTGGGCTGGAAGTGCTGATGATAGAAAAAGCACCTCTGGAGGATGTTTCTTCTTAGGAAATAATCTGGTCTCCTGGTTCAGCCAGAAACAGAACTGTGTGTCTCTTTCTACTGCTGAAGCTGAATACATTGCAGCTGGTAGTAGTTGTTCTCAAATGATCTGGATGAAATAGATGCTTACTGAGTATAATGTCACACAAGATGTTATGACATTATACTGTGACAATCTGAGTACAATCAACATTTCCAAGAATCCTATTCAGCATAGCAGGACCAAGCATATTGACATTATACATCATTTTATCAGAGATCTCATAGAGGAGAAGACGATTAAACTGGAACATGTTGCCACTGAACTACAGCTGGATGACATTTTTACCAAAGCTCTTGATGCAAATCAATTTGAAAATTTGAGGGGCAAGTTGGGTATTTGCCAACATGAGGAAATGTAGCAATTAATTTTGCTTAAAACAAGGGATGAAGGAGTTTTTTGTGTTAAGTCTATTTTGATTGGGTTAATCATATGTTTTCCTATTTCTTTCAAAATTGTTAAGAAGTTGAATAGACACTAATTTACCTCCTTCCTCTCTCGTCTCTGCAACAATCCCCATTCTCTCAATCAAAGATTTCTCTCTCGTTGCTACTGGTTTTCTAAGACTATCAAAATGTCTTAAACATCATCCTCTTCCAAGACGACTGTTTCATCTGCATCCTCTGATCGAGATTCTAGGGCAATCACAACATGCATGGATTCTGAAGTCCTGGAGATTACTCCTCTTAGAGAACTGGAAACTAGCCCCTCTAAGGTTAAAAAGCTGAGAACAAGGCATGCAGGAAGGTCTCAAGCTACTTCATCCGGTAATCCCTCTCAACCATCATCTTCTGTTCCAAATAGGGAAGGCTCAGCTTATGTTCATCAAGCAATAGCTAGGCTTGTTACAAGAATTCTGAGTGAGAACCACTCCGTACCTGGCATTTCTGTTCCTTTAAATCAAGAATCAGCAAGTCCAAATGTTGAAATAAATCCAGATGTCTCTGAGAATGTTGAGACACCGAATGACAACATTCAGAAATCATCTGAGAATCTTGATGATCTCCAGAAACCTTCAGAGAAGGATGTTGAACCCCCGGTTATTGATGTGGATGAAGACTACTCTGACAATGACCTAATTGCAAATATCAACCCTAGCATAGCTAGGAGAATGATGAACAGAAAAGGCAAGCAGGATGCTGCAAAAGGTCTGACCAAAGAGAAGACTGCTGATGTTGCTCACAAGAAAACCATGTCTGAAGGCAAGACTGGTGTAGAAACTGTGAAGACTGGATTGTCCAAAGGGAAGGTGAAAACCAGAGTACATGCTGGTAGTCTCTCAAAGCCTGTGAGACAACCAATAACAAAGAAAAGGAAAGAGCCTGAACCTTCTGATTCTGATGAGGACTCAGAATTTGAAGTTGAAGCTGAAGACATCTCTCTCAGAAGGAAACTCCCTTCAAGCAAAATGGCTAAAGTTCCTGAAGTCCCCACTGACAACATTTCTTTTCACCACCCTGAAAATGCCAATAGATGGAAGTATGTTTGTTTAAAAAGAATAGCCTTGGAAAGAGAACTGAACAATGGTGCCATGGAATGTAAGGAGATCATGGACCTAATCAAAACTGCTGGACTAATGAATACTGTGGTAAAGTTTACCAAATGCTATGAAAATCTTGTCAAAGAATTCATAGTGAATTTATCTGATGGATATGCTGATGGAAGGTCAGCTGACTTTAAATGTGTCTATGTGAGAGGAAGAAAAGTTAATTTCTCTCCCTCTGAAATAAACAAATTCCTTGGAAGACCAGATGAGGCTTGCCCTGAACTAGAGGTGACTGACAACCAAGTATGTCAAACCATCACTGCAAATCAAGTAAGGAGCTGGCCCTTAAAAGGCAAGCTGAATGCAAGCAAGCTAAGCATGAAATTTTCCATCCTGCACAAGATTGGTGCAGCCAACTGGGTTCCTACCAACCATAAATCAACCATCTCCACAGGATTGGGAAGATTCATTTATGTTGTTGGAACCAGGACAGAATTTGACTATGGCAGGTATATCTTTGATCAAACTTTAAAACATGCTGGAAGCTAGGCTGTTAAAGGCCCTATTGCCTTTCCCTCCCTCCTATGTGGTATTGTCCTTGCTCAGTATCCTGACATCCTAGTGGAAAGAGATATTGTATGCAAAAGAGCCCCTGCTCTTGGGTTGCACTATAAGCTATTTCAGGGAACTCATGTTCCTGACATTGTCATGACATCAGCTGAGACATCAACTGTCAAAACTCAGTCCAAGACATCTGATGTTATAGCTGTGCTGAAGGAAACCTGCAAAGAGCTGGAGACAAGGAAAAGGACTCTTGAGAACCTAATTGCCAGATTAGAACAGGAGGAGACAGAAGGACAAAGAAGGGAAGAGGATGCTGCTGAAGATCAGCTTAATGCTGAAGAAAGTGCCTCCTCTGAAGATGACAGAGCTTGAAGTTTCGTGGAGTTGTCAAGCTTGCTGCTGGTACCTGTTGCTGCAAGTGATTTCAGATTTTTTGCTGTTTTTATTACTCATTTTGGATGACTGTATAACCTATAAGTACATGTATCTTTGGCCTATTTATGGCTAAAGAGGGGGAGAAGATTTTGTGTTAATTACTTGGTAGACATTATTTTTTTCTGCAGACATATTATTTCTGCTGCTCTCTATTCTCTGATTGTTTAGGGGTTTTAGCCAAAAATTTGCCAAAGGGGGAGTTTGTAAGTGTTTAGTTATTGGCATGTATTTTTGGTAAAACCAGGTGTGTGAATGTCATGACTGATGTCATAACATTCTGGGTTTTTAGGTACTTTATGCAGAAAAAGAATGGCATACAGTAGCTGCTATTTATGAGTGTGTATCTGAGCATTTTGCAATGATCACATTTATTACCTTCTACCAAAATCAGTAAACAGGATTTCTGTTGTCATAACCAATGTTAAGACATCTTGTACTGATCTAACAGTTGTGCAGTTTGGTTAATTCTGAGATTTTTCAGGAATTTGGTTCATACTTTCCAGAACAGAATCTCACGTGGACTTTAGGTTAACCTAGCTCAACCCTAATCTGGTTGATAAAGTCTTGTGACCAAGTCTTGAGGTTAACCCTAATTAACCCTAGCTTTTCGTGGAAGCCCTAACTGAAGAAACAGCTGCATATATATTCAACAGGAAAGTTGTTGGAAAATTAACTCTTTGACAGAAGATCAACTAGGGGCTGTATAGTTTTAACTACTGTAATCCAAGCAAGTATCATTGTGATAAGTGACTTGGAGTAGGTTTTGATTGTAAGGGTTGTGTATCACTCGAAGCTTTGAAGCAAGAGTGTTTGTGTCACTTGATTAAAGCTTTGAAGCAAGGTCAAGTTAGGTTTATGTATCACTCAAATCTTTGAAGCACGAGTGTGTGTGTTACTTGATTAAAAGCTGTGAAGCATAATCAAGTGTATGTTCTGAAGAGTGTCTTCATTATTTCATTAGTCAATTGTTTAGTATCACTGCTGTGATTGAGGGGGAGTGAGTAAGAACTCAGGTTTAAGTTGAACTTAGATTGAAGTTGCATTGGGTAGGTCTTAAGTGAAGGAGATAAACTGGTTGGTTTATTCCTGAATTAATATCTCTTATAGTGAATTTCCTCCCTGGCTTGGTAGCCCCCAGAGTAGGTGTTGTTTCACACTGAACTGGGTAAACAATTGATTGTGTTCTTTACTGCTTTTTGATTTACTGTCTTATATAAAGTCAGATACGGTGTCATAGCATTCACTGTGACATTGAGTATCTGCTGCCAGAATTTCAGTATGAACAGAAATGCAAGAAATATGTACAAGATGATGTATGACATGCAACGCACATGATTTATTTTATTATTAATATTTCAAGGGACACAAAGAATTATAGACAATTTGCAAATACTAAAGTACCAACACATTTTGAAATACTGAAAATCGCATTATAACAACTTCAAAACGGATTACAACTTTTTGGTAAAAGTTTCAATAATCCTAAGTGCAAAAGAAGATAGAATCTAAAATCCTAAGAAAGCAAAGCTTATGAAGATCACTCCACACACGGACGCTTTCATGTGAGTCTTGCAATCTGAGCCTTCAACTGCTTGTTCTCTTCTGCATACTTGTCGGAAACCACTTTCCAATCACCGGAGTCAGGAAGTGAATGACTAAGTCCTGACTAAGCTCTAGAGAAAAATAAATCCTCTTGCTTCTCCATCATCTCTACAGCACAACTCTCAAGAATCTTAATTAGGTCATCTTTCTCTTTCAAGTCTGCTCGATAGGACATCTCTAAAGTCTGATACTTATTCTTCCAAGCCTCATTCTCCCGCTGCATCCTGACTAGGGCAAGCTGAAGCTCTTCCACATCATCTAAAATGGGAGGAGTGGTCTTCACAAACATATTAGGCATAGGTGCTTCACGGGAATACGACATCTTCAACTGGATTGCCCTTGCCTGTACTCACGGGAGGTAAGGCTCCAAAGAAACAACTCCTCTAGGTCTCAAGTCCTTTATACTCTTCTTGTGAATATGGCGCCAAGCCTTTGCAATCTCATATTTAGATTTATTATGCCCCTCTCCCTATTTTAGAAAGAAACCACTCAGATGAATACTATTCGGCTTATCTCTCATCGGATATCCAAGTTGTCGTTGTCCAAGAACGAGATTGTAGTTAATTCCTCCTTTTGTACCAAGAAGAGGTACATTGGGGAAACTACCATAACTATCGACAATCTCTATGTTATGGTAAGCTTGATGATACCTGTTGTACCCTAAAATTTTCCCTCTCATTTCTCAATAAATCTCTCATAAGATCTCCATTTGATTCAGGACTACACAAGGTTTGATCAACTCAAGACACCTCCTCAACACTAACAATTCAAAATTAGGGTTTGAATTTTTCACAAAGACAATTGGACTTTTAAATGCCCCATATGACTTTCATGGAACATTTTGGATCCCCAAGATTACTCATGTTAAGTTTCAAGTCTTGGATCACATTTTTGCTCAGTCAGTTGATCAGTTGACCTAAAATCAGCTGTATTTGGAAAAAGTCAACTATACCCAGAAAAGTCAAACTTTGACCTTTTGGTCAACATTACATTCCAAAGATCAAAATTCATCAAGACATTCAAGAATATCAAGCTTGATCATCAAGAAGTCAAGAAAGTCAAAAGTCAACTTGAAAAGTCAAGATTTCCAAGACTTAGAAATTTTCTAAGTGTTTTTACACATGATAATTTCATTACTTCATGCCATTTTTTCACCAAGATGCAAGATTATTCAAGGGAAACTTCCAACATGAAAGTTATAGATCTCAATGAGATCTAAAACAATGTAGAGCAGGACTTTTTCTAGAAATACTTGGATTTTAAGTTATAAATTCATGAAGTCATGGCATTTTTGAATAAACACTTAGAGAAATTTTCAGCAGTTTTGGTCAGGTTTTTATCCCAACTTCTTGGCCAATTTTCATCAAGTTCCAGTTTGATTTATCAAAAGTGGTCGACATGAAAGTTGTAGAGGGTGTTTCCAGCTTTCCAAAACATCCAAGAGCATGAATTTATCATACTTGAGCTAGGATATTCAAGGGCTTGAAGTTGGGCATCCATCCTTGAATTGCAAGCCATTTTTGTTAAAGAACACATAACAAAACTCTCTTGATTTTCTGCATAATATTATGTTGCAGACCTTCTTGCTTGCAAATCTATACATAATTTAATGTTTACACAAGAGCTTGAGCTATTACCCAAGTGTTTGAGTCATTGTCCAAAAGATCTTTCCATTTATGGCATAAAGGCACCATTGCTACTCTTGAAAAGCAAGCCTTTTGGTACAAAGTTTATCTTAAGCCCATACCTTGCTTGTTGCTGATTATACTCCACCATAAATCATGGGAAGTAGCTCCTCTATACCAGCAACTTTGGTACTTCATCTTGGGACTATGGAGTACTTGACTTAGTTTGATCTTTGTAATCCAACCAAACCATAACATGTTGTCTTGCAAACCTAATCATATCATATGCACAAAACCCTTGCCTATAAATAGAAGAAGCACTTGCAAGAGTAAGAGGTTAGAAAAATAGGGAGGGAGGCCATAAAAAATAGAAGGAGAAACTAACACTCAAAATCATTTTTGCTGTCAAAAACCAGATTTGTCCACAAAACTTCAATTTTTGAGCTTTGAAGTCCAAATCTTTGAATCTTATACCTTGCAAATTTTCTCCAAACAAATCATCCAAACACTTTACATACACCATATAAAAGTTGTTCAAACATAATAATAACTTCTGTAACATCACTATCACCATCTTCCAAACTCAAAAAAACATACATTGCAACTTAACTTGGTTGGAGCGGTTCAACCATTTTCGGCATAAAACGAAGGTTGGAGCTACTTCAAGAAGGTTCAAAGGAGCTCGATCAATCACCATGTTGCACCTGAAAACATCCGTATGTGTCCTAAAGCTTTCGCTTCAAGAGGTAAACTTTCTCAAACTGTGATCTCATTGTTCATACATCATTTGCTTTTGCGCTCAAAAGATATAACAAGACAGATCAAAGAGAAAAAACTAATAAAAAGCCAGACCAGCGGCTGACACGGGTGCCCGTGTTACACGACATGGCCCGTGTCAGCTTATTTGGGTTGAAAAACATATTAAAATGCAGGGACAGAGGCTGACATGAGTGCCTGTGTCAAACGACATGGCCCATGTCAGAGTTACTGGTACGTACACGAGCAGAAAAAAGATGGACAGGGGCTGACACGGGCGCCCGTGTCACGTGACACGGCCATGTCAAGTTGGCTGGAATAAAAAAATGCATAAAGGTCATGGACAGGTCCTGACACGGGTGCCCGTGTCCACTGACACGGCCCGTGTCAGCTCGAGCACCAAATTTCTTGATTTTGGAGATTTTTTTAGCTTATTTTGGACATATTGTATTGCTTGGAAATGACCTAACATTATAAAACCTTTGTTTTCAAATGAAACCTCAAAAAAAATTTTATAAACAATTAATTTTTTTTTGTTAACTTAGACTTAGATTTTTTTTCTTCAATGAAATTGATTACATAACCTTTTCTATAAAAAAAAACCTAAAAAAAACAATTTCTCTCACTTTACATCTTCTTGCATATTTTACTATTTTTGCATTATAAATTATGTAATTGTCAAAGCCTTGTAATAGTAATTAGGGTTTACTTTACTTGTCATCCCCATCTGTAAATTTGTACACCCCCTCCCCACAAAGATGTAAAATATAGGGTTGCTTACCAAATCAATGGTAAGACAACAATGTCAAAGGAAAACAAAATGAACAAGAAATACTTTTGAGTAGGTAGAATGCTCCTAATTACTTGCTCCATTTCAAACAAACATCCTTGCTATTTTCAAAACAAACACTTACACTTTCAAACATCTTACAAACTTGAAAACATTTTCAAAATATCAACATCTTTGTATACATTCTTACAAACGAGAATCATTAAAAAGATTGCCTAAACAATGGCTTCTTTACAAAATACTTTCAAAAACCACACAAAGCATAATTTCAAACAAAAGCAGATGATCTAGAAAGTAACTAAGAGCCCATGGAAAACCATGGATGAAAAGGGTGCTAATACCATCCCTTTTCATAATCTACCCCTCGAACTCAAGAAATAATCTCAAAGGTCTTTCATGTGCTTTTTCACCTTTCCTTTTGGATAAAAGAAAAGTCGGTGGTGACTCTTGCTAACTGCAACATTTGCGATCAAACGCAAAACACCAAGTCAGTTTTCCCACCGTGTTACAATACCAAACAATATAGGAATGAGTGAGGTCCATAATCTTTGGAGCCCAACTAGGTTCCTTCTTGACATCCCAAAAAGCTGAAAGAACAAGATTAAGTTCTGACCTATCCCAAGTGTTTTGATGATAACTAAATTATATTTAAGATAATTTATGCTCTAATGAATGTGGTTTTGAATATCTTAGTTAATGTTCTGACAAGAAACATTCCAAAGTGCTAAGCAAATATTATAAATAAGTTCTTTGACATAAGAACCTTTTATTCAAACGCATCTGCTGACTCTGGTAAGAACACTCATTTGTTAAATGTATCTTCTAACTTCTGGCAGGCTTCTTGATTCTGAAGATAACTTGAAAGCAAGCACTGTTCAAAGATCTTAGCAAGCAACGCTCTGACCAGAAGTTGAATAAAGCATGTTCTGAGTTAAAGCAAATACTCAAGTACAAAGGAAACACATTCTCACATTATGACGTTTGCTAATTAATGCAAAGACGGCTGAAAACACTCAAGTGCCTACAACTAGTTTCTTGGAGAATGGAATTTTGCAAGGATACACGCAAAGCATTTAATGCTCTCCATTTCCTCTGAAGGCAGCAACGGTCTTATTTTTCCTACTATAAGTAGAAGGACATTTATTGCAAGCAAAAGGGAGATTAAGAAAAAGGAATAAGATTGTTCAAACAAGAAACTACGTGAAATATTCAAAAGCCTACAAACTCATAGTTCTTACATTATTGTGTATTACATTCTAAGAAAAATCACAGTTGTGATATAGCTTGATTAGAAGCAAACTCTATTTCAATTATCTGTAAAGATTATACTTCTGTATTTGTTCCTTGAGAGACCAAGGTTGGTCAGATTTCTCAAGCAGACTAGGACTAGATTTAAGTCTTAGTGGTGTTAGTCACTTGTAAGTTTACTTGTGCATTGTTAGTCACAACAGTTGTTGTGTGATTGTAATCAGTTTATTATAGTGGATTAAGTCCTTGTTGAGAAAGGCGAAATCACCTTGGCGGGTGGACTGGAGTAGTTTGAGTTCAAACGAACCAGGATAAAAATAACTGTGTTATTCCATTACTGTTTTGAGCTTTGTATTTAAAAGAGAACAAAGAGAGTCACTTATTCAACCCCCCCCCCCCTTCTAAGTGTTTTCTTACCCCTTCAATTGGTATCAGAGCTTGACTCTGAGCTCAACACTTAACCGTGTCAGAAAAAGATCCAGAAGAAAACACAATGGCTGCTGAACAAAACAATAATAGTTATAACAAACCTCCAGTGTTTGATGGAGAAGATTTTGAGTACTGGAAAGATAGGCTAGAAAGTTGCTTTCTAGGTCATGATAGTGATCTTTGGGATATAGTCTTGGATGGTTACAAACATCCTACAGATTCAAAAGGAAACAAAGTGGATAGAAAAAATATGGATAGACAACAAAAAGCTGATTTTAAAAATCATCACAGAGCTAGAAATATTTTTTTAAATGCTATCTCTAAAGTAGAATATGAAAAAATCACTAATAGAGATACAACGCATGATATGTTTGAGTCTCTCAAAATGACTCATGAAGGAAACGCCCAAGTTAAGGAGTCTAAAGCTCTGGCTTTAGCTCAAAAGTATGAAGCCTTCAAAGTTGAGGAAAGTGAGTCTATAGAAGCAATATTCTCTAGGTTTCAGACTTTGATCGCTGGTATGAGAGTTTTGAACAAAGGGTATACCAAAGCAGATCACGTGAAAAAGATCATCAGAAGCTTACGCAGAAGATGGGCACCAATGGTCATTGCATTCAAAGTGTCAAAAGATCTGAACAATGTGTCTTTAGAGGAACTCATCAGCGCTCTCAGAAGTCATGAGATTGAACTGGATGAACATGAGCCTCAGAAGAAAGGTAAGTCTCTATCCCTTAAATCAATTAAGAAATTTGATACTAACGCTTTTCAGGCTGAAGAAGAAAACTCTGAAGAATCAGCTTCAAAAGAAGACGAACTATCTTTGATCTCCAAAAGGATCAATCATCTATGGAAGCACAGACAAAAGAAGTTCAGGAACTTCAAGAAGTCAGAAGATAAACCAGAATCTTATGGACATAAAAAGTCAAACAGAAGAGAGATCATCTGTTATGAATGCAAAGAACTTTTTCACTTCAAAAGTGAATGTCCAAAGCTTCAAAAAGAAAGACCAAAGAAGAGATTTGGAAAGAAGAAAGGAATGATGGCAACCTGGGATGACTCAGATTCTTCTGAAGATGAATCTGGTTCTGAAGATGAAAATGCCAACCTAGCTTTAATGGATATCACAGAAGATGACTCAGAATGTGAGTCAGAACAAAGAGAGGTATTTTCTGAATTTTCTAGAGAAGAACTTGCTGATAGTTTATCAGAACTTCTGGAAAACTACAGTAAGCTCAAAATCAAATACAAGAAACTCAAGAAGAGTCTTGCATCTGATTTTAAGAAACTTGAAACAGAAAAAATCTAAACTTTTAGAAAACAATCTTGAACTTAAAAAAGAAATTCAAATTGTTCAAAAGAATTTTAGTTCAGAGTTTGTATCTAGTTCAAAAGATATTCTGAAAGAATATGACTATAGCTTTCAAACTTTTCTTGCTAAAAGCATAGACAGAAGCAAAATGGCTTCAATGATTTATGGAGTTAGTGGGAAAAACAGAAGAGGAATTGGATATGAACCTCCCAAAGGGAAGGAAACATACATTCCAAAACCTGTTGCTAAAATGACCTTCACTTACAAACCTCTGAATAAGCAACTCAAGTTTGGACATTCACATGATATAAAATATACATCACATTCTGGAAACTCTTATGCTAACCCAAAAGGACCCAAAAAGATATGGGTACCTAAGGATAAAATAATATTTGTTGCAGATGTCCTTAACAGCTCAATTGAAACACCAGTCATGGTACCTGGACTCTAGATGCTCACGACACATGACGGGAAAAAGGTCTATGTTCCAAAGCCTGGAACTTAAAGCTGGAGGAGATGTGAAGTTTGGAGGTAATCAGAAAGGGAATATTATTGGTTCTGGAACCATAGGAAACAATAACCTTCCTTCTATCTCTAATGTTTTATTAGTAGAAGGATTAGCTCATAATCTATTGTCTATAAGTCAATTAAGTGACAATGGCTATGACATTATCTTCAATCAAAACTCCTGTAAAGCTGTAAATCAAAAGGATGGATCAATCCTCTTTTCTGGTAAACGAAAAAACAACATTTACAAAATTGATTTATCAGATCTTAAATCTCAAAACGTAAAATGCCTTTTGTCTGTTAGCAATGAGCAATGGGTATGGCACAGAAGATTGGGACATGTCAGTCTTAGAAAAATCTCTCAACTAAATAAATTAAATTTAGTCAGAGGACTTCCCAATCTGAAGTACAACTCAGATGCTATGTGCGAAGTATGTCAAAAAGGAAAATTTTCAAAACCTTCCTTTAAATCTAAAAATGTTGTCTCTTCCTCTAAGCCATTAGAGTTACTTCATATTGATCTGTTTGGACCAGTGAAAACTGCATCCATCAGAGGCAAGAAGTATGGATTGGTCATCGTTTATGATTTCAGCAGTTGGACATGGGTAAAGTTTTTAAAACACAAGGATGAGTCACATTCTGTATTCATTGACTTCTGTACTCAAGTGCAAAATGAAAAAGATTTTAAAATCCCAAAAGTTAGAAGTGATCATGGTGGTGAATTTGAAAATCATTATTTTGAAAAATATTTTAAAGAAAATGGTATTGTTCATAACTTTTCTTGTCCTAGAACTCCTCAGCAAAATGGAGTTGTAGAAAGAAAGAATAGAACATTACAAGAGATGGCCAGAACCATGATCAATGAAACAAATATGGCTAAGCACTTTTGGGCAGAAGCCATGAATACAGCGTGTTATATTCAGAATAGAATCTCTATAAGACCTATTCTTGAAAAGACTCCCTATGAATTGTGGAAAAACAGAAAGCCCAACATTTCTTATTTCCATCCTTTTGGATGTACTTGTTTTATTCTAAACACCAAAGAAACTCTGAGTAAGTTTGATTCCAAAGCACAAAAGTGTTTCCTACTTGGATACTCTGAACGCTCAAAAGGCTATAGAGTATACAACACAGAAACTCTGATTGTTGAAGAATCAATCAAAGTCAGGTTTGATGATAAGCTTGGCCAACCACAGCCAAAGCAAATTGATTTTTCTGTAGGTACAGAAGATCATCACTCAAACTCTGAAAGTTCATAAGCAAAAGAAGACGTAGCAGATCATCCTCTTGACGATGCTCTCAACAATCTCAGAATCTCTGACCAAATCACTCAAAAGGTTTCCTAGATTATCTTCAGCTCACAAAGAAGACGTAATCATTGGAAGAAAAGAAATTCCCATCAGAACAAGATCATCTCTCAGAATCAATGAAGAATCTATGTTCGGTTTAGTCTCTCTGATTGAGCCAACTACCATTAATGAAGCTCTGGAAGATAATGATTGGATCTTAGCAATGCAAGAAGAACTAAATCAATTCTCAATATGGAGTCTAGTTCCAAGACCCAAAGGATTCAATGTTATAGGAACCAAATGGGTCTTTAGAAACAAATTGAATGAACAAGGAGAAGTAATCAGAAACAAGGCACGACTGGTTGCACAGGGTTATAGTAAACAAGAAGGATTGATTATAATGAAACCTTTGCCCCAGCCGCCAGAATTTGCTAAGACAATGCAGGCAGAATTTGAAATGAGCATGATGGGTGAGTTGAAATTCTTTCTTGGAATTCAAATCAACCAAACTCAAGAAGGTACTTTCATACATCATACGAAGTATTCTAAAGAACTTCTGAAGAAATTTCAAATGTCAGAAAGCAAAGATGCCTAGACACCTATGCATCCAACCTACATTCTAGGTAAAGATGAGATTCCAATCAGATCCTTGAGAATCTCATTTAACAGCTGTTAAAAGAATTCTTAGGTATCTGAAAGGTACTGCTAATCTTGGTCTGTGTTACAGAAGATCACAAGATTACAAACTAGCAGGTTATTGCGATGCTGACTTTGCTGGAGATAGAATTGAAAGAAAAAGCACCACTGGAAGCTGCCAGTTTTTGGGTGACAATCTTATCTCATGGTACAGCAAGAAGCAAGCAATAATTTCTCTATCAACCACAGAAGCTGGATATATATTTTCTATTGGGTGTAGCTCTCAGATGATTTGGATGAAAAGTCAACTAGAAGATTTCAACCTTTATGAAAGTAAGATTCCTATCTTCTGTGATAATACTTCTGCTATTTGTCTTTCTAAAAATCCAATCTTACATTCTAAAGCCAAACATATAGAAATTAAATATCATTTCATAAGGGAATATACTCAGAAGGGGATTTTAAACTTGATTTTTTTAAAAACAGACCATCAATGGGCTGACATTTTCACTAAACCCCTTTCAGAAGATAGATTTAATTTTATTCTGAAAAATATTTGTATGGAAGTATGTCCTGAATAAAATAATATTTATTTTCTGTGACTGGCTTCAGAAATTTCTGAAATGAATGCTCTGATCAACAACTCTTCAGAAGTTAGAAGAGAAGTTGTAACAGAAGCTATATGAATCATTCTAACGCTTCATGTCCAAGTGTAGTTCAGAAATTCATTAGAACAAACAGTTGTTACATGCATTCTTCAGGAGATGAACACGTGGTGTGTTTCTGAAAGGTCAAGCGTGCAAAAGCTACTGATGACGTTCTAGGTAACTGTTGATGATTAGCCATAATCTCACGTTTTCCTTCATTTTTAGCAATTCATTAAATGCAAGTAATGATGAGAATTGTTTTTTTTTAAATCCGTTTTAATCTTTATTTTAATTTGCCTTAAATACTTCTAATTTAATTCTTAACCTATTCTCTGAAATTAATGCCTATAAACACTCTTTAATAAACCCTTTCATTCTTTACTGTCTCTTTCAACTCAAGTTTTTATTTGAACATTTCTCTTAAAAACCCTCTTCGAAAAATTCTCTTTTCATAAAACTTCAATGGCTTCTTCTTCCTCTACCCACTCTGAGCAATACTGTATACCTGAAAGGACAACACTCATTCCAGTAGAAAGTTTGGAAGTTTTGAGTGAGCTAATGGTAGACTTTGAGAATCTCAGAGAGAATGGATTTGACTTGTTCCCTGCTGTGAAGTTTCAAGGTTGGGAAAGCTACTTTGATCGTCTTACTGATCCAGTCTTCCCTCATTTGGTAAAAGAATTATGGATTCATGCTATTGCAACTCCCAAGGTTATTCTCTCCTTTGTAATGGGCAAGGAAATATCCATTACAGAAAATCTAATCAGAAGGTTGTTGGGATTTAAAGGACTTGGAGTTACAGGAATGCCCACTGGAAGAATGGAGATGTCTAGGGTATACACAGAGATTTTTACAAATGGTCAAGGTTCCTCCAAAGTTAGGGATTTGAAAGATAATTATAAGATTTGGGCAAGGATTATTCATGGATGTATTCACCACAGGAATGACACCGGTTCTCCTGATTACATCAACGCTGATCAACAATATTTGTTGTTTTGCCTTGTAACCAATGTCAAAATTGATTTTCCCTAATTGCCTTTTGAACACCTCTGGAACCATGTCAAAGAAACCAGAGAAGCTGAAAGGATGAAGAATCCCAAATCAAAGAGGAATTGGATTCCCATGGGGAGGTTATTATCAGACATTCTGACTGAGAATGGTCTGATTGCTCACCTAAGAGAAGCAAATCTTCTGGGGGAGCTTGAACCTATCTGTGGTAAGACAATGACTGGGAAGAACTTGCTAAAAAGGAAAATTATTGACAAACTGCTGGTGGAACCCTCTCCATGTCTGTCAACTATTGTGAAGAAAAGAAGAATTCATATTGCTAATTTTCTTATGTTCAACTCGTTGGAACATTCTCGTATGGTGTTGCACTATCTTGAGACCTGCAGAGAAACAGGATCACCTATTGATCCAGCTTGGCTTCAAGGAAGAAATCAAGCTGCTGCTGATGTTGTTCTCCAAGGATCTGTGAAGAGAAAAGTTGTAGAAGGACCTTCTGACTCTCCTCGGAAGAAAAAGAAGACAAGTAATCATGTTGAAACTATACTTGTTTATAATTCTGAAAATATATATGGATCTGCTGAATCCTCTCAAACTTCACCATTTGAACCCCTTGCTGACAACCTTAGTAAAAATCAGTTCTCAACAGATTTTAGTGATTATGACTCTGATGAACATTCTGACAGCCAATCAGAACCCTCTCATTCAAAACCCCCTGAACCATCTGTTTTTCAACCTATTCCTGCTGAACGTTTCTCAAGAGCCCCTTCCAGACCTTTATCACCCAGACCCACTGGATGGTATGATGCTGGATCTTGGAGAATTCCTGGGATTAATGAACCCCTAGCAACCATAAAACCACCTTTCAATCTACCAACTGAAAACATTTTTGCTATGAACCAACCACAAAAACCCATTCCCACTCCCGCTTATACAATAATAATTTCTCCTGATATCACTCCACCCACCTCACCACAACATACAACCCCACTCTCAACTCCTCAAATTCCAGAACAACAAATTTTTGAACAACCTGATATTGTTGAACCATCCGTACCTCATGCTATATCAGAACCTCATATTTGTGTTAACTAACCTAAACCTGAACCTACAAATACTCCTGAAACCAATAGCTTTTTAAGAACTATAGTGGACTCTCAATCTCTACAATTCTTGAAAAACAAATCTTACAGAACGGTTGTCCCTAAACCTATTCAGCCAGATGTAAATATTTTGTTTCAGAATTTTATAACAAATGTTCAAGCATGGTTACAACCGCTAAAAGAAGATTGCCTCAGAAGTGTGAACTCCGCAACAACAGATCTTCTATGGGAAACTTTCAGAAGAACCTTGGTTGCTGAATCACGGAAGTTACAGGATTTGTGCCAGTCTCAGGTGCTGGATAACTTTTCCAAACTTCTGCGTGTTTTCAAGACATAAGCTGCTGATACTTGGAATAATAAGTCTTCGCTACTGATTGCTGATACACCAGCTGATAAGATGGACATATCAGAAGACGAATCTGAAGAATACTCTGAAGATTCAAATCCTCTGGCTATTGTTCTATTGAATCAACCTTCAATTAAGGATGGACCTGAACCTGTGCCAACTCTTGCAATGGATCTGGGCACTCTGCTCTCCACCTTTGTGAAGTCTGATTCATCAGTTGCTGCTTCTAAACCTGTTTCTACTGAAGCTTCATCATCTGCTGCCCCTACCTCACTCATTATGGACACTCTGAAAGAGCTAAAGAGGGAGAATGAAGTCTTGACTAGACGCATGGATAAGCAAGATCAAACAAATTTAGAGTTCAAGAACTGGATGGCAATGCAAAGTGAATATGCCTCTGAGATCAAGAACCTTCTGATGGCTCTAGTCTCTAAGAAATCCTAGTTTCTTTTTGTCTCTTATTTGATGTTTTGTTTGTACTTCTGGTTATCTTTTTTTTTAACCTTTTATGGAATCTTTCAAAATTTCTCATTTATTACACTTTTTGATTATGCCAAAAAGGGGGAGAAAATGTGCATGTTTTAACTAATCACTGTTTAACAGTTATGGGACTATGTCTCAGACATTCTAACATAATTGCAAGAATTCCCTCTGTGCAAAAGTTTTTTTTTTGCAGGTATCATTTAACTCTGAAAGAATATTCTAGCTAAGATTTATCTTCTTGAAGAAATTCTGAAGAAATTCAAAGAAGGTTGTGTTAGAACAAAGTTTGAATCTACTACCCTAAGTTTAAGTTTTGATGATAACAAAATGAAAAGATATATTAATTATGTGATTCATGTAAGAACTATTTGCTACCTAAAATATTACGTTCTGTTTTGCAGAAACTCTGATAGGTATCAGCAAGAGCACACTTAATCAGCATCAGAATATTGGTTATTAACATCAGCATCAGAAGTTGCTATAACAGAATTCCAGAATCAGAAGAACAACTCACGCGTATGCTGAAGCTTGATGAACAGAACTGCGCTCAACACTCTGATAAAGACAACAATAGTTCATCAGCACTTAAGCAGAGTCAGAATGAGGCCAAGCCAGAACACGTTTTAAGTTGCAACGGTACTGTGCATTGAAAGCGAATTATTATCAACGGCATCATTCCAGATAAGATCTGCTCAATAAGGAAAGTTTGTTATTGGCATTGAATCAAGATTATTGCTCCAACGTTCAACAATCTCAGTGCTATATAAACAAGATAATGAAGATTGAATTGGCTAATGCTCTACATCATATTACACGCCTAAAATCTAATCATCATCTTCCTTCTCTCAGTTTGCTAAACGCTTCATATTTCCTTACTCAGTATTTTAGCAATCTAGTTTCATAAGCTTAAGTTGTGTAACATCACAGTTGTGATACAGTTTTGTAGAAAACATTCACACACCTATTTCTCTTATTTGTAAGAAAGTGTTTCCTTGACAAACCGGGTTGTGGTTTGCATCAAGAAGGCTTTAGCAGTTGTTAAAGCAGTTTGTAATATTCAGTTGAATATAGTGGATTAAGACCTCGTTGGAGAGAGGCGAAATCACCTTGACGGGTGGACTGGAGTAGTTTGAGATCAAAAGAACCAGGATAAAAATAACTTGTTCATTGCATTGATTTTCAGTTTTACAATTCAACCCCCCTTCTTGTGTTTTTCACTTCTTCAATTGGCATCAGAGCGCCTGGTTCTGAGCTAAAACACTTAACTGTGTCAGTACAAGATCCAGCGTCAGAAAAACACAATGGCAGGAAATTATTCTCACACCAGCAATGACAACCATGAGGACAGAGACAGATTCAGCGGCAAACCTCCAGTCTTTGATGGAGAAAACTTTGATTACTGGAAAGACAGAATTGAAAGCTTCTTTCTGGTACATGATGCTGATCTGTGGGATATGGTGACAGATGGATACACACACCCTGTGAATGCAAGCGGTCAGAAGATTGATAGAAAAATAATGACTGACCAACAAAAGCGTGACTTCAAGAATCACCACAAGGCCAGAACCATCCTTCTCAGCGCCATCTCGTATGCTGAATATGAAAAGATCTCCAACAGAGACACAGCAAAGAACATATTTGACTCACTCAGAATGACGCATGAGGGAAACGTTCAGGTCAAAGAAACTAAAGCTCTGGCACTCATTCAGAAGTATGAGGCGTTCAAAATGGAAGAAAGTGAATCCATTGAAATAATGTTCTCAAGATTCCAGATTCTGGTAGCTGGTCTCAAGGTTCTGGACAAAGGTCACTCTACTGCTAATCACGTCAAGAAAATCATCAGAAGTTTACCCAAGCAGTGGAGGCCAATGGTTACAGCTCTGAAGCTAGCAAAAGATCTCAACAAAATTTCTCTGGAGGAACTTATCAGCTCCCTCAGAAGTCATGAGATAGAGCTAGAAGCTGATGAACCCCAGAAGCAAGGTAAGCCTTTAGCATTAAAATCTAACAAAAAATCTGAGTCTAAAGTTTTGCAGGAAGTTGAAGAAACATTTGATGGATCCTCGTCAGAAGAAGACGAACTCTCCCTCCTCTCCAGAAGAGTGAATCAACTGTGGAAGCAGAGGCAAAGGAAGTTCAGGAATCCCAGAAGATCTGATCAGAACGAGTCTTCTTCCAGATACAGAAGGACAGATTCTTTCTCTGGATACAGAAGATCTGAAGGCTCCTCAGGAAGCAGAAAGCCAAACACCAAGGACATCGTCTGTTATGAGTGCAATGAGCAAGGACACTATAAGAGTGACTGCCCAAAGCTTCAGAGGGAAAAGCCCAAAAAGAAGTTTGGGAGAGAAAAGAAGAAAAGTCTCATGGCTACATGGGATGACTCTGACTCGTCTGAAGCTGACTCAGAATCAGATGATGAGAGAGCAAACATAGCTCTCATGGCCAACATTTCAGAAGATAGTGAAGCTTCTGAATCAGACTCAGAATCAGATACTGAAGAGGTATTTCCTAACTTTGCTGTTAATTTTACCAAGGATGAACTTGCTGAAAGCCTTAATGAGATTCTGGAAAGGTATCAGCATATTAGAGTTAAATTCAGAGACCTGAAAATGAATCTAGAATCTGACTCTAATAAGACTGAGAGTCTTAAATTGGAGAATTCTGAGCTGAGAATGAAAATTTCAAAATTAGAAAATACTTTACAAAACTCTCAGAAGGAACCAATTTCTGAAACTCCCAGCAACGCTGATGAGATCATCAAGGAGTATGATCACAGTTTCCAGAAGTTCCTTGCTAAAAGCATAGATATAAGCAAAATGGCTTCAATGATCTATGGAGTTAGCAGAAACGGCAGGAAGGGAATAGGATACCAAGGTAAGGTTCCTACACCAAAGAATGTCATGGATTTAACCATTAAACACACACCTTTGAATTCACATTTTGTGTATGGTCACACACATGATATTAAATACACTAGCAGTAAGTACTCTGTAAAACCAAAATTCAACCAGAGTTTTGGTAAATCTAACAAATCAGGACCCAAGAAAATCTGGGTACCTAAGGATAAAATAGTACATGTTGCAGATATCTTTAGCAGCAAGTCAGAAACACCAGTCATGGTACCTGGACTCTGGCTGCTCGCGACACATGACGGGAAGAAGGCATATGTTCCAAAGCCTGGAACTTAAGCCTGGAGGCCACGTTGGCTTTGGAGGCAATCAGAGGGGAAAGATCATTGGCTCTGGAACTGTAGGTAATGGAAATCTTCCCTCTATTAATAATGTTCTGCTAGTAGATGGATTAATGCATAATCTGTTATCCATAAGTCAATTAAGTGATAACGGTTATGATATAATCTTTAATCAAAAATCATGTAAAGTTGTTAGTCAGAAAGATGGGACTATCCTGTTTAATGGAAAGAGGAAAAACAACATTTACAAAATCAAACTTTCTGAACTGAAAAGTCAGAATGTAAAGTGCCTTCTGTCTGTTAACAACGAGCAGTGGATCTGGCACAGAAGATTGGGGCATGTTAGTATGAGAAGAATATCTCAGATTAACAAACTCAATCTGGTCAGAGGACTTCCTAATTTGAAGTTCAATTCAGATGCTCTGTGTGAAGCATGTCAGAAAGGCAAGTTTGCAAAACCTTCTTTTAAATCAAAAAATGTTGTTTCTACCTCTAAGCCATTAGAACTTCTGCACATTGACTTATTTGGACCAGTTAAAACTGCTTCAGTCAGTGGCAAGAAGTATGGGTTAGTAATCGTAGATGACTATAGTAGATGGACATGGGTAAAGTTCTTAAGACACAAGGACGAGTCACACTTTGTGTTTGTTACCTTCTGTAACCAAGTTCAGAATGAAAAGGATCTTAGAATCGTTAAAGTCAGAAGTGATCATGGTGGAGAGTTTAAAAACAAAGATTTTGAGTCATTCTTTAATGACAGAGGCATTCTGCATGATTTCTCTTGTCCTAGAACTCCCCAACAAAATGGAGTTGTAGAACGAAAGAACAGAACATTGCAAGAAATGGCCAGAACCATGATCAATGAGACAAACGTTACTAAGATCTTCTGGGCAGAGGCAATAAACACAGCGTGCTACATTCAGAATAGAATATCAATAAGACCTATTCTAGAAAAGACTCCATATGAATTGTGGAAGAACAGAAAGCCCAACATTTCATATTTTCATCCATTTGGATGTACTTGCTTTATGTAAAATACAAAGAATTATTTGAACAAGTTTGACTCTAAAGGAGAGAAGTGTATTATGTTAGGATACTCTGAACGCTCAAGAGGGTATAGAGTATACAATACAGAAACACAGATTGTGGAAGAATCAATCAGTGTTCGTATTGATGATAAGCTTGACTCTGAAAAGTCAAAGCAGAATGAAGTTTTTGCAGGTATGGAAATTGAATTTATAGGTTCTGAAGACAAGTCATCAGAAGCTCTCAACACAGACATTCCTTCAACGTCTGAAAGGAGCATTGCTAGCAATCCTACAACAGCTGCTGATCAACCTCAGAAGAGATTACCCAGAAGCAGCTTGGATCATCCAGAAGAGACTATCTTAGGAAGAAAGGAAGATCCAATCAGAACAAGAGCAAGCTTCAGAAACTCTGAAGAAACCCACATGGGACTTGTGTCTTTGATTGAACCTTCTTCTATTGATGAAGCACTTCTGGATAATGACTGGATTCTGGCAATGCAAGAAGAGCTGAATCAATTCACCAGAAATGACGTATGGGATCTTGTTCCCAGACCAAAAGGATTCAACGTTATTGGAACAAGATGGGTGTTCAGAAACAAGCTAAATGAACAAGGTGAAGTCATCAGAAACAAAGCACGACTGCTTGCACAAGGTTATAGTCAGCAAGAGGGGATAGACTATACAGAAACCTTTGCTCCAGTCGCCAGGTTAGAATCTATCAGACTTTTAATTTCATTTGCTGTTAATAGAGGCATCACTCTGTATCAGATGGATGTCAAGAGTGCATTCTTAAATGGTTATATAGAAGAAGAAGTTTATGTGCACCAACCCCCTGGTTTTGAAAATACAAAACATCCAGAACATGTTTTCAAACTAAAGAAGTCACTATATGGTCTGAAACAAGCTCCCAGAGCTTGGTATGATAGACTAAGTAACTTTCTGTTAGAAAATGAATTCACCAGAGGGAAGGTGGACACTACCTTATTCTGTAAATCAGTTAAGAATGACATCTTAGTCTGTCAAATTTATGTTGATGATATTATTTTTGGTTCTACTAATCCTTCTCTTGGAAGAAAATTTGTTAAGTGTATGCAGGCAGAATTTGAGATGAGCCTCATGGGGGAACTGAAATTCTTTCTAGGAATTCAGATCAATCAAACTCCAGAGGGAACTCACATTCATCAGAGCAAATACATCAGAGATCTTCTGAAGAAATTTGACCTCTCAGAATGTAAGCCATCAAAGATTCCAATGCATCCCACGTGCATTCTGGAAAGAGAAGAGGTAAGCAAAAAGGTAGAACAGAAAGTCTACAGAGGTATGATTGGTTCTCTCCTTTATCTGACAGCTTCAAGACCTGATATATTATTCAGCGTATGTATTTGTGCTAGATTCCAATCAGATCCTAGAGAATCTCACTTAACAGTTGTTAAGAGAATTTTCAAGTATCTGAAAGGTACTACTAATCTGGGTTTGTTTTATAGAAAATCTAGTGATTACAGTTTAGTAGGCTACTGCGATGCTGACTTTGCTGGAGACAGAGTAGAGCGTAAAAGTACTTCTGGAAGCTGCCAGTTTCTGGGAGACAATATGATCTCTTGGTCCAGCAAAAGGCAATCCACAATTGCACTATCAACAGCAGAAGCTGAGTACATAGCAGCAGCAGGATGTAGCACACAAATGCTCTGGATGAAAAGTCAGCTTGAAGACTTCCAGATTTTTGAGAGTAACATCCCTATACTCTGTGACAATACTTCTGCTATTTGCTTAAGTAAGAATCCTATTTTACATTCTAGAGCTAAGCATATAGAAATAAAACATCATTTCATTAGGGACTATATTCATAAAGGAATTTTGAACTTAAAATTTATAGATACAGACCATCAATGGGCTGATATCTTCACTAAACCCCTTTCTGAAGATAGGTTCAATTTCATTCTGAAACATCTCAGCATGAAAATCTGCCCAGAGTGAAAATGTTTTAATTCCATATATTTATCTTCAGAATGTATTTGTTTTACTGTGAACTTCTGATCAATCTCCATTCAGAAAGATAGAACATGCAGATTGTATCAGATGCTAGTCTTAAAGATCTGAGAGTTTAAGCTCAAGGATAGACATGCTGATTCCCAAATCAAACAAGTGTCATCCAATCATCAGCAAATCTCTGAAGCAGAACACGCGTGCACGCTTCTGAGAAAGAAAAACGCTGATTGGGTGCATTGAGACACATGTCTGGTAACCGTTTTAAGTATCTTTCTCAAATCCCCCAAAATCAGCAAGCATTAATTGAAAGTAATCATGTTTTTAAAACGTAATCATGATTTTATTTCTCTTTATTGAAAACGTTTACTCTTTCAAAATATTCTGAAGCCTATTTAAGCACGTTAACTTCTCACTTTAATCTTTTACAGTTTTTCATTATCTCTCAAGTATTCTCTGCATTTTTCTGTGTTCATCTCTCTCAAACCCATTTTCTCAGTTTTTCTCAAAATCCCTAAGTGTGAACATGGCAACCTCCAGCAGTGCTTCTGCAGGTTCTCAGAAGAAAGCATCATCTGAACAGTATCAAGTTCCATTCAGAACACTCCTCACTCCAGTGAAGAATCTTGAAGTGTTATCTGAACTGATTATTTATTTTGGCAGTCTGAAGGAGAATGGTTTTGATTTAACAGAAGAAGTTAGGGCACAGAAATGGGAAAGGTATTTTGACAGGTTGGTTGGACCAACATTCCCAATGTTAGTCAAAGAGTTCTGGATTCATGCAACTGCTTCAACGCATCAAGTCACCTCCTTCATAATGGGGAAGAAGATTGTGATCACTGAGGATCACATTGCTAAGCTGATTGGTTACAGTGGCGGAGGCGTCCGCTGTATTGATATGGCTGAAAGATGCTCTGACATTGGTGTCATAGCAGAAGAGATTTTCACCCTTGGGGTGCCCAGCAGCAAGATCAGATATCTGAAGGATCACCACAGAGTTTGGGCGAAGATAATTCTGGGGTGTTTTAATCATAGGAAGCCAACTAGTTCCCCTGATTACATAAATATAGATCAACAGTTTCTGATCTACTTTATCAATCAGAAGGTAAAAATCAACTTGGCTCATCTTTTGTTTAATCACCTTAGAACAAGCGTGAAGGAGACCAGGGAAGAAGAAAGAACAAAGAGGGATTGGATACCCTTTGGAAGATTGATATCAGATATTCTGACTGAGAATAGGCTGATAGAGCACCTGATAGAAGCTCAAGAGTTAAGCACCATTGAACCAACGGTTGAGAAGCCTCTGAACGCGAAGAATCTAAAGAAAATGAAGTTAATAGAGAATATCATAAAGGAACCCAGCGTTACTCCCACTGCTGACATCACCAGCAGAAGAGTCCCACTGAGTGACTTTCCTTTATTTTCTGAGATAGAATCTAAACCAGTGGTGGTTCTCAGATACCTAGACGCGTGCAAGGCTGATGGTACAGATCCCAATCTGAATATCAAAGATCTGCACCAACCTCAACCAGAAGTTACACTGAAGAAGACGAAGAAAAGGAAGGCCCCTTCAGAAGGAACATCCCAGCAGACACCCAAGAAAAGAGGTAATTTATCTGCTGCTTATGTTTTAAATTCTTCTACTATTCCAACATCTATCCCAACTCCAACCTCTCATAGAATCTCAATCCCCATCCCAACAATAGATGAAACCGAACCAGAAGATGACCCTTCTGAGGCACTACAACTCAGAAGATCCCGAACCAAACATCCCAAACCAACAATTTCAACAACATCAGCAATTGACAAAGTGTTGTCTGACATTAATCAACATGCTTCTGATCACACCTCCAATAATCCAAACTCTGAACCACAAATTGTCCACTCTCCTCAACCAGAACAACCTCTCTCACCCATTCCAGAAGAACCACATATCCCTGAACAACCAGAAATTCCTCCTCCTTCTCCACAACCAGCAATTCCTTCTCCCTCTCCTCAACCAGAAATTCATCCACCATCACCTCAACCATCTCCTCCACCTCAGCCTCCTCAATCCTCTGAACCACAACCTCTGGCAATCCAGCTGCCATGTGGAACAACAGTAACCATGGCCCAGCTGCCATCCTCGCCAGAATCTACACCACCAAACACTCCCAAAACCCCAAACAGTCCAATCATTATTTCTGATTCTCCCACTCCATCTCCCAAACAAACAGCTCCCAAACAAACCACAGAAAACCCCAGCAGGACCTTCATAGATTTAACAATCCTTGACCATCTTGCTGATCTGAAACATAAAATAGCCATTCCAAAACCAAAACAGCCGGATGTTGGCTCTGGTATTATGAATTTTGAAACAGGTTTGCAGCAGTGGATTGCTTCTCTGAAGCAAGTCTGTCCTGGAATGATTGATCCAGCTGCCTCTGACCAGCTCTGGTCACAATTCAGAATTTGGGTACATGCTGAAGCCCTCAAGTTGCAGGATATCAACTATGAGCAGGCACAACAGAACTTCAGCAAGCTGCTGAAGGAAGTTGAAAGTCAGCTGCCACAGGAAGACGTGCTCCTTCTGGATAGTGAGCCATGGTCTGAGAAGAGTCCAGCTTCAAAGGTGAAGCCAGAAGAAGACCAGACCATTCAAGCTGAAGCCAGTCAAGCTGAAGATGTTGCAGAAAGCTCTCAGAAGCTCCCTTCCTCTGATGTTTCTCAAGCTGCCTTGGACAGGCAGACTCTGGAAGAGCTGAAGCTGAATGACATTCGTCTGCAGCAAAGGATGGATGAAAATGACCAGAAGATGAAAGAAAGGATGGATGTGCAGGATAGCAAGATAGACACAGTAGTCAGCATGGTGCATAAGCAGAATGAGACTGCTGATCAGATCAAAGCCATGCTGGAGAACCTGTTCACACGCCTTCCTCCCAAACCTTAGATTTTCATTGCCATTTTCATGTTTTCTTTGCTTATCTGTTGTACTGTTTTGTTTGGTTCTGAACTCTTTAATATGACAAGTTTTTCTGATCTAAATGTTTTAGCACATCACTTACACTTTTTGATTGCTGACAAAAAGGGGGAGAACAAGAATGATATTTTTCAATAACGGAGTACTAAGACAGAAAATCTCAAACATTCTAACTCTGATATACTTGAATATGTTTTCTGTTTTTGCTTAAGTCTACAGGTACAAGTATGATATTCTGAAGACTAAAGCTCTGATACTCTGACCCAAAGCAAAGCTCTGACTCTGATCTGAAGCTCTGCTCTGACATTCTGATCTAAAGCTTCTGACAGTCTAAACTCTGATATTATGATGTTCAAAGAAAGGCAACAAAGATCTGATCCTGAAGAACTCTTGGAATCAAAAAGGGAAGTAATAAATTCAGGGGGGAAATCTCTCAACTCTGATATCTCTTTATCCCTTATCTTTGATAACCTCTTACTTTGATACATCTTATCATTTAGTTATCTCTGATACCTTTTCACGTTATTTTCAATTAAAAATATCTAGTTTTTGTCATCATCAAAAAGGGGGAGATTGTTAGAACAAAGTTTGAATCTACTACCCTAAGTTTAAGTTTTGATGATAACAAAATGAAAAGATATATTAATTATGTGTTTCATGTAAGAACTATTTGCTACCTAAAATATTACGTTCTGTTTTGCAGAAACTCTGATAGGTATCAGCAAGAGCACACTTAATCAACATCAGAATATTGGTTATTAACATCAGCATCAGAAGTTGCTATAACAGAATTCCAGAATCAGAAGAACAACTCACGCGTATGCTGAAGCTTGATGAACAGAACTGCGCTCAACACTCTGATAAAGACAACAATAGTTCATCAGCACTTAAGCAGAGTCAGAATGAGGCCAAGCCAGAACACGTTTTAAGTTGCAACGGTACTGTGCATTGAAAGCGAATTATTATCAACGGCATCATTCCAGACAAGATCTGCTCAATAAGGAAAGTTTGTTATTGGCATTGAATCAAGATTATTGCTCCAACGTTCAACAATCTCAGTGCTATATAAACAAGACAATGAAGATTGAATTGGCTAATGCTCTACATCATATTACACGCCTAAAAGCTAATCATCATCTTCCTTCTCTCAGTTTGCTAAACGCTTCATATTTCCTTACTCAGTATTTTAGCAATCTAGTTTCATAAGCTTAAGTTGTGTAACATCACAGTTGTGATACAGTTTTGTAGAAAACATTCACACACCTATTTCTCTTATTTGTAAGAAAGTGTTTCCTTGACAAACCGGGTTGTGGTTTGCATCAAGAAGGCTTTAACATTTGTTAAAGCAGTTTGTAATATTCAGTTGAATATAGTGGATTAAGACCTAGTTGGAGAGAGGCGAAATCACCTCGACGGATGGTGTTGTACCCCAAAATTTGCCCTCCCATATTCTTCAAGATTTGTCAAGTCGAAGCTACAAAATTCCCCAAGGGTGGCACAGTCAAAAATCTCCTATACAGTCAAAACTAGGGTTTGTGTTCTAATCAAGAAAATGAAGTTTTCAAAGGTCCAATCAAGTCTCATATGCTTATAAACATGGTCAAGCATCCTCATATCAAGTTTCAAGGCATTCAGCTCAAAATTGCACAGTCAAAAACCCTAATTGCACTACAGTCAACTGTAGGGGCAAAATGGTCATTTGACAGTCAAAAGTTCAACTTTTTGGTCAACATATCATTTTGAAGCCACAAACATCATTTGATCAATGCTTGATCATGATTCTCAAAATTTGGGCTCAGAAATCATCAAGATGCAAAAGTTTCCTTATTTGGACAGCTGAAAAAGTCAACTGAAATTGACCAGGGCATAACTTTCACATGGATTATCAGAAAAATTCCATCCAAAGCTCATTTTGAAGAGAAAGACATTTCCTACAACTCATCTTCATACTTCAAGTCCAAGAAATGCTCTCACCAAAAAGGGACTTTAAGTCAAAGGCCATAACTTTAGATTGGTAAATCAAAATGACATGGGACCAAAGGCATTGGTTAGAGGACTCAAAGACCTTTCTAAAATGTCCAAGAACATGAGAAAAGCTTAAAAATTGAGCAAGTTACGCCTTGTGGAAGTTGGGAAATTTTTGGATATTTTGAAAAGTCAACATTACTTCAAATGACCTAAAATTGCTAATGGGCCCATTTTTCTTCCACAAATCATCATCCATGGCATGTGCACGACCACTTGGCCCAAAGGGAAGTATTTTCTCATTTTTTATTTATTTATTTGAATTTTTATTTATATTAATTCATTTAAATCATTTAAATATGTGAAAAATATTTAACCTAACCAAACCAATCTTTTTATACATGTTTTAGCCTCTATAATTCGTGCATATGCAAATAAGGAAAGAATTGGAGCAATTGGATATGATTTGAACAAAGAACACATGGAAAAGATATGAAAAAGATCTTAAGAAATCAAATTTCCAAAATCAATAAAGGCAATGGATTTGATTGAGTTTTTTGGACCTAATGCACTCACTACATATGCTAGAACACAACCCTAATCAAAATAGACACAAAGCTGCGCAAGAAAGCTCTTCACAAACTTGAAGAATTTGTCAAAAAAGTCAATTCTGAAAACATCATTCCAGGATGATTCAAGACCTAATTCTTGTTTCAATAGCTTCCTCAAGGTTCCCTGAACGTATTCCAATCAGAAACCACCATCAAAACGCAAAGAATTGGTATACAGCATTCAAGAAACCTCATGAAAAATCCATTATCGTGTTTCAATATTTACGTACATTCATAGCATTTTGATTATAGATTCATGTTCCTTGTGAAGTTTTGAAGCTAACCATATGCCTTAATTTGATTATTATGCTGTATACACGATTGTGCCATGTTTGATTTCTAGGGTTTGCAGGACCTCAAAATTGGGGTTTCTTATTTAACGAAAAATTAGCCTTCAAGAATGCCATGGTTGTAATCAGCAGGCTTGAACGATCACAAATCACCCATCGCGCCTAATTTATTGACCCTCTAAGACCTATTCGCTATTTTCTCAAAACTGACTTTAAACAACGCGTAAAAAACCGTTGCCTCATGTTTTGTATTTCAGGGATGGTGAAGACGATGACTTCGTGGCACACACTGATTGGCTTGTTTAAAATTCGCGCGCGTTTCCAAGGCCACTGACCATTTTCTTTTATAATATTTAGTTGTTATATTAATATACAGATGAACAGCGTGCTTCAGTGGCAAACGTGTTGATTGGCAAGGTATGTGACCTGGGTTCGAACCCCAGGTCTTATATATTTCCATATTATTTTTCATTAACAAATCCCATGCGCTTCAAGGCTGCAGACGTACCATATGTCTTCAAATATCTCACGTCCACGTGCACACTGAGATCAAGTCAAGGGCATAGATTGAAAGCACACCATAAACTCAGGTCAACATTGTTACACGTTAGTGGGAAAGTCAAACGGACCTGAAGCTTGTTGGGCCAGAATTCTTGGATCAAAACCTCCTATTTGGGGACTACTCCCCCCCTGGTTTGCAATTCTTTATATTTTTCCTTGTTGTTTTTATTTTCAATTATTTTTTATTTCTCTTAATTATTATTTATTCAGTTAATTAGTTATTTTTTTCATAAATATAAAAAATGCCTAAGAAATCAGAAAAGATAAAAAATATAATAAATATTTTTATTTTAATATTTTCTTGTAAATAAATGCATGTAAATTATTTAGTTTTAAATTAGGTTGCAATTCTAATTCTTTTCATAATAAAAAATCTAAAAAATGTAAAAATAGGTTTAATTAATGTTTTATTCCTTGTTAATTTTTCTTTTTCATAATAATATTATTTATTTTATTTATTTTTATAATTAATTTGCATATAAATAAAATTAGGTTTCATTTAGGTTAAAAACTTCAATATTTTTCTTAATAACTTAAAATAATTAGAATTAGGTTTAGCATTTTATTTTAACTCTAATTAATTCTTTTTTTTTCATTAAACCCTAAAATACTAAAAAACATACCAAAAACAAGTCCTTTCTTTCTTAATTGATTCATCATTAACTTTTATTTTGCAAAAAGGGCCCAACGCCCTCGATTCGTTTAATTCTCATTAATTCGCGTATTTATTTTATATCATTTAAATAATTATGTACCTCTCCCGAAGCCTTGTAATTACTTCTCGCACTTTTAATTTCTTTATTTTCCGTCAAATCGGGTCCTGGATAATTTTGGCGATGTGGACCCGCGCCATTTGTAATAGTTTTAGATTTACTTTTCCTCGCAACTTTTAACTGTTAAACAAAGCATGCAAGAATGAATGGCCTTAAATAAAAACAAGCGTAGAACACCAATAACATGACAAGACAAATACAAATGAAAACGACACACAATTCGCACACACCACCCCTAGGGTACGCCTCACTGTTGCCTTGCCTCGAAAGGTGATCGTTGAGTAGATGATGTCTTAGTAAGTCCTCATGATCCGGGAACCTGGCATGAGGGTAGCTTCTAAGGTGTCTTCCCATTGCTCTGGTGATCACCATGTCCCGAACCTCGAATTGACCTGAACACCTCCAACGGTGGTGCTACCTACCTCTCAATGGTGGGATGGCACTACTTTAAAGGACATTTACACAAACGAATTCCTTAGGGTAGGTAGACGACTCGTGGATACTTGCTCTAATTCAAAACAAAACAAATCAAAAATACTTTTCACACCGACACATTTTCAAAAAGATTTCGAAAGCAATTTTTCAAACACTCTTGAGGACCGATACAAGAGTCGAACTGGAATTTTCAAAGAAACTTTTTAAAACCCACAGTTGAAAAGCAAACAAAACAATTTTTTGAAAACACAAATGAGCAAGTATCTAAGAGCCCATGGATAACCATGGATAGAAAGGGTGCTAACACCTTCCCTTTCTATAACCTACCTCCCGAACCGAGAGCAATCTCTATAAGGAATTTTTCTGTGCTTTTGTCCTTTCCATTTGGAGAAAATAAAAGACGGTGGCGACTCTTGCTTCCGCGACATTTCGCGAACCAGCGTTAAACAGTCAGTTCCAGATCCACCGATCACAGGTGGACTGGAGTAGTTTGAGATCAAACGAACCAGGATAAAAATAACTTGTTCATTGCATTGATTTTCAGTTTTACAATTCAACCCCCCTTCTTGTGTTTTTCACTTCTTCAGGTTGTGTATCACTCTGACTAAATAAACTCAGGATGTCTTATGCATAGATATATTCATTTCAGGGGGAGATTCTTATCTCTTAATCTGTTTCTTTTCTTTATCTAAAATAATTTTTTGTCATCATCAAAAAGGGGGAGATTGAAAGAACAAGATTAAGTTCTGACCTATCCCAAGTGTTTTGATGATAACTAAATTATATTTAAGATAATTTATGCTCTAATGAATGTGGTTTTGAATATCTTAGTTAATGTTCTGACAAGAAACATTCCAAAGTGCTAAGCAAAGATTATAAAGAAGTTCTTTGACATAAGAACCTTTTATTCAAACGCATCTGCTGACTCTGGTAAGAACACTCATTTGTTAAATGTATCTTCTAACTTCTAGCAGGCTTCTTGATTCTGAAGATAACTTGAAAGCAAGCGCTGTTCAAATATCTTAGCAAGCAACGCTCTGACCAGAAGTTGAATAAAGCATGTTCTGAGTTAAAGCAAATACTGAAACAATGTCTTAATCAACGTGTCTTGTCAAAGCAAAGGAAACACGTTCTTACATTCAGACGTTTGCTAATTAATGCAAAGATGGCTGAAAACACTCAAGTGCCTACAACTAGTTTCTTGGAGAATGGAATTTTGCAAGGATACACGCAAAGAATTTAATGCTCTCCATTTCCTCTGAAGGAAGCAACGGTCTTATTTTTCCTACTATAAGTAGAAGGACATTTATTGCAAGCAAAAGAGAGATTAAGAAAAAGGAACAAGATTGTTCAAACAAGAAACTACGTGAAATATTCAAAAGCCTACAAACTCATAGTTCTTACATTATTGTGTATTACATTCTAAGAAAAATCACAATTGTGATATAGCTTGATTAGAAGTAAACTCTATTTCAATTATCTGTAAAGATTATACTTCTGTATTTGTTCCTTGAGAGACCAAGGTTGGTCAGATTTCTCAAGCAGACTAGGACTAGATTTAAGTCTTAGTGGTGTTAGTCACTTGTAAGTTTACTTGTGCATTGTTAGTCACAACAGTTGTTGTGTGATTGTAATCAGTTGATTATAGTGAATTAAGTCCTTGTTGAGAAAGGCGAAATCACCTTGGCGGGTGGACTGGAGTAGTTTGATTTCAAACGAACCAGGATAAAAATAACTGTGTTATTCCATTATTGTTTTGAGCTTTGTATTTAAAAGAGAACAAAGAGAGTCACTTATTCAACCCCCCCCCCCCCTTCTAAGTGTTTTCTTACCTCTTAAAAAGCATCGGACTGAGGTAAGTGAGAAATAAAATACTGATACAACAAAGGCGTGCAGTAAATGATCATCCCTCTATGATAAGAATCCCGAAGATGAATAGAATAATAAGCATCTCCTAATAATGTAGGGGCTGGATTCCCTATCAAAAATATCATGAGGGCATTGATATCCACAAAGTTGTCTACATTCGGAAATAAGAATGACCCATAAGCAAGCAGAGCAAAGATGGCCTCAAAAGAAATTGTACTCTTCATCCTAGCAAAGTAACAATCTTTCTCTAATAAAACCTAAGCGGGTAATCCTCTAATTCCTCCTTTGGTATTCATGTGGGCCTTAATCTCATACTTCTCCAAATGAACCATAGCAGCAATCTCATGAGATTTTGGCTCCCCCTTCAAATCAGTGAAAGGAACACGATCGGTAATAGGTAAACCCAGTAGATAAGAATACTCCTCTAATGTAGGATTCAACTGATAATCAGGGAAAGTGAAACATCGATACATCGGATCATAGAACTGGACTAAAGTCGAGAGAACACCCTCCTTCATCCTGAGCTTCATGAGAGACGCAATGGATCCAACTTCTTCCGAAAATCTGTAGAACTCTCAATCTCGGGAATTAGACTCATCAAATCATCTATCTTGGGATTCTTGAAATTGTACTTCTGAGTCTTTCTTTTTCCATAATCCATGGTCAAAAGTACATGAGATATTCGCAAAAGTCAACTTTAAGTCCCTTGAACCAAAATATCTTAAAGGATGCTCATGGGTGCATGAATGCATGATGCAACAATCACACACAAGATCACAAACATGGGGTTCATAGGTTTAACATCACGAGCATGAATTAAAAGGTACTACCCATAAGGTATGGTCTAATAGTTTATCACTTGTCGAACAAGGTTCTAAGAGGTTTCCAGAGTCTACATCCTTCCTTCGGATATTACCAACGTCCCGATTGACTCGGTAATTAGTAATATTATCAAGAAAGACTCCTATGAGTGTAGTATCGCGTGGTAACCACTTCAGGATTACTCCGTCATAGTTTATGCACTACACCTAAAAGGCCAAGATGGGTTAAAGGTTCTACGGTCCTCAGTTTCAGCAGGCTCCCAGGTCGAAAGCAGTGCGTCTTCCCGATTACTCGGTAAACAAAACTACTGTAAAAGGGACCTCCATTGAGTGAGAGATCTCATGCCTCCTTTTTTGGGATTACTCCCTCAATGTTAACATGATTATACCGCCCGTCCTATCTTAAGTTTGCCCAAGTATGGATAAAGGACTTATAAGAAATCACCAAGCACCCTGAAAACCAGGAAAATTCAGACAAGCATATATACAACATATAATATACAACAAATAATAGCACATACACAGATAAACAAAGATAGGCTCAACCCACTTAGGGATGGACCAACATTTGGTCAATCTTTCCCCAGTGAAGTCGCCATTTTTTCTATAGCGGTAGAAATGTTGAGACTAAGCCATTGGATTGACTTAACTCACACAGATCAAATAAAAATCGCCACCGCACTTTATTGTTTCCAAAGGAATGGGAAAAGAGCGAATAACCCAAAAAAGAGGGAGAGAATCTAAGATCCGGGGTTGGTTACACAAAGGGAAGGTGTTAGCATCCTAAACATCAACGGTACTCCAAAGGAACCTCTTTGTAAATCTGCGTATTTTGGCTATAAAAGTTGTATACAAAAATATATTATGGGGATGAGAAAAGAAGTATTGTTTTGTTTACAATTTTTGCACCCGCCACAGTTGCGAACCTTTAGTGCCTACATACCACCTTCCGTGCAATATGGGATCAGGGTACCCATAGTTCACCTTTAAAAATTTTAAACACAAGTGTGTTGGTTAATTTTAAGAGACGAGACATCATCGTCTTATCGGAGTGGAAGAACATACTTACTACCCATGATTATGAGAAGAAGAATTTGTGTCATCTCAAAGCGGAGGATATGGCTTGGATTTTAAAATCAACAAAGCCTTGCTCAACACCCAAGTGGAAAATATCTCACTTCACTATATATCGTAGAAGTATAGTGGCTCGCATCACTACAAGGATTGACAAGAGTCTAATCTTTTGAGAAAATTTTAAAGCAAAAAGCCAAAGTGACAAAGATGGTTTGAATTAGATTGATTGACTTTTAGTCTTTTCACAAAAATTTCAAAGTATTATTAAGTTGGTTAAATTTTGATTAAGAAAATATTTTTGAAAATGCATGGACATAAGTCTAAGTTTATTGTGAAAGCGATTCAAGTTTAAAAACAAGAATAATTTTAAAAGGAGGGGGGAGATTTTTGAAATTAAAGAAGGTGGGAGGAGATGAAGGGACTATCCTAAAGCGTAAGGTAAAATCTAGGGAAAAGAGCCATCTAACCAACAAGAAGCCAACACTTGACACAATGAGTCAATGTAGAATTCCCATCCTTTGGATTGAAACCAAACAATCGAAAATAAAACCTCTTAAGAAAACCAAGCTTCAAATGCATCATGTCTTCATAAAAATTGGGAAGAGTAACGGTTGTATACAAATGAATTCTCAATCACAGACGGAGTATTAATCAGAATAATCTGCACACAAAGAAAACAATTAACCCAATGTCTTGAGGTAAACCCCAAGAACTCCAGACAAAATAGCAATAGAAGTTACAAGGTCTCAAGGTAGGTCAAGGTCTCTACTTCTAAGTCCAAGAAGTCCATAACTCCGAAGTGCCAAAGATAGTAACCAAATAGTCCAAGTAACATTAAAAAAAATTATGGTTCAAGTTGATTATTAGGTATCTTCAAAAAGAAATGCAAAGCTCAAATGATCAAAATAAAAATGACATAAAGATAAATGCTCAAATGAGCAAAGATGAAAATAGCATGAAATGAAAATGCTAAAATAAATGTGCTTAAAGTAAAAAGCATAAAATAAAGTCAATTGTTAGAAATTAGAGGTTAGTTGAATGACCATCTTGAAACTTGCATTTGAAAACCCATTAGAAGATTGATAAAATCAAAGCCTCTCAACAACAAGTTTCATTTGATTTTTGTCAAGTATATCATTCATTTTAAAATTTCAAGGCAACAATAAATGATCAATGATTTTAAATGATTCACTTAGTTCCAAAATTTATGAAGATTCATTGGAGGATTGATAAGACCAAAGCCTCCTAACAATGAACCTAAAGATTATTGGATCAAAGGTTTCAAATTAAACATGTTTGGGCTTGCAAACATAGGTTTGGGCCACAAATGATCATTTCTCAAATAAGGATAAAATTTAGCGCTATGTTAAGTAATCGTAAGTGGACTTATATAGAAGTCACACCAATTTTGAGGTCGGTCAATAGCAATCTATGTACCATATGTTTAGAGATATGATATATAAATTATCCTCTAACAACATATAGTACAAGTAAGAAAGAGAAAAGATGAAGAAGGAGGGGATACATTTGAATTAAAGATTTTAATCAAACTATCACTAAAATCATTCATCCGTTTTGGTGGAGTTAAACTCAACAACCAAGATCCAATGATGTTAATGAAGTTCATGATCAAAAAACACATGGCCAAAATATATAAAAAAATAAATAGCATTTAATGAATAAAATAAAAAGAAAAATGACTTTTTAATTTTTTTTTTAAATGAAAATAAAAGGTAAAATAGCAAACCATATTCAAAGTATCAAATAAAATTTTAAAAAGACCATAGAAAAATCAGAAATGGCCTCAAATATTTTTATAAATATTTTGGTAATTTTTTAAAACATAAAAGTATTTTTAAACTAATTAAAATCACTCAAATAAGTGAGAAAAAGATCAAAAATAATAGAAGTCAAAATAAAATTCTAGAAAAAAAATTTAGAAAGTAAAAAATAAATAAAATGATTTTGATGAATTTTTTTAGAATTTTAAAATGCCAAGAAGTATTTTTAAAATAATTTAAATAAGACAAACAATACAAGAAATTATGACAAATATCAAACATTATAATAAAAAAATTGAAAAATATTCACAAAGTCAGAAATAATTCAAAGTATTTTTAAGAATTTTTAAGAATTTTTTGAGTCAGAAATGAATTTTTTAGGATTTTTTGAGATTTTTTTTTTGAATAACCATGTATTAAAAAAATTTCACAAATAACCACGTTTCGGAAAAAATTACGTAAATAACCATGTTTCAGATGACTCCCCAAAGGAGGAGCCATCTCACTTGGCGCCTACACCCATTATTTAAGGGGAGGCGCCATCTCACTTGGCGCCTAGATGCTTAGGGCATGCCCTAAGCCAAGTGAGATGGCGCCTTAGTGCAATTCTAGGACAAATTTCGCATTTTTTTTCCAGTCCGGTGTGTTGCGTATTCGATACAGGATCAACAAAATTGACTTTTTATTTAAAAAAATGATTACACCTTTATGTATTACATTAAAAAATAGATAAAAAAACAGATAAATCAATGATCCCCCAGAACCCGGTAATGACCACCAGTTCCGCATCCCCGTCCTCGCCTTTCCCGTGCTGGGTGTCTTCGCGTTTCCAGCTGTGGCAGGGTCGATGGCCCAGCGAAGTCAATGCGTTCCGGATCCATGAAATCAGTCAGATATCCATATCTAGAAGATCCGCTTTGGTACAGTCGGTTACCCATACCCTCAAAGTTTGGTCGTGTTGGCGGTGGGTGGGGTTCCATAGTGGGTCTGTAGCATTGATCGTCTGAGTACGGGGGGTAGAAAGGAAATGGATCTTGGGGTGTTTGGTATTGAGGATGTTGGGTGGTTTGGTGATACTATGGTTGATGGTAAGTTGGGTCGGTTGGTTCGTAATCTTCCGACATTCCCAGATCAGGGCTAAGGCTGGATGTTGAGGGGCCCATATTGGGATATACAGAAGACTGAAATTGTGTGTGGGGTATGCGGGTGTGTTGGTATTATGATTAGTATTACGGTTGGGTGTGAGGCATATGAGGGTATTGGTACTGAGGTGGTGATTGTGGTTGGTTGTGGGGCATTTGGGTGTAATTGTGTTATGGTGGGGACTGTGGTTGGGTGTTTGTGGTTCAGTTTCGTCTGAGGGGTTGGTGGGAGGTTGATGTGTGTTGGGTTTGTTGTTGGGGAAACGAGGGTTGTGCCCATTGTGTTCGTGGGTCAACCAAATACCTTGGATGAGACACATGCATTTCAGGGTTACTAACCGACCTGTACCAAGATAAATACTGATCTGTGTGTCGCATATTGCCATGATTGAGGAAAACCGGGAATTGCAAGACATGTCGGTGACGCCTCTGCCACATCTTACACCATTCTGGAGCAAAGTATTTCCAGTTGGTAAGACCCCATTGGGCGTCGACCCTTTTGAGATGCCACGGGGACAAACAAGTCGGATCACTTGGTATCTCTTGATGCATTCCAAACTGCATCTTCACACGGTCGATGTGGTGCATATCCACAATATTGAACCGTATGATTGCAGTCTTGGTGCTCCAAATTGCTGCATCCTCGGGGTTTGGTTCATGGCCCAAACCCAAATATGGTCTCCAGATAAACTGCGGAAAAAATTAAATCAGGTTATTGAAAACGTAATATATAAATAATTTAAATAAAGAAAAGTTGAAAGTTACGACGTACATCATCCGGGCCTAGGTGATCCAAAAGATTGCGGTATAGTGCGACATTGAATCTTGGAT
Organism: Vicia faba; assembly: GCA_948472305.1. Classification (NCBI taxonomy): domain Eukaryota; kingdom Viridiplantae; phylum Streptophyta; class Magnoliopsida; order Fabales; family Fabaceae; genus Vicia; species Vicia faba. The sequence goes on from OX451737.1 coordinate 1,650,987,958, forward strand.
TCTTGCCGTAATCCATACCCCTCACGCAATACCTAAAGGAAATGAAAAACATTTTATTTTTAGCATATATTTGGTGAAGAGATGTGTGATCGGTGGATCTGGAACTGACTGTTTAATGCTGGTTCGCGAAATGTCGCGGAAGCAAGAGTCGCCACCGTCTTTTATTTTCTCCAAATGGAAAGGACAAAAGCACAGAAAAATTCCTTATAGAGATTGCTCTCGGTTCGGGAGGTAGATTATAGAAAGGGAAGGTGTTAGCACCCTTTCTATCCATGGTTATCCATGGGCTCTTAGATACTTGCTCATTTGTGTTTTCAAAAATGGTTTGTTTGCTTTTCAACTGTGGGTTTTAAAAAGTTTCTTTGAAAATTCCAGTTCGACTCTTGTATCGGTCCTCAAGAGTGTTTGAAAAATTGCTTTCGAAAGCTTTTTGAAAAGGTGTCGGTGTGAAAAGTATTTTTGATTTGTTTTGAAATTAGAGCAAGTATCTAGACTCGTCTACCTACCCTAAGGAATTCGTCTGTGTAGGTGTCCTTTAAAATAGTGCCATCCCACCATTGAGAGGTAGGTAGCACCACCGTTGGAGGTGTTCGGGTCAATTCGAAGGTTCGGGACATGGTGATCACCAGAGCAATGGGAAGACACCTTAGAAGCTACCCTCATGCCAGGTTCCCGGATCATGAGGACTTACTAAGACATCCTCTACTCGACGATCACCTTTCGAGGCAAGGCAACAGTGAGGCGTACCCTAGGGGTGGTGTGTGATTTGGCAATATCCTGAAGAATATGGGAGGGCAAATTTTGGGGTACAACAAGATGAATAGTAATAAATGATATAACTTGATGACTTACTTTGTTACGTACGGGAAAATGAAAGTGTTGTTGTTGACGGGGTTTAAGGACTCCATCCTCCACCAACCCAAGGCTTGTAGTAAAAAAGTGCAGCCATAAAATGTACATTTTTCCTTGACTGCATTTTTGCACAAGGAACTGTATAGGTGGGCTAAAACTGCAGAACCCCAACTATACTTTCTTGTTTTTTCAAAATCTCTAATTAAATGTAAATACATAAAATTTACACTATTTCCCGTACTTTCGGGAAATAAAAAGGTTCCAAATAGTATCATTAGATAAGTTCTGGCTTTTACTTAGCGAGAACTTGCGTAAGAGATTCCTTAGCGAGAACTTGCGTACCTGCATAAGAAAAATGAGTACCTGACATGTTGCAGGAGCTGGTCTTCAGATGCTTGGTATAGATGTGTCCTGACTGGTTACAGGAGCTGGATCTGGAGTTTCACAAGATGATGAATGAACCAGGGGTGGTTACTACCTCAGCAGGAACGGTGAGAGAACCTTGGATGACTTTAACTTCAACAGCAATCGTTGAGAAAATCTTGGGATTACCACCTCCGCAGGATCGGGAAGAGAACTATAGGAAATTATAATCTCAAAAGCGGACGTTTGAGAAAAACCTGGGATGGAATTATCGTCTCCGCAACATTGGGGAGAGAACCATAGGAAATTATAATCTCAAAAGCGGACGTTTGAGAAAAACCTTGAATGGAATTATCGTCTCCGCAACATTGGGGAGAGAACCATAGGAAATTATAATCTCAAAAGCGGACGTTTGAGAAAAACCTGGGATGGAATTATCGTCTCCGCAACATTGGGGAGAGAACCATAGGAAATTATAATCTCAAAAGCGGACGTTTGAGAAAAACCTGGGATGGAATTATCGTCTCCGCAACATTGGGGAGAGAACCATAGGAAATTATAATCTCAAAAGCAGACGTTTAAGAAAAACCTGGGATGGAATTATCGTCTCCGCAACATTGGGGAGAGAACCATAGGAAATTATAATCTCAAAAGCGGACGTTTGAGAAAAACCTGGAATGGAATTATCGTCTCCGCAGCATTGGGGAGAGAACCATAGGAAATTATAATCTCAATAAAGACGTTTGAGAAAAACCTGGGATGGAATTATCATCTCCGCAATGTTGGGGAGAGAACCATAGGAAATTATAATCTCAAAAGCGGACGTTTGAGAAAAACCTGGAATGGAATTATCGTCTCCGCAACATTGGGGAGAGAACCATAGGAAATTATAATCTCAAAAGCGGACGTTTGAGAAAAACCTGGGATGGAATTATCATCTCCGCAATATTGGGGAGAGAACCATAGGAAATTATAATCTCAAAAGCGGACGTTTGAGAAAAACCTGGGATGGAATTATCGTCTCCGCAACATTGGGGAGAGAACCATAGGAAATTATAATCTCAAAAGTGGACGTTTGAGAAAAACCTGGGATGGAATTATCGTCTCCGCAACATTGGGGAGAGAACCATAGGAAATTATAATCTCAAAAGCGGACGTTTGAGAAAAACCTGGGATGGAATTATCGTCTCCGCAACATTGGGGAGAGAACCATAGGAAATTATAATCTCAAAAGCGGACGTTTGAGAAAAACCTGGAATGGAATTATCGTCTCTGCAACATTGGGGAGAGAACCATAGGAAATTATAATCTCAAAAGCGGACGTTTGAGAAAAACCTGGGATGGAATTATCATCTCCGCAACATTGGGGAGAGAACCATAGGAAATTATAATCTCAAAAGCGGACGTTTGAGAAAAACCTGGGATGGAATTATCGTCTTCGCAACATTGGGGAGAGAACCATAGGAAATTATAATCTCAATAACAGACGTTTGAGAAAAACCTGGGATGGAATTATCATCTCCGCAATATTGGGGAGAGAACCATAGGAAATTATAATCTCAAAAGCGGACGTTTGAGAAAAACCTGGAATGGAATTATCGTCTCCGCAACATTGGGGAGAGAACCATAGGAAATTATAATCTCAAAAGCATACGTTTGAGAAAAACCTGGGATGGAATTATCATCTCCGCAATATTGGGGAGAGAACCATAGGAAATTATAATCTCAAAAACATACGTTTGAGAAAAACCTGGAATGGAATTATCGTCTCCGCAACATTGGGGAGAGAACCATAGGAAATTATAATCTCAAAAACATACGTTTGAGAAAAACCTGGGATGGAATTATCATCTCCGCAATATTGGGGAGAGAACCATAGGAAATTATAATCTCAAAAGCGGACGTTTGAGAAAAACCTGGAATGGAATTATCGTCTCCGCAACATTGGGGAGAGAACCATAGGAAATTATAATCTCAAAAGCGGACGTTTGAGAAAAACCTTTGATAACTTCTACTGAGTCTTTATCAGAAAAATCTGTTTGGGGTCGATTTAGCTGGACTAGAGAAGGCCTTGGACTGGATAAGAAATCTTTGGAGTCGATTAACTGAACCGGTCTAGGTCTTGAAAGATGATTGAGAATTTAACTGAATCTTTCCTGAAAGATAGAGGTCAGTCATATGCAATGCATGATATGGATCAAGCGATGATGTTCTCAACATAAATGAAATTTGTATGATGCGTCTATGCGTGCTATAATGATGTATGTATGTTTTCGTCTAGGAAAGTAAATCCTTGACGGGTGCCAGGAAGTCATATCCTGGGCTGATGTTGAAGAATAGATTTTGCTTCCGCCGGGGATGATAGCTGCAAGAATACCGGTAGGAGAAGATAACTCCGTTGGGGAATAAACTTGGCGGATGGATTACTCTGCGGGGAGCAAAGTACTCTAGCAATCTTGCTAGGAAGCAATACTCTGTGGGGAGAGAGATACTTTGCTGAGTTGTGGATAATAACTTGTTGGGGATACCCTTGTTGTGTTGGAAGTGCTGATAGACTTCGCTGGGGATAAGAAAGAACTGTGTTGACGACGACTTTTCCGTGGCTTTTGGCTGAGGATAACCCAGTTATATCCTGGTAAGGAAGTAACTCTTTGAATAAAGTCGGGCGACGCGTTCGTGCTCTGCGAGGATAAGCTTCCAGAATCTACTGGGGATAAGCTTACTGCTTGGAGAGATGGATTCCAACTTTCCTGGGGAACTAGATTGGACTCTCCTGGGGGAGTTTTAAGCTGTACCGGGGAAGTGACTCCATTGAATGTTTGATATACTGCCGGGGAACAATCTTTAGGCCACGACTGTCGGGGATGCTTGTTAGGAATTTATGCATACTGCTGCTGGGGAATGTTGAGATCTGCGGGAGGATACCCAACTTCCTTAAGTTTGATAGTAGCTTGAGGAGAGTATACTGCTTGCTGGCTCACTCTCTGGGGGATTAAGATGTACTGGTTATGTTCTTTAGCTGAACCCACTTTGATACCTTGGAGGACAGAACAATTAGATCGCTTGGACAACTCTTTATTGCCCCTGTTTCTGAGGTATGAGAGGAAGACCTGTGAGGTGCTGATAGTTATTGATGGATAAACCTTCTTCTGGTAGGCAGGTGATAAGATGACAGGACATAGTCGTACGCTTTGATCCCTAACTTTTGCCTGGACCGCCCTTTCGGGTTTTCAGTCCACCGGGATACCCATTTTTGCCCAAGCCGCCTTTTCAGGTTTTCGACTTGCCGGGTGTACAGATTTTTCATTTTCATCCCTTCATTTTGCCCGAACCCTTTTGGTTCGTCGGGAAGCCCTTATTTTTGCCTAGGTATGTCAACCTAGCGGGTCTTTGGTTTTGCGTAGTATTTTTTCAACTATGTCCATGCTCTTAGAATGTAGGGAGTTGCCCCTGTCAAATGTGTTTTGTCGTGCCACCAGAAGGTGTTTGATCAGGCAAGATTCGTTGCTGGAGTGCCCAAATTGACTCAGGTGGAGATTTGCCCCAGGCTATTTTTTCCTTTGAGAGATTCTCCGAATCTTGATTGGATTGCCCCAGATAATAGACCATGGTCATGTCTGCCCCTTGATTGGAAGTACTTCTGTTCATTAGGCATTCGTCGTGCGAATTTCTAAGTTGTTCAAACAAAAGTCATATGCAAACAAAGTTATGTTAAAAATGCAAAGCCTATGTCTGTCTTGAAGATTTTGAAAATGCATTCTTTTTCATAAAACAATTGAACGTTTGTAAAACGTGATGTCAACTCCGTATTTTACCGTGAGCCTTAAGGAGTCAGGATACCTTTCGTAATAGTATGCTTTCGAACCAACCCATGCTTCAGCTAGGACTTTTAAGGGTTATAACGTGGCTTGGTTCACGGTTTAAGAAACAAAGGATAAAGGCTCAAATTTTATTTGTACCCACCCGCTCTTCGTGATGTTCTCCAAACCTAAACTCAGTTGATCATACATTAGACCTTGTTTGAGTCTTTGCTCTGATTTTCCGGTGATGATTCGGATGTTGATAACTTATTTTGCATAGGAAGTCCTTCCTTTTTTGTTGAGGGTTTGTAAGACCTCTTTCTTGTCTGATTTTTTTGTTATCCCTTTCTTTTTTTGCCTGAACTGTTTCCTTTTTTGGAATTACAGTCAGCGGGATGCCCCAGCTTTGTAAGTCTCCTTCATGGGTTTTGACTTAATGGGTTTTTATTTATTTTGAAAGATAATGACTGCCTTTCTTTATTGATCATTCGGAACCATCACTGTCTTTCTTTGTTTTGTAAGGACCTCTTCGGTGCCATTCGTTATGCACTTGGATCAACTGAGAGACTACCCTGCCCCAGGTTATGATTAAGGGTTTTAAATTTCGAAAAGAAAAACTCCTACTTCTTTGGCTCAGATAGGTTGACGAGGGATTATCATCCTTATAACTCCAGTGTTTAGGGATTGAAACAATGCCTGTACCTCATCAGCGAGGTCTGTTCAAAAGCATACTGTAATGATCGTGGTATCGTTTTCGTCATCCTCCCTCAAGAGGCTTAGAATTATTGAGAGTTGATCATCAGGAAAAAAATATGAAAATAATTTGCGTATAGTGAATACGAATATATTACTTCAAAACAGACATATGCGATGCATTAATGGAATAACAATGTTTAACATGAGTAAATGTTTGAACAAAAGAGAATTGCAACTTGAACATTCGAATGAACAAATATTTCTCAATCCTAGCCATGCTTTGGCAAGGGAGCAGTGATCACGTGGGGAGTCTTGGGTACTTTAAACTGAATCTCTCCAGCGTCGATCATGTCTTGGATCTTATTTTTCAAGCTCCAACAATCATCTGTAGTATGCCCCGGGCTGTCGGAGTGATAAGCGCAGCGGGCGTTGGGGTTATACTTCGGTGACGTTGTATTTTGGTTCTTCGGAGCTTCTTTTAGAGTTACCAGCTTGGTCTCCAGCAACTGTGGCAATATCTGGGATAATGTCATGCTGAGCCGAGTGAACTGCCTTCTCTCGCTCTTTTGTTGATTGTGATGTTGAATTTGTGACACTGGAGCCATTTGAGGAGCTCTCCTCTTACCTCCTTGTCTCAAAGGTGGTTGAACGATGACTGGCTTTTTACCCTTAGACTTTTGTCCCAGTTGGTTACCCTGAAGCAGTTGGTTGACGAGAAACCAGAGCTCATCTTGTCTTTGAGCTAACTCTTGAATGGCAGTCACCTGCCCCAGCATCTGGACCCTCAATGCATCCACCTCAGCTTGTAGGTGTTTCAGCCTTTCATCCTCAGCACTGTCCCTGACAAAGGTCTCCATGAGAAGTGTCCTTAGCTCCTCCTGCCCCTTGGATAAATTCAGGAGGATTTCCCCGAACCGAGTCTCTTGAGCAAGAAAGTCCTGGTTATCTTGTGGGTAAGCCATTGCTGAAATAAACAGCGAAGGATGGTAAGTGACTTGCAATAAAGGTACCTGCCATGCAATGATATGTATGATATATATGCAATGTTTTCAAGGATCTCGCGGGGTAAACAAAAATTGTTAGAACTAGGTAGCTTGATTGAGGGAACTTCATGTTTGCTGAGATTCCTTCTTCAGGGGTCAAAGGCTCACCATATCCAGTGGGTCATAGCCCCTGACTTTAATCATCATGTCTGGTTTTGATTTCCAAACAACCTTGGTTAGGGGAACCTTCTTCAAGAGTCAGAGCTCACCATATCAAGTGGTTCATAGCCCCTGACAACCTTGGCTAGAGGAAAATAAATCCTCTTTGCCCCTTGCTGGGATAGTTGATTCACCGTGACCTGCATCACAAGCCCTTGAGATCCTTGAAATGGGTTAGGATGTATGCAATGGTATGATGTCATGATGCATGGGGTAGTATAGATAAACCCTGTTATGAGCCCTTATTAAGGACTGCAAACCAAAACCTGCAAGAAGCTCAAGTAAAACCTGTCATGAGTCCCAGTTAAGGACTATAAACAAACCCTGCAAGGACTTGGTAAACCTTGTTATGAGTCCTAATTAAGGGCTATGGACAAAACCTGCAAAAACTTGGCAAACCCTGCTATGAGTCCCAATTAAGGACTATAAGCAAACCCTGCAAGTAGTTCCTGTGTTAGATAACAAGCATGCAAATAGTCAAGTACGAAGGCACACAAGTCACACAAGAGAAGCCCTTAGAGTTTAAGGCCAGCATGAGGTCTAGGTATTACCCTCTTTCAGTTTGTTGGTTCATACCTGTCCTATCAAAAGTAACCGGGTTCTTAGAGGATCCCAATATCATTGACTACCCTCAATCGGTCATAACTCCAGCATCGCAATCTTTTCTTGCGGACAGAACCATCACGAGAGTTTAGCCTCAATGGGCGTAGCATACTGCTACTGTTCTAATGGCCAAGTTGTGTCATTTAAGGTTCTAAGGTTGTTGGTGCTTAATGACTCCTTAGAAGACCCATATTCTCCTCGTTGCAACACAAGGGATATCGGTACAGACCAAGGTGCCACACCAACGTAGCCACTGTTTCACCCGTGTCGGTCTACGCCGGACAGGTCCCTCACAGCTTATGCTACCTAAACAGGGTATCCCCAGATCCGGGTTAGGATCTATGTAACTCCCAGGAAACCCACAAATTTAAAGCAGACAAGTCAATACAATTGAAAACACAGTTATGATCTAACCCTAAGGTACACCTCACTTTAAGTTTATATCCCCAGCAGAGTCGCCAGTTCTGTGATCGGTGGATCTGGAACTGACTGTTTAACACTGGTTCGCGAAATGTCGCGGAAGCAAGAGTCGCCACCGTCTTTTATTTTCTCCAAATGGAAAGGACAAAAGCACAGAAAAATTCCTTATAGAGATTGCTCTCGGTTCGGGAGGTAGATTATAGAAAGGGAAGGTGTTAGCACCCTTTCTATCCATGGTTATCCATGGGCTCTTAGATACTTGCTCATTTGTGTTTTCAAAAATGGTTTGTTTGCTTTTCAACTGTGGGTTTTAAAAAGTTTCTTTGAAAATTCCAGTTCGACTCTTGTATCGGTCCTCAAGAGTGTTTGAAAAATTGCTTTCGAAAGCTTTTTGAAAAGGTGTCGGTGTGAAAAGTATTTTTGATTTGTTTTGAAATTAGAGCAAGTATCTAGAGTCGTCTACCTACCCTAAGGAATTCGTCTGTGTAGGTGTCTTTTAAAATAGTGCCATCCCACCATTGAGAGGTAGGTAGCACCACCGTTGGAGGTGTTCGGGTCAATTCGAAGGTTCGGGACATGGTGATCACCAGAGCAATGGGAAGACACCTTAGAAGCTACCCTCATGCCAGGTTCCCGGATCATGAGGACTTAATAAGACATCCTCTACTCGACGATCACCTTTCGAGGCAAGGCAACAGTGAGGCGTACCCTAGGGGTGGTGTGTGATTTGGCAATATCCTGAAGAATATGGGAGGGCAAATTTTGGGGTACAACAAGATGAATAGTAATAAATGATATAACTTGATGACTTACTTTGTTACGTACGGGAAAATGAAAGTGTTGTTGTTGACGGGGTTTAAGGACTCCATCCTCCACCAACCCAAGGCTTGTAGTAAAAAAGTGCAGCCATAAAATGTACATTTTTCCTTGACTGCATTTTTGCACAAGGAACTGTATAGGTGGGCTAAAACTGCAGAACCCCAACTATACTTTCTTGTTTTTTCAAAATCTCTAATTAAATGTAAATACATAAAATTTACACTATTTCCCGTACTTTCGGGAAATAAAAAGGTTCCAAATAGTATCATTAGATAAGTTCTGGCTTTTACTACCCTGTCTTGCTCGGAGGAATTTTAGTTTAATTCCAAACTTGCATAATGATTTTTAAGCTCGGTGAGTAGTATACCCTGGCCTCTCGCACCACCACCTTCAACCATATCCCTGCCCAACAATTCTTCACACTGAGAATTGGGTTATTGAACCGACCCGTTAAGGGCCTTACCATCGACAGGGAGACCCAGTAACATGTACACATCCTCTAGCGTGACGGTACATTCACCTATTGGTAGGTGAAATGTATGGGTCTCTGGTCTCCACCTTTCTAACATTGCAAGAATTAACTTCGAATCAATTATGTAGTTGGAGATCTTTATAACATGTCTGAAACCTGCGTATTCCAGATATGGTACGATAAATGGGTCGGGAGCCAGGTAGTTGTGAGACCGGATTCTGAATCTTTTGGTATCCTGAGTTAATAATGTAAAAGGTGTAAGATTAGGTAAGATGAACGAAGCATTACCTGAAGTATAAAAAATGTGTAACCAAAATAGAAACTTACAAATGCGACAATGTTGTCCCTTGTGCCTCTGTGAGAATCGCCCATTATGAGAAGAGCCATTGTTGAAAATGCCTGAGATTATGAAAGACTTAGAAAGTGTAAGAGATTATGAAAGACTTTGTAGCAGAGAGTGAGACGATTGTGGGTGTGAGAGAAGTATGTTATGCTCTGTATTTATAGGCAAAAAAATTTCATATAGTAAGTGAGGTGGTAGCTGGTGCATGCATGCATGATAAGTGTCACTCTTGCAGAGTAGGCGCAGGTAGGTGGCAGCATTGGGGGTTACATCTTTGCATGCATGTAACACGATTGGACATTAAGGGAGGCGCCATTGGACTTGGCGAAAGAGTACAAAAATTAAAGTTGTCGCCATCCCCATTGGAGAATAAGAGGTGTCATGGGTTGCAGAGTAGGCGCGGGCTAGGTGGCAGCCTTGGGGGTTACATCTCTGCATGCATGTAACACTATTGGAGGTGATGGGAGGAGACTTACAAGTTACAGTGTAGGTGCAGAGTAGGCGCATGTTAGGTGGAAGCCTTGGGGGTTACATCTCTGCATGCATGTAACACGATTGGACATCAAGGGAGGTGCCATTGGACTTGGCAAAAGAGTACAAAAATTAAAGTTGTCGCCATCCCCATTGGCGAATAAGAGGTGTCATGGGTTGCAGAGTAGGCGCAGGCTAGGTGGCAGCCTTGGGGGTTACATCTCTGCATGCATGTAACACTATTGGAGGTGATGGGAGAAGATTTACAAGTTACAGTGTAGGTGCAGAGTAGGCGCAGGCTAGGTGGCAGCCTTGGGGGTTACATCTCTGCATGCATGTAACACGATTGGACATTAAGGGAGGTGCCATTGGACTTGGCGAAAGAGTACAAAAATGAAAGGTGTCGCCATCCCCATTGGCGAATAAGAGGTGTCATGGGTTGCAGAGTAGGCGCAGGCTAGGTGACAGCCTTGGGGATGTCATTCCTGAATGCATGTAACACTATTGGAGGTGATGGGAGGAGACTTACAAGTTACAGTGTAGGTGCAGAGTAGGCGCAGGCTAGGTGGCAGCCTTGGGGGTTACATCTCTGCATGCATGTAACACGATTGGACATTAAGGGAGACGCCATTGGACTTGGCGAAAGAGTACAAAAATGAAAGGTGTCGCCATCCCCATTGGCGAATAAGAGGTGTCATGGGTTGCAGAGTAGGCGCGGGCTAGGTGACAGTCTTGGGGATGCCATGCCTGAATGCATGTAACACTGTTGGAGGTGATGGGAGGAGACTTACAAGTTACAGTGTAGGTGCAGAGTAGGCGCATGCTAGGTGGCAGCCTTGTGGGTTACATCCTTACTTAATTCAAATTCAGTATGACCTATTTACTCTTACATTTATCAAAACACGGATTCACTTAATTTTTCAAACCTTCCAACCTTCAAACCTTCATACAATCAAACCTTCAAACCTTCAAACAATCAAACATACAAACCTTCGAATAACTCATAAACTTCAAACATTCCAACCTTCAAACCTTCCAACCTTCAAACCTTCATACAATCAAACCTTCAAACCTTCAAACAATCAAACATACAAACCTTCGAATAACTCATACACTTCAAACATTCTGACCTTCAAACCTTCATACCTTCAAACAACCCTACACAATGGCCTCTGCACCCCAATATGTCATCAATGCACATTTCAACAGTGAGACATACATTTGTCCCACCTCTGGGTTTTTGTTTAGAGACACAGACAACATTCGATTTCTTTTAAACGGGAAAGCCAATTTCTCGTACTTCAAAAAACGATTGGAGGCCAAACTTGGACGAGGCCCGGTGACACAGATATTTTATCAGAATCCAGTTTTTTTTGGAAACAACCAAATAATATTTTATAAGGTTGAGGTTCAAGATGACGAGGATCTTCAGAATATGTTTTCCAGCCATGTGTATTCTGGGTATGACTCTATTGAGTTGTACATTATACTGCGAGAGCCTCAGGTGACACAAGTGGTTGATCCTTTGGAGAGCGAACAAGCAGAGGTAGATGCAGTTGATGAAGAAGAAGAAGATGACGAGTTAGAGTTTGATGAAATGGTGAATGATGATTCCGATGATGATGGCATACCTAGTATTCCTGCAAACGAGATCTACACACCACCTCCGCACATGAAAAACTTCAACATGGGCAGAGATGAACCGTCTACTGATTTATTTTTCAATCCGTATATGCAGTCGGATGAAAACTTAAAAGAGAAGGACAAGTTTCATAACAGAGAGGAATGCATCAGATCCATAAAGAAATTCCACATGCTTAACTCGGTCGATTTTAAGGTGGACCGTGTCAACCCAGAAAGGTACAAGATCAAGTGTGTCCACCCTGACTGTATGTTCAAGTTGACTGCATCATACAGATTAAGAGGTGATTGTTGGGTCATAGGTTCCATGACTACCTATACTTGTGTAAGTTCTACCCAATCACAGGACCATCGAAAACTTAATTACGATCTCATCTATCAAGAAATCCTACCACTGGTCAGCAACGACCCATCTTTGAAGGTGAAAACCATCATCTCCCACATCACCATGGTTTTTAACTATGCTTCGTCTTACCGTAAGGCGTGGTTAGAAAAGGCTAAGGCGATTGAAAAGGAGTACGGAAACTGGGAGGAGTCATACCAAGAACTTCCTCGCTACCTGAATGCACTCAAGACTTATTCTCCGGGTATTGTTTACGTTCTGGAAACAGTGCCAGCATACGCCCAAGATGGTAGTCAACTAAACGGAAACGAAATATTCAGTCGAGTGTTTTGGGCATTTCAACCTTGCATCACAGGGTTTGCATCATGCAAACCAATTATACAAATTGATGGGGCTTGGTTGTATAGGAAATACAAAGGCACGCTACTGATGGCAGTTGCACAAGATGGTAACAATAACATTTTCCCAATTGCCTTTTCCCTAGTCGAGGGGGAGACCGGTGGTGCTTGGAGATTTTTTTTGAAAAACCTGCGAACACACGTGGCTCCTCAACCAGATCTCTGTTTGATCTCGGACAGACATGCCTCCATTGAAAGTGCCTATAATAATCCTGCAAACGGTTGGCATGACCCTCCTTCTACGCATGTCTATTACGTTAGGCATATCGTCTAGAATTTCACGAGGGAGATCAAGGACAAAACACTAAGGAAAGCGGTTATGAATGCGGGATATGCATTGACACAACCCACATTCAAATATTACTGCAACGAGATCCGTTTGTCAAATGCGGAAGCCGGTAGGTGGATTGACAATATTCCGGTGGAAAAATGGACTAGGTCATTCGACAATGGCCAAAGATGGGGGCACATGACAACGAATCTTATTAAATCGATGAATGGGGTATTCAAAGGCATACGAAACCTCCCGATCACTTCTTTGGTAAAATCTACATATTTTAGGATGGCTGCGTTGTTTTCCAAAAGAGGTGAAATGTGGAATGCGGTGTTCCAATCTGGACAACTATGGAATGAAAGCGGCATGAAATACATTAAGGCAGAAAGTGCCAAAGCAAACACTCATATGGTTATACGGTTTGACCGACACAGCCACAACTTCATTGTGAAAGAGACAATCGACCACAACGAAGGCCTGCCAAGACAGGAATATAGGGTAATACTACCTTCTCGTTGGTGCGATTGTGGCAAGTTTCAAGCCTTTCATATGCCTTGCTCTCATGTCATTTCCGCTTGTGCTTATACCCATCAAGACGCGCTACAACTTCTGTCACACATTTACAAATCTGAAACGTTGCTCAACGTTTACAACAACAGCTTTCCTTTGGTAGCAAAACCAAATTATTGGCCTGCATACGACGATGAAATAGTGTGGCACAATGACCAAATGCGAAGGAACAAGAAGGGTCATCCCAAAAGTAAGTTCATCACAACCGAAATGGACGAACTTGACAAGCTGGAAAGAAAGTGTGGTTTATGCCGTCAGGTCAGACACAATCGCAAAAATTGTCTGAATCGGGCGTCTGCCTCGACCACATAAAAATTGTAATACATAAAATCTTTCCTTAATTATGTTGTAAACATTAGGGTTTTTCGTTAACAGTATTTGCTACAATAAATATTGCGCGTACAAGAAAAAAAACATGATATTCGGTCTACGAAATTACAACTGTTAAAATAATTTCATCTGACCCATGCATCATCAACATTACGTCGCTGTCTGTTTTGACTTCCTCCAACCATAGATTAGGTCTTCCTGTCGCATGTGAGGTTGTTGTTCGTCTTCGCTGGATCCTTCGAATTTTTTCCCCCTATGCAATGTCTCCATCTAGCAATCGCATCAACTCCCGCTTCAGACGTTCCATGGAGTGAATGTGCCAGAATTTCATTTTCATCGCAGGTTTCGTGGCGGAGAAGATAACGTAACCATCTCTGGTAAAAATCATGGGCGATGTCATGATGCAAATAACAGAGTAAAAAATAAGAAAACAGTGCGAGAAAGTGTGATAAATGACGGATAAATGGACGAATTATTTATAAAAACAGCATTTTGCCCTAGTTTTGGCCTAGGAGCCAAGTGAGATGGCGCCTCCTCTCACTTTTAAAGTACATGCGCCATCTCACTTGGCTAAAAGAGAGAGGAGGCGCCAAGTAAGTGGCGCCTAGGGAAAAAACCTAGGTGGAGGCGCCAATTGAGATGGATCCTCCTTTGGGGAGTCATCTAAAACATGGTTATTTGCATAATTTTTTCCGAAACGTGGTTATTTGCGGAAAAAAATTTTAATATCTGGTTATTGCAAAAAAAAATTCAATTTTTTAAGTTTAAGTCAATTAAAATATAAAAATCATAAAGTAAAAATAAACCAAAAATATATAGACCATTGGATCAATGTCAAAACGCGTTAGTAATCAGATCCAAGGATACATTATATGAACAGAAAATCCATTATATGGACCTAGATTGTCGTGGAGACCCCTTAGAAGATAGTCTAACCCCATAGAGAAACTAAAGATTGTTCGGATAGGCCCCGAAGAATATAAAACTACCCAGATTGGGATGGCACTTCTAGAAGACGAATAAATTGAGATTGTGCGGCTGTTGTGGGAGAATGTAGATTTATTTTCTCGGGCGCCTGCAGATATGTCTGAGATAGACCTAAATATGGTTTTCCATCAGTTGTCCATAAATCTTGAATTAAACCCCTTTTCCTAGAGGAAGTGAAAGTAAGGAGAAGAAAAAAGGTCGATTGTGGCAAAAAAAGTAAAAAAAAAGTTATTGGGGGAGGCATTTATCAAAGAAATCATGTGTTTCACATGGTTGGCTAACATAGTGATGGGAAATAAGAACTTAGGAAAGGGGTGAATGTGTGTAGATTTCGTGAACCTCAACAATCCATGCTCTGATGATCCTTACCCATTACCCAACATTATGAGGCTCATAGATGGTGCGTCGGGTTTCAAGACAGTGTGTTTTGCGATCATATAGGTCAGAACCTTGAGGTGTACGTTGACGACATGGTGATTAAAACCCCAAATAAAGTCGAGAGAACACCCTCCTTCATCCTGAGCTTCATGAGAGACACAATGGATCCATACTTCTTCCGAAAATCTGTAGAACTCTCAATCTCGGGAATTAGACTCATCAAATCATCTATCTTGGGATTCTTAAAACTGTACTTCTGAGTCTTTCTTTTTCCATAATCCATGATCAAAAGTACATGAGATATTCGCAAAAGTCAACTTTAAGTCCCTTGAAGCAAAATATCATAAACGATGCTCATGGGTGCATGAATGCATGATGCAACAATCACACACAAGATCACAAACATGGCGTTCATAGGTTTAACATCACGAGCATGAAGTCAAAGGTACTACCCATAAGGTATGGTCTAATAGTTTATCACTTGTCGAACAAGGTTCTAAGAGGTTTCCAGAGTCTACATCCTTCTTTCGGATATTACCAACGTCCCGATTGACTTGGTAATTAGTAATATTATCAAGAAAGACTCATCTGAGTGTAGTATCGCGTGGTAACCACTTCAGGATTACTCCGTCATAGTTTATGCACTACACCTAAAAGGCCAAGAAGGGTTAAAGGTTCTACGGTCCTCAGTTTCAGCAGGCTCCCAGGTCAAAAGCAGTGTGTTTTCCCGATTACTCGGTAAACGAAACTACAGTCAAAGGGGCCTCCATTTAGTGAGGGATCTCATGCCTCCTTTTTTGGGATTACTCCCTCAAAGTTAACATGACTATACCGCCCATCCTATCTTAAGTTTGCCCAAGTCTGGATAGAGGACTTATAAGAAATCACCAAGCACCCTGAAAACCAGGAAAATCTAGAAAGGCATATTGTTGTTCCCCAAAATTTTCCCTCTCATTCTCAAGGCTTTTCTTACAAGGATTTCCAAGGTTCAAGCTTGAACAAGTGCATTGGGATTTTCCAATACCAAAATTAAAAGGAAACTGTCAAAAAGGGAGAAAATAGATAAAAATAACATTTTGACAAATTTGGAGGAAAACAGGTCTCCTTCGATTTAGCACCCTTCGATTGACTCTTGGCCTCCTTCGATTGCTCAAAATGGCTGCTAGAGTGCCTGTTTCACCTGGGCATGTGACTTCTCGTTGCAGGCTTTGTTTGTGTCTTTTGCTGCCTGCATGCTTGCTTTGAAAATCAATTTTTGCTGCCACAAGTGTCCCATGCAGGGCAAGCCTTTCGATTGGACAAGTATGCTGCTTGCATGCTTGCAATCGAAGGCCATGACCTATTGACCACATGTACCCCCTGCAAGGCAAAGTCTTCGTTTGGACACAAGTTCCTGCATGCAAGTCTTCGTTTGGGAACTCACCTTTTGCGTGCCTGAGTGCAAACTTTAGTTGGGCAAGAGCCTCTTTCGAATGAAACTTGGATTACATCTTTCGATTTGAACAAGAGCCTCCTCCGAATCCACTTGCACCAAGGGTCTCTTGCAGACTTTGCCTCTCACAAGTTTCGTTTGAGCCAAGAGATATCTTCATACAAGATTTAACTAAGTTCTTGCTTCCCTTGAAGGAACACCCTTCGACACAGAAGCCAGGAACCTCCCTCACGCTAAAAGGCAATGACTCCCTTTATGTTTGTTTCGATCCACATGCTTCGATTGGGTAATATGCTTCCTTAAAACACGAGCTTTCGATTGGGCAATATGTTTGCTTCGATACAAGTTGGGCATTAGCTTCCTTCGAGTAAGCTTTGTTTCAAACACAAGCTTCGACTGAGGCAAAGGCTTCCTTCGAACAGGTGTGCTTCGATATCATTCTTGCATTCGACTCAAGACCAAATCTCATTTTCCAGGCTATGTTGCTTCCAAATCTTTACATAATCAGAGGCTTGTACAAGGGTTTTAAACTTTGTCTTTTAGATACTACTATTCTTGGTTAAAGGCTACATACTCTTTCTTTTCATAGGGAGTACTTTTATCACAAAAGCAATTTCCAACCTGAATTTTGTCTGAACGAAAAGCAGGGCCAGAAGCATAAGTCACATCTTCTGTACCCCAACTGCCAAAAGGCCCCTACTTGTACTTTCACATTACATTTTTTTAACATTTCTTTGCAAGGCTGTCTATGGACAAACAGGTCCAGTTTTCTCTATAAATAGAGAAACCATAAACAAGGAAAAGGAGAGGATCTTTGGACCAGAGGAACGAATCCCCCAAACTTTCTCAAACACAACAAAACTCTCAAGTTCATCAACACTTGAGAAATCACAAAAAAACCAAAATCACATTCATCTCCTTCAATTCTGAAGAACAGCCACACTTCAGTCTCCTTCGAATCAAAGAAGAATCACACTTTCTTTTTCTCCTCTTTCGAATCCATCATCCTAGGCCTCCACTCAAGGTCCCACATCCATTCAAGGCCTGAAGCAAGGTAAGTTATTCTTACCTTTGAACTTTTTGTCTCATGGTATAGTAATTTTCCCTTTCGTTTGAAACATGTACATACCATTGTTCCTTTTGTTTCCACCCTTTTAATATATCTTTCAGAGCTAACCCTTTTGTTTTGCTTTTTGTTTATCTGAACTTGCTTTAACTATTAAAATGTTTACAAGACAAATACTATCATGGCCTCAGGCCATGTTGCCATTTAATTCTTTAAACGAAAGAAACAGGAAACAGGAGATAGGAAACGAAGCTTCTGGCTTCTACCCTCTTTCTACAGGTCAAACGAAAGAGAGAACCAGGAGGCAAACCATGTTGACTTCCAGGCCCAGACGAAAAGCATGCCTTCACTGATTCCAGGCTCAATCGAAAGGAATTCCCTCACTTCTTTCAACCTCCAGTCGAAGAAGACAACAAGGCAACAAGGCAGAACCAGAAGGCTTCGCCATACACTGACTTCCAGGCCAATCGAAGGATAGGACCTCACTGGTGCCAGCCCCTAATCAAAGGCCATGACCTCATTGGTGCTAGCCCCAATCGAAGGAGGCCAACAGAATGCAAGTCGAAGGGTGCTACTGCCTGGGTCGAAGAGCTCATTTTCCTTTCTTTTATTTTGTTTTGGCCTTTACATTTTCTTGCCTTTCAATATGGTTGTAATAGTGTAGGATATTTATTTCTTGCATTTTTATTGCTTTATACAAATGTTAGTAACTAGGATGTATGGTAAGATAAAACCAACAAATAGGCCACCCTAATCAAAGACTAAATGCATGCAAATCAAACACATTATTCACACATGCACCCTTAGGGTAATTCCACTTGTTGCCTATCGGAAAATAGTCATGTCCCTCGAACATGGGCATTTTAGCAAAAGACCCCCGATAAAAGATTGTAGTCCCTCGATGACCCTCGATGTTGCCTTCGGTAAACGATCTAGTCCCTAAAACAACATTGCTAAAACGTCCCATATGTTACCTTATATGACTACACAAACGTCCCAACGCCCGTCCCTTCAAATCCAACGATGGATCAATAAGGAGCCCATCCCAGACGCACAGAAAATCCATTATATGGACCTAGATTGTCGTGGAGACCCCTTAGAAGATAGTCTAACCCCATAGAGAAACTAAAGATTGTTCGGATAGGCCCCGAAGAATATAAAACTACCCAGATTGGGATGGCACTTCTAGAAGACGAATAAATTGAGATTGTGCGGCTGTTGTGGGAGAATGTAGATTTATTTTCTCGGGCGCCTGCAGATATGTCTGAGATAGACCTAAATATGGTTTTCCATCAGTTGTCCATAAATCTTGAATTAAACCCCTTTTCCTAGAGGAAGTGAAAGTAAGGAGAAGAAAAAAGGTCGATTGTGGCAAAAAAAGTAAAAAAAAAGTTATTGGGGGAGGCATTTATCAAAGAAATCATGTGTTTCACATGGTTGGCTAACATAGTGATGGGAAATAAGAACTTAGGAAAGGGGTGAATGTGTGTAGATTTCGTGAACCTCAACAATCCATGCTCTGATGATCCTTACCCATTACCCAACATTATGAGGCTCATAGATGGTGCGTCGGGTTTCAAGACAGTGTGTTTTGCGATCATATAGGTCAGAACCTTGAGGTGTACGTTGACGACATGGTGATTAAAACCCCAAATAAAGTCGAGAGAACACCCTCCTTCATCCTGAGCTTCATGAGAGACACAATGGATCCATACTTCTTCCGAAAATCTGTAGAACTCTCAATCTCGGGAATTAGACTCATCAAATCATCTATCTTGGGATTCTTAAAACTGTACTTCTGAGTCTTTCTTTTTCCATAATCCATGATCAAAAGTACATGAGATATTCGCAAAAGTCAACTTTAAGTCCCTTGAAGCAAAATATCATAAACGATGCTCATGGGTGCATGAATGCATGATGCAACAATCACACACAAGATCACAAACATGGCGTTCATAGGTTTAACATCACGAGCATGAAGTCAAAGGTACTACCCATAAGGTATGGTCTAATAGTTTATCACTTGTCGAACAAGGTTCTAAGAGGTTTCCAGAGTCTACATCCTTCTTTCGGATATTACCAACGTCCCGATTGACTTGGTAATTAGTAATATTATCAAGAAAGACTCATCTGAGTGTAGTATCGCGTGGTAACCACTTCAGGATTACTCCGTCATAGTTTATGCACTACACCTAAAAGGCCAAGAAGGGTTAAAGGTTCTACGGTCCTCAGTTTCAGCAGGCTCCCAGGTCAAAAGCAGTGTGTTTTCCCGATTACTCGGTAAACGAAACTACAGTCAAAGGGGCCTCCATTTAGTGAGGGATCTCATGCCTCCTTTTTTGGGATTACTCCCTCAAAGTTAACATGACTATACCGCCCATCCTATCTTAAGTTTGCCCAAGTCTGGATAGAGGACTTATAAGAAATCACCAAGCACCCTGAAAACCAGGAAAATCTAGAAAGGCATATTGTTGTTCCCCAAAATTTTCCCTCTCATTCTCAAGGCTTTTCTTACAAGGATTTCCAAGGTTCAAGCTTGAACAAGTGCATTGGGATTTTCCAATACCAAAATTAAAAGGAAACTGTCAAAAAGGGAGAAAATAGATAAAAATAACATTTTGACAAATTTGGAGGAAAACAGGTCTCCTTCGATTTAGCACCCTTCGATTGACTCTTGGCCTCCTTCGATTGCTCAAAATGGCTGCTAGAGTGCCTGTTTCACCTGGGCATGTGACTTCTCGTTGCAGGCTTTGTTTGTGTCTTTTGCTGCCTGCATGCTTGCTTTGAAAATCAATTTTTGCTGCCACAAGTGTCCCATGCAGGGCAAGCCTTTCGATTGGACAAGTATGCTGCTTGCATGCTTGCAATCGAAGGCCATGACCTATTGACCACATGTACCCCCTGCAAGGCAAAGTCTTCGTTTGGACACAAGTTCCTGCATGCAAGTCTTCGTTTGGGAACTCACCTTTTGCGTGCCTGAGTGCAAACTTTAGTTGGGCAAGAGCCTCTTTCGAATGAAACTTGGATTACATCTTTCGATTTGAACAAGAGCCTCCTCCGAATCCACTTGCACCAAGGGTCTCTTGCAGACTTTGCCTCTCACAAGTTTCGTTTGAGCCAAGAGATATCTTCATACAAGATTTAACTAAGTTCTTGCTTCCCTTGAAGGAACACCCTTCGACACAGAAGCCAGGAACCTCCCTCACGCTAAAAGGCAATGACTCCCTTTATGTTTGTTTCGATCCACATGCTTCGATTGGGTAATATGCTTCCTTAAAACACGAGCTTTCGATTGGGCAATATGTTTGCTTCGATACAAGTTGGGCATTAGCTTCCTTCGAGTAAGCTTTGTTTCAAACACAAGCTTCGACTGAGGCAAAGGCTTCCTTCGAACAGGTGTGCTTCGATATCATTCTTGCATTCGACTCAAGACCAAATCTCATTTTCCAGGCTATGTTGCTTCCAAATCTTTACATAATCAGAGGCTTGTACAAGGGTTTTAAACTTTGTCTTTTAGATACTACTATTCTTGGTTAAAGGCTACATACTCTTTCTTTTCATAGGGAGTACTTTTATCACAAAAGCAATTTCCAACCTGAATTTTGTCTGAACGAAAAGCAGGGCCAGAAGCATAAGTCACATCTTCTGTACCCCAACTGCCAAAAGGCCCCTACTTGTACTTTCACATTACATTTTTTTAACATTTCTTTGCAAGGCTGTCTATGGACAAACAGGTCCAGTTTTCTCTATAAATAGAGAAACCATAAACAAGGAAAAGGAGAGGATCTTTGGACCAGAGGAACGAATCCCCCAAACTTTCTCAAACACAACAAAACTCTCAAGTTCATCAACACTTGAGAAATCACAAAAAAACCAAAATCACATTCATCTCCTTCAATTCTGAAGAACAGCCACACTTCAGTCTCCTTCGAATCAAAGAAGAATCACACTTTCTTTTTCTCCTCTTTCGAATCCATCATCCTAGGCCTCCACTCAAGGTCCCACATCCATTCAAGGCCTGAAGCAAGGTAAGTTATTCTTACCTTTGAACTTTTTGTCTCATGGTATAGTAATTTTCCCTTTCGTTTGAAACATGTACATACCATTGTTCCTTTTGTTTCCACCCTTTTAATATATCTTTCAGAGCTAACCCTTTTGTTTTGCTTTTTGTTTATCTGAACTTGCTTTAACTATTAAAATGTTTACAAGACAAATACTATCATGGCCTCAGGCCATGTTGCCATTTAATTCTTTAAACGAAAGAAACAGGAAACAGGAGATAGGAAACGAAGCTTCTGGCTTCTACCCTCTTTCTACAGGTCAAACGAAAGAGAGAACCAGGAGGCAAACCATGTTGACTTCCAGGCCCAGACGAAAAGCATGCCTTCACTGATTCCAGGCTCAATCGAAAGGAATTCCCTCACTTCTTTCAACCTCCAGTCGAAGAAGACAACAAGGCAACAAGGCAGAACCAGAAGGCTTCGCCATACACTGACTTCCAGGCCAATCGAAGGATAGGACCTCACTGGTGCCAGCCCCTAATCAAAGGCCATGACCTCATTGGTGCTAGCCCCAATCGAAGGAGGCCAACAGAATGCAAGTCGAAGGGTGCTACTGCCTGGGTCGAAGAGCTCATTTTCCTTTCTTTTATTTTGTTTTGGCCTTTACATTTTCTTGCCTTTCAATATGGTTGTAATAGTGTAGGATATTTATTTCTTGCATTTTTATTGCTTTATACAAATGTTAGTAACTAGGATGTATGGTAAGATAAAACCAACAAATAGGCCACCCTAATCAAAGACTAAATGCATGCAAATCAAACACATTATTCACACATGCACCCTTAGGGTAATTCCACTTGTTGCCTATCGGAAAATAGTCATGTCCCTCGAACATGGGCATTTTAGCAAAAGACCCCCGATAAAAGATTGTAGTCCCTCGATGACCCTCGATGTTGCCTTCGGTAAACGATCTAGTCCCTAAAACAACATTGCTAAAACGTCCCATATGTTACCTTATATGACTACACAAACGTCCCAACGCCCGTCCCTTCAAATCCAACGATGGGGCTTCTTACCAAATCAATGGTAAGATAGCAACATCTAAAGGAGGAAGAAAAGAACATATAAGACCTTTTGAGTAGGTAGGTTCGCTCTTAGTTACTCGCTTTCTCACAACAAAAACATTTTTATACCAACACTTTCATCTCAAAACATTTTCAAAAGACAAGGCATTTTATATACGTTCTTATAGAGACGAGAACCATTTCAAAACATCTTTTCAAAATCACTTTCAAAAACACATTTCCACAAACACATTTTTGAACTATTTTTCGAACAACACTTTGTACGCGTTCTTATAGAAACGAGAACCATTACAAAGAAATTTTCAAAATACTTTCAAAAAACACACCACAAGTATACCGTCAAACAAAAGCAAGTGATCTAGCGAGTAACTAAGAGCCCGTAGATAACTACGGATGAAAAGGGTGCTAATACCTTCCCTTTTCATAATCTACCCCCCGAACCCGAGAAATAATCTCGAAAGGTCTTTCATGTGCTTTTTTACCTTTCCTTTTGGATAAAAGGAAAATCGGTGGCGACTCTTGCTATCCGCATGATTGCGATCAAACGCAAAACACCAAGTCAGTTCTCCCACCGTATCACAGAATTGACGACTCTGCTGCGGACAAGACTATTTTAAAGTAGGGTTACCTTAGGGTTATATCACATTTACCTGTCTTCTTTGTTTGATTTGTTTGATTTACATCTGGTTCTTTTGTTTGGGCTTGCTTTAGATCCTAACCCGGATCTGGGAAATACCTTTTTAGGTAAATATCAATAGGTTGTGGAGACTGTATGGCATAGACCGATATGGTTGAAACAATGGCTATGTTAGTGTGATGCATTTGTGGGTACCGGTATCCCTCGTGGTGAATCGAGGAGAATACGGGGCCGCTGAGTGGCGTCATGAAGCACTAATTGACCTTAGAACCCTAATTGAACAAACTTGACCATTAGGACGTAGTGAGGTAGCCAGTTTCGGTGTAAAGCTGAAAATTGGTTGATACTCGATACTACACTCATTGAGGCTAGACTTTTGGGATATCTCGACCGCAAGAAAAGATTGTTGTGCTGAGACAATGCCTAAGAGAAAGGTCGGTGATATTGAGATCCTTTAGAACCCGATCATTATTTCTAGGACAGGTTGAGCCAACTAAACTTCAAGAGGGTATTTACCTACAAACTCCATGCAAGCTTAAAACTAAGGACTTGTCTGCTTTTCGTGTACATGATTATTTGTATAAGCTTGTTTACTTTGCATACTTGTGCATAACATCATAACATCATACCATAGCATTTTCAATAACCATTTCAAGGATCTCGAGGGTCTTTGATGCAGGTTCACAATGAACCAGATGTCTATCAAGGGGCAAGAGGATTTATTTTCCTCTGACCAAATGCCGTCAAAGATCAAGTACAACAAACTTGAGTCAAGGGCTATGACCCACTTAACATGGTGAGATTAATTCTTGTGGAAGGACATCCACTGATACAAAGTTCTCCAATCAAAGATGTTGATCAAAATTCAACTTCTAACTTTTTCTTGTGTTTACCCCGCGAGATCCTTGAAAACATTGCATCCATATATCATGCATCATATCATGACAGGTTTCTCCCATACAGGTCTCCTTATCTTCCCACTGTTTATTTTAGTAAGATGGAACAAGCAGTAAAAGACATCCAGGCTCAAAACGCTCAACTCCGAGAAATGTTCTTGAACCTATCCAAAGGGCAAGAAGAACTAAAAGATCTCCTCACTAAGGGCATGACCATGGGGAATCGTGAGGGCAACAAAGATGATCAGTTGGAGCTGCTACGAACTGAGATAGCCATAATGAAAATCCAGATGATGGGACAACTGGTGGGCCAGATGGCTCTCATCCAAAACTTGGCTCGAGGACAAGAAGAGCTAAGGACCCTCATCAACAAGCTTCGTCATGACGGATGTAACCAAATGGGGAAAACAGCTAGGAGGAGGGATCAAGTCACTACTCAGCCGCCCATAAGACAAGAAGTTGGTTCAAGGGAAAACAGACCATTCCAAATTGTTGCCACGTCACGGGCCCAACAACAGCCTCGTCAACATCAACTGGAAAATCAGCAAAGGAAAAACGAGCCCAGAAGACAATTTACCAACATCAACATGCCAATGTCTCAAGCTTTACAACACATGCTGAGGATGAATCTGATTACACCAATAAGACCTCATCCAAATCCCAAAACTTTTTCTCCCAGCTACAATCCCAATGCCAGGTGTTCCTATCATTCTGATGGTCCTGGGCATGATACAAATGATTGTTGAGCGCTGAAGTACAAGCTTCAAAACCTGATCAACAAAGGAATGTTGGAATTCACACAAGATGGCCAGACTGAATTCTTCTTCCGTCCCTCAATGGCTCACCACCTAAAATGACAAGTTCAGACAAAGAGGCTTCTGTTCATTTGATTTTTCAATTGTAATCTCTTTTATTGTTCAAACAATTATCCATTAATGTCAAACTTTGTTTCATTAATGCATTGCATATGTTTGTCTAGAATTCATCCATTCGTTTTCACTATATTTAAACTATGCTTTTTACTCTCTTTATGACATTTAACTCTTGCTAAAAGTTACAAGCCTTTAGAGGGAGAATGACGAAAACAATGCCATAATCTCATACAGTATGCTTTTGGACAGACTTTGCTGATGATGTACAGGCGTTTCTTTCAAATCCTGGAGTTATAAGGAAGATAATCCCTAGTCAACCCCTTCGAGCCAAAGAAGTAGAAGTTTTTCTTTTTCACAAAATTAAAACCTTTAAACAAAACCTGGGGCGGGGTAGTCTCTCAGTTAATTCAAACGCGCGTTTAGCTGCAAACTCTCATCTTTTAATACAACGAATGACGTCAAGAAACATTCCTCTAGAATCAAAAGACGGTGATGGTTCCCTATCACATAGGTAGTCATTATTTCTCAAAAAGAAAAGCCCACTAAGTCAAAACCTACAAAGGATACTTAAGAAAACTAGGGCATCCCGCTGACTGTAATCTCAAAACAGGAACAGTCAGGCAAAAATTAGGGATAACAAATCAAAAGAAAGAGGTCACTACAAATCCTCAACAACATGAAAAAATGATGCAAAAATGATTGCCTTCCAACAAACTTAACTTGTTTGAAGCATCACCAAAACGTCATCCCAGACTCAATTGGAGTTCAAACGTACAATTAACTGAGCTTAGGACTGAAGAACATCATGAAGAACGGGTGGGTACAAATACATTTGAGCCTTTATCCTTTGTTTCTTAAACCGTGAACCAAGCCACGTTACAACCCTTCAAAAGTCCTAATTGAAGCATGGGTTAGTTCAAAAGCATACTGTTACAAAAGGTATCCTGACTCCTGTAAGGCTTTACTCTAAATCTTGAGTTTGAATTTTTCTTACAAAATTTCTTTACTCACTAAAATGCATTTTCAAAATTTCAAGACAAACATAAACTTTGCATTACTTGAATATCACTGTTTGCATATGGCTATTTGTTTGACAGCGGAGAAATTCACACAACGAATATCCGATGAACGAAAGCTCTCTCAGTGAACAAAATCAATTCAAGTGGGATGACACTTCCATTGAAAAACTCCTATCAACAAAGGGGCATGACGTGTCACTATCCAGCACACTTGGGGCAGTCCAGTCAAGATTCCAAGAAATCTCTCAAGAATTGCAGAGTAACTAGCGGCAGGCCTCCATCTTCGTCACTTGGGGCATTGAACGTCAATCCCGACAAAGGGTTACGTACAGTCAAACATTTCCAAGCAGTGCCACAAACACTAGCTACTAGGGGCATTGACAAATCTCCCCAAAATCCTTCTCATAGGATGACTCCCAGCCGGAGTTTCAATCTCTGATAACCTCTTCCCAGCTAAGTCGACCTCAAGAATCCTCGAGGACTTTCCCCCAACAAAGTCGTCACCTCTCAAACAGACCGGCAACAAGGTTTATTTCCCCAACAAATGGCAGAAATCCCCAGCTTGAGTTTGCCTCTCCGACTACTACAAATCAAAGGACCACAACTCCTCTTCCCCAGTAGGCTACTCTACAATCCCCGCCGAGTTACTGTGAAACCTGGACCCAATCAGATATCAGTTCAACTTCGACCCCAGTAGAGCAACGGACAACCTAGACTCCTGAACTCTTTTCCCAAGCAGGAATAAAAATTCTCCCCACAAAGTTTTCAATACCCCCCAGCGGAGTTCTCCTCAAACAACAAAACAGGAACCCTTGGTGGAAACATTCTAAGCAAATTTTGAAGACACGCAGACTCTTCAATAGAAGTCCGGGATTTAACAAACTCCCCGACATTTGTCAAGGATTTATTTTCCCAGACAAAAATACATTCATGAACATTTCACATTTCATATTTACATACATGATAAGTGCATACGACACAATCTCATTTATTTTGAGAACATCATGACACCATACATTTCATACAACATAACTTTGTGTTTCAGCTAACATTTTACCCTTTTCAGGATAAGATTAACAACTACCATTAACAATTTGCTCTCAGATACAGTTCAGATACGCTCCGGACACGGATGCCATTCTGATACTCATTCAGATTCAAATTTCAGATATAGTTCAGATACGCTCTAGATACGGATGCCATCCTGATACTCATTCAATTTCAACCTTTTGATACAGTTCAGATACGCTCCATATACGGATGCCATCCTGATACTCATTCAATTTCAACCTTTTGATACAGTTCAGATACGCTCTAGATACGGATGCCATCCTGATACTCATTCAGATTCAACCTTTTAGATATAGTTCAGATACGCTCTAGATACGGATGCCATCCTGATACTCATTCAGATTCAACCTTTTGATACAATTCAGATATGCTCTAGATACGGATGCCATCCTGATACTCATTCAGATTCAACCTTTTAGATACAGTTCAGATACGCTCCAGATACGGATGCCATCCAGATACTCATTCAGACTCAAACTTCAAATACAGTTCAGATACGCTCTAGATATGGATGCCATCTTGATACTCATTCAATTTCAACCTTTTGATACAGTTCAGATACGCTCTAGATACGGATGCCATCCTGATACTCATTCAGATTCAACCTTTTGATACAGTTCAGATACGCTCCAGATACGGATGCCATCCTGATACTCATTCAGATTCAGCCTTTTAGATACAGTTCAGATACGCTCCAGATACGGATGTCATCCTGATACTCATTCAATTTCAACCTTTTGATACAGTTCAGATACGCTCCAGATACGGATGCCATCCTGATACTCATTCAATTTCAACCTTTTGATACAGTTTAGATACGCTCCAGATACGGATGCCATCCTGATACTCATTCAATTTCAACCTTTTGATACAGTTCAGATACGCTCCAGATACGGATGCCATCCTGATACTCATTCAGATTCAACCTTTTAGATACAGTTCAGATACGCTCCAGATATGGATGCCATCCTGATACTCATTCAGATTCAACCTTTTAGATATAGTTCAGATACGCTCCAGATACGGATGTCATCCTGATACTCATTCAGATTCATCCTTTTGATACAGTTCAGATACGCTCCAGATACGGATGCCATCCTGATACTCATTCAATTTCAACCTTTTGATACAGTTCAGATACGCTCCAGATACGGATGCCATCCTGATACTCATTCAGATTCAACCTTTTGATACAGTTCAGATACGCTCCAGATACGGATGCCATCCTGATACTCATTTAGATTCAGCTTTCAGATACAATTCAGATACACTCCAGACATGGACGGAATTCTGATACTTATTCTTCCAACTTACAAATTACAATTCAACAATCGTCTTTTCCATTTAATGCTTTAAACGAAAGAAACAGGAAACAAGAGATAGGAAATGAAGCTTCTGGCTTCTACCCTCTTTCTCTAGGTCAAACGAAAGAGAGAACCAGGAGGCAAACCATGTTGACTTCCAGGCCCAGACGAAAAGCATGCCTTCACTAATTCCAAGCTCAATCGAAAGGCATTCCCTCACTTCTTTCAACCTCCAGTCGAAGAAGATAACAAGGCAACAAGGTAGAACCAGAAGGCTTCGCCATACACTGACTTCCAGGGCAATCGAAGGACAGGACCTCACTGGTGCCAGCCCCTAATCGAAGGCCATGACCTCATTGGTGCTAGCCCTAATCGAAGGAGGCCAACAGAATGCAAGTCGAAGGGTGCTACTTCCTGGGTCGAAGAGCTCATTTTCCTTTCTTTTATTTTGTTTTTGCCGTTACATTTTCTTGCCTTTCAATATGGTTGTAATAGTGTAGGATATTTATTTCTTGCATTTTTATTGCTTTATACAAATGTTAGTAACTAGGATGTATGGTAAGATAAAACCAACAAATAGGCCACCCTAATCAAAGACTAAATGCATGCAAATCAAACACATTATTCACACATGCACCCTTAGGGTAATTCCACTTGTTGCCTATCGGAAAATAGTCATGTCCCTCGAACATAAGCGTTTTAGCAAAAGACCCCCGATAAAAGATTGTAGTCCCTCGATGACCCTCGATGTTGCCTTCAGTAAACGATCTAGTCCCTAAAACGACATTGCTAAAACGCCCCATATGTTACCTTCTATGACTACACAAACGTCTCAACGCCCGTCCCTTCACATCCAATGATGGGGCTTTTTACTAAATCAATGGTAAGATAACAACATCTAAAGGAGGAAGAAAAGAACATCTAAGACCTTTTGAGTAGGTAGGTTCGCTCTTAGTTACTCGCTTGCTCACAACAAAAACATTTTTACACCAACACTTTCATCTCAAAACATTTTCAAAAGACAAGGCATTTTGTATACGTTCTTATAGAGACGAGAACCATTGCAAAACATCTTTTCAAAACCACTTTCAAAAACACATTTCCACAAACACATTTTTGAACTATTTTTCGAGCAACACTTTGTACGCGTTATTATAGAAACGAGAACCATTACAAAGAAATTTTCAAAATACTTTCAAAAAACACACCACAAGCATAATGTCAAACAAAAGCAAGTGATCTAGCGAGTAACTAAGAGCCCGTAGATAACTACGGATGAAAAGGGTGCTAATACCTTCTCTTTTCATAATCTACCCCCCAAACCCGAGAAATAATCTCGAAAGGTCTTTCCTGTGCTTTTTTACCTTTCCTTTTGGATAATGGAAAAGTCGGTGGCGACTCTTTCTATCCGCACAATTGCGATCAAACGCAAAACACCAAGTCAGTTCTCCCACTGTATCACACATATATACAACATATAATATACAACAAATAATAACACATACACAAATAAACAAAGATAGGCTCAACCCACTTAGGGATGGACCAGCATTTGGTAAATCTTTCCCCAGTGAAGTCGCCATTTTTCTGTAGCGGTAGAAATGTTGAGAATAAGCCATTGGATTGACTTAACTCACACAGATCAAATAAAAATCGTCACCGCACTTTATTGTTTCCAAAGGAATGGGAAAAGAGCGAATAACCCAAAAAAGAGGGAGAGAATCTAAGGTTGGGGTTGGTTACACAAAGGGAAGGTATTAGCATCCTAAACATCTACGGTACTCCAAAGGAACCTCTTTGTAAATTCTGCATATTTTGGCTATAAAAGTTGTATACAAAAATAGATTATGGGGATGAGACAAGAAGTATTGTTTTTTTTACAATTTTTGCACCAGTCGCGGTTGCGAACCTTTAGTGCCTACGTACCACCTTTCGTGCAATATGGGATTAGGGTACTCGTAGTTCAACTTTAAAAATTTAAAACACAAGTGTGTTGGTTAATTTTAAGAGACGAGACATCATCATCTTATTCGAGTGAAAGAACATACTTATTACCCATGATTATGAGAAGAAGAATTTGTGTCATCTCAAAGGGGAGAATATGGCTTGGATTTTAAAATCAACAAAGCCTCGCTCAACACCCAAGTGGAAAATATCTCACTTCACTATATATCGTAGAAGTATAGTGGCTCGCATCACTACAAGGATTGACAAGAGTCTAATCTTTTAAGAAAATTTTAAAGCAAAAAGCCAAAGTGATAAAGATGGTTTGAATGAGATTGATTAACTTTTAGTCTTCTCACAAAAATGTCAAAGTATTATTAAGTTGGTTAAAGTTTGATTAAGAAAATATTTTTGAAAATGCATGGACATAAGTCTAAGTTTATTGTGAAAGCGATTCAAGTTTAAAAACAAGAATAATTTTAAAATGAGGGGGGAGATTTTTGAAATTAAAGAAGGTGGGAGGAGATGAAGGGACTATCCTAAAGCGTAAGGTAAAAGCTAGGGAAAAGAGCCATCTAACCAACAAGAAGCCAACACTTGACACGATGAGTCAATGTAGAATTCCCATCCTTTGGATTGAAACCAAACAATCGAAAATAAAACCTCTTAAGAAAACCAAGCTTCAAATGCATCATGTCTTCATAAAAATTGGGTAGAGTAACAGTTGTATACAAAGGAATTCTCAATCACAGATGAAGCATATAATCAGAATAATCTGCACACAAAAAAAAACAATTAACCCAATGTCTTGGGGTAAACCCCAAGAACTCCAGACAAAATAGCAATAGAAGTTACAAGGTCTCAAGGTAGGTCAAGGTCTCTACTTCTAAGTCCAAGAAGTCCATAACTCCGAAGTGCCAAAGATAGTAACCAAATAGTCCAAGTAACATTAAAAAAAATTATGGTTCAAGTTGATTATTAGGTATCTTCAAAAAGAAATGCAAAGCTCAAATGATAAAAATAAAAATGACATAAAGATAAATGCTCAAATGAGCAAATATGAAAATAGCATGAAATGAAAATGCTAAAATAAATGGGCTTAAAGTAAAAAGCATAAAATAAAGTAAATTGTTAGAAATTAGAGGTTAGTTGAATGACCATCTTGAAACTTGCATTTGAAAACCCATTAGAAGATTGATAAAATCAAAGCCTCTCAACCACAAGTTTCCTTTGCTTTTTGTCAAATATATCATTCATTTCAAAATTTCAAGGCAACAATAAATGATCAACGATTTTAACTGATTCACTTAGTTCCAAAATTTATGAAGATTCATTAGAGGATTGATAAGACCAAAGCCTCATAACAATGAACCTCAAGATTATTGGATCAAAGGTTTCAAATTAAACATGCTTGGGCTTGCAAACATAGGTTTGGGCCACAAATGATCATTTCTCAAATCGGGACAAAATTTAGCGTTATGTTAAGTAATCGTAAATGGACTTATATAGAAGTCGCACCGATTTTGAGGTCGGTCAATAGAAATCTATGTACCATATGTTTAGAGATATTATATGTAAATTATCCTCTAACAACATATAGTACAAGTAAGAAAGAGATAAGATGAAGAAGGAGGGGATACATTTGAATTAAAGATTTTAATCAAACTATCATTAAAATCATTCATCCATTTTGGTGGAGTTAAACTCAACAACCAAGATCCAATGATGTTAATGAAGTTCATGATCAAAAAACACATGGCCAGAATATATAAAAAAATAAATAGCATTTAATGAATAAAATAAAAAGAAAAATGACTTTTAAATTTTTTTTTAAAATGAAAATAAAAGGTAAAATAGCAAACCATATTCAAAGTATCAAAGAAAATTTTAAAAAGACCATAGAAAAATCAGAAATGGCCTCAAATATTTTTATAAATGTTTTGGTAATTTTTTAAAACATAAAAGTATTTTTAAACTAATTAAAATCACTCAAATAAGTGAGAAAAAGATCAAAAATAGTAGAAGTCAAAATAAAATTCTAGAAAAAAAATTTAGAAAGTCAAAAATAAAGAAAATGATTTTGATGAATTTTTTTACAATTTTAAAATGCCAAGAAGTATTTTTAAAAGAATTAAAATAAGACAAACAATACAAGAAATTATGAAAAATATCAAACATTATAATAAAAAAATTGAAAAATATTCACAAAGTCAGAAATAATTCAAAGTATTTTTAAGAATTTTTTCAGATTTTTTGAGTCAGAAATGAATTTTTTAGGAATTTTTAAAGTTAAAATCAATTAAAATATAAAAATCATAAAATAAAAATAAACCAAAAAAATATAGACCATTGGATCAATGTCAAAACGCGTTAGTAATCAGATCCAAGGGTTCTGGCGCACTGTGCATATCATAGTCATTAGTGAATAAACCACTGGATTAAATATTTAAAACAAATTTGAAAAATGCGTGGCAAATTCTCATTGGTTGAAGACGCCAATGTGGTCGTCTTCAAACTTCAGCCAACCTCAAAACCAGGTTCCTCAAATTGTAAAATTAGAGGTTCAGACTAATTCCATTCTCTTCGTCTCATCAAGATGAAGAAAACTGTACCCTCGCAAAAAATTTATATAAGTTGTAGCTCAGTCGATTTGAAGAAAACCAGAAGAAAAAAGTTGAATAGGGATTTGAAAATTAATGATCAAAACTCACTTCCAGTTGAAAACAAATGATGCGACTAGTATCAGAATGGTGAAAGTTTCATTATGGTAATAAATTTTGAGAGAATTGATGAAGAGATCTACCTATTGAAGTTCAAATTCAGAGCTCTGAAACTTTACTTGGCTAGCACGATATAGGATGCTTTAGGGCTTGGTTCTTCTTCTGTTAGCTTCAGTGAAGTTCAAGGATGAAGAATTACCAAAGGAAATGGATTGAGGAAGGTTGTAAAACCAAATTCGAAGTTGCAAAAATATGGGTTAGGGAAATAGTTGGGTAGGGTGATTCTGGTTGTTCAAGCTTGGAGAAATGAATGGAATATATCCCTCTATTTATAGAAGAGTGAATGATGAAAAGAATTGGGAGAAATAGTGAGGTTTGGAGGGAAAACGAGTGAAGCCCGAAAATGAAAAACATGTGGCTTGCTTAGCATCAAATCTCACTCAAATTTTTAGTTTCAAGGCTCTAATCCACTTTGGAAAGTTGGTTAAACATGTTTAGATCAAAAAAGCGCGCTAATTTGGTGTTTAGAAGTTGGATTATGGATTTCAAATTCTGACTTTGGAGAAAACTTCAGTTTCAAGGTACCATCTTTGAATCCATGGTGTTCATAGCTCAAGGGGTCTTATGGCATGATTCTTGAAGCATTTTAAAGATAAGGTCACAATCTTTACGATGTGAAAAGAATGAGACCAAATGGATGCTTGAGCTAGGAGTTGTGATGAGACAAAGTTGAGAAAAAGATGCTGACTTTTTGTACTTAGAAAAATTCTAAGTTTTTCTTCAAAAATGATCTATAATGTTTTGGATTCAGATAAGTTCTTCCTCAAAAATTTAGCTTTGATCAATGATGCTAGCTTTAAGTAGACACTCCAAAGAGAATTGTGAAACTTGAATCACTAAAAAATACCAAGTGTTGAAAAAGTTATGGTCTTGTGAAGTTGGTGAAAATTCATGAGATGACCTATAATCTTTTGCATTCTTATGGCATATTCCATCCATTTTCAAGCTTTTCACATAAAAGAAGAGTTGAATTTCACATCCTTAAGATTATTATGGAAAAATAATGGGCTCAAGTAGATAAAACTTTACCAAGTTATGATCTTTTGAAGTCACCTAAGGGAATTTGATGGCATATCTAGAGGACTTGTAATCTTTCTTCATCATTAGGCATCTTACACATAAGATTTTCTTGAAAATTTTGAAGTGATTGTTTGATAACTATTTAAAGATAATCATGTCTTTGGAATCACTTAAAAATACCAAAATATGAACAAGATATAGCCCTTAGAAGTTCAAAACCCTAGCTCCTAGAGCACCAAAATGACTTGGAAACCCCTTTCAATTTTGACAAGCTTTCTTTCACAATAACTCTTGCCATGTGAATAGAAGTTGTTGTGCATGATAATAATAATCCATATCAATAAAAACTAACTCCAAATATTAAGAATTGAGAGAGTTATGCACTTGTGACCAAGAAATCAAGAACTTGTCCAATTAGGTCAAACTTCTTCAATCAACTCTTGCATCTTTTGATTTTATTTGACAAATTGAGGCATGATAAATCATAGTAGACCTTGTCATGATATTAATTCAAAGTATATTCAATTATGAAGCTTGAATCTCAATGAAACTTTTTTGAAGAAGGCATGGAAATAAACTCACGAACCTATAAATCAAATTGATGAAATGTGTTGTGCCCTTACCTATAATGTCATCAATTAGAGCAAACATTCATTGTATTTGTTAGTTTAAAAGTTAATCAACACAAAACAAATATGATCACAATATACATATCAAGGTGTTTGGTAATTCCTCATGAGCAAACCTAAAGATAGAGGGAAGAACCAAAATCAATTGTGATCTTGATATGATTGAGTTAATATGAGATGATAGAGGAATTTTAGGGGGGAAATTGGGGTACAACAGTGATGATAAATGCTCCTTCACACTACAACATCATAATAGAAAGATCGACTTTCAATGCTTTATAGATTTATTATTAATGTTCTATATGACCATGAAGTACCCACTGAGCAACAAACGAGTTCAAGTAATAAAGGGAAACCAGAAGTTAGCAACACAGTGCCACAGAGATAACCTGAAGTTAAAGAAGAAAATCAATAAGGAGCCCATCCCAGACGCACAGAAAATCCATTATCTGGACCTAGATTGTCGTGGAGACCCCTTAGAAGATAGTCTAACCCCATAGAGAAACTAAAGATTGTTCGGATAGGCCCCGAAGAATATAAAACTACCCAGATTGGGATGGCACTTCTAGAAGACAAATAAATTGAGATTGTGCGGCTGTTGTGGGAGAATGTAGATTTATTTTCTCGGGCGCCTGCAGATATGTCTGAGATAGACCTAAATATGGTTTTCCATCAGTTGTCCATAAATCTTGAATTAAACCCCTTTTCCTAGAGGAAGTGAAAGTAAGGAGAAGAAAAAAGGTCGATTGTGGCAAAAAAAGTATAAAAAAAAAGTTATTGGGGGAGGCATTTATCAAAGAAATCATGTGTTTCACATGGTTGGCTAACATAGTGATGGGAAATAAGAACTTAGGAAAGGGGTGAATGTGTGTAGATTTCGTGAACCTCAACAATCCATGCTCTGATGATCCTTACCCATTACCCAACATTATGAGGCTCATAGATGGTGCGTCGGGTTTCAAGACAGTGTGTTTTGCGATCATATAGGTCGGAACCTTGAGGTGTACGTTGACGACATGGTGATTAAAACCCCAAATAAAGTCGAGAGAACACCCTCCTTCATCCTGAGCTTCATGAGAGACACAATGGATCCATACTTCTTCCGAAAATCTGTAGAACTCTCAATCTCGGGAATTAGACTCATCAAATCATCTATCTTGGGATTCTTAAAACTGTACTTCTGAGTCTTTCTTTTTCCATAATCCATGATCAAAAGTTAATGAGATATTCGCAAAAGTCAACTTTAAGTCCCTTGAACCAAAATATCATAAACGATGCTCATGGGTGCATGAATGCATGATGCAACAATCACACACAAGATCACAAACATGGCGTTCATAGGTTTAACATCACGAGCATGAAGTCAAAGGTACTACCCATAAGGTATGGTCTAATAGTTTATCACTTGTCGAACAAGGTTCTAAGAGGTTTCCAGAGTCTACATCCTTCTTTCGGATATTACCAATGTCCCGATTGACTTGGTAATTAGTAATATTATCAAGAAAGACTCATCTGAGTGTAGTATCGCGTGGTAACCACTTCAGGATTACTCCGTCATAGTTTATGCACTACACCTAAAAGGCCAAGAAGGGTTAAAGGTTCTACGGTCCTCAGTTTCAGCAGGCTCCCAGGTCAAAAGCAGTGTGTCTTCCCGATTACTCGGTAAACGAAACTACAGTCAAAGGGGCCTCCATTTAGTGAGGGATCTCATGCCTCCTTTTTTGGGATTACTCCCTCAAAGTTAACATGACTATACCGCCCGTCCTATCTTAAGTTTGCCCAAGTCTGGATAGAGGACTTATAAGAAATCACCAAGCACCCTGAAAACCAGGAAAATCTAGAAAGGCATATTGTTGTTCCCCAAAATTTTCCCTCTCATTCTCAAGGCTTTTCTTACAAGGATTTCCAAGGTTCAAGCTTGAACAAGTGCATTGGGATTTTCCAATACCAAAATTAAAAGGAAACTGTCAAAAAGGGAGAAAATAGATAAAAATAACATTTTGACAAATTTGGAGGAAAACAGGTCTCCTTCGATTTAGCACCCTTCGATTGACTCTTGGCCTCCTTCGATTGCTCAAAATGGCTGCTAGAGTGCCTGTTTCACCTGGGCATGTGACTTCTCGTTGCAGGCTTTGTTTGTGTCTTTTGCTGCCTGCATGCTTGCTTTGAAAATCAATTTTTGCTGCCACAAGTGTCCCATGCAAGGCAAGCCTTTCGATTGGACAAGTATGCTGCTTGCATGCTTGCAATCGAAGGCCATGACCTATTGACCACATGTACCCCCTGCAAGGAAAAGTCTTCGTTTGGACACAAGTTCCTGCATGCAAGTCTTCGTTTGGGAACTCACCTTTTGCGTGCCTGAGTGCAAACTTTAGTTGGGCAAGAGCCTCCTTCGAATGCAACTTGGATTACATCTTTCGATTTGAACAAGAGCCTCCTCCGAATCCACTTGCACCAAGGGTCTCTTGCAGACTTTTCCTCTCACAAGTTTCGTTTGAGCCAAGAGATATCTTCATACAAGATTTAACTAAGTTCTTGCTTCCCTTGAAGGAACACCCTTCGACACAGAAGCCAGGAACCTCCCTCACGCTAAAAGGCAATGACTCCCTTTATGTTTGTTTCGATCCACATGCTTCGATTGGGTAATATGCTTCCTTAAAACACGAGCTTTCGATTGGGCAATATGTTTGCTTCGATACAAGTTGGGCATTAGCTTCCTTCGAGTAAGCTTTTTTTCGAACACAAGCTTCGACTGAGGCAAAGGCTTCCTTCGAACAGGTGTGCTTCGATATCATTCTTGCATTCGACTCAAGACCAAATCTCATTTTCCAGGCTATGTTGCTTCCAAATCTTTACATAATCAGAGGCTTGTACAAGGGTTTTAAACTTTGTCTTTTAGATACTACTATTCTTGGTTAAAGGCTACATACTCTTTCTTTTCATAGGGAGTACTTTTATCACAAAAGCAATTTCCAACCTGAATTTTGTCTGAACGAAAAGCAGGGCCAGAAGCATAAGTCACATCTTCTGCACCCCAACTGCCAAAAGGCCCCTACTTGTACTTTCACATTACATTTTTTTATCATTTCTTTGCAAGGCTGTCTATGGACAAACATGTCCAGTTTTCTCTATAAATAGAGAAACCATAAACAAGGAAAAGGAGAGGATCTTTGGACCAGAGGAACGAATCCCCCAAACTTTCTCAAACACAACAAAACTCTCAAGTTCATCAACACTTGAGAAATCACAAAAAAACCAAAATCACATTCATCTCCTTCAATTCTGAAGAACAGCCACACTTCAGTCTCCTTCGAATCAAAGAAGAATCACACTTTCTTTTTCTCCTCTTTCGAATCCATCATCCTAGGCCTCCACTCAAGGTCCCACATCCATTCAAGGCCTGAAGCAAGGTAAGTTATTCTTACCTTTGAACTTTTCGTCTCATGGTATAGTAATTTTCCCGTTCGTTTGAAACATGTACATACCATTGTTCCTTTTGTTTCCACCCTTTTAACATATCTTTCAGAGCTAACCCTTTTGTTTTGCTTTTTGTTTATCTGAACTTGCTTTAACTATTAAAATGTTTACAAGACAAATACTATCATGGCCTCAGGCCATGTTTCCATTTAATTCTTTAAACGAAAGAAACAGGAAACAGGAGATAGGAAACGAAGCTTCTGGCTTCTACCCTCTTTCTACAGGTCAAACGAAAGAGAGAACCAGGAGGCAAACCATGTTGACTTCCAGGCCCAGACGAAAAGCATGCCTTCACTGATTCCAGGCTCAATCGAAAGGCATTCCCTCACTTCTTTCAACCTCCAGTCGAAGAAGACAACAAGGCAACAAGGCAGAACCAGAAGGCTTCGCCATACACTGACTTCCAGGCCAATCGAAGGATAGGACCTCACTGGTGCCAGCCCCTAATCAAAGGCCATGACCTCACTGGTGCTAGCCCCAATCGAAGGAGGCCAACAGAATGCAAGTCGAAGGGTGCTACTGCCTGGGTCGAAGAGCTCATTTTCCTTTCTTTTATTTTGTTTTGGCCTTTACATTTTCTTGCCTTTCAATATGGTTGTAATAGTGTAGGATATTTATTTCTTGCATTTTTATTGCTTTATACAAATGTTAGTAACTAGGATGTATGGTAAGATAAAACCAACAAATAGGCCACCCTAATCAAAGACTAAATGCATGCAAATCAAACACATTATTCACACATGCACCCTTAGGGTAATTCCACTTGTTGCCTATCGGAAAATAGTCATGTCCCTCGAACATGGGCATTTTAGCAAAAGACCCCCGATAAAAGATTGTAGTCCCTCGATGACCCTCGATGTTGCCTTCGGTAAACGATCTAGTCCCTAAAACAACATTGCTAAAACGTCCCATATGTTACCTTATATGACTACACAAACGTCCCAACGCCCGTCCCTTCAAATCCAACGATGGGGCTTCTTACCAAATCAATGGTAAGATAGCAACATCTAAAGGAGGAAGAAAAGAACATATAAGACCTTTTGAGTAGGTAGGTTCGCTCTTAGTTACTCGCTTTCTCACAACAAAAACATTTTTATACCAACACTTTCATCTCAAAACATTTTCAAAAGACAAGGCATTTTATATACGTTCTTATAGAGACGAGAACCATTTCAAAACATCTTTTCAAAATCACTTTCAAAAACACATTTCCACAAACACATTTTTGAACTATTTTTCGAACAACACTTTGTACGCGTTCTTATAGAAACGAGAACCATTACAAAGAAATTTTCAAAATACTTTCAAAAAACACACCACAAGTATACCGTCAAACAAAAGCAAGTGATCTATCGAGTAACTAAGAGCCTGTAGATAACTACGGATGAAAAGGGTGCTAATACCTTCCCTTTTCATAATCTACCCCCCGAACCCGAGAAATAATCTCGAAAGGTCTTTCATGTGCTTTTTTACCTTTCCTTTTGGATAAAAGGAAAATCGGTGGCGACTCTTGCTATCCGCATGATTGCGATCAAACGCAAAACACCAAGTCAGTTCTCCCACCGTATCACAGAATTGACGACTCTGCTGCAGACAAGACTATTTTAAAGTAGGGTTACCTTAGGGTTATATCACATTTACCTGTCTTCTTTGTTTGATTTGTTTGATTTACATCTGGTTCTTTTGTTTGGGCTTGCTTTAGATCCTAACCCGGATCTGGGAAATACCTTTTTAGGTAAATATCAATAGGTTGTGGAGACTGTATGGCATAGACCGATATGGTTGAAACAATGGCTATGTTAGTGTGATGCATTTGTGGGTACCGGTATCCCTCGTGGTGAATCGAGGAGAATACAGGGCCGCTGAGTGGCGTCATGAAGCACTAATTGACCTTAGAACCCTAATTGAACAAACTTGACCATTAGGACGTAGTGAGGTAGCCAGTTTCGGTGTAAAGCTGAAAATTGGTTGATACTCGATACTACACTCATTGAGGCTAGACTTTTGGGATATCTCGACCGCAAGAAAAGATTGTTGTGCTGAGACAATGCCTAAGAGAAAGGTCGGTGATATTGAGATCCTTTAGAACCCGATCATTATTTCTAGGACAGGTTGAGCCAACTAAACTTCAAGAGGGTATTTACCTACAAACTCCATGCAAGCCTAAAACTAAGGACTTGTCTGATTTTCGTGTACATGATTATTTGTATAAGCTTGTTTACTTTGCATACTTGTGCATAACATCATAACATCATACCATAGCATTTTCAATAACCATTTCAAGGATCTCGAGGGTCTTTGATGCAGGTTCACAATGAACCAGATGTCTATCAAGGGGCAAGAGGATTTATTTTCCTCTGACCAAATGCCGTCAAAGATCAAGTACAACAAACTTGAGTCAAGGGCTATGACCCACTTAACATGGTGAGATTAATTCTTGTGGAAGGACATCCACTGATACAAAGTTCTCCAATCAAAGATGTTGATCAAAATTCAACTTCTAACTTTTTCTTGTGTTTACCCCGCGAGATCCTTGAAAACATTGCATCCACATATCATGCATCATATCATGACAGGTTTCTCCCATACAGGTCTCCTTATCTTCCCACTGTTTATTTTAGTAAGATGGAACAAGCAGTAAAAGACATCCAGGCTCAAAACGCTCAACTCCGAGAAATGTTCTTGAACCTATCCAAAGGGCAAGAAGAACTGAAAGATCTCCTCACTAAGGGCATGACCATGGGGAATCGTGATGGCAACAAAGATGATCAGTTGGAGCTGCTACGAACTGAGATAGCCATAATGAAAATCCAGATGATGGGACAACTGGTGGGCCAGATGGCTCTCATCCAAAACTTGGCTCGAGGACAAGAAGAGCTAAGGACCCTCATCAACAAGCTTCGTCATGACGGATGTAACCAAATGGGGAAAACAGCTAGGAGGAGGGATCAAGTCACTACTCAGCCGCCCATAAGACAAGAAGTTGGTTCAAGGGAAAACAGACCATTCCAAATTGCTGCCACGTCACGGGCCCAACAACAGCCTCGTCAACATCAACTGGAAAATCAGCAAAGGAAAAACGAGCCCAGAAGACAATTTACCAACATCAACATGCCAATGTCTCAAGCTTTACAACACATGTTGAGGATGAATCTGATTACACCAATAAGACCTCATCCAAATCCCAAAACTTTTTCTCCCAGCTACAATCCCAATGCCAGGTGTTCCTATCATTCTGATGGTCCTGGGAATGATACAAATGATTATTGAGCGCTGAAGTACAAGCTTCAAAACCTGATCAACAAAGGAATGTTGGAATTCACACAAGATGGCTAGACTGAATTCTTCTTCCGTCCCTCAATGGCTCACCACCTAAAATGACAAGTTCAGACAAAGAGGCTTCTGTTCATTT
The DNA here is from genome assembly GCA_948472305.1 of Vicia faba. Lineage (NCBI taxonomy): Eukaryota > Viridiplantae > Streptophyta > Magnoliopsida > Fabales > Fabaceae > Vicia > Vicia faba. The sequence continues at coordinate 1,651,029,565 of OX451737.1, forward strand.
GATTTTTCAATTGTAATCTCTTTTATTGTTCAAACAATTATCCATTAATGTCAAACTTTGTTTCATTAATGCATTGCATATGTTTGTCTAGAATTCATCCATTCGTTTTCACTATATTTAAACTATGCTTTTTACTCTCTTTATGACATTTAACTCTTGCTAAAAGTTACAAGCCTTTAGAGGGAGAATGACGAAAACAATGCCATAATCTCATACAGTATGCTTTTGGACAGACTTTGCTGATGATGTACAGGCGTTTCTTTCAAATCCTGGAGTTATAAGGAAGATAATCCCTAGTCAACCCCTTCGAGCCAAAGAAGTAGAAGTTTTTCTTTTTCACAAAATTAAAACCTTTAAAAAAAACCTGGGGCGGGGTAGTCTCTCAGTTAATTCAAACGCGCGTTTAGCTGCAAACTCTCATCTTTTAATACAACGAATGACGTCAAGAAACATTCCTCTAGAATCAAAAGACGGTGATGGTTCCCTATCACATAGGTAGTCATTATTTCTCAAAAAGAAAAGCCCACCAAGTCAAAACCTACAAAGGATACTTAAGAAAACTAGGGCATCCCGCTGACTGTAATCTCAAAACAGGAACAGTCAGGCAAAAATTAGGGATAACAAATCAAAAGAAAGAGGTCACTACAAATCCTCAACAACATGAAAAAATGATGCAAAAATGATTGCCTTCCAACAAACTTAACTTGTTTGAAGCATCACCAAAACGTCATCCCAGACTCAATTGGAGTTCAAACGTACAATTAACTGAGCTTAGGACTGAAGAACATCATGAAGAACGGGTGGGTACAAATACATTTGAGCCTTTATCCTTTGTTTCTTAAACCGTGAACCAAGCCACGTTACAACCCTTCAAAAGTCCTAATTGAAGCATGGGTTAGTTCAAAAGCATACTGTTACAAAAGGTATCCTGACTCCTGTAAGGCTTTACTCTAAATCTTGAGTTTGAATTTTTCTTACAAAATTTCTTTACTCGCTAAAATGCATTTTCAAAATTTCAAGACAAACATAAACTTTGCATTACTTGAATATCACTGTTTGCATATGGCTATTTGTTTGACAGCGGAGAAATTCACACAACGAATATCCGATGAACGAAAGCTCTCTCAGTGAACAAAATCAATTCAAGTGGGATGACACTTCCATTGAAAAACTCCTATCAACAAAGGGGCATGACGTGTCACTATCCAGCACACTTGGGGTAGTCCAGTCAAGATTTCAAGAAATCTCTCAAGAATTGCAGAGTAACTAGCGGCAGGCCTCCATCTTCGTCACTTGGGGCATTGAACGTCAATCCCGACAAAGGGTTACGTACAGTCAAACATTTCCAAGCAGTGCCACAAACACTAGCTACTAGGGCCATTGACAAATCTCCCCAAAATCCTTCTCATAGGATGACTCCCAGCCGGAGTTTCAATCTCTGATAACCTCTTCCCAGCTAAGTCGACCTCAAGAATCCTCGAGGACTTTCCCCCAACAAAGTCGTCACCTCTCAAACAGACTGGCAACAAGGTTTATTTCCCCAACAAATGGCAGAAATCCCCAGCTTGAGTTTGCCTCTCCAACTACTACAAATCAAAGGACCACAACTCCTCTTCCCCAGTAGGCTACTCTACAATCCCCGCCGAGTTACTGTGAAACCTGGACCCGATCAGATATCAGTTCAACTTCGACCCCAGTAGAGCAACGGACAACCTAGACTCCTGAACTCTTTTCCCAAGCAGGAATAAAAATTCTCCCCACAAAGTTTTCAATACCCCCCAGCGGAGTTCTCCTCAAACAACAAAACAGGAACCCTTGGTGGAAACATTTTAAGCAAATTTTGAAGACACGCAAACTCTTCAATAGCAGTCCGGGATTTAACAAACTCCCCGACATTTGTCAAGGATTTATTTTCCCAGACAAAAATACATTCATGAACATTTCACATTTCATATTTACATACATGATAAGTGCATACGACACAATCTCATTTATTTTGAGAACATCATGACACCATACATTTCATACAACATAACTTTGTGTTTCAGCTAACATTTTACCCTTTTCAGGATAAGATTAACAACTACCATTAACAATTTGCTCTCAGATACAGTTCAGATACGCTCCGGACACGGATGCCATTCTGATACTCATTCAGATTCAAATTTCAGATATAGTTCAGATACGCTCTAGATACGGATGCCATCCTGATACTCATTCAATTTCAACCTTTTGATACAGTTCAGATACGCTCCATATACGGATGCCATCCTGATACTCATTCAATTTCAACCTTTTGATACAGTTCAGATACGCTCTAGATACGGATGCCATCCTGATACTCATTCAGATTCAACCTTTTAGATATAGTTCAGATACGCTCTAGATACGGATGCCATCCTGATACTCATTCAGATTCAACCTTTTGATACAGTTCAGATATGCTCTAGATACGGATGCCATCCTGATACTCATTCAGATTCAACCTTTTAGATACAGTTCAGATACGCTCCAGATACGGATGCCATCCAGATACTCATTCAGACTCAAACTTCAAATACAGTTCAGATACGCTCTAGATACGGATGCCATCTTGATACTCATTCAATTTCAACCTTTTGATACAGTTCAGATACGCTCTAGATACGGATTCCATCCTGATACTCATTCAGATTCAACCTTTTGATACAGTTCAGATACGCTCCAGATACGGATGCCATCCTGATACTCATTCAGATTCAGCCTTTTAGATACAGTTCAGATACGCTCCAGATACGGATGTCATCCTGATACTCATTCAATTTCAACCTTTTGATACAGTTCAGATACGCTTCAGATACGGATGCCATCCTGATACTCATTCAATTTCAACCTTTTGATACAGTTTAGATATGCTCCAGATACGGATGCCATCCTGATACTCATTCAATTTCAACCTTTTGATACAGTTCAGATACGCTCCAGATACGGATGCCATCCTGATACTCATTCAGATTCAACCTTTTAGATACAGTTCAGATACGCTCCAGATATGGATGCCATCCTGATACTCATTCAGATTCAACCTTTTAGATATAGTTCAGATACGCTCCAGATACGGATGCCATCCTGATACTCATTCAGATTCATCCTTTTGATACAGTTCAGATACGCTCCAGATACGGATGCCATCCTGATACTCATTCAATTTCAACCTTTTGATACAGTTCAGATACGCTCCAGATACGGATGCCATCCTGATACTCATTCAGATTCAACCTTTTGATACAGTTCAGATACGCTCCAGATACGGATGCCATCCTGATACTCATTTAGATTCAGCTTTCAGATACAATTCAGATACACTCCAGACATGGACGGAATTCTGATACTTATTCTTCCAACTTACAAATTACAATTCAACAATCGTCTTTTCCATTTAATGCTTTAAACGAAAGAAACAGGAAACAAGAGATAGGAAATGAAGCTTCTGGCTTCTACCCTCTTTCTCTAGGTCAAACGAAAGAGAGAACCAGGAGGCAAACCATGTTGACTTCCAGGCCCAGACGAAAAGCATGCCTTCACTAATTCCAAGCTCAATCGAAAGGCATTCCCTCACTTCTTTCAACCTCCAGTCGAAGAAGATAACAAGGCAACAAGGCAGAACCAGAAGGCTTCGCCATACACTGACTTCCAGGGCAATCGAAGGACAGGACCTCACTGGTGCCAGCCCCTAATCGAAGGCCATGACCTCATTGGTGCTAGCCCTAATCGAAGGAGGCCAACAAAATGCAAGTCGAAGGGTGCTACTTCCTGGGTCGAAGAGCTCATTTTCCTTTCTTTTATTTTGTTTTTGCCGTTACATTTTCTTGCCTTTCAATATGGTTGTAATAGTGTAGGATATTTATTTCTTGCATTTTTATTGCTTTATACAAATGATAGTAACTAGGATGTATGGTAAGATAAAACCAACAAATAGGCCACCCTAATCAAAGACTAAATTCATGCAAATCAAACACATTATTCACACATGGACCCTTAGGGTAATTCCACTTGTTGCCTATCGGAAAATAGTCATGTCCCTCGAACATAAGCGTTTTAGCAAAAGACCCCCGATAAAAGATTGTAGTCCCTCGATGACCCTCGATGTTGCCTTCAGTAAACGATCTAGTCCCTAAAACGACATTGCTAAAACGCCCCATATGTTACCTTCTATGACTACACAAACGTCTCAACGCCCGTCCCTTCACATCCAATGATGGGGCTTTTTACTAAATCAATGGTAAGATAACAACATCTAAAGGAGGAAGAAAAGAACATCTAAGACCTTTTGAGTAGGTAGGTTCGCTCTTAGTTACTCGCTTGCTCACAACAAAAACATTTTTACACCAACACTTTCATCTCAAAACATTTTCAAAAGACAAGGCATTTTGTATACGTTCTTATAGAGACGAGAACCATTGCAAAACATCTTTTCAAAACCACTTTCAAAAACACATTTCCACAAACACATTTTTGAACTATTTTTCGAGCAACACTTTGTACGCGTTATTATAGAAACGAGAACCATTACAAAGAAATTTTCAAAATACTTTCAAAAAACACACCACAAGCATAATGTCAAACAAAAGCAAGTGATCTAGCGAGTAACTAAGAGCCCGTAGATAACTACGGATGAAAAGGGTGCTAATACCTTCTCTTTTCATAATCTACCCCCCGAACCCGAGAAATAATCTCGAAAGGTCTTTCCTGTGCTTTTTTACCTTTCCTTTTGGATAAAAGAAAAGTCGGTGGCGACTCTTTCTATCTGCACAATTGCGATCAAACGCAAAACACCAAGTCAGTTCTCCCACTGTATCACACATATATACAACATATAATATACAACAAATAATAACACATACACAAATAAACAAAGATAGGCTCAATCCACTTAGGGATGGACCAGCATTTGGTAAATCTTTCCCTAGTGAAGTCGCCATTTTTCTGTAGCGGTAGAAATGTTGAGAATAAGCCATTGGATTGACTTAACTCACACAGATCAAATAAAAATCGTCACCGCACTTTATTGTTTCCAAAGGAATGGGAAAAGAGCGAATAACCCAAAAAAGAGGGAGAGAATCTAAGGTCGGGGTTGGTTACACAAAGGGAAGGTATTAGCATCCTAAACATCTACGGTACTCCAAAGGAACCTCTTTGTAAATTCTGCATATTTTGGCTATAAAAGTTGTATACAAAAATAGATTATGGGGATGAGAAAAGAAGTATTGTTTTTTTTACAATTTTTGCACCAGTCGCGGTTGCGAACCTTTAGTGCCTACGTACCACCTTTCGTGCAATATGGGATTAGGGTACTCGTAGTTCAACTTTAAAAATTTAAAACACAAGTGTGTTGGTTAATTTTAAGAGACGAGACATCATCGTCTTATCCGAGTGAAAGAACATACTTATTACCCATGATTATGAGAAGAAGAATTTGTGTCATCTCAAAGGGGAGAATATGGCTTGGATTTTAAAATCAACAAAGCCTCGCTCAACACCCAAGTGGAAAATATCTCACTTCACTATATATCGTAGAAGTATAGTGGCTTGCATCACTACAAGGATTGACAAGAGTCTAATCTTTTAAGAAAATTTTAAAGCAAAAAGCCAAAGTGATAAAGATGGTTTGAATGAGATTGATTAACTTTTAGTCTTCTCACAAAAATGTCAAAGTATTATTAAGTTGGTTAAAGTTTGATTAAGAAAATATTTTTGAAAATGCATGGACATAAGTCTAAGTTTATTGTGAAAGCGATTCAAGTTTAAAAACAAGAATAATTTTAAAATGAGGGGGGAGATTTTTGAAATTAAAGAAGGTGGGAGGAGATGAAGGGACTATCCTAAAGCGTAAGGTAAAAGCTAGGGAAAAGAGCCATCTAACCAACAAGAAGCCAACACTTGACATGATGAGTCAATGTAGAATTCCCATCCTTTGGATTGAAACCAAACAATCGAAAATAAAACCTCTTAAGAAAACCAAGCTTCAAATGCATCATGTCTTCATAAAAATTGGGTAGAGTAACAGTTGTATACAAAGGAATTCTCAATCACAGATGAAGCATATAATCAGAATAATCTGCACACAAAAAAAACAATTAACCCAATGTCTTAGGGTAAACCCCAAGAACTCCAGACAAAATAGCAATAGAAGTTACAAGGTCTCAAGGTAGGTCAAGGTCTCTACTTCTAAGTCCAAGAAGTCCATAACTCCGAAGTGCCAAAGATAGTAACCAAATAGTCCAAGTAACATTAAAAAATATTATGGTTCAAGTTGATTATTAGGTATCTTCAAAAAGAAATGCAAAGCTCAAATGATAAAAATAAAAATGACATAAAGATAAATGCTCAAATGAGCAAATATGAAAATAGCATGAAATGAAAATGCTAAAATAAATGGGCTTAAAGTAAAAAGCATAAAATAAAGTAAATTGTTAGAAATTAGAGGTTAGTTGAATGACCATCTTGAAACTTGCATTTGAAAACCCATTAGAAGATTGATAAAATCAAAGCCTCTCAACCACAAGTTTCCTTTGATTTTGTCAAATATATCATTCATTTCAAAATTTCAAGGCAACAATAAATGATCAACGATTTTAACTGATTCACTTAGTTCCAAAATTTATGAAGATTCATTAGAGGATTGATAAGACCAAAGCCTCATAACAATGAACCTCAAGATTATTGGATCAAAGGTTTCAAATTAAACATGCTTGGGCTTGCAAACATAGGTTTGGGCCACAAATGATCATTTCTCAAATCGGGACAAAATTTAGCGTTATGTTAAGTAATCGTAAGTGGACTTATATAGAAGTCGCACCGATTTTGAGGTCGGTCAATAGAAATCTATGTACCATATGTTTAGAGATATTATATGTAAATTATCCTCTAACAACATATAGTACAAGTAAGAAAGAGATAAGATGAAGAAGGAGGGGATACATTTGAATTAAAGATTTTAATTAAACTATCATTAAAATCATTCATCCATTTTGGTGGAGTTAAACTCAACAACCAAGATCCAATGATGTTAATGAAGTTCATGATCAAAAAACACATGGCCAGAATATATAAAAAAATAAATAGCATTTAATGAATAAAATAAAAAGAAAAATGACTTTTAAATTTTTTTTTAAATGAAAATAAAAGGTAAAATAGCAAACCATATTCAAAGTATCAAAGAAAATTTTAAAAAGACCATAGAAAAATCAGAAATGACCTCAAATATTTTTATAAATGTTTTGGTAATTTTTTAAAACATAAAAGTATTTTTAAACTAATTAAAATCACTCAAATAAGTGAGAAAAAGATCAAAAATAGTAGAAGTCAAAATAAAATTCTAGAAAAAAAATTTAGAAAGTCAAAAATAAAGAAAATGATTTTGATGAATTTTTTTACAATTTTAAAATGCCAAGAAGTATTTTTAAAAGAATTAAAATAAGACAAACAATACAAGAAATTATGAAAAATATCAAACATTATAATAAAAAAATTGAAAAATATTCACAAAGTCAGAAATAATTCAAAGTATTTTTAAGAATTTTTTCAGATTTTTTGAGTCAGAAATGAATTTTTTAGGAATTTTTAAAGTTAAAATCAATTAAAATATAAAAATCATAAAATAAAAATAAACCAAAAAAATATAGACCATTGGATCAATGTCAAAACGCGTTAGTAATCAGATCCAAGGGATTTGGCGCACTGTGTATATCATGGTCATTAGTAAATAAACCACTGGATTAAATATTTAAAACAGATTTGAAAAATGCGTGGCAAATTCTCATTGGTTGAAGACACCAGTGTGGTAGTCTTCAAACTCCAGCCAACCTCAAAACTAGGTTCCTCAAATTGTAAAATTAGAGGTTCAAACTAATTCCATTCTCTTCGTCTCATCAAGATGAAGACAACTGTACCCTCGCGAAAATTTTATATAAGTTGTAGCTCAGTCGATTTGAAGAAAACCAGAAGAAAAAATTTGAATAGGGATTTGAAAATTAATGATCAAAACTCACTTCCATTTGAAAACAAATGATGCGACTAGTATCAGAATGGTGAAAGTTTCATTGTGGTAATAAATTTTGAGAGAATTGATGAAGAGATCTACCTATTGAAGTTCAAATTCAGAGCTCTGAAACTTTACTTGGCTAGCACGATTTAGGATGCTTTAGGGCTTGGTTCTTCTTATGTTAGCTTCAGTGAAGTTCAAGGATGAAGAATTGACAAAGGAAATGGATTGAGGAAGGCTGTAAAACAGAATTCGAAGTTGCAAAAATATGGGTTAGGGAAATAGTTGGGCAGGGTGATTATGGTTGTTCAAGCTTGAGGAAATGAATGGAATATATCCCTCTATTTATAGAAGAGTGAATGATGAAAAGAATTGGGAGAAATAGTGAGGTTTGGAGGGAAAACGAGTGAAGCCCGAAAATGAAAAATATGTGACTTGCTTAGCATCAAAACTCACTCAAATTTTGCGTTTCAAGGCTCTAATCCACTTTGGCAAGTTGGTTAAACATGGTTAGATCAAAAACGCGCGCTAATTTGGTGTTTAGAAGTTGGATTATGGATTTCAAATTCTGACTTTGGAGAAAACTTCAGTTTCAAGGTACCATCTTTGAATCCATGGTGTTCATAGCTCAAAGGGTCTTCTGGCATGATTCTTGAAGCATTTTAAAGATAAGGTCACAATCTTTACAATGTGAAAAGAATGAGACCAAATGGATGCTTGAGCTAGGAGTTGTGATGAGTCAAAGTTGAGAAAAAGATGCTAACTTTTTGTACTTAGAAAAATTCTAAGTTTTTCTTCAAAAATGATCTATAATGTTTTGGATTCATATAAGTTCTTCCTCAAAAATTTAGCTTTGATCAATGATGCTAGCTTTAAGTAGACACTGCAAAGAGAATTGTGAAACTTGAATCACTAAAAAATACCAAGTGTTGAAAAAGTTATGGTCTTGTGAAGTTGGTGAAAATTCATGAGATGACCTATAATCTTTTACATTCTTATGGCATCTTCCATCCATTTTCAAGCTTTTCACATAAAAGAAGAGTTTAATTTCACATCCTTAAGATTATTATGGAAAAATAATGGGCTCAAGGAGATAAAAGTTTACCAAGTTATGATCTTTTGAAGTCACCTAAGGGAATTTGATGGCATATCTAGAGGACTTGTAATCTTTCTTCATCATTAGGCATCTTACACATAAGATTTTCTTGAAAATTTTGAAGTGATTGTTTGATAACTATTTAAAGAGAATCATGTCTTTGGAATCACTCAAAAATACCAAAATATGAGCAATATATAGCCCTTAGAAGTTCAAAACCCTAGCTCCTAGAGCACCAAAATGACTTGGAAACCCCTTTCAATTTTGACAAGCTTTCTTTCACAATAACTTTTGCCATGTGAATAGAAGTTGTTATGCATCATAATAATAATCCATATCAATAAAAACTAACTCCAAATATTAAGAATTGAGAGAGTTATGCACTTGTGACCAAGAAATCAAGAACTTGTCCAATTAGGTCAAACTTCTTCAATCAACTCTTGCATCTTTTGATTTTATTTGACAAATTGAGGCATGATAAATCATAGTAGACCTTGTCATGATATTAATTCAAAGTATATTCAATTATGAAGCTTGAATCTCAATGAAACTTTATTGAAGAAGGCATGGAAATAAACTCATGAACCTATAAATCAAATTGATGAAATGTGTTGTGCCCTTACCTATAATGTCATCAATTAGAGCAAACATTCATTGTACTTGTTAGTTTAAAATTTAATCAATACAAAACAAATATGATCACAATATACATATCAAGGTGTTTGGTAATTCCTCATGAGCAAACCTAAAGATAGAGGGAAGAACCAAACTCAATTGTGAACTTGATATGATTGAGTTAATATGAGATGATAGAGGAATCTTAGGGGGGAATTGGGGTACAACAGTGATGATAAATTCTCCTTCACACTACAACATCATAATAGGAAGATCGACTTTCAATGCTTTAGAGGTTTATTATTAATGTTCTATATGACCATGAAGTACCCATTGATCAACAAACGAGTTCAAGTAATAAAGGGAAACCAGAAGTTAGCAAGGCAGTGCCACAGAGATAACTTGAAGTTAAAGAAGAAAATCAATAAGGAGCCCATCCCAGACGCACAGAAAATCCATTATATGGACCTAGATTATCGTGGAGACCCCTTAGAAGATAGTCTAACCCCATGGAGGAACTAAAGATTGTTCGGATAGGCCCCGAAGAATATAAAACTACCCAGATTGGGATGGCACTTCTAGAAGACGAATAAATTGAGATTGTGCGGCTGTTGTGGGAGAATGTAGATTTATTTTCCCGGGTGCCGGCAGATATGTCTGAGATAGACCTAAATATGGTTTTCCATCAGTTGTCCATAAAGCTTGAATTAAACCCCTTTTCCTAGATGAAGTGAAAGTAAGGAGAATAAAAAAGGTCGATTGTGGCAAAAAAAGGTAAAAAAAAGTTATTGGGGGAGGCATTTATCAAAGAAATCACGTGTTTCACATGGTTGGCTAACATAGTGATGGGAAATAAGAACTTAGGAAAGGGGTGAATGTGTGTAGATTTCGTGAACCTCAACAAGCCATGCTCTGATGATCCTTACCCATTACCCAACATTATGAGGCTCATAGATGGTGCGTCGGGTTTCAAGACAATGTGTTTTGCGATCAGATAGGTCGGAACCTTGAGGTGTACGTCGATGACATGGTGATTAAAACCCCGAATAAAGGGATGCATTATGAATATTTTAAGGAAACATTGCCTTCAGTGAGAAGATACAATATGCTTCTAAATCCAAACAAATGCTTGTTTGGGGTGTAGGCGAGAAATGTTTTGGGTTTCATGTTAACCATGCGAGGAATAGAGGAAAGTTGAGATAAGTGTCAGGTAATCATTAACATGAGAAATCCAACCTATGTGAAAGAAGTACAACAATTGACTGGAAGGATTGCATCACTCTCTAGATTCTTGTCATATACAGGTGACAAATCTATCCACTTCTTCACAACACTGTAGAAATCATAAAGCTTTCAGTGGACAAAAATCGTGAGAAAGCTTTTCAAGAGTTAAATAGTTTCCTATAAGCTCCTCCCATCCTTATTGTTCCAAGGAAGAATCACCGTTAATTATATATTTATGTGTCACTAAGAAAGCTCTAAGCTCAGTCCTTTTTGAAGAGGGCAAAGAAAGAGAAAGGCAAGTCTACTTCGTCAGCAAAGTCTTAAAAGGGGTTGAGTTACGCTATCAAAAGATAGAATAATTGGCCTTGTCGATTTTATTACGACGATGAAACTAAAACCTTATTTCTAGGGACACTGCATCATTGTTAAGAAGAACAACATGGTCAAGAAAGTACTAAAAAAGCTAAATCTTATAGGCACAATGGTGGCATGGTCGATAGAGTTGCCCATAAGTAGTATTAAGTCACAATCCCTGGCATATTTCTTGGCCGAGTTCAGTATTCCAGTTGAGGTAAAATCCCCGTGCCTTTGATTCTTATCGAGGGACATGTCTTCTAACCTAAAAGGAAGTAAAACATGAATCATGTTGGAGGGACCCAATCAAGTACTCTTGAAACAGTCATTATGTTACAATTTTCAAACCAACAATAACCATGTGGAGGACGAAGCTTTTATAGCAGGAATGAAGTTAGACCGTGAGGTAGGAGCCACTCACCTCAAGGCCAGAAGCGGTTCTCAATAGGTCATTAACTAGGTGAGTGGGGGTTATCAAACAAATTAGTCTTTATGGGCCAAATGTCTACAATAGATCCATGGCAAAGGATTTCAAGATTTTCGAGTTAGTACATGTACCATGTCTACATTCAAAATCTTAATATATTAGATATATGAGTCACATATTTTCATGTATTTGACATTTATCTCATTCATAGTCGATGTGAGACATTCATGTGTAACCCTTTAATCATAATGAAAAAATAACAAAATTTCTATTTTTTTAATGAAATAACTAGTAAAAAATAAAAATTAATCATAAAACAAATATAATATTAAACTTTACAATAAACATTACTTTTAAAATGAATTTATATGTGTATTATGTAAAGGAAAAAAGAAACAAATATAAAATATTTATTTAAAAAGTATTTTAGTGATTTGATCGGGACGAAATCGCCATGATACGAGAGGTATAATGCCTACTTCGAGTTCCTACTTGAATCACCGTCTACGGATTCAAATTGACATGTTTAGAAAGAAAATTCCTACACTTGATTTTTAGAAATTTTGTTATGGTTTGAAAGAGAGAAAAAAAAACAATTCTTTGAACTTTTATTTTTATTTTGTGCTTGAAGAATGTAAATGTTTTTAAGCATCCTAAAGTAGAGAAATACTCAATTCAAATTCATACTAGCCCTACCACTTGCCACTCTCTTCCCCTACTTCTATCCAATTTTGAATGAGAAATTATTATCCAATATGCACTTTGCAGCCATTAGCTAGCATACCAATAAAACAAGAAACAAAAAATGAAGTTGTAGCCCACACTTCCAAAGTAATATTCAAAATTCAAAGTAACCTCTCTTTGGAATTGAAGCACGAATTTCCTTTATCTCTTTTTCTCCCCTTTAAATTTTCATTGATTCCATTTATCAAGGTTGTCACTTAAACAAGACTAAAAAGTACTACAATATTCTCTTTTCCCTCCATTTATTCTCTTCTTTATGTGCTCTATCCTACTATATAAACCATGCCTATTCTCACATTTCATCATCAATTTATACTCTTGACCCTCTCTCTCTCTCTAATACTTCAACTTACTTTCTTTTCTTGAGGTTAGTCTTTGCTTTTTCATTTCTCACTTTCTTACTCTTTTTTCTTTCACTCTCACCTTATATTTTTTATAGTTTTCAAAACATTTTTATATATTTGTTCTTCTATATAATATGCAAAATTCTAGCTAGGAAGCTATAGTTAGTATACCTAGGACTATATTCATAAACTCTTGTGCATGTTTAAAATAATGACCTAATGGAAAAATATCATTTTTTGTTTTAAACTATGGTTGCAAACACGTGACAATTTATATTGTGAAAAATAGAAATAAAAACGACAAATATAACCTTGATAAATACCACTGACGCATCAAAAATTTTGATGTGACAAACCATGTCACACGAATGTGGACAATTTTATTTGTAACTCCTATATTGATACGATATAGTTAAAGATTTGTCGGATAGAATTGTTATATAAAGTGTATCTTAAGCAGGTATTGTTTTCAATACTTTGTAACGGAATTATATGTTGAATGCAACAGTAATTTGTGGAGAAGTTGTAAACATGAGTAGGCCAGGAGATTGGAACTGCAGGTCATGCCAACACATGAACTTTCAAAGGCGCGAATCGTGTCAAAGATGTGGCGATTCAAAATACGGAGAAAGAGTTGATTATGGATCAGTGTTTGGAGGAATTAGAGGAGGTTCTTCATTTGGTTTAAGTGGTTCAGATGTTCGTCTAGGTGATTGGTATTGTGGTGCTGGAAACTGTGGTGCACACAATTTTGCTAGTCGTTTAAGTTGCTTCAAATGTGGTGCTTTCAAAGATGAATTAGCTGGTGGAGGATATAACAATAGTACTGATATTTTGCTTTCAAGAGGCTTTGGTGGAAGTACTAGACCTGGATGGAAATCGGGTGACTGGATTTGTAACAGGTAACCTCTCTCGCGCACAACATTGAAAGATTTAATATTCAAATGGATGGATAAACTCTGATATCACGTTATATTTTTATATTTGATTTAACCTAGATGATTTTTTTTCCCTCGATTTTTGTCACGACGGAAACATGATTTTTTTTTTTTGGTTTGAACAGATTAGGATGCAATGAGCACAACTTTGCAAGCAGAATGGAATGTTTCAAATGCAGTGCACCAAGAGACACCTACTAGAGAGTATGGAAGATTTCTTTATTAGTTACTATGGGATGTGAAGATTTATGGTGATGATGATGATGATGACGTTAGTTGAAAAGGTGGTTTGAAATGACATGTTATAAGAGAAACCACATTTCTTAGGATCTTGTTTAGATTTCCCTTTAAAAACTATAACAATGTTGTATTGGTGTTTTAAACTATTTTTATTTTCTTTGATCTTTGTGTTAGAGAGTTCATTTATTGTATGGTGCGAGGTTTTGTTGAATGAAGATGAATATCTCTCCTTTATTTTCTCATCAATCACCTACTACTTCCCTATGTGTGACATTTAGAAAATATTTTTAGTAACGTTGAGATTCATTAAACATGTGTTTGTTTTCGAAGTAAAAAAAAAAAAAACGTTTAGCATGAAGCTCCAATTTATATTTTCAAAAAAATTATAGTAAGATGGGACGTGGTATTTTATATTCCGCATACATTCAAATACTCACTAAATCACAATGACAGATGCAATTTTGATTAAAAAAAAATATTTGTAATAATTTTAATAAATTATAATATTATTGTAATATTATTGTCATATTAAGTTATTGGAGATTTTGGTAAGTTAATTACATTTCAATGTGGTAAAAGAAATAATTTATTTTATACGTACAAATAATTTATGAAATTCTATTTAATCTTACTTTAATTTGGATAAATTTTGAATCTTATACAATAACTCGTTTTACACACCATTGGTATTCCATAGCTTATCATTCATCTTATTTTATGAGTTAACCAATACAAAGACAAATATATTGTTGATTAGGATTTTCTATATTTTAAATTTATTTATATATAAATTAAAATTAACAATTACCTTACATTTTAGAACTAAAAAGTAACATCTGTCGCCCCCAAAATATGTTATTTCAACAATTTTATACAAAATTTAAAATAGTGAAAAAGAAATTTTGTACTCCGTATTACATTACAAAATTATCATTTATTAGTGATATAAGAAAAAGAAATTACTTTTAAAAAAAAAACAAGTAGTAAATAGTATAATAGAGAGATGATTATCAATACTTTATTTGTAGTATTACAAAATAAAATATAAAAATATTTTTTTTTACTATAGTCAATTTGAGACGGAGTATTAAATACATATTTCATCAATTCATTACATGTTTATTTCAAACTTTTGTGATTTGAACATTATAATTTATTTTTTAAAAGAAATTAACATATTGACATGAGTCGTGAATTTTGTTGACTTAAAAGTTGATTAGTGATGTATAAAAAAAATGTAATTAGTGAGAGAGGAAAATGACTTATGATATTAACTTTATTATAAAGTAAAAAAAAATTTACTTTCCCTGTATTTGAAGATAATTAAGCTTAAGATAATATCATGTCCATTATAAGTCCTTCCTTTCTTGATTTTCACTGTCTTAGTTATCATATTTGATACAAAAATGACATTGGATTCCTTTCACTGAATGTAAAGTATAGTAGTATAGCTTTAAAAAGAAGTGCATTGTGGATTCAAAAAGATGAACTCAAGAATCAATAACAAAATGTGTTTTTTTAAGTAGGACTCTTTTATTTTCTCCTTTCAGGCAGGCTTTATGTTGGTGAAGGGTCTCCAATTCTTTTAAGGTATGCTTTATGTTGGTGAAGTGTCTCCCAGTTTAGTTTATATACAATATATACATTGCACTTTTTTATTACTATAATTTCGTCATTGTCATTGTTAAAAGATGTCAATGCTTGTTATAAAAATGTTATCCTCTTTAAAACCTTATTAACCTATCAATTCTGAGGGTGAATATATGTGGCTCTTCTTTTCAATATGGGTCATTCTCATTGACCAGACTAGATTTCCTTTTTGTTTTTTGGATTATCAAGTTGGAACACATTTCTTTCTTTTTTTTTTTTTTTTTTTGAAGCCATTTTCTTTTAAGTCACCCAATTTGAATGGAGAAAGTTTACTTTTTTAATAATAAATAGCCTCATAATATAGAGAAACACAAAAATGTAGTCAAGAATGATTTTGGAGATTTTGAAGGATTGAGATCAATTTTTCATTTTTTTCCCCCATATTGCCATAATATTCTCAAAACTAAAAATATATTTTCCAATATTGACATCATATTTTCAAAATAAAAAATTATATATAATAAGTATTCGGTTATCCATAACAATAGGATATAGAAGTTAACTGGTGCAAGAATAACCATAAACATATACTTTTCTTGTAGCAAACCATTATCCCCAAAACTAAATAAGTTTTTTAATGATATGATTTTTGGATCATTAAAAATAAATAATATAACTCCACGAGGAAGTTAATATGAGAATGGAGAAATAGACCAAGATGGTTAAAAGAAACACCAAATAATGATGCAAAGCAAAAGTTAGCATTATAAAGAAGCAAGGGAATGGATGAAGAAGTAATCAAAAGACGAAATATTGTTAAGAAAATTACTTTGGATATGAAATACAACAGCGGTAGTGTGTTACAAAGTTTTGTGTAGAATGCACATAACAGAAGCCAGTGGTTACTCATATATAGCAATGTAGAATTCTTTAAATACTGAATATCTCAGTGTACCCAAGATCCTAAGCTCAATTGGTAGATTGCATCAAGCATTTTTTGAGAGGGCTTGAAATAAGCTTATTACTTTGATCCAGACACCTCACAAATTTGGATAAAAATAAAATGCATTTTGCAGTTTTTTATTTATAGAAATCCATCTCCATAAATCCTACTTGTAAATAAGTATAAAATAAAACATTAACGCAACTTGTATCCAAAGTTTCAAATGTTCTAATAGTTCACAATTTATAATTAACAATAGTAAACAATTCTAATGCCAAATTACAAAACTCGTTTTTATCAAAGCTGCGTAACAATTATCTGAATAGAATCAGCAAACTCGGGCAAACAGTTCTAGTCAGCCTCTTAAAAAATAGTTAACAATTTATAATTAACAATAGTAAACAATTCTAACGCCAAATTACAAAACTCATTTTTATCAAAGCTGCTTAACAATTATCTGAATAGAATCAGCAAACTCGGGCAAACAGTTCTAGTCAGCCTCTTAAAACATCTACTGCTGCACGCCAACGTCACTTAAACTTTCCACTGAGAACAGAACATAACCTTCTTGAACGCTGACAACAAATCAAACAACAAAAGCTCAGGAGAATGACAAAAGTAATTTTACAATCAATTATCTACAATTTTAAAGATGTAAAATCTTAATTACATAAATATAATGAACAACAAGAAGTCTGTTTAAACTGCACTCGTATATGATTCTAACCTGGTTTTCATCAATAAACTGAAGTCTAAGATGCATATGAATAGATTGTCCGAGATAATATGTGCTTCAATTAATAGCATGTCCACTGATAAACAAGGCGGCTTGTCTGAACTACCCGGCCCAAAAGCCAACAATTAAGCAAACCCTAATTCATTTTGTGAATATGAAATGCTTCCTATAATAGTATTATGCATTTCAGTGTTTAATCTCAGAGTGTAGTCAATTGCACCAGTCCAGATCCATAACCAAATATGAAATAAAGGGAATGTCTAGGTTAACATAGGATAAGTGTGCTAAAAGGTGTTTCCATTAGCTCTTCCAAACATTACAATGAGTGCTTTTGCTGGTAGATAAGTTCAAATTAGCCGTGTTCATAAGTCAATCCAAATGTAGCCCTAGTTTGTAAAGTTAGCCGACTTTTTTCTATTCCGAGTTTCCATCTTAGGTTAGGATAATTTTAAATGAGTGGAGAGGGAGAAAGGGAGAAATCCTATGTAACTTTGCAGTCTGAGTTTCCATCTTAGGTTAGGATAAGTTGCAATGAGAGGAGAGGGAAAAAAGAGAGAAATCCTAAGTAACTTTGCATTTCTCAAGAGACACTCCAGAATTTTATGGATTCTGCTACCTGACAAACTATGCTACACTATCAAGAAATCAGTATACACAATTCATGCAATCCTTATTTGGTTCTCACAACAGAGTCAGAAGAATAACCCAAACTTCTAAAACCTGCCATCATCCTGAAAGCTACATAACTTCTAGATTAAGAGCTCATTCATTTCAACTTTTTTACATGAAAAAACACATTTTAAAATTTTTAGGTGGTTTGTAAAAACTTTGGCACGTGTGAAGTAATAAGAAAAATATTCAAACCGATATTCTTTTGCATTACGCTATTTAGTACAAAATTTTACAAATAGCCGCTATAGGTTGAATTTGAACAAACAACTATTTTCAGCAATCTGCGATTGACAACACTGACTCAAATAGTATTGATGAATGAACTCTAAAGGGTTTAGCTTTGGCACTCTTTTTTCAAATTGGGTTCTTCCAGCAGGTAGCTATTTGTAGGAGGAGCAATCTTGGATCTGATAAAACCAGGAAGAATGGGACTTTTTGGAAAATTACCTATATGGAGTCTGATTAGAGAACTCGTCAAGGGAAAATCTGGTTTCACTCTTGCAAAGGGTATCCAGATCTATCTAACCATTTTTAATGCTCTAGTCTACGCATTCTTTTCCATTAGAAAGGGATGTTAGAGAGATAAGCATTCTTTTCCTTTAAACATTCTTTTCCTTTAAACATTCTAGTCTAAGCATTCTTTTCCTTTAAACTAAAGCATGTTGGGAAGGCAAATCATTTCTAAATGAACGGTAAATTGAGATTGGCATATGCATACACATCCATGGTGTAACATTGTAACATGCTAGGATGCTTAAATCTTGCATGAGTGCATGAGAGGTATGTGGGAAATGGTAGGTATTGTTTTAATAGAAAAGAAAATATAGTCAAATTGATTTCACATACGCTATAAGTAGCTAAAATAAACTATCCTCTTGAGCTTAGTGAAATTAAGCTGAAAACAACTTACACATGTCATAAGATGTTTCAATTAGCACTTCCAAACATTACAAGTGCTTATGCTAGTAGATAAGTTCAAACTAGAAATTCATAATTCAATACAAATGCAGCCCTAGTTTGTAAATTTAGCCTACACTTTTCTATTCTGAGTTTCCTTGAGGATAACTTGTAATGAGAGGAGGGAGAAATCAAACGTAACTTTGCAGTACTCAAGAGACACTCCAGAATTATATGGATTCTCCTAACTGACAATTATGCTACACTATCAAGGATTCAGTGCAGACAATTCATGCAATCCACATTTGGATCAGAAGAATAACCCAAACTTGTACAACCTGCCATCATCCTAAAAGCAACATAACTTCGACTAACAGCTCATTCATTTCAACTTATTTACATGGAAATAACTACTTTTTAAAATTTTTAGCCGTTTGTAAAAACATTAGATAAAAAATCAGCATCTGAAAACAAAATCAAATCTTGAATTATGTTGAGATGCTATTTGAGTAGTTTCTTGAAAAAAGCTGTAATTGTAACTACCTTTCAAAATAAATTGTTTTTATCACTGTAACCAAACAAAAAAAAAAAAAAAACTTCTGCTAAGGTAACATACTAACATCTCTGAACAACATTTTTACAGAACTTTGAATATAAATACTTCTTTCAAAAGCTTTTAAGCAAATGGAACTTTAGCTTATGCAGTTTAAAATTTATAGTATCATGAAGTGGGAAGATTTCTGTTTCCTAGTGGTATTCATATTTTCCATACATTTGTAAAAACGTGTTACAGGCTCAAAGCTTTCAAACTAAGTTGACTTCTAATGCTATAACTGTGTAAGTTTAACAAAATCTGGACATATGCAGTAAATCAAGTTTACTATATTCTCATAGCAATAGCATGTCTATACTCTATATAACTTCACTTGACACATGTGAATTAATAAGAAAAAGATTCAAAAGGCAAAATGCCAAAAATGCAGGTCTTGCATGAGAAAACAGTTCTAGAGTCTAGAGTGATTTTAAAAATGATAATCCTCTACCACAACTCGTCCTTTCAGTAGGTAACCCATTTAAGTATTCAGGTATGCACCCTAAAAACCCAATTTTAATTCCATACTTGAAGTCAGGTATCATAGTTTGGGTTTACATTTCATTTCAAAAAGAAATCCCCATAGAAAAAACAACAGAAAAAGAGTGAGTCGAAGTTCTGGATAGTAAATTAACTGTAAGAGTCAGGTATCATAGTTTTGGTTTACATTTTATTTCAAAAAGAAATCCTCATAGAAAAACAAAGGAAAAAGAGTATGTCGAAGAAGTTCCTTCTATATGCAAAGAACTCTCTCTAAAAAGCTTGAAGCGTTGAACATCTCGGTTTCATTTTCATCTTGAAGCCTTGCCTGTGTTTTTTTTATTAGGTTAAGGTTCACAAACACTTCTATTTATCATGAGAAAATGATTTTGATTGGTGTTGGTAGATCAATGTTCACAAAAAGTTTTACTTAAATGGTCTATCACTATATATAATTTCAAATAGAACATTGCAACTTTGCTAGACCAAGTATCATGATTGGTGACCTACAGTATCATGATTGGAAAAATAGTTGAAAACTTATAAAATGGTAATCTAGTAAGCAAACATGGTTAAGGGGAAAAAAGTTGAATGTTTGGTTGTTATAAATCAAAATTTATCTTGCACAAAGCAAGTTTGACCAAGAAATGAAGCTGGCAAATTTCACTAAGTTTCACTACAAATCTGCTTATAAGAAAAACATCTCAATATGAATTATTTAACCTCAAAGTAAACTTTAGCCTAAATTAATTGTATCACATCAAGCTCAAACAAAATCAGGTTTACCAAATGCTCACCTAAACACGCATATCTAATATGATTTTAAGGTGATGCACTATCAGTGCAAACCAATTTTATACATGCATCCAATGAGAATTCATTATTCTAAGTTCTAAGAATCTACTCTTGTAACTGAATCTTAAAATTAACAATATGAAGTGACAAAATTATAGGTTCTCATGATGTCAAGTTAGTACATGGAATACCCTTCATCATTATCCATAACTCATTTTGATTCAAGAACTTTTGCACCGTTATAATGGAAAATTAAGAAACAAATGCAACAAAGAAAGAACAAACAAAGCTCAATACCTTATCGAGTAGGAATCATGCCGGTTTTCCTAGCATAAGCAAAGATACCACCAGCCTCAATAACCGGACCAGCATCTCCAATCGGCTTCAACTGATACTCCTTCCCAGTCGTATGATTAATCAAACGATTCTCCTCAAGCTCAACCGTCACCACATCTCCCGTATGACACTCCTCACACAACCTCGTCTCTGACTCCAACGGATACACCTCACCAGTAGCCACCGAGTTTCTGAAAAAGATCCTCGCGTACGATTCAGCCACAACAGCAGCCGCACCGGAAGCCCCTAACGCAACCGGCGCGTGCTCACGGGAGGATCCGCAACCAAAATTAGCGCCGCCGATGACGATGGAGTATTTGGTTTTCGTCTCGCCAGGTTCGATGAACCGGACGGTGTATGAATCGGGGAGTCCGATTAGGGCGAAGGAACCGAGCTTCTCGTACTCGTCGGGCTTGGAAGGGACAAGAGTGAGATGTTCGGCGGGAATGATCTGATCGGTGTCGATGTTGTCGCCGACGACGTAGCAGATGCCATGGAAGGATGAGGCGGCGGTGGTCGTGGTTGCAGGAGAAGGAGGCGCGTGAGCGCGTGCAATTTGGGATGAGGCAGTTATGCTTTTGCAGAAGATGGATTGAGATGAGGGAAATGAGAGGAAGTTAAACGACGACGTAGAGGGAGATGATGATGAGAGAGAAAATGAGAGTTTGTTAGAGGAAACGAAGGTGGGGTTTTGAGGAACGGTTGCAGTTGCGGAGAAAAACGACATCGTTTTTGAGTTTGAAGTTCGAACAGACTCACTCACTGGCTCTGCTTCTCTAGCGTTTATCACTTTTTTTTTGCGGCGCTGTTTTGGTTATTTTGATTTATATACTTCACTTAAACGACTACGTTTGGAGGTTTGTTTTGGTAGCAGCCATTATAGGTTCCGTGTTCTTTCTTTTTTGTTATTTTTTATTTTTATTTTAATATAATTTTTAAAAAATTGTGATATACCAGTCAAAAATAATTATGTGGTAATTTTTTGAAAAGATTTATTATTCCCAAGTTGTTAATAGGATTGTAATTTATGTTTCATAAAAATAATTTTTTTCAAACAAAATTATTTTTTCTTAGAAAAAAACACGTATTATAATTAGAGTTGACAAAACGGGTTCGGTCTGTTTGGCATGTTCGTTTTACGAGTATTTTATGTAGAACAAGTTAAGAATTTAGACTTTCACTCTCTAATGTGACTGTCCCGTTCCGTCTCGTTTTCTTTGCGGGCTTTTGCGGGCATGATTATTAGCATAAAATTTTATATTTTAAAATCTAAAAGATGCAACGTCGACAGGCTTTTCTCATCTCACACTCACTTTTTTGCGGGACAGACCTAAGTTTTAAGCTCTCATCCTCAACTATGTCTATCCCGCCCCGCCCCATTTTTTTTACAGACTTTTGCAGAAAGGACCTAAATGGGTCAGACATGCCCGCTTACCACCCTTAATCATAATAATGGGATTTTTTTTTAAAATAACCACTTTTTAAAAAAAATTCCAAATAACCATTTTTTTAAAAAATTTATCAAAATAACCACTTTTCAAACAAAAAAATTTCACCACACAGAGAAGTAGCCACTCTGTGTGGCGCATGAATTCAATTTAAAGAGGAGGCGCCACACTATATGGCTTATCCTCCTCTATAAAGTCATGCGGTGTGGCGCATGCATGTGTTTTTGAGAGGAGACACCACCCTCCTTGGCTTGACAGTGTTATTGCAATATTTTTTTAAATAAATTTTAAAAACTAAAAATATTTTATATTAATATTTAATATTACACAACGCATGGATATATTTTTTTTGGACGTCCCCTTAACCTAAGCGGGTCCTCGTATGACATAAACGGCTGCGCCTTTGCCTCGCCCCTTGTCTCACTCCTCTCTGTTGATTTTCCTGAGGTGTTTGTGGTCTGCTCTGACTCGCTTGATTATGAGGTGCTTGATGTGATGGTCCCGGTACATCAGGATCATACATCTCATCGATCATTTCGCGCCCACTGTGTTGTGCTTCCAAAGAGATCGGTGCCCATATTATTGAAGTTTGGTCTTGTTGGTTGGGATATGTGTGGGATGGTGGGATGGTTGATAGTATTGGGATGTTGAATCGTGATGGGAACGAAGCAACGGTTCTTGTGGTGTATGAAATTCGTATGATGGTTGGGTACTTCGATGGTGTGATGTTTGACTGTATGTAGGTTGTGTGGTATGGTAGAAAGGAAATGTATCATATGTGTCTTGGGTGTTATGGTAGGATGAGGATGGTGCATATTATTGGTGGTGGGTCGGTCATGCTTTTGGTATTGTGTTTGTGTGTGTGGCATGAATTGATGACGAGTTTGGTTGAATGAGGTGGTGTATGGTTGTTAGGTTTGAGTGGGTTGACATTGTGGTTGGGTTTGGTATTGTTGAGGTGTTGGTTGTTGGGTTTGGTATTGTTGAGGGATTGGTTGTTGGGGTTGTTGTTGGGCGTATGTTGCAGCTCTTTGGCGTGGGTCAATCAAATAAGTCTCTTGAGACAGAAACAAATTTGTTGAAACCGATGTGTACCATCTCAAATATTGGAGCGTCGGTTTTAAGTCATCTTATAAGATTGGCTCCCTTATGACCAATTCACGTCTATGCCTCCATTGACGACATTAATTTTTAACGAAGTCTCTCAAATCGTTAAATCCCCACTGGTCGTCAACTTTGAGTAGATGCCATTGGCCCAAACATGTTGGGGGTCGGGGATACCCTGTTGCATGCCGAACTATAGCTTCACATGGTCACTGTGGTGCATCTCCACAGTAGTGAACCTGATGAGTGTTGTTTTTGCAGTCCAGACTTCAGCATCAGGAGGGTTAATCTCATGGTCGAGATCTTTATACGGAATCCATACAAACTGTAGAGTAAAAAACGTTATATAAAATATTAAACTTAATTAAACTATTGAATGCATTATATAAAATATGTAAGTTTAATACCTCTTCGGGTCCAACATGATCAATAAGATTTCGGTAGACTATTATTGTGTTTCTAGGGGATTTATTGTAATTCATCCCATGAATAGACCACCTACATAGAAAAAATGGGTAATAAATTAATACACTATATGTCTCGGTATATAATATGTAAAATTTATGGTTTTGTAATCTTACTTTGTAGCAAAGGGGAAGACGAATGGCCTTGTGTTGCAGGGGGCGAGTGTCGGCATTCTCGACCAACACCTTGTCTGGAGCAAAAAGGCGCGAGAATAGAAAGAACAATTATCGTTTGATGCATATTTACACAAGGAACTATACATATGGGCCAAAACAGATAAACCCCAACTATATGTGTTTATTTTATCAAATTGTCTTAACAAGGGTAAATACATGATATTAACAGTATTACTCGTTGTTTCAAGAAATAAAAAATGGTCAAATAATATCATCATGTAACACCGAGCTTTCACAATTTTTTCTTGCTCGGTAGAGTTTTCAGTTATTACGAGACTACTATGATATTATCTAAGAAGATGGAGATTAATACCTTGGCCTCTTGACCCTTGTTCAAATAAAGAGACTCCCAAAAGTTTCTCGCATATGGCGTTGTCTTGGTTGAATCGATCATTGAGAGCCTTACCGTCGATCGGTAGACCAAATAACATGTACACGTCCTCTAGTGTGACTGTATATTTACCACATGGAAGATGAAAGGTGTGAGTTTCGGGTCTCCATCTCTCCACTAATGCGAGAATAATTTTATAGTCAACATGGTAATTGACTATGTTGAGTAATAGACCAAAACCGGCATGTCGTAAGTACGGTTCAATTTGAACATCGTAAGGGACATACTCATGGACACGATAATGAAATCTTTTGACATCCTATTAAAAACATGAATTACGTATAAGAAATACAAGATTTACGTATAGCAATCATAAGAATTAAGGAACAATAAATTGTCGGCAAAAAATAGGTATTGAGGAAAATACACTTACAAAGGTTTCAATATTGTTCGGAGTTCCTCTATGTTGATCACCCATGGTCAAGAGAGACATTTTTTCTTAATTACTCTTGTGTTGTTGTTGAGACTTCAAGAAAGAAATAGTGTATGAGTTATGATTGTGATGAAAATATAGGGTGAATGTTACATGTATTTATAGGAAAATCTTGAAGAATACTTTACATGCAACTTATACACATAGGCGCCACACTAGGTGGTGCATGCTCTTCCTTATTGCACATAGGCGCCACACTAGGTGGCGCATGCTCTTCCTTATTGTACATAGGCGCCATTCAACATGGCTTATTGCTTTTTGCATGCATGCAAACCTGCAACGTGGCAGAGATTATATGGCATGCATGCAAGTTTTGTTGTTCAATGACAAGTCACCCTAGATGGCGCATGCATGTAAAAAGAGGAGGATAAGACACCTAGGGTGGCGCGTGCATGAGAAAATAGAAAATAGGAGGATAAGCCACCTAGGGTGGCGCATGCATGATAAAATAGGAGGATAAGCCACCTAGGGTGGCACATGCATGCAGAATATCAGTCTATTTAATCGTCTGTGTAGGTGTTGGCTCCTAAATTCGACACCCTTGTTTTTATTAATATCAGTCATTAAAGCTGAAGGATGTTTTCGACCAGCTGGGTCTGTCGAAATGCCCATCAGAAGATGGCAATGTACTTAGATGATTTCTTCCAAGGGAGAATTTGGTTGCCTTCGATGTCGAAGGTGTGGCTCGTCGAAGATGCCTCTCGACGAAGGTGTTCGATTGCTCAGAGTGGGATGGTTTGAAATTCAAGTGTTTGGAGGGAAAACGGTTCCCAGCGGTTACCAAGTGCAATGTGCAAAGATCTGGAGCGTCGAATGCTGAGAACGTGCCAAGTGGAGTCATCTCGAAGCAGTGTAACTGCCCGACGGTTACTTGGGATGTTTTAGTATAAATATTAGTAGTTCACGCAGTTTTTCGCGTGTGTTCACAATTATATACAAGTCACTCATATAGATTCGAGTACCCAGCGTGTGAGAAAGAATTGTTGAGAATGTATGTGTGAAACACCACTTTTATTAATCAAAGTCATTTATTTTCCAGAAACTTTACTTGCTTTCTCCTTTACTTTTCCTGTCGAAAACCTTTATTTCAAGCCTTCCTTTATTTTATCAAGTTCTCTTCTTCATGCAATTTACATAAAGCTTCTTTATTTTCTTGTCATTTAACCATTGTCAAACTTAATCAAAACCCCAAAATCAACCATGTCTTAGGATCAATCTGATCGATCCTGCGAGTAACCAAATAAGTAACCATTTGGAAGATCAGCGGTTGTTTACCAAAACCCACGGTAAACAAATTGGCACACCTGGTGGGACCGTGTGTTGATTTTGAAGTTTAATCTTTTTACATAAAATATCATCTTTTTCGAGGAGTATTGTATGTTATTGAGAAGTGGTAAAATATACACTAACAATACCAATACTGCCAGAAGAAGAGAAGAGATGGTGAATCCGCCAAACAATAACGAAATCCCACAAACGAATGTGGGAGCAACGGTTATCCCAACCGTAAGTGAAGTGATAACCGCTGGTTCAACACCAGCAGTAACGATCACAACGACGGGGCCATTACCTCCGTTCACTGGCCCCAGAGTGCCTTTGGGAACTCCCCCACCAAGGGGAAATCTGGGCACAAGGCCTTATGTTCCCCCAGGATTTATGACAGGCGGTCATAATCGAGAACCACTCTATGGCATGCCAACGTCTGATTTGGCTAGCCTAACGAACGCAGCGTCCACTTTTTCAGACCCTTTAGTGAGTGCCTCTTCGCCACTCCAAGGTTCTGGAGTAGGTATGGCGAATAGAAATAGGACCCAACTCTTAGGAGGAACGTCCCAAGTAGCACATGGCCTTACAAATGCCTCGACAGCAGTCTTAAGGCAACAAATGGACGAAAGCAACCATGATATGGTTCAAATGCTGGCACAAACTTTAAGTACAGTGCTGAATCCTCTAATACAAAACACCACCCAATCGAATCAGCAGATGACAGCGCAAATGACGCGTTTGGCTGATTTCTTTGGGGTACCCCAAGCTATTCGACAGCCCCAAAGGGCGCCAATAAGGGGAAACCAAGGTATATTTTTAGAGGAAGAAACCACTATCAACCAAGGCCAGCAGCCTGTCGAAGAAAACCTTAGGGCACGATTGGACCAGCCTGTCGAAGAACCTAGGGTTATAACCCCAGAGGTAAGGTTAGTTAACAGAAACCAAAATGCTGACGAAGTGGTTCAGCATATCCAATACCAAAACATGGGTTTGGAAAATAATCTGGCAGGCATGATCGAAAGAATCATGACTCAAAATGGGATGAATATGGGCTTTCGTAGGCCCAACTTCACATCCCCACTGTCAGAATACGTGTTACAAACAGACTTACCTCCTAGATGTAAAGTCCCTAAGTTCACTAAATTCTCTGGGGACACGACAGAATCTACTATCGAACATGTGGCGAGATACTTAATCGAAGCGGGAGATATTTCAAATAACGAAAACCTGAGGATTAAGTACTTCCCAAGTTCTTTAACAAAGAACGCATTCACTTGGTTTACAACTCTTCCCCCCAATTAGATCCATCATTGGACCCAGTTGGAGAGATTATTCCATGAGCAATTCTACATGGGGCAAACCAAGATAAGCCTGAAAGAATTGGCCAGTGTAAAGAGACGTTTCACTGAACCTATAGACGAATATCTAAATAGGTTTAGGTTGCTCAAAGCGAGATGTTTTACACAAGTGCCAGAACATGAGTTAGTCGAAATAGCCGCAGGAGGCTTAGATTATTCCATTAGGAAGAAGTTAGACACTCAATACCTGAGAGACATGGCCCAATTGGCCGATAGAGTTCGACAGGTCGAACGCCTTAAAGCTGAGAAAGCCAAGGCAACGAAAGCTCATAAAAGAGAGAGGATAGCGTATGTTGAGATGGATGACGAAGATCCAGAAACCTTCGACGAAACTATAACTGTCGAAGAAGGCGAAGTCGATTTAGCGGAACTAAAACAAGGACCACCATATTCTTGCAAACTGTTAGTCCCCTCAAGTGGAAAAAATCCCACTGGTCCAGAAAGGACCAACGATAGATTCCCCAAAAAGACTTATAGTTTTGATATTACAAAATGTGATAAAATCTTTGACTTGCTTGTAAAAGATGGCCAAATGATAATACCCCCAGGGGTAAAAGTGCCTCCTCTTGATCAAAGAAAGAAGAGAGGCTTTTGTAAATATCATAATTTTCTGGGCCATAAAACGTCTCAATGTTTTCTTTTCAGGAATCTTGTGCAAGACGCTATCGAAGAAGGGAGGTTGAAGTTTGCTGACAAGACCCCCATGACTGTGGACTCTAACCCGTTGCAGGCTGAAGCCCATTATGCTGAACCTTCAGAGGTGAACGTGATCGAGGCATCCAGAAGCCAGT
This sequence comes from Vicia faba, assembly GCA_948472305.1. Classification (NCBI taxonomy): domain Eukaryota; kingdom Viridiplantae; phylum Streptophyta; class Magnoliopsida; order Fabales; family Fabaceae; genus Vicia; species Vicia faba. The sequence goes on from OX451737.1 coordinate 1,651,058,043, forward strand.
CGAAGAGGCCAGGGATCACAATGGTCGAAGTCTCAAAGGACCATGTCAACATGCCAATCTTTGGCAGTTTTTCTGGGAATCTATCTAGAAAGACAATTGAAGCGGTTCAGAAAGTGGTCGAAAGCCCAAAGCTGGAGACAGTTGGAGCCCAAAAACCTGGAACAAAACCCAGTTCTCACTTGGCTGTAGTTCAAGGCCAGACGGAGGACTTGGAGATTCAAATGAAGCAGTTGACTCTTGCCAACAAAGATACCATGAATGTCAACATGGTCGAAGTCTCTGAATCAAAAGCATCAGAGGAGGCCATGAGGAAAGAACAAGCTAACAAAACTGCTTTCCCTCGGGAAAATGAAAATCTGGCAGATTTCCTACAAAGATGCCAGAAAAAGAAGTCAGAGGTGATGCTGTGTCCCAGATGCAGTTCGATCTTCGACAAAAAAGCTGCTGAACATATTCAAGGTGTAAGAGCAGCAAATAAAAGAAGGGAAAGTTTTGATCTTCGACATGATCCCATAAGAGCCTCCCAAAGAGGTTCAAACCAAGAAAAGAGGCCACTGACTTTCAGGCCTCCAACTAATGTGCCAGTAGATACATGGTACAAAACATCTGGTCGAAAGAGGCCAAGCGAGGAAAGGTGGCACTCCTTCGATGTGCCAAGAGGTTCATCTTTAACACATAAGAAAGAGCCTCAGGTTGCTGCCCCTAAAGTGACACAGGTGTCAAGCAACTACAAAGGGAAAAATCCCATGTCTCGATCTCAATGGAGGAGATACCAGAGGCGACGAAAAGCTGAGAGGGAGGCTGCTAATGAACCAAAGGCAGAAACCAGTTCAAATGTTCCTCAAAGAAAGCAAAGGAAACCTATGGAAAGAGAACCAGTAACCAATAGGCTAGTTTGGCCTAACCAAGGTGAAGTTGATGACGAAGATGGTTCTGAGTCTGATGACACTTTGGACATCATGGTGAATATAGTCTCAGTGCTGCCCAGAGAGTTCAACTGCCAGGTGGAGGTCGAAATAAGTGATTGGGAAATGGAGCAAGAAATGGCCAAACATAGGCCAGTGTGCTATTTCGTCATGGATAATGGCACTACTGAGGAGCAAAATGGGTTCTTCGAACCACCTACAGAGGCGATGAAAAATCATCTCAAGCCTTTATTTATAAGGGCTAAACTCAAAGAAACCACAGTAAATAAAATCTTGGTGGATTGTGGGGCAACCATCAACATTATTCCTCACTTTATGCTAAGGAAAATAGGCAAAAGTGATGAGAATATCAAGCCTCACAACATGGTCCTGTCGAATTATGAGGGTGGCATAGGGACCACAATGGGTGTGATCCAATTGGATATCAAGGTGGGATCTATCCTTCGACCAACTATGTTTATGGTCATATCGGCCAAACCTAACTATAATCTTTTGTTGGGCCGTGAATGGATTCATGGTGTTGGAGTTGTACCATCATCAATGCACCAGAGGTTGCTGCTATGGCGTCCTGATGGGATGGTCGAAAACATAGAAGCAGACCAAAGCTATTACCTGGGCGAAGTGAATCACCTAGCGCTGGCCGACTTCGACAAAAACTTGGCTCACATTGGGCCATGCCCAACACCTGACTTCGACTTGGCGCCAGCGCCAAATACTTTTTGTTCCCTATACCTGCACCCTGAGCATGGCTTTCAATGGGACAGAGAAGACTTGTCCCACATAGACTTCAGTGGGTTAACTGACATCCAACCAACTGGTTGGGGAAGTGAATTCAGTGATAATGACTGAGTCACAATCATTGAAGCGAATTTCGGCTTACGTAGCCGAAACAAAGATGATAACGACTCTCAAAGCCGAAGTAAAATACATGGCCACACAGGCCAATGATCAACAGTTATCTTCTACAGGTCCTGGAAAGGACTTCGATCCAGAACCTCCTGATATCATGCCAGAAGGGATGCAGGAACAGAGGCTCGACGCCATCTATGACGATGAGCCTTTGGGCTTCGAAAAGGACCCCTTGGCGAACAACATCAAAATGTTAGCGCAAGATCCTTTAGAAGAAATCAACTTGGGCGAAGGGTCAGAGAAAAAGCCAACTTACATCAGCGTATAAATTGACCCAGAACTTAGGTTGGAAGTAATCCATTTGTTGAAAGAGTTCAAGGACTGTTTTACATGGGATTACGACGAAATGCATGGTCTCGACAGAGGATTGGTGGAACTTCAGTTGCCAATCAAACCTGGGAAGAAGCCAATCAAGCAAAGTCCAAGACGCTTCGCTCCAGAGATACTGTCGGAGATCAAAACGGAAGTCGAAAGACTGCTGAAGTGCAAATTCATACGTGTTACGAGGTACGTCGAATGGATTGCAAACATTGTGCCAGTAATTAAGAAAAATGGTACATTGAGGGTGTGCATAGATTTCAGAGATTTGAATGCTGCTACACCCAAAGATGAATATCCTATGCATGTGGCGGAGATGCTAGTCGATTCTGCCGCTGGCTATGAATACCTGAGTATGCTCGATGGTTATTCAGGATATAATCAAATATTCATTGCTGAAGAGGATGTGTCGAAAACAGCTTTTCGATGCCCTGGGGCTTTAGGCACTTACGAATGGGTAGTGATGCCTTTTGGCCTAAAGAACGCTGGGGCAACATACCAGCGAGCAATGAATTTTATCTTCCATGATTTTATTAACACCTTTATGCAAGTATATATTGATGACATTGTTATAAAATCTGTTTCCAGGAAGAACCATATAGACCACCTTCGACAGTCATTCGAAAGAATGAGAGAACATGGTCTCAAGATGAACCCTTTGAAGTGTGCATTCTGTGTGAAAGCTGGGGATTTCTTGGGCTTCGTTGTCCACAAGAAAGGAATCGAAATCAACCAGAACAAGACGAAGGCAATTCTTGAAGCGAAAGCGCCATCGAATAAAAAGGAACTGCAATCTCTGTTAGGCAAGATAAATTTCTTAAGGAGATTCATATCTAACCTAAGTGGGAAAGCTCAAGCCTTTTCACCCTTACTTCGACTGAACAAAGAGGGATTCGAATGGGGGCAGGAGCAACAAGAAGCCTTCGACAAAATCAAAGGGTACCTCACAAAGCCACCTATTTTGGTGCCTCCTTGTAGCAATAGGAGTATGAGATTGTACATAGCTGCATCCGACAAAACTTTGGGAAGCATGTTAGCCCAAGAAGATGAAAATGGAGTCGAAAGACCCATTTACTATCTTAGTAGAGTTTTGAACGATGCAGAAACTAGATATAGCGAAGTTGAAAAATTGTGTCTATGTCTGTATTTCTCTTGTACAAAACTCAAGCAATATATAAAACCAGTTGATGTGTATGTTTCGTCTCATTTTGATGTTTTCAAGTACATGTTGTCGAAACCCATCTTGCACAGTCGAATTGGCAAGTGGGCACTAGCATTAACTGAATACTCCTTGACCTTTATGCCTCTTAAGGCAGTAAAAGGACAAGTGGTTGCAGACTTTATAGTCGACCACTCAATTCAAGTTGAGAGTATTAATTATGTGGAGATAGAACCTTGGAAATTCTACTTCGATGGTTCCAGCCATAAAGATGGAACATGAGTAGGAGTCTTGATTATTTCTCCAGAAAAAATTCCAACAACATTCAAGTACAAGATATCAGGTTCTTGTTCGAACAATGAGGCTGAGTATGAAGCTCTAATTACTGGCCTTGAGATATTGTTGGAATTGGGGGCAACTCGAGTCGAAATAATGGGAGACTCAGAGTTAGTCATTAAGCAAGTCACAAAAGAATATAAATGCATAAGAGAAAATCTCATTATGTACTTTGTGATAGCAAATCGTTTGTTGAAAAAATTTGAAATGGTCAATGTTCGACACATACCCAGATTGGAAAATCAAATAGCCAACGATTTGGCACAAATTGCATCTGGGTACAAAATTTCAAAAATGAGATTACAAAGAGCAATCGAAGTTTGAGAAAAGATAAAAGTAACATGTTTGTCACCAACATACTTGGAATCGACAAGACTAGGGTATGCTGATCAAACTAACTTCGAAATTTCGTTCATAGACAATTTGTCAGAGCAAGATTGGAGGAAACCCATTGTGGATTATCTTCAAAATCCAGTAGCTTCGACAGAACGAAAAACAAAGTATAGGGCGTTGAGTTACATACTCATGGGTAATGAGTTATTTAAAAAGATGCCTGAAGGGGTATTGCTAAAATGCTTAAGTGAAACTGAAGCATACATAGCCCTTTCGACTACGCACGCTGGAGCATGTGGGGCTCACCAAGTAGGCCATAAGATGAAATGGTTGTTGTTTCGACAAGGACTATACTGGCCCACCATGTTGAAAGATTGTGTCGAGTTCGCCAAGGGTTGTCAAGAATGTCAAGTCCATACAGGCATCCAACATGTACCAGCAAGCGAACTTCACTCGATAGTGAAACCTTGGCCCTTTAGAGGATGGGCGTTGGACCTTATTGGAGAGATTCGACCAGCATCATCAAAGAGCCAGAAGTATATATTGGTAGGCATTGATTATTTTACTAAGTGGATCGAAGCTATTCCTTTAGTCAATGTAGACCAAGAAAATGTCATTGAATTTATTCAAAAGAACATTATCTTTAGATATGGAATCCCTGAGACTATAACTACTGATCAAGGATCAGTTTTCACCGGTCGAAAGATGCAGGAATTCGCTCAGGAAACAGGCTTTAAACTCCTAACATCAACGCCTTATTATGCACAGGCAAACGGTCAAGTCGAAGCAGCGAACAAAGTAGTGATTGGCTTGATAAAAAAGCATGTTGGGAAGAAGCCAAAAAATTGGCATAAGACGTTAGACCAGATTTTGTGGGCCTGTCGAACGTCCCCAAAAGAAGCCATAGGTACAACACCATATAGGCTAACCTTTGGTTATGACGCAGTGTTGCCAGCAGAAATTTGTCTTCAATCTGCAAGGGTTCAGAGACACCATGATATTCCATCTGAAGTTTATTGGGATATGATGTTAGACGAACTAGTAGATTTAGACGAAGAAAGATTGCGCGCTCTCGACCTACTAAGGCTTCAGAAGAAAAGAGTGGAAGACTCTTACAATAAAAAAGTGAAACACAAGGCATTCGCCTGGGCAAGCTTGGCAATTTGATCGTCGAAGGCTTGAGCTTTCTCAGCAAATTCTAGGCCTTGTGTGATTTCAGCTTGACTTTCGGTGTCTGGAACAGTCGAGAGAAGTTCCTCCTTGCGCTTAGTATTGGCATTCATCTTGGCCTCTAGCTCTTCGATTTGCGCCTTTATGGAAGCATTCTCTCGATCGGTGGCATCAATTTCTTCCTGCTTAGATGCCTTTTGCTTCGACAACTCTGCAATTCGAGAAGTCGTCTCTGCTACAGCAGTCCATGCAGAAGAGCTTTTGCCATATAACGCTTCAAGCTGGCTATTAAAGCCCCTTTGTCGCCGATAGTCTGCTGAGACTTGATCAATAATGGAGTGTAACTCCATGATAAAGATTGAAACCTCCGGAGGCACAACTAGCAAGTCTACGGCATTCAAAACAGCCCCCAAATACGATGGAGCAGTAGGGTCCCCCTCCAAAGCTTTCATCAAATCTTTCTTGAAGAACTGAGCCTTGACCTTCGTCAAAGCCTCATCGAGAGGAGAAGTTTCAGTGGACTTCCCCGACTGAGTAGAAGCCTCCTGACTAATATCAGACGAACTTCCCTTGCTCTCGATAATGGTGTTCAGATAGCCAACAGGATCAGTTTGCTTCAAGAGTTCTAAGTCTTCTTTCGACCTATGCTTTGTTGAGGTGATAACCTTTGCAGCGGCGTTGTCTTGGGGTTGAGGCTGTTGAGGAGCATTTGCCTCGACTTGACTCTCTTCGACTTGAACTTCAGCAGTACCAGCGTCACCTTGATCCCCTTCGCCAGCGTCACCGTGATCCCCTTCGTCACAATGTTCCTCCGACAGATCAACCACCTGAATCTCTTTTAGTTGTTGCTCTTCTGTTTGTGGATCTTCTGTTTGTTGTTCTTCTGTCTCAGCATTGGCTTCATTTGTTTCAGCATTGGCTTCATCGTTCGCCAAGTCTTTCTCTTGTGGCCTACTGAGTTCAGCAGAGTCCAATGTTTCAGAAGTCCTTGGCGCTGAGCTTTCAGTGGTTTCCTGGAAAAAGAAGAAGAAGGATCTTCTAAGTTAGGAAGGGACATAATCGAATGTGGGTATCGACACCTGAGTTAAAAAAGGGTCAAAGAAATTACCTGCAGAGGAACTTCAGCCCCAGGGCTGGAATTGTCGCTTTCGACAGGTTTATTGAGAAGAACATTTAGTTCCTCCTCCGTTGGCTCTTCAATAATTACTGGAGGTGGCATGGGCTTTCTCCCAGCAACCTTTATTCTGATTGTTCGAGTCTCAGGAGAAGGAACGTCCTTCTTCAGCTTTCGCCTTTTAAGAGGAGCAGGGGGAGAATCGTCTTCTTCGTCACTCCCAGATTCGACCATCAGTGCTGGTCGTTTCTTGGGTGAAGGTGCCTAAAAACCAATTGGAGTTCGATTTAGAAGCTACATCGAAAGTCAGAATGTTAAAGCCAGAAGAAAATAATAAAAGTCTGGTTACCGGTGCAGAAGGCTTTTTCGAAGGACCTTCCCCCTGATGGCTTGTTGTAGTCTTCGCCGGTGCTATAGTCTTCGCCGGTGGTGGAGGTTTTGTCAAGGGACCTCCTCCCTGATGGCCTTCTGCAGCTTTCTTGGCTGCAGGCTTTCGAACAACTGAAAGAAGATAAAATAATTAACAGCCATAGGGACCCTTCGTTGGCCTGTAGGAGTAACTACGGGAGCAGTGGAGAAAATCTTGGGTTTAGCATTTCCGGAGGGGATGTTAGAACTAGGAGCGGTGGAAGAACCGGACGCCATTGTTGATGTTAAGGTTGAAGATGAAGTGAAGAACAGGTGGTTTGCAAAGTTTGCAGAGAGTTTGTATTCAATAAGGAAGTTTGAAGGCAAGGTAGCGTGAAAAAGTCCCACAATGGGTACTTGGTGCTATTTATAGTAGTTGGGGAAATCCCCAAATTCGAGGCCATTTAATGCCATTTAATGTTGCAGAAGGTAGTGGGACACGTGGCGTCCCCCTGTTGACATAGTCGTTCTGCAGAAATGAAAGGGTGCAGCGTGCGCCCTCGTTTTTGGGAATTGTCATGATGACAATTTGTGAAAAGACATTTGGCACGCTGCACGCCGTACTGAGGTGACGTCTTAGGTACGGATGAAATGATGGCTTTTTCTTGGGATTGTCAGTGGTTGGTAGAAGACAAAAAGTGCACAATTTAATTTGTGACTAAGAGTGAAAAGATAGGTGTCGAATGGAATTTCAAAGAATGCCTTTTTCTTTTCAGAGTCGAAATAAGGCATTCTTGGGGGGCAATTTGTTGGCTCCTAAACTCGACACCCTTGTTTTTATTAATATCAGTCATTAAAGCTGAAGGATGTTTTCGACCAGCTGGGTCTATCGAAATGCCCATCAGAAGATGGCAATGTACTTAGAGGATTTCTTCCAAGGGAGAATTTGGTTGCCTTCGACGTCGAAGGTGTGGCTCGTCGAAGATGCCTCTCGACGAAGGTGTTCGATTGCTCAGAGTGGGATGGTTTGAAATTCAAGTGTTTGGAGGGAAAACGGTTCCCAGCAGTTACCAAGTGCAACGTGCAAAGATCTGGAGCGTCGAACGCTGAGAACGTGCCAAGTGGAGTCATCTCGAAGCAGTGTAACTGCCCGACGGTTACTTGGGATGTTTTAGTATAAATATTAGTAGTTCACGCAGTTTTTCGCGTGTGTTCACAATTATATACAAGTCACTCATATAGATTCGAGTACCCAGCGTGTGAGAAAGAATTGTTGAGAATGTATGTGTGAAACACCACTTTTATTAATCAAAGTCATTTATTTTCCAGAAACTTTACTTGCTTTCTCCTTTACTTTTCCTGTCGAAAACCTTTATTTCAAGCCTTCCTTTATTTTATCAAGTTCTCTTCTTCATGCAATTTACATAAAGCTTCTTTATTTTCTTGTCATTTAACCATTGTCAAACTTAATCAAAACCCCAAAATCAACCATGTCTTAGGATCAATCTGATCGATCCTGCGAGTAACCAAATAAGTAACCATTTGGAAGATCAGCGGTTGTTTACCAAAACCCACGGTAAACAGTAGGTTGCATTACTAGTATACATCCATAACTCACAAAAAACATACCTCAACAACATGGATCATTCACAAAATTATACTATTGTTGCCCATATTAACGGTGAGACGTTCAAATGCGATAACTTAGGTTTTAATTTCCATAATACTGATGTTATCCGCTTTCGAATAAATAAGAAATCAAGTTTTGCACGCTTCAAAGATATAGTAGAATCCAAATTGCAGTGTGGTACAGTTTACCAAATTATTTACGACTCCCCATTTCTATTCGACAATAATCAAGTCAAATTTTATCAACTTAAGGTACGCGACGATGATGATGTTCGAAACATGTTTCGAACTCATGAACAATCCGGGTTCGATGAGATTGAGTTGTATGTTTTATTACAACAACCAGATCAATCTCAGGTGGTAGATCCTTCTCAATACTTTGAAGAAGAGGATGAATCTGACGAGGACAACCATCCTGAAGTCGATGTTATTGACCAAGAAGAAGAAGATGATGAGGCAATAATTGATTTTATGGTCAATGATGACGCTGCAGATCAAGAGCATGAACCTATACCTGTAACTCATGTGTACGACCCTCCGTTTCACATGACGAACTAGAACTTGGGGGAAGATGAACCAGCCTCAAATATCTTTCACGATCCTTATATGCAGACCGAAGGGGCCTTGAAAGTTGGAGACAAATTTCGAACAAAAGAAGAGTGTCTTAAAGCTATCAAAAAAACACCACATGGAAATTTTAGCTGACTTCACTGTAGATAAAAATAATTCAGGGAGGTGTGTTATTTTATATCGTCAAAAACAAATTTTCCCTTTTCGGTTAACTGCATCTTACAGGAAGAGAATTGATTCATGGGAAATAGGTTCCATTGATCCACTCCACACTTGCATCACCACCGTTCCGACACAGGATCATCGGAAACTTAGTTCTCAACTAATATGTCAAGAAATCTTGCCTCTCATTAGCAAAGATCCATCATTAAAGGTGAGTACAAATATTTCTCATATCACTACGAGATTTAATTATACTCCCTCTTACAAGAAGGCATGGATCGGGAGGACTAAGGCAGTTGAACTTGTGTACGGTAATTGGGAGGAATCGTACAAAGAACTTCCAAGATTTTTGGTGGCACTCAAATATTATGCTCTGGGAACTGTTATAATTTTGGAGACACTTCCGACTTTTACCCCAGACAGAACTCGTGTTAGTGGAAATGGAATATTTCATCGATTATTCTGGGAATTTGAACCATGCATCAATGGTTTTGCATTTTGAAAACCTATTATACAGATTGATGGAACTTGGTTATACGGGAAGTATAAAGGAACATTACTCATGGTAGTGGCACAATATGGGAACAGTAATGTTTTTCTGATTTCCTTCGCTCTAGTTGAAGGTGAGACAGGTGGTGCATGGAATTTCTTTCTGAAGAATCTCTAATTACACGTTGCTCCACAACCCAACCTTTGTTTGATTTCAGACAGATATCCATCGATTATGAGTGCATACAATAACCCTGATAACAGTTGGCAGGATCCCCCTTCGACACATGTCTATTGCATTAGACATATCACACAAAACTTCATGCTCCATATCAAAGACAAGACACTTCGAAAGAAAGTTATTAATGCAGGGTATGCCTTAACAAAACCTTCATTCTGATACTATCGCGAAGAAATCCGGTTGGCAAACTTAGAAGCATTAAGGTGGATCGATAACATTCCAGTGGAGAAGTGGACTTGGGTGTTGTATTCCAAAATTTGCCCTCTCATTTCTCAAGAAATCACTATGGACCCTCAGGTTTACTTCCATCCAGTTCCAAGCCTTGAATTGCAATCTTTTTCAAGAAAGTCATCCACAAGGGCAGAATGGTCAAAAACACACTGAAAAGTCAAACTTTGACTTTTAGATCCAAAATCAAGTTTCAGCAATTATATTTCATCAAAACATGAAATTGGTTCATCAAAAAAATCAGAAGTCATAAGTTACTTTGAAAAAAATGAAATTTCTAAGCATTTAGAAAATTTTCTAAGTGTTAAGAGAATATGATACTTCAGAACTTCTGAGCCAGCCTCCACGCAAGTGCAGTCAGAAGTTACAAACACGGTTCAGAACATGATGCTTCAATCAGAACATGTAGAAGCGATGCTCTTTGTTCAGAACATGATGCTTCAATCAGAACATGTAGAAGTGATGCTCTTTGGTCAGAACATTGATTCTTCGGCATATGAAGGCTAGGTTCAACGCTCCTTTAGAACATGCTGAAGCAAAAAGATACAAAGCTCAGAAGTTGGATGTTCATTCTGAATTATGCTAAGACTGAACCTCTGATCCAGAATTAAGCAATAATGTAGAATCTCACGTTGCAGGATTTCTGGGTTGATCAATCTCATGATTATTTAATGCTCACAACCACTTATGGGTCTTTGTTCAAAGGATTTCTCCATGTGTGGCATAGAAGCACCTTTACTGTCTTGGAAAAGCAAACTCTTATGCAAAAGTGTGTTGGGCCCATGCGTTGCTTTTTGCTTTTGGGTTCACTTTTCCTTGATCCCTGCTTGCTAATCCAGTTTAGGCATAACTAAAAAACTGCCAACTATCACACCTATTTGAACTTGCTTCAAGAACAAGTCAGCGCCTAGCACGTGATAGTTGTACCCTTGATCTCTATAAGCTACAAAATCCTTGCCTATAAATTGGAAACCATTGGCAACTGAAAAGAGGTCGAAAACTTGAGAAAGAACAGCCTTGAACCCCTGTAAAATTTCCAAGAGTCCAAAAGATTATAAGCACAAAAATACAAAACCTTAGCATTTGATTCCTTCAACAAAACTCCATTTCTCCTCAAGTGTTTCTTCACCAAAACCACCCATACAGTTTTTTTGATATACATTCAAAAGCCATCCAAACTTTTGTAGTCAAACTGTAAAACATTCCCCATCAACGTCCCACTCAAAAAGTCAGAACTTTATCCCTTGGTTGTTCTAGAATTTTCTAATCATTTACAACTCAAGTTGAAAATTTCAGCCTGGTGAACACGTGAGGAAGCTGTTCAAAATACCACAAGTAGTCAGAACCAGGTTCCAGCTCCCAGAGTATTTTCCAGCTGCAAGGTGAGTTTTCTGCTGACTCTCATCATACTAATTAGGCATTGTCAGATTTTGCATATTTAACACAATGTAGATATTCTGATCCTGATGATGTACATATTCTGAAATTTTATGCATCTGCCTGCCTAAGTAGAAGGAATCCCAGTTCAGAGTTTCATAAAGAAATTAGGACTCAATTAGAATTAGCAAATTCATGTTGCTTCTGATTTGTGTTTATGATATTTCATGAAAACTTGTCATAACTGTTATATGTGCAACTTCTGTTATGTTAAGAAATGACTAAGTTGCAGATGTTCTGACTAGCATGGAGAGAGGCAAAGTTCTGACAGTTTGCTTCTGATTTATGTTGCTGATATCTCTTCCTTCTGAAACATCGTGAAACTTGTCATAACTTTTATGTGCGCAACTTCTGTTTTGTTAAGAAATGACTAAGTTGCAGATGTTCTGACCAGTATGGAGAAGGGAGACGAAGTTCTGTCAGTTGCATCAAAACTTCTGAAAACTTCTGAGTTCTCAGAAGATCCAGAACTTCTGAGCTTCCATATTTCTACTAATGTTGTTTCTGTTTGTACAACACGTCAGAGTCAGAACTTCTGACCTCTTCTTTTTCAACAGTTGTGTTGATCCTGTTTTCTTCCCTTTTATTATTTTTACCATCACTTTTATTTTTCATTAATCAAAAAGACCAAAAATATTTTCTTAAACAAATTTATTTCTTTTCCTAAACGAAATAAACATTTTACATTTCATGTACATTCTTATTCATTTAATATGGTTGTAATAGATAATTAGGACTTAAATTCCTTTCAAGCCCCATTTATAAATTTGTACACTCCTTTCCCCTAATGATTGTAAAAGCGTAGAATCTTTATTTTCCGCATTTTTACTGTTTTCATATATTGTTAGTAATTAGGGTGTGCATGACAAGACTAAAACCAATGTTTAGAAAACCCTAATTCAAGACAAAATTATGTATGTAAATGAAACACATTTGCACACTTACACCCTTAGGGTAATTCCACTTGTTGCCTTACAAAATGGCCATGTTATGCATGTGGGATGTCTTAGCACAAACAAATCGAAAAATACAAGATCATATTCCCTCAATGACGCTATAAAAGTTGCCTTTCAAAATGATCTTAGTCCCTAAAAGAAAATGCTAAGTCATCTCACAACATTGTTATCATGGTTATACGATGACCCATGCCCGTCCCTTCACATCCAACGATGGGGCTTCTTACCAAATCAATGGTAAGATAGCAACGTCTAAAGGAGGAGGAAAAACATATCTAAGACCTTTTGAGTAGGTAGATTTGCTCCTAGTTGCTCACTTGCTCACAACAAAAAAACATTTTTATACACCCACACTCTCATCTTTTAACTATTTTTGAAACAAACACTTTGTATGCGTTCTTATAAAAACGAGAATCATTACAAAGTTACATTTTCAAAATACTTTCAAAAACACATCTCACAAACACATCTTTGAACTATTTTTGAAACAAACACTTTGTATGTGTTCTTATAGAAACGAGAACCATTACAAAGTTCCATTTTCAAAATACTTTCAAAACCCACACCATAAGCACACATTTCAAACAAAAGCAAGTGATCTAGCGAGTAACTAAGAGTCCATGGAAAACCATGGATGAAAAGGGTGTTAATACCTTCCCTTTTCATAATCTACCCCCCGAACTCGAGAAAATATCTCTAAAGCTCTTTCCTATGCTTTTTCACCTTTCCTTTTTGGATAAAAGAAAAGTCGGTGGCGACTCTTGCTAAACCGCAACATTTGCAAACACAAACGCAAACCTCAAGTCAGTTCTCCCACCGTATCACAGAACTGGCGACTCTGCTGGGGAATTTCTTAAAGTGGGGTTACCTTAGGGTTAGATCACATTGACTTGCTTTCATTATTTGATTTGCATGCTTTACATTATGGTTCTCTGTTTGGGCTTGCTTTGATCTTACACCCGGATTTGGGGATACCTTTTAGGTAAGTAGCAATAGACTGTGAGGGAACTGTGCAGGGTATACCGACACGGTTGAAGTAGTAGCTACGTTGATATGGCACTTTGGTTGGTACCGGTAACCCTTGAGTTGAATCAAGAAGAGTACGGGCCGCCGCGTGGTGTCATGAAGCATCAATTGACCTTAGAACCTTACTTGACCAACTTGGTCATTAGGAAGTAGTGAGATAGCCGGTTTCGGTGTAAAGCTGAAAATTGGTTGATACTCGATGCTACACTCATTGAGACTTGACTCCTGAGTTTTGTTTGGTTGCGAGTCAATTTCCTACCGAATGAAGCTTGTGGGAAAGGTCAGTGATATTGAGATCCCTTAGAACCCAATTACTATTAACTAGGACAGGTTGAGCCAACTAAACTTCAAGTGGGTACTTACCTACAAACTCCATGCAAACCTAAAACTAAGGATTTGTTTGCTTTGTGTGAATATGATTATTTGTATATAAACTTGCTTACCCCGCATATCTGTACATAACATCATAAAATCATACCATAGCATTTTCAAATAACCATTTCAAGGATCTCGAGGGTCTTTGATACAGGGTCACGTTGAACCAGACGTCTATCAAGGGGCAAGGGGGTTTATTTTCCTCTAACCAAACGCCGTCAAAATCAGGTGCAACAAACTAGAGTCAAGGGCTATGTCCCACTTGATATGGTGAGCTTGACTTTCGTAGAAGGACATTTGACTATATGAAGTTTTTCAATCAAAGCTGTAAATCTCAACTCCTGACATTTTCTTGTTCACCCTGCGAGATCCTTGAAAACATTGCATACATATATCATACATATCATTGCATAAACAGGTTTCAAAGTAGGTCTCTCATGTTCTCGCGGTTTATTTTAGCAATGGCTCTCAAACAAGACAACAGAGATCCCCAAATTAAAGAGGCTCGGTTCATGGAAATGCTCCTAAGCCTATACAAGGGGCAGGAAGAGTTGAAAGCACTCCTCATTGGGAACCTGGCCAAGAAAAATCATGAAGACCATAAAGACGAACGGTTGGAACAACTGCAAGCTGAGGTTGAAGCAATGAGAACCCAGATGCTAGGGCAAATGGCTCTTATCCAAGGCCTAGCCCGGGGACAAGAAGAGCTGAGAACCATTATCAATAAACTTCATCAAGATGGATACAAACGTATGAAGCAAGCAGCCGAGTTTGGGGATCAAATCATTGATCAACCTCCAAGAAGACAAGAGTTTGGTTTGGTGAAGAATGGACATTTCCAAATTTCTACTACCTCACGGGTCCAACAACAACCTCACCAAAAACAATAGGTTAATCAGAGTAAGCTGGATATACCCAAAAGGCAGTTTACCAAACTCAACATGTCGTTGTCTCAAGCTTTGCAACACTTGTTATGGATGAATTTGATTACGTTGATAGGACCTCATCCGAATCCCAAGACTTCGTCCCCTAACTACAATCCTGATGCAAGGTGTGCATACCACACCAACAGCTCGGGGCATGACACTGACGACTGTTAGAGGTTGAAATATGAATTTCAAAACTTGATTGATGAAGGGGTGTTGGAGTTTACACAAGATGGTCAGGTTGAGTTCTTATACCTTCCCTCAAAGACACACCATCTGAAGTGACAAATTCAGGCAAAGAGGCTTTTGTTCATTAGAATTTTCAATTTGTAATTTTCTTTTGATTGTTCGAACATCTATTCATGTCAAACTCTGTTACTTTATCAATGCATTCCATATATCTGTTTTGAATCAATTCATTTGTATTCACTATATTTAAACTGCTTCCCTTTTTGTGATATTCAACTCTCGATCAAAAGCTCTAAGCCTTTGAGGGAGGATGATGAAAACGATACCACAATCTCTACAATATGCTTTTGAACAGACCTTGTTGACGATGTACATGCATTGTTTCAAATCCCAAACAGTGGAGTTATAAGGAAGATAATCCCTAATCAACCCCTTTGAGCCAAAGAAGTAGGAGTTTTTCTTTCACACAAATTAAAACCCTTAATCACAACCTGGGGTAGGGTAGTTTTCTCAGTCATTTCAGGCGTGCATTCAGTCGCAATCTTCCGCTTCATACACAATGAATGGCAACAAAGACGTCCTTCCAAATCAAAAGACGGTGATGGTTCCGCATGATTGTCAAGACAGGCAGTTATTATCTCTCAAAAATAAAAGGCCGCTAAGTCAAAACCTATGAAGGAGACCTAAAAAAAAACTGGGGCATCCCGCTGACTGTAATAAAAAAGAAACAGTTCAGGCAAAAGATAGGGATAGTAAAATCAAAAAGAAAAAGGTCATACAAATCCTCGATAAAAAAGATGTCTGCCTATTCAAAATAAACTATCAGTATCCGAACCATCACCAGAACATCAAGGACAATATTCTAAACGTGCAATTAACTGAGCATATGACTGAAGAATATCACGAAGAGCGGGTGGGTACAAATAAATTTTGAGCCTTTATCATTTGTTTCTTGAACCGTGAACCAGGCCACGTTATAACCCTTAAAAGTCCTAGCTGAAGCATGGGTTAGTTCGAAAGAATATTGTTACAAAAGGTATCATGACTCCTGTAGGGTTCGCTATAAATCCCGAGTTAATATCACACTTTTACAAAATTTGTTTGTTTTATTAAAAATGAATTTTCAAACTTCAAGACAGACATAGGCTTTGCATTCTTTAAATGACATTGTTTGCATATGACTAGTTGTTTGACAACAGAGAAATCCGCAAAATGGATATTCAATGAACATACATCCTCTCAATGGACAAAATCACCTCAGCAGGAAAGACACTTCCAACAACAGGTCTTCCATAAGCAAGGGGCATGACATGATGTCTAACACAGCTGGGGCAATCTCTCCAAAAGTGCCAAATAATCAGGGGCAAATCTCCATCTGAATCACTTGGGGCATTACGCATGCATTCCAGCAACAAATCATGTGCCATCAAGAAAACATCTTGACAGTACTACGACACAACACTATGGATGGCGACGACCTGCCACACCCTGTGAACGCAGACATAGTAAAAAAATATTGCACATAAGAGACCCGCTAGGTTGACATACCTAGGCAAAACAAGGGCATCCCGGCGAACCAAACGGTTCGGGAAAAAATTAGGGATAAAACAAAAAAAATCTGTACACCCGACAAGTTGAAAACCCGAAAGGGCGACTTGGGCAAAAAAGGGTTTCTCGGTGGACCGAAAACCCGAAAGGGCGGTCCAAGCAAAAGTTAGGGAATTAAGGCGTACGACTATGTCCCGTTGGATCACTTTACAAACAACCTTTGACTTCCATTATCAAAACTCCTATCAACAAGGGGGCATGACATGTCACTATCCAGCACACCTGGGGCAGTCAAGTCAAAATTCCAAAAGAAATGAAGAATAACCAGGGGCAGATCTCTATCTCCATCACTTAGAGCATTGATGCAAATCCCGACAAAGGGTTACATACAGTCAAACATTTCCTGGCAGTGCCATAAAAACTTGCTACTAGGGGCAATGATAAGTCTCCTCAAGATCCTTCTCATGGGATGACTCCCAGCCAAAGTTTCAATCTCTGAAAACCTTTTCCCCAGCTAAGTAGACCTCAAGAATCCTCGAGGATTTCTACCAGTGAAGTCACCGCCTCTCCAACAGACTGAGCAACAGGGTTTATTTCCCCAACAAATGGCAGGATTCCCCAGCTTGAGTTTGCCTCTCCGACTACTATAAATTGGAGAACCACAACTCCTCTTCCCCAGTAGACTACTCTATAATCCCCAGCAAAAGTCGTCAAATTTCTCGAGACTCCCCAACAGATCTTACAAGCAGTACATGGCATTGCCCTCACAACAGAATTTACTTCTCTCAACAAAAATTCATCAGTACTTCAACTTCAAGACATGAAGACTCACATATCCTCAGCAGCATTCAGGGATTTATTTTCCTCAATCCAACAGCAATACAGCAAATCAGCTCACATACGCATACATTGCATCCATATATCATAAACATTAATAAAAGCAAATACATTGCATCATACATTCCATACAACATAACTTTGTATTTTAGCTAACATTTTACCCTTTTCAGGATAAGATTAACAGCTACCATTAACAATATGCAATCTTGATACAGTTCAGATACGCTCCAGATACGGATGCCATCCTGATACTCATTCAGATTCAACCTTTTGATACAATTCAGATGCGCACTAGATACAAATGCCATCCTGATACTCATTCAAAGACAGCTTTCAGATACAATTTAGATACGCACCAGATACAAATGCCATCCTGATACTCATTCAAAGACAACTTTTAGATACAGTTCAGATACACACCAGATATGGATGCCATCCTAATACTCATTCAGATTCAGCTTCTAGATACAGTTCAGATACACACCAGATACTGATGCCATCCTGATACTCATTCAAAGACAGCTTTCAGATACAGTTCAGATACGCACCGGATACAAATGCCATCCTGATACTCATTCAGATTCAACTCTTGATACAGTTCAGATACGCTCCAGATACGGATGCCATCCTGATACTCATTAAAAGACAGCTTTCACATACAGTTCAGATACACACCGGATACGGATGCCATCCTGATACTCATTCAGATTCAACGTTTGATATAGTTCAGATACGCACCAGATACGGATTCCATCCTGATACTCATTCAAAGTCAGCTTTCAGATATAGTTCAGATACACACCAGATACATATGCCATCCTGATACTCATTCAAAGTCAGCTTTCATATACAGTTCAGATACGCACCAGATACGGATGCCATTCTGACACTCATTCAGATTCAACTTTCAGATACAATTCAGATACGCACCAGATACGGATGCCATCCTAACACTCATTCAGATTCAACTTTTAGATACAATTCAGATACGCACCAGATACATATGACATCCTGATACTCATTCAAAGACAACTTTCAGATACAGTTCAGATACGCACCAGATACAAATGCCATCCTGATACTCATTCAAAGACAACTTTCATATACAGTTCAGATGTGCACCAGATACAAATGCCATCCTGATACTCATTCAGATTCAAAGTTTGATACAATTCAGATACGCACCAGATATGGATGCCATCCTGATACTCATTCAAAGCCAGCTTTCAGATACAGTTCAGATACGCACCATATATGGATGCCATCCTGATACTCATTCAAAGTCAGCTTTCAGATACAGTTCAAATACGCACCAGATACGGATGCCATCCTGACACTCATTCAGATTCAACTTTCAGATACAGTTCAGATACGCACCAGATACGGATGCCATCCTGATACTCATTCAAAGACAGCTTTCAGATACAGTTCAGATACGCACCAGATACGGATGCCATCCTAACACTCATTCAGATTCAACTTTCAGATACAGTTCATATACGCACCAGATACAGATGCCATCCTGATACTCATTCAAAGACAACTTTCAGATACAGTTCAGATACGCTCCAGATACGGATGCCATCCTGATACTCATTCAATTTCATCTTTTTGATACATTTCAGATACGCTCCAGATACAGATGCCATCCTGATACTCATTCAATTTCAACCTTTTGATACAGTACAAATACGCTCCAGATACGGATGCCATCCTGATACTCATTCAAAGACATCTTTCAGATACAGTACAGATACGCTCCAGATACAGATTCCATTCTGATACTCATTCAGAATCAACCTTTTGATACAGTTCAGATACGCTCCAGACACGGACACCATTCTGATACTCATTCAGACTCAACTTTTGAGATAGTACAAATACGCTCCAGACACAGACGCCATTCTGATGCTCAGCTTACCAATTACAATTCAACAATCATTCTTGGATGGCATCTACAATCCCATCTCCAACAAGATTCTATCACCTTTCTAAATGGCATCTTTAAGCCCATTCCTCTACTATCAACCATCACCGAGTGCAAATTTCTGGGCACTCTAGTGTTCAATCATCTTCCACTTTCAAGTCACGAATGGCAAATCCGCTAATCTAACTCTTCAGGTTTAAGAAGATTGAACAGGGGCAGCTGTTGTACCCCAAAATTTGACCTCTCATTTCTCAAGGAATCACTCTGGACCCTCAGGTTTACTTCCATCCAGTTCCAAGCCTTGAATTGCAATCTTTTTCAAGAAAGTCATCCACAAGGGCAGAATGGTCAAAAACACACTGAAAAGTCAAACTTTGACTTTTAGATCCAAAATCAAGTTTCAACAATTATATTTCATCAAAACATGAAATTGGTTCATCAAAAAAATCAGAAGTCAGAAGTTACTTTGAAAAAATGAAATTTCTAAGCATTTAGAAAATTTTCCAAGTGTTAAGAGAATATGATACTTCAGAAATTCTGAGCCAGCCTCCATGCAAGTGCAGTCAGAAGTTGCAAACACGGTTCAGAACATGATGCTTCAATCAGAACATGTAGAAGCGATGCTCTTTGTTCAGAACATGATGCTTCGATCAGAACATGTAGAAGCGATGCTCTTTGGTCAGAACATTGATTCTTCAGCATATGAAGGCTAGGTTCAACGCTCCTTCAGAACATGCTGGAGCAAAAAGATACAAAGATCAGAAGTTGGATGTTTATTCTGAATTATGCTGAGACTGAACCTCTGATCCAGAATTAAGCAATGATGTAGAATCTCACGTTGCAGGATTTCTGGGTTGATCAATCTCATCATCATTTAATGCTCATAACCACTTACGGGTCTTTGTTCAAAGGATTTCTCCATGTATGGCATAGAAGCACCTTTACTGTCTTTGAAAAGAAAACTCTTATACAAAAGTGTGCTGGGCCCATGCGTTGCTTTTTGCTTTGGGTTCACTTTTTCTTGATCCCTGCTTGCTAATCCAGTTTAGGCATGGCTAAAAAACTGCCAACTATCACACCTATTTGAACTTGCTTAAAGAACAAGTCGGCGCCTAGCACATGATAGTTGTACCCTTGATCTCTCCAAGCTACAAAATTGTTTCCTATAAATTGGAAACCATTGGCAACTGAAAAGAGATCGAAAACTTGAGAAAGAATAGCCTTGAACCCCTGCAAAATTTCCAAGAGTCCAAAAGATTGTAAGCACAAAAATACAAAACCTTAGCATTTGATTCCTTCAACAAAACTCCATTTCTCCTCAAGTGTTTCTTGACCAAAACCACCCATACAGTTTTTTTGATATACATTCAAAAGCCATCCAAACTTTTGTAGTCAAACTGTAAAACATTCTCCATCAACGTCCCACTCAAAAAGTCAGAACTTTATCCCTTGGTTGTTCTAGAATTTTCTAATCATTTACAACTCAAGTTGAAAGTTTCAGCCTGCTGAACACGTGAGGAAGCTGTTCAGAACACCACAAGTAGTCAGAACCAGGTTCCAGCTTCCAGAGTATTTTCCAATTGCAAGGTAAGTTTTCTGCTGACTCTCATCATACTAATTAGGCATTGTCAGATTTTGCATATTTAACACAATGTAGATATTTTGATCTTGATGATGTACGTATTTTGAAATTTCATGCATCTGCCTGCCTAAGTAGAAGGAATCCCAGTTCAGAGTTTCATAAAGAAATTATGACTTAAAATTAGGATTAGCAAATTTATGTTGCTTCTGATTTGTGTTTCTGATATTTCATGAAAACTTGTCATAACTGTTATATGCGCAACTTCTGTTCTGTTAAGAAATGACTAAGCTGCAGATGTTCTGACTAGCATGGAGAGAGGCAAAGTTCTGACAATTTGCTTCTGATTTGTGTTGCTGATATCTCTTGCTTCTGAAACATCATGAAACTTGTCATAACTATTATGTGTGCAATTTCTGTTTTGTTAAGAAATGACTAAGTTGCAGATATTCTGACCAACATGGAGAAGGGAGACGAAGTTCTGTCAGTTGCATCAGAACTTCTGAGTTCTCAAAAGATCCAGAACTTTTGAGCTTCTATATTTCTACTAATGTTGTTTCTGTTTGTACAGCACGTCAGAGTCAGAACTTCTGACCTCTTCTTTTTCAACAGTTACGCTGATTATGTTTTCTTCCCTTTTATTATTTTTACCATCACTTTTATTTTTCATTAATCAAAAAGACCAAAAATATTTTCTTAAACACTTTTATTTCTTTTCCTAAACGAAACAAACATTTTTCATTTCCTGTACATTCTTATCCATTCAATATGGTTATAGTAGATAATTAGGACTTAAATTCCTTGCAATCCCCATTTGTAAATTTGTACATCCTATTCCCCTAATGATTGTAATAGTGTAGAATCTTTATTTTCCGCACTTTTACTGTTTTCATATACTGTTAGTAATTAGGGTGTGCATGGAAAGACTAAAACCAATGTTTATCAAACCCTAATTCAAGACAAAATTATGTATGTAAATAAAACACATTTGCACACTTACACCCTTAGGGTAATTCCACTTGTTGCCTTACAAAATAGCCATGTTATGCATGTGGAATGTCTTAGCACAAACAAATCGAAAAATATAAGATCATAGTCCCTCGATGACGCTACCAAAGTTGCCTTTCAAAATGATCTTAGTCCCTAAAAGAAAATGCTAAGTCATCTCACAAGATTGCTATCATGGTTATACGATGGCCCATGCCCGTCCCTTCACATCCAACGATGGGGCTTCTTACCAAATCAATGGTAAGATAGCAACGTCTAAAGGAGGAGGAAAAACATATCTAAGACCTTTTGAGTAGGTAGATTTGCTCCTAGTTGCTCGCTTGCTCACAACAAAAAAACATTTTTATACACCCACACTCTCATCTTTGAACTATTTTTGAAACAAACACTCTGTATGCATTCTTATAAAAACGAGAATCATTACAAAGTTACATTTTCAAAATACTTTCAAAAACACATCTCACAAACACATCTTTGAACTATTTTTGAAACAAACACTTTGTATGCGTTCTTATAGAAACGAGAACCATTACAAAGTTCCATTTTCAAAATACTTTCAAAACCCACACCATAAGCACACATTTCAAACAAAAGCAAGTGATCTAGCGAGTAACTAAGAACCCATGGAAAACCATGATGAAAAGGATGTTAATACCTTTCCTTTTCATAATATACCCCCTGAACCCGAGAAAACATCTCTAAAGGTCTTTCCTGTGCTTTTTCACCTTTCCTTTTTGGATAAAAGAAAAGTCGGTGGCGACTCTTGCTAAACCGCAATATTTGCAAACACAAACGCAAACCTCAAGTCAGTTCTTCCACCATATCACACCGGGCATTTGACAATGGTCAACGATGGGGCCACATGACAACAAATCTGGTGGAATCATTGAACTCTGTATTCAAAGGCATCTGAAACCTACCAATTACCGCTTTGGTTAGAGCAACATATTTCAAAATGGGATCATTGTTTGACACAAGAAGTTCAAAATGGAGGGCAGTGTTACAATCAGGGCAGTTGTTCAGTGAATGCACGATGAAAACATTTAACGAGGAGGCTGCAAAAGCAAACACCCATAGTGTCACCATGTTTGACCATATTAAAGGTTGGTTTAGTGTACAAGAGACAATGGATCATAATGAGGGGAGGCCAAGGGGATATTATCGGGTCGAACTAGATAGAGGTTGGTGTGATTGCGGAAAGTTTCAAGCATTTTGCATGCCTTGCTCTCATGTCATAGCGGCATGTTCGCATGTTCGCTTGGACCCAATACAACATATATCCCCTATATACACGGCAAAGAGTGTTTTAAGTGTGTACATCAATACCTTCTCCGTATTGGCAAAGGAGGATTACTGGCCTGCTTATGAAGGGAACATTGTTTGACACAATGAACAAATGCGACAGAAGAAAAATGGGCGCCCCGAAAAGCACTCGTATTAGAACTGAAATGGATAAGGCCAACAAAATGATAAGATTATGTGATACATGTCGTCTTCCCGGACACAATCGGAAAAATTATCCGAATATTGGGTCTAGCTCTGCAACATAACTTTTTTATAGCAAACTATCCAGAGTGTTTAATTTGTTGTACGCAATGTATTTCAATTTAAATTCGAGTTATCATTTTGTGTTCAATTTATCATTCGATTACAACAACTTTCACATCATGACATAAAAATTACAATACCACATACTCAGGACAACAATACAACAACATGATAAACAGACAAAACAACTAAATAAATCATAATATCTAAGAGATAAAGACCATCAACACAATATCCTCTGGTCTAAGCATCATCATCATGACATCAGCGTCATATCTCACCTTTTTCCATGATCGACTTACTCCATTTTCGTTCCTCACTGTGATGTGCCTTTCTATTTTTATGATTTGTTCACCTTCAGGAATGTCTCCTTCCAACCAGCGAATCAAGTGCCTCTGAAAATGCTCGAACGTTTGCGTGTTCTAGAGTTTGATCTTCACCAAAGACTTTGTCGCTGAAAAAATAACACGCGCATCTCTTTTGATCAGTGAAAACTTTGGCAAGGGAGTTGAAGACATTTTCTAAGAGTCATGTAACAAATGGTGTGGAAAAATGAAGAGAATGGGTGGTTGTATTTATAGAAAACTGCAATAACACTGTCAAGCCAAGAAGGGTGACGCCTCCTCTAAAAAATACATGCATGCGCCCCACTGCATGGCTTTACAGAGGAGGACAAACCATGCAGTGTGGCGCCTCCTCTTTAAATTGAATGCATGCGCCACATAGAGTGGCTACTCCTCTGTGTGACCGAATTTTTTTATTTGAAAAGTGGTCATTTTGATAAATTTTTTGAAAAAGTGATTATTTAAAAAAAAATTGAAAAAAATAATTATTTGAATTTTTTTCTAATAATGGGTTAAATGTAAAAGTTAGTTAGAATTAAGCATATTTTATTACCAGAGGGTGTATACCTACTAATGAGCCATCTCATTTTTTTTTAGTATAAATTATATTTGAGGTGATAAAGTATAATTTATCATCATTAAACTTAATATCTAAATTTTTTTCTCTTTTAGATAAATAATTATATTTTACCTATACGAAGGGTTTTAGATCACACTTTACTCCCTAATATAAATTACAATTGAGAGATTCATTGTGTTTATATAGGTGATATGGACTAGGTCTGCGCTTGTCTCACGGGTAGGAGGCCCATCCAACACCTTTGTATAAGGAAAAACAAGTAACCTAAGTTAAGGACCGTTGGACAACTCCCCACGCATCCATTGGGAAATATGGTCCACCTGTCCACGTCACTGTCATCTTAACTGTCCTCCGGAAATCACGGGTCCAACTCCTATTCTCACAGAGCAGTTGACCAGGGGAAGTCCACTTGATGGACCCCATACACACGTAAGTTCTGACAGTCTTCATTATTGGGCTTCACGTAGCCCAACAATGGGGACCTTGGCCCAGCGCTGGAGGCTATAAATACCCTCTCATTTGAGAGGGCTAAATATTCATTCTCATATTCATACTCACACTTGCTTGCACTCTCTCTGAACTTATTTTGACATTAGAGTATCTTGCAAGTACCCCTCCATCTCGCTTTCAACCTCAGCTCGACATAAGGCCTTGACGATCACTCTGGTCAGGTACGATCAATAGATAATTACAAATAGAATTTTCTTTAAATTCATTAAAGAAAATTGTTAAAGTTCTTTTCTAAATTACAAAGATCATTTTAAATTATAAATGATTACTAATTCTTGAAATAACTAAAAAAATTATATTTCTCTAACAATTAGTATTGAATGAAATTTTAAAAATGTGTTGTATTGTTAATTCTAAAGTAAATATTTCTCAATTAAGGTCGCATTGTTAATTTGTCATTCAAGAAGACACGAGCTTTTCGGCGCACACATAATTGTGCATGGTATACAATATTTTTTAACTTTGGATGATCAAGACACACTAGACTCATTTAAAAAAACATGTACATTTGATCCCAAAATAAACCTCTACTTGAATTTTTATTCACAATCTCCATTTTTTGAATGATGATTCACTAAAAGCCAGCATAGAAAAGTTGGGCAAATTGTATTAGTGTGTTTGGGAAACTTAAAAATCACGGTAAAAAAATCAAAGTGAAACAGAGCCTACACATAGCAGCTTTTCAAAATCACCCTGAAAAAAATACTAAACATGCGACAGTGGTGGCTCACGGCACCGGGTTTCCAAACCCAGACATAAAAAAAAAATGTAAAGAGAGTAATTGATTCCAAGGAGGATGTAGAGGATGCAAAATGAAATGTGAAGGGTCGCAGGGGGATGAAGGTGGCATTTTCCAACTAGGCACCTTTAGATGTGAGTAGTTTCCTTCAATTTGGCTTTTTGGGTGCAAGGAGAAAATGCAATGTAGAGTATTTATCTTAATTCTGCCAGGACTCTTTCATTCAATTCAAGGGTGAAAAAATAATGTACTAATGCACATGCAAACTTTAGATGATCTGTGCATAGTATTCACCCTGACAAGAAGCATGATTCATATTTTTAAACAATCCTACAGATCCCCTATACAGAACAATTACATTTAACTAATTAAGAAATTGTTTGTTTGAAAGAGAGGCCATCGACCTCCAACTCGCAGCAGGCATGCCAATTCCTTGTGGTTTATAAAAGCTTCTACTTCAGTTTGCGTTCAACGTTCCTCCAACACCAAAACAAACATGCATACAATCAAGTGGCCATATATGGTTATGGTTGCATTGTAACCAACAGAATTTTGTTAGTTTCGAGACAAATATGTTGCATTTCATGTAGCAGGATTTGCAATACTGTTTGTTAAAACCTTAATGCAAACATTCACTATGTCTACAACTACAACTCATTATGTACATTTCTTGTTTGGTTCTTGGAAATCACCATCCGTTTGTTTAGATTTAACAAATGCAATGAAAGAGCTAAAAGTGCACATTAATTTGCATTATAAACTTTCTAAAAATTGTGCCATGTTGAATCAGGTGCTATGTATATTGTCTACCAACACATTCTCATTGACAAATAATCCGAGAAAAAATTATGTATATTCTCCAATGGCTAGCCTAAGATTAAGAACTCTAGTATTTCTGTGTTTGCAGTTGCCTTTAACAGTAAGCAGAAGTATTCCTAACTACCTACCTGTGGTGTACTCATGTAAGGTTCAAGAATCCTGGCATGTTACATCATGGATGATGCAGATGCATAATACATAATGCATGTATGCCTATCTCAATTTGCCAGTCATTTAGTAATGTTTTGCCTTCCAAACACGCTTCAGATTAAAGGTACGAATTATCGCTCTAACATCGCTTCTAATGGAGAAGAATGCTGAGACTAGAGCAATAAAAATGGTTGGATAGATTTGGATACCCTTTGCATGAGTCAAATCAGATTTTCCCATGACATGTTCTCTGATCAGACCCAACATAAGAAGAAGTACTCCAAAAAGTCCCATTCTTCCTGGTTTTATCAGACCCAAGATTGCTCCTCCTACACACAAATAGCTTCCTGCAAGAACCTGCAGAAAGAACCCAGCAAAAAATAAGTGCCAAAGCTAAGCCTTTCAAAGAAGGATTGCTCAAATTCGGCTATGCAACTGTGATATGCAGCTGTAGCCATTATTTGACAGAAATTTGTACTAAATAACGTAATGCAGAGGAATATCAATTTGTTCAAATTCCGCTACACAGAGGTGGGAATAGGCTGGGCTGAGCAAGTTTTTCAAGGCTTATTCTTGGCCTGCCAAAAACTTCAAGGCATATGTCTGGCCTGTGGCCTATCGTAGGCTTAGGTTTAGGCCTCAACTTAGCCTTTCTAAAACCTGAATTGGCCGTTTAGCCTACTTAAAAGGCTATTTCGTCTAAACTTACTTAAATAAGTTATAGCTTAGCACTACTACTATTTAACAACAGATTTGAGACATTTTTATTAATTTTCAGTTACTAACCAACCTCTAGGCGTTGGAGTTCCGACTCAACAGAGATTGTCCTTTTGTTGAAGTTGTGCAACAAGTTTTTGTAACTTGGGATGGTTTTCTGCTTGAAAATAGCCTTTGCAACTGTTCCTGGGTAGATAAGAGCTTTCACTATGAAAAGAGGAAAAACCTCACTTGCAATTAATTGAGAAGATGTCAATTCTAACGGTGTCTTGCAGATTCCAGTTCTGCATGGAACACTGAGAAAGAAATAAAGCCTTTGTTAGCATCAGCACTACAATACAGAGAGAAGTTTTTTTCTTTTATTTTAACTGAAACAGGATTTGAAATTGAATGTATTAAATCAGAACTTCATTTCAAGCTTTTGGTGTTAGTTATTGCAAGAATTAAAAACAAATACACACTATTAGTATATGACTTATGACCCTGAGCCAGTTAAACTGCAATTATGAATCCAATTAATGTCAATTTTTTTGGGTGAGCATTGTCATAGTTTTATACATTCCACCTTGATTGTATGATATGTTGGAGTTTGAGTTTTGTTTTGACATATGCTCAAAAAGAGAGAATTATAAACTCTCCTAGCAAATACTACAGGTTGGCGAAACGGGTCCCATATGCCGGACATGCTTGTTTTGCCTGCACTTTTTTGCGGAACAGACCAAGATTATAGACACACACACTCTTATGTGCCCGCTCCGCTTCATTTTTTCGAGCTTTTGTGGACTCAGACATTAACATAAATTTTTGCATTTTAGACATTAGAGCTGCAGTGTCTGCGGGCCTTCCCAGCCCCACCCTCATATTTTTTAGGGCAGATCAAGATTTTAGGTCTGCAACTTCAACTATGCCCACTTATCAAGATTCTTTTCGAGCTTTTGCGATGCGGGTCTAAACGAGGTGGGCGCCAGTTTGCAACACCTATACTACATCAATCACTTATCATAGGCTAACCAAGTAGTTAGAATTAAGTGGTTAGTGAACTTCCATTAAGATACAATACAAGTTTGAATCTTAGTTGATGTTTACATAAGAACACCGTAGCACCGACACCACTAAACAAAGATGTGACACGATACTGATACATGTAATTCAATTTATATATTTTATCAAATTATTATGGGTATAAGAGCAAGTCCTTGTGCAAAACTCAATTACTCGAATTTGTAGCAAATAAGATTTTGCACCTCAATTTGGTAGTTGAGTGTCATAATCAACACTATGTTCAATAAATTACACTTGATCCACATAACAGAAAACTAGTACACAAATTTGAAAACAACAACAGAAACAAAACCTAAACGTTACACCATTGATTAACCCTAATTAACAGAATATAAAATTGAAAATGTACCATCTGATTGCAATGACACTACAATAATCATGTAATTGACATAAAATTAAATAATAATGAAAGGTGGGCACAGCGTAATAGAAAGAATAATAAAGAAAGCTTTTACTTTTCAGAGATAGTGAAGAGTTGAAAAGAAAAAGGTGAAAGAGAAAAGGTGATATACCTGAAAATGGGAAGTTGAAAAATGATGATAAAGAAATAAGTGGAAAAAGCAATGGTGGAAATGAGTTTTGCCAATTGCTTAGAAGAACCCATTGATGAGGTAACAGGTTTTCACGAGTTCAGTTTTTCAGTAAAAAAAATCAGATCAAATTGACCTAGAATTCCTTTTCTATTTTTTATATTTTTCTTTCACAAATATTTTTATTTTATTTCCTGTATTTACTTTTTTTTTTTACAAAATTTACTTTATTTATTGTTTTTATAAATCTCCCTTGAACCATAATTTTATTTATGTAAAAAGAAAAAATTATTTGATGTGACGAGTTAATCGTTGTTATCATAATATTTCTTAGAGAAAGTGGTTGATAAATTCACATGGTTGATAAATTCACAGTATAATATAATTTTATATCGTTAATCAATCACAATTATATATCCAATTAAGTCATTCTTTTATTTTAAATTTTTTTAATGATATAGTAGAATGTTTGTTTTTTATTAGATGACCCTGTAAAACTATTTTATATTATCAGTGTACTACCTTTTAACTTTATTTCTTATTTGTTAGTTTATTAAGTTAGTTTATATTCATCGCACAACCGAATTAATTGAGCTTTGTGTACCCTTCAATTATGTTATTATGTTTGTTTCTTAATAGTAAGTATTATCACATTAGCTTTGATGAAGTTAATACAATCATATGGATAGGGTATGGCGATTACACCATTCCTTTTTATGAATGCCTTTTCTTAGTTTTGGATATTTGCATGTCCTTCATTGCTTTTGAGATGGAAGTTATAAACTATCTGGTGGTGACTCTGTCACAGCTTTACCTAGTGATTTGGGCGTATGTGAAAGTGTTCTGGACTGGGCCCGACAGGCCCAAAAGCATTACTAAGGCCCAGTCCAATGGGACTCACTAAGGACCACAACGTCTATGCCCGACACCCTGATGTCCACCTCGACATCTCAGTGTGCCAGCCCACGCGACGAAGTCACGCTCGACAGACTGCCGTCCAGCTCTATGCCCTGGTTTCCAGCTCGACATTCGCTGTCCAGCTCGGGGTCTTGGCGCCGAGCTCGACATCATGCTGCACTGCTCGACATGGACTCAAGCTACCTTGCTAGGGCAGACTCAGTCACCATTGCCCCAACGATACTCCGTAAAGACCGCGTCTCTGTCCGCCCGCACTTCACGCACCACATCCAGGGAGGGGACCACGTGCTGATCCCCACTACCCACGTAGGACCTGGCAGTTCCTCCATTGGGCCAAATCCGCCCGGCCCAGTGAAGGAACCTTGGCCCAGCGCTGGGGGCTATAAATACCCTCTGCTTCCAGAGGGTCAGGTAATCATCAATTCTAACCTCAACTCTATTATCTGCTAGTACTCCCACTGACTTAAGCATCGGAGTGCCTTGCAGGTACCCCCCCTCCTCGTTCAAAAAGCCTTCAGCTCGGAGCAGCCGTGACGGTCCAAACCTTCTGATCAGGTCAGATCAGTGGCGCCGTCTGTGGGAAAAAGCTTCCCCGTCTAACGAACAAATTTCAAAGACCAAAGCTCAATCCATTCACTGTCATGGCCTCTCCAACTCGTGAAGAGCAACACACTCGCGTCCTCGACGTCAACAACGGTCCCGCGGACAAGAATGGGCACCTGGACAATCCCAGTGGTGCCGGCCACAATGCCGCCCCCCTGACAACCGCCCCTGGACCTTCCTCCCGCAGGGACGGTCACACTGCGTCCTCCTCGACAACTCCCCCAGAACTCGAAGACGATCCGGAAGCTCTCGCCTATCGCCAGGCTGCCCGGTTCTATGAAGTCCAGGCCCCTGTCGGAGCAGATGCCACTGCTCAGGCACTGTTCGCGGCCATCAACCAGACGAACTATCTCCTGTTCGCGGCCATCAACCCTAAAACAGCGAGTGGCTCTACGCCACAACGACAAGGTCATCAAGCGCGAGTTCGAAATAGGCAGCCTGGTACTACGCAGAAACCAGAAAGACTCCCGCGAGGGGAAGTTGGCCGCGAACTGGGAAGGACCTTACCGCGTCCACGGCACCACGGGTACCGGGGCGTATTACCTCGAGCAGTTAGACGGAGAGCCATTACCAAGACCCTGGAATGCTGCTAAGTTGAAGCAGTACTACAGTTAAAAACTGTCAACACCAAGGACCCTCGACCAAAAGCAACCATGCACGGGCAACGAGGAAAAACGTCCAACTTCGTTTAAGGCTAAGGTACAGGCCGACACACGACCAAAATGGCACGGAATCGCGCGGTAGACGTTGACGATCTATAGTGCCCGACGTGGACAGCTATACCGAGCACCACCGTCGTCGTACCCATAAGGCAGAACACCCAGCTCGCGATGGGCAGTTCACGCCTAGGGCAAATCGTCCCTACGGGCTCCACGCCCGACTGAGCAACCTCGCTCCGAAATACCCGACATTCCATCAAGAATAACGGGACATCTACAAGGGTCAAAACAAAATTCTCTCCTCTCGAGCGAAACACTCAAGCAACCCCTGCCAACCGAAATTGGGTCGAGGTTGCGCATAAACAGAGTCGAGCATAGTCGCTCGCCAAATTAAAGCCACCTACGGGCACTCGTCGGGCCCGGGACGAGCTAAATTCATACAAGCATGTCAGTTCATACAAGGGCAGAAAATCCAAAATAAACAAGGTATAAACGCCCGAAGGCAACAAAGTAATATTAAACCGACCAAGAAGGCCGGCGATGTTCATACATGCAATAAACGGGCGCGCAGGCCCAAAGTACATTCAAAAATCAAGGGCACGCAGGCCCGCTATCCAAAGAATACAAATCAAACTTCCGCAGTATCACCACTGTCGACGCAGGGAGAGTCGGGCGGGGGAATGATCGCGCTACCGACAACCCGATGAGTGTGCCCGATACCCTCGGTGACCAAACCGGGATTTAGCAACGAGAGCTGGTCGACGGCAGAATTGAACCCGTCTTCCAGGGCACCGACTGCGTCCTCCTCGAGGTTCCGGATATGAGCAATAAACTCAGCCCGACTTTTTAAAGCCATTAGGTCCTCGGGCTCATCTTCGGCGGGTTGTTGAGCAGCATTCAGCTCCTCGACCTGCTTGCCCAGGCGTTCGACTTCAGCAGCCAAACGATCCCTATCGGTCCGGAGCAACTCCCCTTCCTCGGTCAAGCGCCCCGACTTCTCTTTCTCCAGGGTCAGCGCCTCCCTCTCGGCGTCAAGTATCACGGTCTGCTCTTGGAACATCCCCTCGGAGCGTTCCAGAGCGACCTTCAACTTCCTTGAGCTCACAGTCAAAGCCGCCTTCTCCCGCTCGAGCTCTTCAACACGAGCAGCATCCCCTGCGTCTTCAGACAATACCAGAGCCATCTCAGCCATTTTAACCAACCCGTCCACACTGGCGACCAGCCGCGATCGCCTCTCCTCTTTAGTCATCCTCTTTATGGCCTCGGCTTCATGCGCGACCACGGTCGGGGGAAAACGCTCGAAGAAACCCTCCTCCTCGATGCAAGGGGGAAAGGCAAAGGATTGAACGGGACCGGCATCTTCCCCGACAGTTGGACCGCCTTCCACGCGGGTCCTCTTCCTATGTGTCAGAACGGCTTCGGCATCAATGACCTCGACATCTGGATCGGACGCCGCCCCCGAGCTCGACGTCGAATCCACCCTCACATGCTGAGGAGGGTTCAGAGCTGTTGGAGGACCCATTCTGGTCGCCTGAGGAGCCGGTACGACCTTCTTGTTTCGCCTCTGGCCGGTTGACAATTTTAGGAGCCTCTCGTGTCGGCTGGCCATCGTACCTGCACGAAGTAAAACAAAAGTCAGTATCGAGCAAAACGCGTAAATAAATGACGAGTAAAGAATTGCAAACAAACAACCTAACAGGCGGGCTGCCTCCCTATAGGTCGAACATTCCACCAACGCCTTGGTGTCGATCGGGCGAGCCTCAAATGTCGGGTAACCATCCTTGTCAAGGATGTCATTCCCTTCCCGTGTAACCCACTGGGCGGGATGAAAACTGTCGACGAAGTTGCAGAGGGTCGTATACGCCCGCTGATCCTCCGTGCACATATCCCCGACCGCGGTATGAAAATAGCCTGTTCCGTGCTCGAAGTGTCGGGGCATCCAATACACCGGGAACTTAGCCCGACGTCCTAGCACGGGGCTCCCGTCATCGTTCAACAATGCTTCCCCGTCGTCATCGCTGACCGGCCCTTCCTCCTCGTAGAGGGAATCCACAGCAGAATCAGTGATAGGGTGTACCACATACCACTTATCCTTGAACCCCCTCACAGAATCCATGTACATCCTAAACAGTCTCCTCGACTGCTTCAAGGACACCCAGCTGTGCTTCCCTCCCCGGGACTGGCGCTGTAGGTGGAAGACCCTAAAGAAGAGAGGTATGGTCGCCCCTATCCTTAAGTAGCGGCACGTCAGCTCAAACGCCCGGATGAAGGCGAGAGAG
This sequence comes from Vicia faba, assembly GCA_948472305.1. Taxonomy (NCBI): domain Eukaryota; kingdom Viridiplantae; phylum Streptophyta; class Magnoliopsida; order Fabales; family Fabaceae; genus Vicia; species Vicia faba. Next base: position 1,651,091,244 of record OX451737.1, read on the forward strand.
TTAGGGTGCAGCTGGGACGGGGCCAGCTCCAAATGCGTAAAAACCCCGGTCTCAAAGTCTGTGAAGGGCAGCCGCAAACCCAAGTCCTTAAAGGCGATCTCGTACATCGCAAAACTGTAATCCGGGTACATCGAACAAATTCTGGCAGTGGTCGCGGGCAGCATGACCTCGAAATTCGGTTGAAAGTCGGGCTGGTCCTGCCCCCCTTCAATGGCAATGAACGGATGTCGGTCATCCCGACTGTATATCGACGCCGTCCCCCGAGGTTCGGCGCCCACCCATTCCAGCGATGGGTCGGTCACAGTGTCTATAAGGTTGGCCGACTCGTCGGCACTTTGTTCTTCGCTGTCACGACGACCTGAGGAGCTCGGCTCATCCGCCATGGTTACCTGCAGAGCACGGGAAACCAATCAGATTGAGCATGAAGCCCTATGCTCGACATAATCATGTCGTCCATACACTACCGCAAGTCCATTTTCACAAGTGGATGCCTCCCCGACTCTCCTGAATCCAGTGTTCCTCCACAAACCAACTGCACGGCCACTCTTCAAGCATGTCGGTCCGGGGTATGAACATGGCGAGCCGCATTATGAAGCCCACGGCCACGACCATAAACATACCGGGCACCGGCATGAATCAGGCGCCCAGGATCATGAATACCCCGGGCAGCTCTGAAGTTTTTCACCTAAAACTATGAACGCGTCGGCCACAAGTATGCGTTTGCCGGTCCTAGACGTAAATCTGTCGGGCAAAACACGAGTTTACCGGGCTAATCCCACATTAACGGTCCTAAAACATCCACAATTTCCTAGAATCATGCATTCTAAAACAAGAAAATAAAGAGAGTGGATCACTTACTTGGATCAAAGATGGGATTCGGCTAGGAAAAGAAGAATCTGGGACGGGAAGTCACGGTTGGAGAGAGTGTTGAGAGTTGCAACGAAGAGAGCACGAAGAACGGAAAGCGTATTATGGGGCCCAAGGACCCTATTTATAGTGATGACATGGAATACCAAACGTCACCTCGTTTAGCCACGGACTCCGTCTCCTCGACGCACTGCACCCAACGCAATGATGGCCCTACCCCCCTAGGGTGGCGGCACAATTCCCAAAAGATGCCTCGCGTGCCCGACCAACGTGCTCGGTACGGATCCTCCACGCATCCACCACCGAGGACGTTCCCGAGCACGACACGAGGAGGCTCCTCGAGGGGCCGCGCCTCCATTCTGGGCACGAGACCTCAGCGACTGAACAACTTGGTTTCAAGTCATGGCTCCTCGCAAAGGAACCACGACTTGGGGGGCTCCTGTTCTGGACTGGGCCCGACAGGCCCAAAAGCATTACTAAGGCCCAGTCCAATGGGACTCACTAAGGACCACAACGTCTATGCCCGACACCCTGATGTCCACCTCGACATCTCAGTGTGCCAGCCCACGCGACGAAGTCACGCTCGACAGACTGCCGTCCAGCTCTATGCCCTGGTTTCCAGCTCGACATTCGCTGTCCAGCTCGGGGTCTTGGCGCCGAGCTCGACATCATGCTGCACTGCTCGACATGGACTCAAGCTACCTTGCTAGGGCAGACTCAGTCACCATTGCCCCAACGATACTCCGTAAAGACCGCGTCTCTGTCCGCCCGCACTTCACGCACCACATCCAGGGAGGGGACCACGTGCTGATCCCCACTACCCACGTAGGACCTGGCAGTTCCTCCATTGGGCCAAATCCGCCCGGCCCAGTGAAGGAACCTTGGCCCAGCGCTGGGGGCTATAAATACCCTCTGCTTCCAGAGGGTCAGGTAATCATCAATTCTAACCTCAACTCTATTATCTGCTAGTACTCCCACTGACTTAAGCATCGGAGTGCCTTGCAGGTACCCCCCCCTCCTCGTTCAAAAAGCCTTCAGCTCGGAGCAGCCGTGACGGTCCAAACCTTCTGATCAGGTCAGATCAGAAAGTAATACCAATACTGATGCAAATACGTGACGGGGAAACCTTCTCTAACCCTTTTCTTTTATCTTTTTCGTTGCCATTGTGGTACTGCAGTCTGGTCGAGGAGTATGGGGTTTAATTTCTTTGGTGTCAATGTTACGGGCCTTGGTGGATCTATTATTTCTCGTTACTTCATTCATATTGAGGCCTACATGATTGTTTGCACTATCGAGAATGAAGTGGATGGCATATGTGCCCAATTATTCCTCGGATGTTGGTATGCGAGTCATTTCTTCATGGAAAACGGGACATATGTATATAAAGAAGAAATCTTTCTTCGGAATATTTGTATCAGAAGAAGCGGTCGGTAAGCTTCATGGATAATATGGGTTAGCTCGAGGATGGAATTCCCTCAGAGAAGGCTGGCCGAAAAATGCTCGAAGTGCCTCGTTGACATTCAATTGTTCATGGAAGCCCGCTCCCAAAAAGGTCAGAAGGTTGTCTTTTTTAAGCTCTGAAAACTCTCGGTCGCTTCAACCTCAATTCGTTTATTTCTGGTGTACTCACTCTGATAATGATCATGATTACATGTAGATCTGATGAAGGATAAAGTACAACTTTGGCTTCTGAGACAGAGAATATGGCCAGTAGACACTAAAGCAAGTCCTTCTTGTAAGTATCAAAGGTAGTCTTAAGGTGGGTGAATTAGACTTGGTGTATTTTTCTGGTTTTATGCAAGTTTTTCTTCCTTTTTACTTTTCCAAATTCAAGTTAAGTTTTGCAACTTGTTTAGAATGATATTATGCAAAAAGTTAAAATGCAGAAAAGTAAAGTGACACAAAATAATTTATACTAATTCCCCTTATAACCAAAGATATGTTTATTCTTTCCACTCTTTGGAAGATTATCCACTATGTTCAGATCTTTGTTACAAGTCTCACGCGAAGACTTCTATTACAATCTTCAAAATATACACAACAAAGAAAGCATACCACTTTCTTCTACAATAATCTTAACATCACAAACTCGGTGCTTAAGATACACATATAAAATATAAGAATTGATTTTGAAGTAGTAGAATATTCTTAGCTTTTCCAAGTGATATAAAATTGATTTTCCCTTCCAAGATTACAATTTAGAAAGTACATAACTATAAGTGCTAAGAACCCAATGAAACTTCTATATGATTTGAAATTGATGCAGAAAGTTTTAAAGCTTCTTGAGTGCAAGAACACTTTATGAAAATATGAATAAATTATAATTCAAAAATTTGATTGGAAGAGGTAATTTGAAAATTAGAAGTACAATGCTATTTATACTTCAGAAAATACCTCTTTGTAAAGTTACAATGATATGGAAAAATACCATGAATCAATACCAAGGTTTGCAATTGAAACGGTTTATGAAAAAGTGCATTGCATCAAGTGGTAACCCGTAACTAGCAGAGTGTAACCGGTTACACCTTCTTTAACATTTAAAAGATTGGAATTTTTCGTGCATGTAACCGATTACCAGGAGGGTATAACCGGTTACCACTGTTTCAAAAATGCCAAATACTTATTTGTAAAGGCGTGAACTAGAATCAAAAGGTTTTAATGAAGTATAGAAGGTTGGTCACTAATTAATATTTTGACTCTTCATGTAGTGACCCAATTATTTGTGATTTATCACTCTATTTGTAGTCACTCCACTTTAATCAATTTGATACTCTCATTACTTACAAAAGTCAAATTACTTTTGAAATGAAAATCAACTAAATGACCATTAATAATGCACTTATGACAAGTATCAAATAGATAAATAATTGTGTACAATATATTACCGAGCTGGAAAAATCTTGTTGAGTTTAAAAGAGGTCAGCCCATATCTCTATTAGCACATATATAACAAGAGGGTAAAAGGTGCGAAAAGGTGGTGTCACATGGTGGGCATGTGAGCGCGCCTGACCAAACCCAATGCACTCAGACCACGAGTCTCCCGACCCAAGTCAACCTACCCAATCTCCAAATCTAGTACAAATGTAGCATGTTGTGTAATAGACAAGTAATTGACACTATCACCATTTCACTAAAATAATTGTTCCTCATATTAAGAGGGAAATACTGGTTCCCCTTGATGACAGTCACTCTTCATGTAGTTTTATCAGTAGTTTCGAGTATTTTTAGTAGTATTTAGAAAAGAATTACATGATTTTATAGTAAATTTTGGCAATATTTGAGATTAAGACCAAAGTTGTCAAAAGAAAGAAAGAAGAATTTTGGAAAGCAAGAAATTTAATGGAGCCAGTGTAAATATTGTTGGGCGATTTTCACTAATTGCTACGCCATTGGGTTTGATCACTTTGCGATTGCTTTTATCTCTAGGAGATTAAGACACGCTTTGGAAAATCATTACGTGATTAAAATGGATTGTTGGGCGATTTAGGGTGCATTTTAGATTTCTATAAAAGAAAAAGTTCATAATTCTTTTTTTATATCAGCTTTTAAAAGGGTTTTAAGAGCAAGTATTAGAGGTTTTTCTCATTGAATGCCAATTTCCATCTCCAAATACATGTATTTTTCTTTTAAGCTTTTGGTTAGGGGTGTTCAGATCCAATCCAGTAAAAAAAACTGAAAACCAGACCAAAAAAACTAAAAACAAAAAACAAACAATCTTTTTTGGATGTGTTTGGACCACTTTATAGCATAACCGGTCAGTTCGGTTTTCGGTTGGCTAAATGAAAACTGAACCGATCCATGCCAAACCGGTATTTGTTCCCATTTTATTACCATATTTTCTCATTTATTAAATACAATAAATGATAACTAATTAGTAATCAAGTTTAGCCGCCACCACTCTCTTTTTGCAGATTCTTAAATGGTTCCAATCTCTCCCAAATCTCAATCAGATTCTCAACCATCCCCAAAATAAAATACAATGAATGTCATTCATTGTAGCAACATGAGATCCACCGCCAACCTTCCCTTTTTTTTCTCTCCCTCAATGAATTGTCAACCTTCTTCAATTTTCCATTTATGTTCTCTCCAATTTCAATTCGTCTTCCTCAAACTAACATCAACCTTCTTTTATTCAAATTGGTTTTCTCGTTTCAATTCAAAGTTCTATATTTTCTTTTTTCGAACCCTTATTCAAATATCACTAATTTTTATCTTTTATATGTTCTAATTTATAGAAATTTTGTGTTCGATTTTAACTTTTAGTTTTCTAGTTTTCCAATTTTGATAAATTGTCTATTATCTATTTTAAAGGAATGAGCCAAGTAATATCCTTTGATCATGTTGCTTCATCTACTCAAACTTATCTTATTAGCAGCCTCATGTAGGTATCACAATTTAATTTTAAGTAGTTTATTTTACCTTAGGAAATTTTGGTTAATGTTAGAATGGTGCAACGTTAAAATTGTCAATTCTCTATTATTTGGATTGGAATTATATTTGGTAAAACTAATATAGCAGTAAATAGGTTAAATAGGACTTGTAACTTGTAGGATAAAGCAGGTTGAAGTTATATTTGATGAAGAAACATGTTGAGATGAGATGTCTCATCATCTAGAGCAAAACGTTAAAGAAAATGTCCTATGCAGGTTGGTACAACGTCGTAATTGGTACATCTAGATTAAATGTTTCTGTTATGATTTAACAGATGCAAAATATTCTTGGAATATTATACAATCATATGTGGAGCTGTCTTATTAGGCCTGGAATATTCAAGTCAGAATATAAAAAATTATACGGTTTCTAAATATGGAGATTATTTAGGAAACTAATGATTGAAGACCTATTTTGTAGCATAATCTTCTGCAGATTTGTAACAGCATATTTGCTGTGATTAGAAGCCCAAATCTAGTTGGGTACTAGGTTATAAATAGAAGCAGTGTAACCTAGGATGGGGGACCAGTCGAAAATACAAATATGTAATCATTGGGGCTGAGTTTGTAGCCACTCTCTAGAAGAGTTGGTAAAAGTGAACCACTCGGGTTGTGACATGGTCACTCCTCCTCGAAGCTTTTAAGTAAGAGGAAATATTGTTCTTGGAAGAATCTTGTAAGCAACTCGAGGTTCTGTTCTTAGTTAAGTTTAAAGTTGTAAACCTTAGAGTTTAACTTTAAGTCTTGAGTAGGTATTGTCATAGAAGTGAGTCTTCTCATCATGGAACGGTGTCTTCTTGTTTTTCTGAGTGTCTTAGAATTGTCTAATCGCTATATGTGATTGATGAGGGATTGAGGAGGGCCTCATATCTAGGTGAGTCTTAGATAGAAAATCTATTGAGGGTAGTGATTAAGTGATTAGACTGCAAACAAGTATGTTTGTTGTAGGGTCTACGAATTGATACTACTATTAATGGATTTGTCCTTGGCTTGGTTGAGGAGTTTTTCATTTATCCAGCTGCATCTGGTGGAAAAATCCTGGTGATTTTGTGTGCTTACTCTCTGAAGGTGTGTCCTATGGTTTTGTGATACATGCAGGATAGTCTCGACCAAATTATTAAAGTAGCCAAAGATACTTGAGGATTGTCTCAAGTACACTCATAAGGGCACTTCTAAATAAGTTCGTTGATAGGAGATCTGAAGGAAGCAATTTATTTTTGCTATCTTCTCTGAAAAGCCAACCACAGGTCTTTGATGACGGGTTACTTGGTGCATTCCTTGGATGATGTTCTACCTGATGTTGGAACATCTCGTCAGTAGATTTTGTAGAATTTTACTGATGAAAGGAATGGTGTAGTAGATGCTTTGGGGGCTGAACAAATGTGTTCAGACCATATAAGTTTTGAACCTACTCTTAATCTGGAAAAGGAGACATCTGTGTCTAAGAAGTTTCGATGCCAAAAACTTATCTTAGATAAATATGTTGGTCAAGACACAAGCAATATATTGTTTACTTCTTGGTTTAGTTTATTTCTGATCCAAGAAAGTGGGAGTGTAGAAGCTGAGCATGTTGATCTATTCGAAGACTTGTTAATAAGATATCTCAACAAGATTCTTCATGAAATTCATTCCTAATGTCGAGGACATTATCTCTGACATCTTTAGGTTCTTCTGACCAAAGGAACTAAAATTCAGAGAAAGGGACTTAAGGCTGCAGTTATCTAAGTTTTTAGGTTGATGGTTATTCTTACAAACAGAATAGATGTTGTTTACTCAAACTTGAAATAACTGTCAAGTCTATGAGAGCATGGAACTCTTGTTTTGTTAAGAGAAGAATGATTATCCAAGGAAGGATAATAAATGAAGGATCTGCAACCTAGCTTAGTGGTTGATTGGCGCCTATACTTTTGAAGTATCATCCAATTTGTTGGAATGAGTCTTCAGTTGTTTTACTTGAGTAAGGTGATTTGATCATGCCTCATTATAGAAAGGTATGTTTACTCAAGGGAGGTGATCATCCAATATGCTCTCACATATTGGAACATTTGTTTATGCACTAAGGCTGAAAGTGAAATAGTGAGCCTTGAAGTAGCAGTGGTGCTTAGGGTATAATGTTGGCCTTATCACATGCTTGCTGGTTTTGCTCCATATACCTGTTAGAGGGAATCTCCTCTTTAGATGCAGAAGATTGGCTCATACCACCTCAAAGTCAGATAGGAGGTTTGTACTTGTGTTTGGAGGTGTGTATCATACATGTCATTGCATGTGCTCGATGTTTGGTCATGAAGGATGATCAACTGTTGAAGAGTGATCTTGTATCCCTTGTATGAGATATGCATAGATTTCTATGGATGCTTCCTCCAAAACCATAGTTGTTGTTGAATTCATGTGCGTGAGATTGATGTCAGATCTGATGTTGGAACATCATTGTTGTACCCCAAAATTTGCCCTCCCATCTTCTCAACATTTCTCATCACAAAGCCCTTGGAGATCAGGATCCAGTTAGGTTTTCATCTGCTCAAGACTTCTCCTTGCACTGCTGACCCAAATTAGGGTTTGTATTTGCACACGGATGTTTTGACCTAAAATGCCTAAGATGAATTTCTTGCTTCATATTGGACTCCCAAGTTTATCCATACCAAGTTTCAAGTCTTGATTCCAAGTTTTGCCCAGTCAATTGGACAGTTGACCTAGAAATCAGCTGTATTGGGGAAAAAGTCAACTGTGGCCAATTGACAGTCAAACCTCATGAAAATTGACCCACATCAACATTATGAACTCACATGGACCATTTGATCAAATTTGGATCATAATTCCACAAGAAATTTGATCAGATCACCAAAAGGGCAAAATGGTCATTTTTAGGGTTTTGACTGAACAAAGGCAATTTTTGACTGAACAAAGGCAATTTTTGACTGTTTGACCTAGCCAATGGCAAACCAAGCTCACATATGGACTCAAGGACCCCATGGAATTATCTTGACATGCTCAACAAACTCAAAAGATCCCAAGTACACAAGATTGACAGTTGAATTTCCCAGTCAATTGATCAATTTTGACTGTATACTGAAAAGTCAAACTTTGACTTTTTGGTCAAAATCAAGAGTCAAGATTCATTTTTCATCAAAACATGCCAAATCATGAAACTTGTTCACCAAGAAATCACAAAATGCAAATTAGGGTTAAAAATTAGAATTTTTCATAACTTAGAATTTTTCTAAGTTATAAAAAACCCTAATTTTTTCCTAACTTTGCCCCACTTTTTCACCAAGATCCATTTGGATTCAAACAAAAGTCAAAACATGAAAGTTGTAGCTTGTTGCATAATCTACAACTTTGATTCACAAAGTTTTCCCAAACGAAGCTTGTATCTCAAGTTACAAATTTTTGAATAAGGGCACTAAACCATTCTTAACTTAGTGAAATTTTAACCTATTTTGACAAGGTTTTCTACCCAACTTCAAGGCCATTTTCCATACACTTCCACTTGGAATTTCAATTTGCATTTCAAATATGGATTGTAGTACACATTCCAAGCTTTCCAAAATTTCCAAGAACTCATCAAACAACCTCATAACTTGAGAGAATCGAATTTCATAATTTGGCAAAAACTCACTTTTGAATTGATCATGAACATGTTCATAACTTAAGCCATTTTCAGGTCAGCATAGTTTGCGCTAAATTACAGGTCCTAAAACCCTTTTACACTCAATAATTTAATGCATATTCATTGTGTTAAGGTGTTGTTCTTTGAGTGCAAACATTACATGAAGGTTTAATCCCAAAGTAGATAAAGCAAATTGGCCATTTTTGTAAAAGGTAGCTTTATGTCCAATTGAAAATCCAAGCTGTACAAATCAAATCCAATTGGCACAAGATTATGAGCAAAATACTCTGATCAAGGAGAGATTATGCAGCTCATTAGGGGTCCCCTACTTACCTAAAACACCAACTTGCGTTTTGTTGCTTAAGTAAGAAGAAACATAGCATAACTAAAGAGAACTCTCAGATCAGTCACAAAAACCCTTAAGCAAACTTGTCAAGCACATCCAAGACATCACAACCAAGCTAATACACGATCCCTTAGCCTCCAAAACACTCTCAATCTCAGAATCACCTCCAAACTGCAAGAGCAGGGCCAGGCCTGCAGTTTGAGTGCCATCTTCCATTTCCCTCAAGCTCTCTTGCCCAAACCAGTTCACACAGATTCCCTAGCATCTATGCAAGCTGACCATGACTTGAAACATGACCTGTAACTCCTCTAACAAGTTCCACCATTTTCATTTTTTCATTTTGCAGTTGAAGTTCTACAGCTCAGTTCAAGGTGTCTCAAGGCAAAGTAAATATTGGAACAGCATCACCACACCTCAAGGAAGCTATACCAACCATTATCTTGCACTGAAAGCTCCCCATTTGCCAGATAGAACTTCAACTGAACAGGTACTTTGGTGAACTTCTATCTCTCTCATTAGGCATCATTAGCTCTAAGTTTGTGAATAAACAATGTTCTACTCATGCCACTGAACATGTACATGCTTTTACTTTTCATTTCTTTTGCTTGAGCTGTGAGAATTTAGGCTTTGAAAATGGCAGAAAACTTAGGTCAAGATTTGGGATTGTTAAAATTCTCTCTCATTTCTGAGAGTTAGGATGAGTTTTTTATATATTTGGAATCGTGATTCAATGCTTAACATTTCTTATGTTGGAAGTTTGTTCAAAAAATCAAAGAATCAGGATATTCAAATGAAGCTTGCTTGCGCGCGTTTTTTGAACAAATTTTGTTCAGAGGTTGAAGAAGGTGTCTCATGGGCTGGACCAGCTTTGGTTCTGCTTTTTGCACCCTATTTTGTGATTCATACCCCCTGAGCCCATTTGCTTTATTTTTAATGTTTTTTGACTTTTTCTTTTTTTAATTGACTCATTTATTTTTTCTCATGTTATTAAAAATATAAAAATATTTTATCTCACCATTTTTTAATTTATTAGGTATTTATTTGATTTTCTTTTGATTTATACATAAATAGATATATACTATTATTTAGAATAAATAGAAAAAATAGTGTAAATACATTTTTATTTTCATTTTTATTTTATTTTACCTTCTGAAAATATTTTATATAAAAAAATACTATTTTCTAAAATATTAAATATTATTATTATTTATATATATATAATACATATTTAAAATAATACATATATACATATATTCATTAATATATTTAGGATAAATACAAAATATATACCCTTTTATTTCTTTTATTAATATTTAATATAAAAATACATTTTTGACAAATACCTCATTTTATTTTAGTTTTTGTATATATAAATAAATATTTGTACATAATAAGTAAATAATGTATTTTATTTATTAAAATTAGGGTTTTGCCCTAAATATGAAAATACTCCAAAAATAATACCTTTTTATTTTCCTTTTTATTTTATATAAATAATACTTTTTTTTCATACATATAAAAATTCCTTTTGCATTCTTGCATATTTGTTTTATTTCCATTTAATTATGCAATTATTTGTATTGTAAATATTCAAAGAAAATGATGTAATAGTTAGATTTAATTTCTTGTCTAAATATTCCCCATTTGAACATTTGTACCCCCTCCCCATATTATTGTGTTGTAATAGTGTAGGTATTTAAATCTCGCACTTTATACGCTTTCTAAACATACCATGCTAGAATTAGGGTTTGTATGCGAATAAAACGAACAAAATAGTTTGACCTAATTTCAAGATAAACAAGCATGAAAATGGACAACACATCTCACACTTGCACCCCTAGGGTATTCCACTTTGTTGCCTTCAAATAATTGGGTCATATTGCATGTTAGGTTTTCTTTGGGTAAAACAAAAACAATCAAATGATCATAGTCCCTCGATGACGCTTTCGAAAAGTTGCCTAAAATGATCAAGTGCCTTTCAAAGAGAAATTGCCCAAAGACATTTAACACTATTACAACTATGGTCTAAACGATGACCCGTGCCCGTCCCTTTCACCTCCTAATACAAGATTGTCCACCAAATGCAATGGTGGAACAAAATTGTCAAAAGGTTTAAAGCATAACAAAAATCTTTGAGAACTTTAGGGTAGATAACTCCTAGGTACTTGTCAATTTGCAAAGAAAACACTTGCCTAATTTCAAAACACACTTCACAAACACTTTCAAAACCAAACTTTCAAAAACCTTGAAACATCTTTTCAAAAAGACAAACACCTTTTGTAAAACATTCGAGTAAAGAATTGTTACAAGGGTAGCCTATACAAGGCATCTTTTTCAAAACCTCATCAAAACCACACACAAAGCACCATTTCAAACAATTGAAAACCAAGGCAAGTTGATCTAAGCAAGTACCTAAGAGCCCATGGATAACCATGGATAGAAGGGGTGCTAATACCTTCCCCTTCTATAATCTACTCCCCGAACCCAAGAAAAATCTCAAAGGTTTTTTGCTGTGCTTTTTAAACCTTTCCTTAGGATAAAATAAAAAGTCGGTGGCGACTCTTGCTTAACCGAAACATTTGCGAAAACAAACGCAAAACCACAGTCAGTTCTCCCACCGTATCACAATCATCTTAGTTATTTGGTCTTCAGCCAAGGAAGCCTATTTTGTCCATAATGAATCACTAGGTCAAGCCACTGACCCATTCTAGAGTTGTTTGTAATGAAGATGGTTGTCATGATTGACGTCACGGTAAAGAGTCAGCATGTGCCACGGGTATGTAGAAGAAGATAGTTAGACAAAATGTGATACCCCGTGTGAGGAGGTGGTGCATCTGACTGGTGATGAATATTATGAAGGGAGTTGAGTATTTGTATATCCTTTTAGGAGGTTGTGCATAAGACCAATGGTGAACACCTTGACGGGAGACTGGGTATTCATATGAGAAGTTGTGCATTTTTGCATTCTGAACATTCTTGTTCAGAAAATGTGTAGAGAAGTGATTTTTCTCTATGTAGTCGGTTGAAGTAGCTTAGGCAAGATAACTACTAACTATTGAGAGTTTATTTCTCTCAGTGGTGCTCTGTGTGACAACCTGATTCAACTTCTGTAGTTGATGTCCTAGATGATGTTGTAACATCATGCTCATTGGTGGTTGTCAAATAAGTTCATCACATTATTCATAAGTGGCATTTTTGAGTATGACAGAAGTAGGATATAAAGCTTCTGGCCCTAATCACAAGGGTATATGGTGAAGGCATGACTCCTAAAGATAATAGTTTCTAAGAGAAATATATCAGATGGGGGATCTGATCAGAATGCCTTTTAAGAAAGTAGTTTCGTACACTATAAGTGACAAAGAGTGGCAATATGGATCTTGTACAAAAAGAATCTAAGAACATTTGTTCTGGAATATGTAAGAAGTTATAAGTTAAATGTGTCCTTGTTTATGTAGACATCTCAAGGTACTTGAGATCATTCTCAAGAAAATGATTTATCTGGATCTGTAAAAGTCAGGATTGACATTATAGTGTGCGAAGTGCTCAGTTGGTGTGTCCAACCGGGAGTATGAAGTGGTTACCCTCCACTATGAAAAGATGAAGTCCCTTATATGTCTTCATCCGATGCTCAATTATTCATCTTTAGCTGGAGCATTATTTATCCATGACAGTGGGAGTAAAGTACATTTCCATGGACTATGGCTAGAATGGTGCAGTTATGAGCCTCTCATGAGGTTGTGTTTTCAGACAATATGTTGTGACATGTAGATACTAGAAGTAGTTACTTATATGCTTGACAAGGCATATGTGGTTAAGTCATGCAAAGATGATCGGTTTAATCATGTGGTCTCAGGTTTCTCAAGATGGACTCTGAGAGATTATATTGGTGTCTAGGATAATTTATTTTTCTCTACAGAACCTGAAGGATCTTAATGAATTAACATTAGGTGTGTCACTCTTAAAGGTGGAAAGGAGTGAATTTTGAGACCAGTAAAGGACATTGTACCTATGCTTTTGAGCTTATGGATAGGCCTTTCCAAGACTGTTTTTTTAAGCTTGTATGACAATGTCTGACAAGATGTCAGGACATAACTCAAGACATGTTTTTCCTTGAGACTAGCAAGGATCGATGTTTGAGCGGTGTATCCTATATGTGTCATGAGGGTGTGTATCACGTGTTCTAACTATACATGTGCATGTTTTGGGAACTGACATTTTCAGAAAAACTGGTCCTGGTTTATTATAAGCATTCAAAGCTTTTGACCGATGCACGTTATTACCTAAGGCAGTGGTTATTCCTCGAATCGAGTTTCTTGACCAAGACAATTGTTACAGTCTAGGTTTATTATTTTTGCTCACTTTGTGTGTGTCTGTTGATTGTCTAGTTCTCATGTCCCTTGTTCGGGTATGAGTAAGCTCTGTTTAGGTCTGGTTCTGTGAAGGTTATGTTTGTTAATTTGTGACAAGCATAGGAAAATGGGTAGTGTTCACACATTGTTAAGTCTGAGGTCAGTTTTTGCAGTTGTTTTGCAAAAGATGTTAAATAGGATGTCCTATTCTGAGTTTGTTTGTGTTTAGGTGGTTGCTGTTGTGTCGTGTGATCTGAGTTAAGAACACAATTGTGTCTTGTGTTTTGAGTTACCCAAGTTTTAGGTTTGGTCCTATGTGTCTGTATAAGGGTAGTCCAGGTGAGTGTTGATTTTTCCCTTTAGTTTCCTCTTATGCTCCGAAAGAGGATGTTGTGTTTGTCTGTGTCAAAGCATAGTTCTCGGTTTAAGGGGGAGTATTTGATATCTTCTTCCTCACGTATACCATGACTTCAAGACTTTCTCTGTTTAGCTTGAGGTTATTATCTGTGTTGAGTTTGCCGTGCTATAGTGGATTGGTTCAGGCAAGTGTGAAAAGGTTTTTAATGTAATGTCTCGGCATTAGTCTGAATGTGGTTCTTACCTCTTGTTAAATCCTTTGTCATATTCTGGCCAAAAAGGGGGAGAAGAGTTTTATGATGTGATCTCTTAGTGAGCAACTTTTTAAGGGGAAAAATAATATGAGTTATCTGTGGAATCCCTTAAGAGAGAGAGAGAGAGATAGAGAGAGAGAGAGATAGAGATAGAGAGAGAGAGAGAGAGAGAGAGAGAGAGAACATTGGTGGTGGACTACCAAGAAGTACTAGTATGATGTTGCGACATCATGATTGAAGATTGAAGACTGTCACATATAAATATTGAAGACTAAAGACTGTGATTGATCTGAGATGCTTCTGTTATTTGCTGCTGCTAAGTTGTATGGTTTAAACCCGTGTATTTTTTATGCTTTTGTATGTAAAAGTTATATAAATTAGTTTTAGCCAAAATAAGCCAAAGGGGGAGATTGTTAATTCTCTATTATTTGGATTGGCATTATGTTTGGTAAAACTAATATAGCAGTAAATAAGTTAAATAGGATTTATAACTTGTAGGAGAAAACATGTTGAAGTTCTATTTGATGAAGAAACATGTTGAGATGATATGTCTCATCATCTAGAGCAACATGTCGAAGAAGATGTCCTATGCAGGTTGATACGACACCGTGACTGGTACAGTTGGATTAAACATTTTTGTTATGATTTAACAAATGTAGAATGTTCTTGGAATATTATGCAATTATATTTGGAGTTTTCTTATTAGGCCTGGAAGATTCAAGTCAGAATATCAAAGATTATACAGTTTCTAAATATGGAGATTATTTAGGAAACTGATGATTGAAGACCTGTTTTGTAGCAGAATCTTCTGCAGATTTGTAACAACATATTTGCTATGATTAGAAGCTCAAATCCAGTTGGGTACTAGGTTATAAATAGAATAATTGTAACCTAGAATGGGGGACCAGCCTAAAATACAAAGATGTAATCATTAGGGTTGAGTCTGTAGCCACTCTCTAGGAGAGTTGGTGAAAGTGAACCACTCGGGCTGTGACATGGTCACTCCTCCTCAAAGCTTTTAAGTAAGAGGAAGTATTATTCTTGGAGGAAGCTTGTAAGCAACTTCAAGTTATGTTCTTAGTTAAGTTTAAAGTTGTAAATGTTATAATTTAACTTTAAGTCTTGACTAGGTATTATCATAGAAGTGAGTCTTCTCATCATGGATGTGTGTCTTCTTATTTTTCTAAGTGTCTAATAATTGTCCATTTGTTGTCTGTGATTGACGAGGGATTGAGGAGGGCCTCATATCTAGGTGAGTCTCAGATATAAATCTATCGAGGGTAGTGATTAAGTGATTAGACTGCAAACTGGTATGTTTGTTGTAGGGTCTATGAATTGATACTACTATTAGTGGATTTGTCCCTGGCTTGGTATGCCCCTAGAGTAGGTGTTGTTGTCACCAAACCAAGTTAACAATTTTGTGTGCACTTTACTTTTCAGTATCTGCTCTTAATTGTATATTCCTTGTTATGCTATTTCTGTCAGACCAGTTGTCTCGATATCCTCATAGGACATCTGAGTTTTGTCATACCGTAATTTCACAAACAATTGATGTTTTACAATTTATAAGATCAATTGTATCTTTGAGCTAGTTTTGATATAGTATGGTTATGTTTCCTATTGAGTTAGTGTTTATTTTATACTGATGCACTTTTATTCACTTTATTGATATATTTGTGTTTTTTGTTTTTGCAGGCCAATTAGAAAGAATTGTGAAGACTCTTGTAGGAAAAGTGATTATAATTATCAAGCTGGATTTGTTGCAGGCTAATTAGAAAGAATCATTATTTTGATTATCAAACTGGAATTGTGCCAGAAAATCTATTGGCACGTCACTTTTATTTTCAATTGATGAGATTTTTATTTGAACTTAAAGTAGGAAATACCTTTTGTTAATTATGTTTTAAATGCAATTTGAGCTTTTTATTTAACTTAAAGCAGGAAATACCTTCTGTTTTTATTTGAGATTTTTACTTTCCAACAATTCTGCAAATGTTCTTAATGCACCCTTATGCCTTCTTAGAGGCCCTTGGTGAAATTCCTGTAATACCTCCTTAATTTGGATATGCATATCCGAACTCACCATATTGTAGTATTTTATCAAATAGGTTTAGAGATGTATATCTGAAGCCATCAAATGGTAACTTTCAGACACACAGGTTTGAGCCAAGCTCTGATATTTTTTGTTATATTATATCGATAAATTAATGCATATGATGTAGGAAACACACTTCCAACCGCATTCATAAGGGAGTTATCTCGGTCGATTACTATGACACTAAGAATATTTTGTGGATTCTTCAACAAAAACTCTTGCATATATCCAACACCCATGTAATATTGTCTTCTTTCTCAGATTCCAAAAATGCAAATCCAACAAAAAATGTCTTTTATGTAGAAGTGACACCAACAATTTCTAGAAGCAGAAGCCTATACTTGTTTGTCGTGTACGTTGAATCAATTATAAGGATAGTTAGAAATGTGTTAAACAACTTGATACTTTACGGATGAGTCCAAAAAATGTCACGAACACTGACTTTATCCTCACACACTTTGTACCTAGAAACATAGTGGTTAGCATACAAAAGTTTCAAAAGTTGTTGCATTTTAGATCTCAGACCTCTATTCTCCATGTTCCATTGGTAACATTCATTGTATACCTGTCTGATATTTGAAACACTTTGTGGTATTTTCCGTTTCAAATCGACAAGTATGTTTCTCGACGCAACTTTATTACCGACATTTATAAAATAATTTTCTTCTCCTCTGGCTTAAGCTGACATACAACTGGATGACCTTGTAGCTTGGTGTCCAGTGCATTATTATGTATATCATAAATCAAATTAAATTTCCAAATATCATCCACGCTATAGAATCCACACAATTTAAACGGACACTCATATTTTCTCGATTCGGTGTCTTCATGTTAACTTTCAAATTTTTAAAACATATTTCCACTTATCTCACATGTCATCATTACAAATGCTTTCCTTCTACTAGTGACATTGTCGGACCTTCCAATCACAATGCCAAACCTGAGTTTGCTAGCTTCCATTCAAACTCATTCAAGCATATGTTGGCGAGCACTGAAAATTTGATCATTTGTAAATTGTTGTCAAACATATATCTTGACATCAATCTGTTTAACATCGTCATTCACCTCATACGGTTTAGCACCATCATTCACCTTGTCTGAAACCTTTACAACTGCTTTGGGAAACATTTCAGGATGCACCATATCTAAAACGAGCAAAAACAAAAAATCTGTTAAAACTGTTTCAGTATCAGGGACAGTTTCAGATATGCACATCTAAAATATAGTAGGTAGATTTCAGATATGCATATATGAAGTGACGTTGTTTTTTTCATCTCAAAATCAGCATCAATGCATGGAAATGAGAGATGAAATGAAGAAATTTTACCATAAATTAAAGCTTTATATGCTCTCTTTGATATGATAAAACACTTGAAACTTGGTTTGGAGACGAAAAGTTGATTGAGAATGGTTGAAATTTTGTGGTAGGTTTTAGTTATGGGGGAAATGAATAGAATGAAATAGTGGTAGAGATGATCATGCAACAAGTTGACATAACAGAATATTTTCAGATATGCATATATGAAAATACCACTGAATATTTAAATACAACGTTCAAATGATAATAATATGTAAACATGAGTGTTTTCGGAGATGTATTTCTGAAACACCTTAAAAATTGATTTAGAGTGTTTTTGGAGATGCATTTCTAAAGCACCTTATAAATTGATTTAGGGTGTGTTCGGAGATGTATCTCCGAAGAAAATTTTGGGGGTTTCAGAGGTTTACTTCACTCATATAAAAATGTTTTAAGAGATACTCTTATGTTTTAACTTTTGGACCAAAATTAAATGTATGTTTAGGCACTGTTGGTAATACTAGTCTGGTATGGTATTCTGTTGAAATTATTTTTAATTGATTATTGAAAATATGGCTATAATATGTAGCTTAATGTTTTTGCAAGATATAGAAGTCTTTTTATTTATTTATCATTGGTAATGATATTTCTGTTGGGGGGAGATATTGATACATAGTGTAGGACTAGGCACCTTTATGAGAGACATACCACTTATCCACCTAAAACCTTAAGGTGATAAGTGAGTGGATTCTTCAACTTATATATGCTTAAGTCTCCACATTCTTATCCAATGTGGGACTATTTCCCCACTTACTCACACTTGCTATATTATTCCAACACTCCCCCTCAAGTGTGAGTCCACAATGCTCCCCCACTTGTACCGCACCACTTCTTGGGCGAATTTCGATACAAGTTCCTTTCGGTCCCTTTCTCGAACCAAAGGCTCTGATACCATGTTGGGGGGAGATACTAGGAGCATTGATACATAATATAGGACTAGGCACCTTTATGAGAGACACACCACTTATCCACCTAAAACCTTAAGGTGATAAGTGAGTGGGTTCTCCCACTTATATATGGTTAAGTCTCCACATTCTTATCCAATGTGGGACTATTTCCCCACTTACTCACACTTGCTATATTATTCCAACAATTTCTTTATAAAATTTTGGAAAATACAAAAGTGAATGTTTTTGGTATTGCTAGTATGAATTTCTTTTTAATTTTTTTTGAGTAATTTAAATCACGATTTTCAAATTTCTTATGTAGTGCTATTTTAATGTTACACGAGAAATATAGTGTTCTTGCACAATTATTTGTTACTATGGATTTTGGAATTTGTAATTAATATTTGTTTAAAAATTGAATAAAACTGAATCAACTGAATTGAAATAAATCGCATAAATTGAATTGGGGTTTTCTTTCTTTCATCCCAAAACTGAACTAAACCGCGTGCTCTATGAATAATTTAATTATGAGTAGCTAAATTTCCTTAATTTATGCCTTTGAAGATGAATTTATTTTGATCTATTTGAACCATGTAATTGCATAGTGTTGTACCCCAATTTTTGCCCCTAAGATTCCTCCATCATACCATATTGTTTCAATCACAACAAGATCACATTAGGGTTTTTGGTTCTTCTCCCTATCTTTAGCCTTGCTCTTTTGAGGAGTTACCAATCACCTTGACTTGTTTTCTTTTATGATCATGGATATTTTACTTTAATTTCTCTCTAATTAATAAAATGCAATATTGGTTTGTCTTACTTGTTAATAATGTAGGTAAAGGCAATGAGGTTTAGCAAGTTGCTTCATGGGTTCATGAGTTTATTTCCATGCCCTAGTCAATAGCTTGAGAAATTCAAACTTCATTATGGGAGTTATTTTTGAATAAATGGCATGACAATGCTCATTTTGGTTCAAAATATTTCAAAGTTATCAAAATTGATTCAAAAGCACAAGGGGTTGAGGGAAGAAGTTGTCATGATTGGACAAGGTCTTGTTCCTATTGGTCACAAGAGCATATTTCTCTCTAATTTCAAGATATGGAAGTGGTTTTGGTGACTATGAGTCCTCCTCATCATCCTCAACAACTTCTATTCACAAAGGAAGAATATTGGCACAAAAAGGTTGTTCAAACTTGGCAAATTTCCTCAAAGCATGCTCTTGATCTAGAGGCTAGGGTTTTGGACTTCAAAGGAGCATATCTTGCTCATCTCTTGGTATTTTTGAGTTATTCCAAAAACATCCTTCTCTTCAAAGAGTTACCAACAAATCACTTCAAAAGTTACAAAGAGTTTTCATGTGGAAGGAACTTGGTGAAGAAGAAAAGTACAAGTCATCCAGATGAATCCATAATTTTCCATATGTGACTTCAAATGGTCATAACTTGGTCAATTTTTATCACCTTGAGCCCATTATTTTTTCATGATGATCTTAAGGATGTGTAGTTCATGCCTTATTTTATGTGCAAAGTATGAAAATGGATGGAAGTTACCTTAAAGATGCAAAGGATTATAGGTCATTTCATGATTTTTGGCCAACTTCAACAAGTCATAACTTGCTCAATTTTTGGAGATTTTGAGTGGTTCAAATTGAAAATTTTCATTCAAGAGATCTACTTCATTCCATATTTTTTGGTCAAGAGCAAATTCTAAGTGGAAGGCCATGTTTGCATGCAAAAGATTATAGGTCATTTTTAAAGAAGAATTTGAAATATTTCTAAGTATGGAAAGTCAACTCTTTTTCTTCAACTTTGACTACATGTAACTTTCAGCTCAAACATCCATTTGATTCCATTGTTTTTCCATTGCAAAGATTGTAACCTCATCTTTTGAAAGCACCAAGAATTATTCCCTAAGACCCCTTGAGGTGAAAATGCCATGGATTTGAATTGGGTAGTTTGAAACTGAATTTTTCACAAAGTCAGGATTTTGAAATCTTTGTTTTGGCTTCTAATCACAAGATTTCCAAGCGTTTTTGGTTCTAATCATGTTTAGAAACTTACCATAAGTGATTAGCATCATGAAACGCACGGTTTGGCTGAGTTTTGATCAAGTTTGAGTCACAATTTCTTCATGATGCAAACCCACACGAATTCCCTCCAAAACGCATCATTTGTTATTCCTTTTGATCCCATTTGCTTCCCTATAAATAGAGGGTCATCCCCCATCAATTTCCCAAGCTTAGATAGCCAGAATCACCCTGCCAAACTTGCTTCACAACCCAAAATTCAGCAACTTTGAAATCTATTCTAAAGCCTTTTTCAATCCATTTTCCCTCAATTTACCTTCCTTGATCTTCCCTGAAGCTAACCATATAATTACAGTCAAGAATTATGCCCTATACTATTCCATAGAAGTCCAGTTTCAGAGCTCTGCAACTCAATTTCAATAGGTAGATTCCTTCATCAATTCTTCAAAACTGATATCATTGTGTTGCTCTCATTGCCCTGGTTCTAGTCGCAACGCTTACATTTCACTGGGAACACGTTTTGACCATGAATTTTCAAATCCCTTTTCAAAACTTTCTTTCCAAATTGCTTGAGCTACAATTTATATAAATTTGGCGCGCGGGTGTGGTTGTCTTCGTCTTGAAGAGACGAAGCGAATGGCATAGGTCTAAGCTTCTGATTTTACAGTTTGAGAGACCTGCAATTCATGATGGCTGGAGGTTGAAGATGACCAACGTGTCATCTTCTAACCAATGAAGGCGCGTCATCTGTATCTTTCAAATTTTGATTTTATTATTGATTCTGTACATTATTCATTAAAGACCATGATATGCACAGTGCGCCAGATCCCTTGGATTTGATTACTAATGTGTTTTGAATCTCATCCAATGGTCCACATCTTTTACTTTTATTTTCTTTTTCTGATTTTTTTATTTTAATTGTTTTAAATTTCAAAAACTCATAGAAAATTCATTTTTAGTCCAAAAAATCTGAAAAAATTATGAAAAATATTTTTGATTATTCTCTTTCTGATTTTTATTTATTCACAATTTAATTTTGTATTTTGGTATTTTTTATAAATTTTACACTTATTTGATTTGTTTAAAATGTTTAAAAATACTTTTATACATTTTTAAAATCTGAAAAAATTATGGAATGATCCAATAATATTGTGACAAATATTGGTGACCTTATTTTATTTTTGTTTCCGACTTTACTATTTTTTTTTACTATTTTTGTTTATTTTACCCATTTATTTTAATTTTTAAAAATAGTTTCTGACTTTTAAAAATTACCAAAATTTTTATAAAATTACTTGGCCTCTTTTCTGATTTTTCTATGGTCTTATTTTTCATTTCTTGATTAGTTTGAACATAATTGATATTTTCCTCATTATTTTCCATTTTTTAAAAACATTTTAAAACCTTTTAATGTATATATTAATTATATTATTATTTTGTGATTATTTTATGGCTGTCTTGGGTTGATTTTTTGATCACGGCTTTATTAACATCATTGGATTAGTGGTATTGAGTTTAACTCCACAAAAAATGGATGAATGATTTTAAAAATAGTTTGATTAAATATTAATTCAAATGTGGTTTCTCTTTTTACCCTAATTCCTCTTCATCTCATCCCCTTCTCATTGCACTAAATGTTGTTGGAGCTTGATCTCTATATCATGTCTCAAAAGAAATGGTGCATAGATTGCTATTGACCGACCTCAAAATAGGTGTGACTTCTATATAAGTCCACTTACGATTTCTTAACATAGCGCTAAATTTTGTCCCGATTTGAATAAATGATCATTTGTGGCCCAAACTTATGATTGCAAGCCCAAGTATGTTAATTTGATCTCTTTGATCCAATAACCTTGAGATTCATTGTGTGGAGGCTTTGGTTCTACCAATCCTCTAATGGATCTACAAAACCTTTGGTCAACGCGGATCACTTAAACATCGTTGATCATTAAATGGTACTTATGAGAATTCCAAATAGATGATATACTTGATAAAAAGAAAATGAAACTTGTTGTGTGGAGGCTTTGGTTCTACCAATCCTTTAATAAGTTCCAAATGTAAGTTTCAAGAGTGTCATCCAACTAACCACTAATTATTGACTTGTTTATTTTATGCTTTTATTCTTTTATACTTTATGTACTATTTATTTTTTAGAATCTTTCATTTCATGCCATTTTCATCTTTGCTCATTTGAGCATTTATTTTCTTGTCATTTTTACTTTGCTCACTTGAGCTTTTCTTTTCTTAAGATACTTAATAATCAACATAAACCCTAAAAAACTCTTAATGGTACTTGGACTATTTGGTTACTATCCTTGGCATTATGGAGCATGGGACTTTTTCTTGGACTTAGGATTAGAAACCTTGGCCTATCTTAGAGACCTTGTGATCTTATCTGATTATTTTGTCTAGAGTTCTTGAGGTTTACCTCAAGACATTGGGTTGCTTGTTTATTTTTGTGTGCAGGTTTTTGTGATTACATTCTTTATTTGTAATCTGGAATTCACCCGTATACAGCCGTTACTCTGCCCAATTTTTGTGAAGACTTAATACACTTGAAGAGGTCTAGTATCTTTGCTTGCTTGGTTTCAATCCAAAGAATAGGAATCCTATCTTGGCTCATAATGTCAAGCTTTGGCTTCTTGTTAGTTAGATGGATCTTATCCTTAGATTTTACCTTATGCTTTAGGATAGCCTATTCTACTCCTCCCATCTTCTTTAATTTCAAAGATCTTCTCCCTCCTTTTGAAAAATCTTCTTGTTTTGAAACTTAAACCACTTTCATAAAAAAACTTGGACTTAGGTCCATGAATTTTCAAAATATTTTCATAAATAAACTTCAATCAATTTAATAATACATTGACATTTTTGTGAGAAGACTAAAAGTCAACTAATCTCATTTAAAACCATTTTGCCACTTTGGCTTTTACCCTTAAACTTTTCTTAAAATATTAGTCTCTTGTCAATCCTTGTAGTGATGCAAACAACTATACATCTACAATATGTAGTGAAGTGAGATATTTTTCACTTGGGTGTTGAGTGAGGCATTGTTGATTTTTAAAATCCAAGCCATTATCCTCCACTTTGAGATGATGCAAATTCTCCTTCCTCATGATTGTGGGTAGTAAGTATGTTTTCCACACGGACAATAACGATGATGTCTTATCTCATAAAATTAATTAACACACTTGTGTTTCAAACTTTTAAAAGAGGAACTACGTGTACCCTGATCCCTTATTGCACGAAAGGTGGTACGTAGGCACTAAAGGTTCGCAATCACGACGGGTGCAAAAATCATAAAAAATATATTTCTTTTATCACCTCCACCATCCATTTTACATATAACACATTTTTATATCCAAAATATGCAGATTTTACAAAGAGGTTCCTGCAGAGTACCGTAGATGTTTAGCGTGCTAATACCTTCCCTTTGCATAACCAACCCCCTTACCTTGAATCTTTCCCCCTTTTTTTGGGTTATTCGCTCTTTTCCCATTCCTCTGGAAACAATAAAGCGCGGTGGCGATTTTTATTTTGATTTGTATAAAGTCTAGTCAATCCAATGGCTTAGTCTTGAACATTTCTACCGCTACAGAAAAATGGCGACTTCACTGGGGAAAGATTGACCTCTTGCTGGTCCATACCTAAGTGGGTTGAGCCTATCTTTGTTTATTATCTGTATATCTGCTATTGTTGTTTATGTGTTATATTTTGTATATATGTTTGTCTGAATTTTCCTGGTTTTCAGGGTGCTTGGTGATTACTCATAAGTCCTATACCCGGACTTGGGAAAACTTTAAGATAGGACGGGCGGTATAGTCATGTTAACTTTGAGGGAGTAATCCCAAAAAAGGAGACATGAGATCCCCCACTCAGTGGTGGCCCCTTTGACTGTAGTGTCGTTTACCGAGTAATCGGAAAGACGTACTGCTTTCGACCTGGGAGCCTGCTGAAACTGAGGACCGTAGAATACCAAACCCATCTTGGCCTTTTAGGTGTAATGTGGAAGCTATGATGGAGTAATCCAGAAATATTTGTCACGCGATACTACGCTCGGACGAGTCTTTCTTGAGAATATTACTAATTACCGAGTTAATCAGGAAGTTGGTAATATCCGAAG
Source organism: Vicia faba (assembly GCA_948472305.1). Lineage (NCBI taxonomy): Eukaryota > Viridiplantae > Streptophyta > Magnoliopsida > Fabales > Fabaceae > Vicia > Vicia faba. The sequence goes on from OX451737.1 coordinate 1,651,115,939, forward strand.
GAAGGATGTAGACTTTGGGAACCTCTAGAACCTTGTTTGACAGGTGATAACTTTTTAGACCAACACCTTATGGGTATTACCTTCGACCTCATGCTCGTGACTTTGAACCTATGAACCATATATGTGTGATCTTGTGTGTGATTGTTGCATCATGCATCCATGCACTTATAAGCATCTTTTGAAGAAAACAATATTTCAAGGGATTTAAAGGTTGACTATTCGTGAATATCTCAGGTACTTTTAACCATGGATTTTGGAAAGAGAAAGACCGGGAAATACGATTTCAAGGATCCTAAGATAGATGAGTTGATCAGTCTAATTCCAGAGATCGAGTGTTCTGCAGACTTTTGGAAGAAGTATGGATCCATTATTCCTCTCATGAAGCTGAAGATGAAGGAGGGTATTCTCTCGACCTTGATCCAGTTCTATGATCCGGTGTATCACTGCTTTACTTTTCCCGATTATCAGTTGATGCCTACACTGGAGGAGTATTCCTATCTATTAGATTTACCTGTTACCGATCGTGTTCCTTTTATTGGTTTGAAGGGTGAGCCAAAACCACATGAGATTGCTGTTTTGATTCATCTGGGGAAGTCTGAGGTGGAAGCCCATATGACTACCAAAGGAGGGATTAGAGGATTACCAGCTCAGTTCTTATTGGAGAAAGCTCGTTACTTTGCTAGAATGAAGAGTACGGTTGCTTTTGAGGCCATCTTTGCTTTACTTGCTTACGGATTGTTCTTATTTCCTAATGTGGACAAGTTTGTCGACATTAATGCTATCAGGATTTTCATGATTGGAAACCTGGTTCCTACAATGTTGGGTGATGCTTATTACTCTGTTCATCTTCAGAATTCTTATCACGGGGGAATGATTATCTGTTGCACGCCTTTGTTGTAACGGTGGTTCATCTCTCATATGCCTCAGTCTGATGCTTTTTGGGATGTCAAGAAGGAACCTCGTTGGGATCCTAAGATCATGGCACTTACTCACTCGGATATTGATTGGTATCATCGAGCTTATCAGGATGTGGAGATTATTGACAGTTGTGGTAGTTTCCCCAATGTGCCTCTTCTTGGTACAAAGGGAGGAATTAACTATAACCCTGTTCTTGCACGGCGACAACTCGGTTATCCGATGAGGGATAAACCGAACAATATTCATTTGAGTAGTTTCTTTTTGAAGGAAGGAGAAGACCGCAGGGAAGCTAGGGAGCGGATCGTGAAGGCCTGGCGTCACATTCATAAGAAGGGTAGGAAGGATTTTGGGCCTAGGGGTGCTGTTTCTTTGGAGCCATATCTTCAGTGGGTCCGATTGAGAGCCATTAAGTTGAAGATGCCATATACTCGGGAGAAACCCATGCCTGACCTATTAGTGAAGACCACTCCTCCCTTATTAGATATTTTGGAAGAGCTGCAACTTGCTTTGGTTAGGATGAAACAGGAAAAGGATGCTTGGAAGAACAAGTTCCAGACTTTAGAGAGTTCCTACAGAGTAGACCTGAAGGAGAAAGACGATTTGATCGAGATCCTTAAGAGTCGAGCTGTGGAGTCTATGGAGAGGCAAGGGGATTTATTTTCCTCTAGGCTTCAAACAGGTGCTGATTACACACTTTCTGATTCAGATGATTGGAAGGAGGTTACCATCAGACATGTGGAAGAAAACCAGAGGTTGAGGGCTCTGATTGCCAGGCTCACAGGGAAGCGCCAGCGTACAGATTGATCTTTATCAGTTCTTTTTCTCAGGATTTTAGATTGTATTTTCATCTTGTACCTGGTATCATTGAAACTTGTAATCCATTTTGAAGTTATTATAATAATTTTTTTCCAGTATTTCAAATGTGTTATTACTTTGATGTTTGCGATATGTCTATAAATGTTAAATCCCTTGAAATATTAAATGATAAAGTAAAAAATAATCATATACATTGCATATCATGCATCATATTGCACATATTTCTTGCATTTATTATGCATATCCAGGTGCCTTACCCAACTTTTTACTTCGTTCAGCAAACTGACTCATCACTACAACACTCGGGCTAACTTCAAAAAGAAGATGGACAACTTGGAATAGGAGAATCGCGAGCTACGCGAAGAAGTTTCTTCTTTGAAGGCTGGCTTGGCCAATTTGACTACTCTGATGGAAGCTCTAGTGGTTGCTCAGAATCAGCCACCGAGTGTTCAACCTCAACCAACAAGGGCAAATGCTGAAGTTCCCACTGTTCTTGTATCCACTACTCCGGCTGTTGTTCAAAACCGTATGCCTCAGGGTTATCCGTAGGGAACGCCAGAGAATTTTTCACCTCAAGGTTTCAATTTGGTCCCCCAAGATGCTCCAGTGGTTCAAACTGTTGTTACTCCAGCACCTCCTGTGGTGCATAATGTTCCTGCTGCACCTCCTTCGGTGAATTTGGTTTCGTTTGTTAATGAATATGTGTGTCGTCCTTTCCCTCTGTCGAGTAAAGACTTGGGTCTTTATGACAGAATGGATGATTTCCAAGAGCAGTTTGATAGAATGCAAAGAGAGATGAAGGCTCTTAGGGGAAAAGAGCTATTTGGGCAGAATGTGAATGAGCTGTGTTTGGTCCCGAATGTTAAAGTGCCTGCTAAATTCAAGGTCCCAGAGTTTGAGAAGTACAAGGGCAACACTTGCCCTCGTGCTCACTTGGTGATGTACGTGAGGAGAATGTCTACCAACATCGATAATCAGCGTCTGCTGATTCACTTTTTCCAGGATAGTCTGACCGGCGCAGCGTTGAAATGGTACATGAGTTTAGACAGCGCCAACATCCATACTTTTAATGATTTGGGAGAAGCATTCATAAAACAATACAAGTACAATGTGGACATGGCGCCCGAACGTGACCAGCTTAGGGCCATGGTTCAGAAAGACAGAGAATCGCTCAAAGAGTATGCGCAGAGATGGCGCGAAGTGGCTGCACAGGTGATTCCTCCCATGGAGGAGAAGGAAATGACTAAAATTTTTCTGAAGACGCTAGGCGCTTTCTATTAGGAAAGAATGGTAGCAAGTGCCCCAAGTGATTTTACAGAGATGGTAGGAATGGGTGTCCACCTATAAGAGGCAGTAAGAGAAGGCCGTTTGACAAAGGGTGAAGGATCCAGAGGTGTGAAAAAGCCAGCTTATGGGTTTACAAAGAAGAAAGAGGGGGATACAAATGCTGTCATACAAGAGAGGAGAGTGAACGCTCCTAGAAGGAATTATCAGCGTCACTAGTAAGTTGCCTCAGTTACTCCTGTTATGAATGCTGCTCCGACTACCGTTGCTTATCAAAGACAGTCCCGACAGGGGAACCAAGGGAATAATCAGAGAAGGGAGAACTATGACCCTATTCCCATGAGCTATGCAGAGCTACTACCAGCATTGATCTAGAAGAAGTTGGTCCAGACACGACCACCTCTCGCTGTAACATCACCATTGCCTTGGTATTACAAAGCAGACCAGACGTGTGCCTTTCATCAGGGAGCACCAGGGCATAGTGTTGAAAATTGTTATCCTTTGAGGACTGAAGTGCAAAGGTTGGTGAAGTCTGGAATTCTATCTTTCAAAGACATGGGACCTAATGTGAAAGATAATCCTTTACCCAAGCACGGTGGGGTAAATGCTGTAAATATGGTGGCCGGTTGTCCAGGCGACTTCCAGATTTTTGACATTAATCTGGTTAGAGGAGATTTGGTGAAAATGCATGTAGACCTCTGTGAATTCAGCTATTATACGCATGACCATGCCGGTTGTGCTGTTTGCAATACAGACATACAGGGTTGCAAGAAGATAAAGGCTGATTTGCAGGAGATGATGGATGAAGGTTTAATCCATATAATCAGGCCTAGGGAAGAATATGAAGAGGAAGTGAATATGGTTTTTGGATGTCCGGGCGAATTCAGAATTTTTGATGTGGAGCATTTGAATGAGGATCTCGTGCAGTTGCATGCTACCTTCTGCCGTATTGCTGGTCAGGTGGAACACCAATATGGATCTTGCATAGTTTGCTGTCGAGACCCCCGAGGATGTTCTATTGTGAGAGAGGGTGTCCAATTGCTGTTAGACAATGGAACTATCAATATCACAGGTCAGAGAGATGATTATCACGAGATTGATATGGTTGAAGTTTGTTTGATGGAAGAAGAGTCAGAGGAAGAGTATGCCTTCGCGGATGGGTATTTCTCTTTAGACGAAGATTTGTTTGCCGAAAATGACCTTTTGATGGCTGATTGTGTTGAGGAAGGGGTAAACATCATTGTACCTTATTTTGGTGCACCCGCTCATCTTGAGGTGGAGCACCATAGCAAACCAGCTGTTACCCCATTGGTAATTAGTCTTCCAGGTCTTGTTCCCTATAAATCAGATAAGGCTATGCCTTATAAATACAACGCTACAATCTTAGAAGATGGGGTGGAAGTTCCCATCCAGCCAATGCCAGATGTTGGAAATATAGCTGATAATAGCAGGGTGACCCGTAGCGGTGTGTTTGCGCCGGTTATTCGAAGAGATGTTGTTGATGGAAAGAAAATTGCTGAGAATGATGAGCCTAAGAAGGCTGCAGGGGAGACTAGTGGAGCTACATTAGAGAAAGAAGTGGATGATATTTTGAAGATAATTAAGATGAGCGACTACAGAATTGTAGATCAGCTATTGCAGACTCCTTCAAAGATATCCATCCTAGCTTTATTAATGAATTCCTCTGCTCATAGAGAATCACTAATGAGAGTACTAGACCAAGATTTTATGGAGAGTTACATGCCGTTAGATCAATTCAGCAGCATAATTGGAAACATTACGTCATGTAACAACTTGAGTTTCTGCGATGATGAGTTACCAGATGAAGGGAGGAATCACAACCTGGCCCTTCACATATCTATGGACTGCAAGAATGATTCGCTGTCCAATGTGCTAATTGATAACGGATCCGCATTAAATGTTATACTGAGGAGTACTCTCATGAAGTTAAAATATCAGGGAACACCTATGCGCCCGAGTGGCATCATTGTGAAGGCATTTGATGGGTCGAAGAAATCTGTCATCGGTGAAGTGGACTTACCCATCCATATAGGACCACATTTGTTCCTGATAACCTTCCAAGTTGTGGACATTATTCCCGTATATAGTTATTTGCTAGGACGGCCATGGATACACGAAGTAGGGGTTGTCACTTCAACTCTGCATCAGAAGCTAAAATTTGTGCGTGAAGGGAAGGTTGTGATCATAAATGGGGAGCAGGCGTTGTTGATATCCCATATTTCCTCTTTCAGTATTGTAGAAGAGAATGAGGCTGATGTTGGAACCTAAGTCCAAGCCCTATCCATTGATAACATAAGTAGGAATGAGAATTCTGTAGTTTCCTTGAAGGACGCGCAGCAGGTTGTGCGTAATGGTAATAATGTAGTTTAGGGACGACTTGTGGATCCACCCGTGAACAAAAACATAGTTGGTTTGGGTTTCTCTTTGAGGAATGGAAAAGGCAAAAATTTAAAGTCAAAATCTTTTGTGCACAGTTATCATGATGTTTTCCGCAGCGGAGGCTACCTCCATCCAATTGGTTCTGGAATTAATGTTGTTGAAGAGGATGAAGCAGAGAAGGAAGTACCGAATTATGTGACGCATGGAGTACGGGTTCAGAACTGGGTCACCATTGATGTTCCTTCTTGAATACATGTTTCAAAGTAATTTGTTTTGTTAATCTGTTTCTTTCTTTTGAAAAGCTTTCACTCTGCCCAAGGTGAAAGTATTAATGTTGTAGGGCTAATCTGTTTACTATAACTTTTAAGATCATTAATAAAAGTTATCTTTGCTTCCAAAATTATGTCTTTTATTTTCTGCTTTTTCTTGGGAAATGGTAATAAAAAAAACCTTTCAAAATAAGTAATAACTGAAAATTAATCTGCATGATCACTTGTTACATGTGTCAGTTTCTAAAAATAATCATAAATCATATGCGCAGATTGATTAAAAAACCCGTTGAATACAATGACCTTGCACCCTCTCCCAACTTTGATTGTCCTGTGTTTGGGGCTAAAGAAGATTATGATGAGATTCCAGAAGAGGTCTCACGGTTGCTTGAGCACGATGAAAATACCATTCAGCCATATAAGGAGCCTTTGGAAGTGATTAATTTGGGTTCAGAAGAAGATCCGAAGGAAGTTAAGATTAGAGCATCGTTGCATCCTGATGTAAAGAGCGGGTTGATTGAGTTGTTGAAAGAGTATGTGGATATTTTTGCTTGGTCTTATCAAGATATTCCTGGTCTAGATACAGACATTGTCGAGCATCGTTTGCCGTTGAAGCCAGAGTGTCCGCTAGTTAAACAAAAGTTGAGAAGAACCCACCCGGATATGGCAGTAAAGATCAGAGAGGAGGTCCTAAAGCAGATTGATGCTGGTTTTCTTGTGACGTAAATGTATCCTCAATGGATTTCCAATATTGTCCCAGTACTGAAAAAAGACGGAAAAGTCTGCATGTGCGTAGATTACAGAGATCTAAATAAAGCTAGTCCAAAAGATGATTTTCTATTGCCTCACATCGACATGTTAGTGGACAACACTGCAAAATTCAAAGTATTCTCGTTCATGGACGGATTTTACAGGTATAATAAAATAAGAATGGCTCCAGAGGACATGGAAAAAACAACGTTTATCACACCCTGGGGAACATTCTGTTACAGAGTGACGCCCTTCAGGTTGAAGAACGCTGGTGCAACGTACCAGAGGGCTATGACAACCCCATTCCATGATCTGATGCACAAAGAAATCGAAGTATATGTGGATGATATGATTTCCAAATCTCAAACTGAAGAAGGGCATATAGAAGATTTGTTGAAGTTGTTTCAGCGTTTGAGGAAGTATCGTCTCCGCTTAAATCCAAATAAGTGCACCTTCAGAGTTAGATCGGGGAAATTGTTGGGTTTTATTGTTAGCCATAAAAAAATTGAAGTTGACCCTGATAAAGTCAAAGCAATTCAAGAAATGCCAGCACCAAGAACTGAAAATTAAGTCAGGGGTTTCCTCGGGCGTTTGAATTATATCTCCAGATTTATTTCCCACATGGCTGCAACGTGTGAACCGATCTTTAAGTTATTAAAGAAAGATCAAGATTGTGTGTGGATAGATGACTGCTAAAGGGCATTTGAGAGTATTAAAGAATATCTGCTTGAACCTCCTATCTTGCTCCCTCCCGTAGAAGAAAGATCGTTGATTATGTATCTAACAGTGTTAGATAAATCCATGGGTTGTATTCTGGGACAACAGGATGAAACAAGAAAGAAAGAGTTCGCCATTTATTATCTCAGCAAAAAGTTCACTGATTATGAGTCGCGGTATTCCATGCTAGAAAAAACATGTTGTGCTTTGGCCTGGGCGGCAAAGCGTTTGCTGATCTCCAAAATGGATCCAATCAAGTATATTTTTGAGAAGCCTGCTCTTACTGGGAGAATTATCCGCTGGCAGATGTTGTTATCTGAATATGATATCGAATACCACACTCAAAAGGCTATTAAAAGTAGTGTGTTGGCAGATTACCTTGCTCACCAGCCGGTGGAGGATCATCAGTCTGCAGAGTATGAATTCCCCGATGAGGATGTGATGTTCCTGAAAGTGAAAGATTGTGATGAACCATTGCCTGAGGAGGGCCCCGACCTTGAATCTCGTTGGAGTATGATATTTTATGGAGCTGTGAATGCTTATGGTAAAGGAATTGGTGCTGTGATTGTTACTCCTCATGGATCACATATTCCTTTTACCGCAAGGTTAACATTTGATTGCACTAATAATATGGCAGAATATGAGGCTTGCATCATGGGTCTTGAGGAAGCTATTGATCTCAGAATCAAAATTCTAGATGTGTATGGTGATTCAGCTTTGGTAATAAATCAGATTAAAGGAGAATGGGACACTCCTCACCCTGGCTTGATCACTTACAAAGATTATGCTAGAAGATTATTACCCTTTTTCAATAAAGTTGAATTCCATCACATCCCTAGAGATGAAAATCAAATGGCAGATGTTCTGGCAACTCTGGTTTCCATGTACCAAGTGAATACTTGGAATGATATACCCCAAATTACAATTCGATGACTAGATAGGCCCGCTCATGTGTTTTCGATGGAGGAGGTAGAATATGAGAAACCTTGGTATTATGATATCAATCATTTTATTCAGACTCAGGAATACCTTATTGGTGCGTCGAGGAAAGATAGAAAGACATTGAGAAGATTGGCAGACAGTTTCTTCCTCATTGAAAATGTGTTATACAAGAGAAATTATGACACGGTCCTGCTCAGATGCGTGGATAGACACGAAGCAGACATGTTGATGCATGAGATTCATGAAGGTTCATTTGACACTCATGCTAATGGATATTCGATGGCTAGAAAGATGCTAAGGGCAGGTTATTATTGGTTGACAATGGAATCTGACTGTTACAAATTTGCAAAGAAGTGTCATAAATGCCAGATTTATGCAGATAAGATCCATGTGCCTCCGACACTTCTCAATGTGATTTCCTCCCCATGGCCTTTCTCTATGTGGGGTATTGACATGATCAGGATGATAGATCCCAAAGCTTCCAATGGACACCATTTCATCTTGGTAACAATTGACTACTTTACCAAATGGGTAGAGGCTGCTTCATATGCCAATGTTACCAAACAAGTGGTTGTGCGTTTCATAAAAAACAATCTTATATGCCAGTATGGTGTGCCGAGCAGAATCATCACTGACAATGGATCGAATTTGAACAACAAGATGATGACAGAACTGTGCGAAGAATTCAAGATTGTTCATCACAATTTATCTCCATACAGGCCAAAGATGAATGGGGCCGTTGAAGCTGCTAATCAGAATATCAAGAGAATTATCCATAAAATGGTTGTTACTTATAAGGACTGGCATGAAATGCTCCCTTTTGCTCTGCATGGATATCGAACATCTGTCCACACTTCAACATGAGAAACCCCGTTCTCCCTGGTGTATGGAATGGAAGCTGCACTCCCTGTCGAGGTAGAGATTCCCTCGTTGCGTGTGATAATGGAAACCAAGTTGACAGAGGCTGAATGGGTCCAAAACAGGTTTGACCAATTGAATTTGATTGAAGAGAAGAGAATGACAACTTTATGTCATGGGCAGTTATATCAAAAAAGAATGAAGAAAGAATTTGATAAAAGGGTCAAACCTCGTGAATTCAGAGAAGGCGACCTCGTGCTCAGGAAGATCATGTCTTTCAACACTGATTCTAGAGGCAAGTGGACTCCCAATTTTGAAGACCCGTATGTTGTCAAGAAAGCCTTCTCTAGTGGTGCATTAATTCTTGAAACTATGGATGGCGAGGAGTTCCCACGTCTCATGAATGCTGATGCAGTCAAGAAATACTTCGCCTAAAGAAATAAAAGAACAACTTGCTAAGTTGAAAACCCGAAAGGGCGGCTTAGGAAAAAAGGAGCGTCTCGATAGGCCAAAAACCCGAAAGGGCGGTCTAGGAAAAAATTAGAGACATAAAAAGAATAAATTTCCCGCTAAGTTGAAAACCCACAAGGGCAACTTAGGCAAAAGTTAGGGATTTTTCTTGGCAAGTAACTACGTCAGACAAGACTTGATCGTTGAAGCAACAATCTTCTCGGATCCTCACCATACTTCAACAAAAGCGGCTGCTCAGGATTTCAAAAGTTGTTAGGGGGAATAGTGGTCATTGTATCTCAATGTATCTTTTCCATTATGTATTACCATTTCCCAAACTTTGTAATCATCCATGGAGTCTCGCCATTCGTAGACTACCATTCTATTAATGAAATTTGAGCTTTTACCCAATTCTTTGTGTTCTTATTTTTATTTAGCTTGCAAAGACTTCATTTATTACTGATAATAACTGTTAAAGCAAAAATATTAAAAAAGAAAAATTAACTTTAAAAAAAAAAAGAGATCTTTACAATTCAATTTACTTTGGGATTCGTGATGAAACAATGACAACAAGAATGGTGATCCCAAGACTGAACGAACTCCAATTGTTTTAAGAAGTTTTATTTCCCTCATGAAGGTTCTCTCAGGTCATTTTGCTGGTATGCGCATGATCTTTGTATGTTTCTCAGGTAGTTAAAGACGATACCAATGGGTGCAAGGTGCAGTATTGGGTTTGTGATCCCATTATCCCCAGTCAAGTCTTGGTTCACTTTTGATTTTGGGATTGCATGGTCAGAAGCCTCCTTCCCAGATTCCCCAGCGAGGTCTTCCCTCATATGATGAAAGGTTTTATTCCCTTGGTGTGCTGAGACGTCGCTCTTTTTGCAGTATTGGCACTAGTGTTGACTTCTTGATTTCCCGAGAAGGTTATCCCAGGGTATCTCTTGTTGGAACGAGTGTTCGTGATGAAAATTTTCAATCCTCAATTTTTTCTCCAGGGAGGTAGGCTTGAATCCCCCAGTGAGGTTTGGTTGTGTCAGTGTTAGTCTGCTTTATTTGAGGCTGGTCTTGCAATCTCCAGTAGGCATGTTGCTTTTGTAAAAATGCTTCATCGATGAAACCGGAAGAAGGATGTTCTATCCTGGTATCTATTTGATTCGGCTACATCCGGATTATTTTTCTCCTCAGTGAAGTTAAGGCAGGCAGTAGGTTTGGTTTCCGCAGTTGTTTTTTTACCTTTCTTGGATTGATCTTTCTGGTTGAAGTTTATCCCAATGTCTTTAGTACCTGAGGTGGTTTTGTTTGTTTGTACTGATTATGTATCCTTTTACCAGTATATGCACGATAGCACTCATACATTCATACATACATCATGCATTGCTAAAAATCATCATTAATTGACATTGTGTTCTGACTTTCATGCAACGCTCTTTGCTTAGTTGAATTTGGTTTCCCCTCTTGAGTTTATTTCTCAAAGGATGTATCTTCATTGGCCGTCTTGCTCCAGTTTATTTCTGAATTGGGTTTATGGTTGCATGACAATATTATTCACTTTGGATTTCTGAGAACTTTGAATTTTGGTTTGTGCATTTTGCACGGAAAGACTTTATCTCCTCAGCAGGAATATCGTGGAATTTCCCCGGGAAGTCATGTTTCTATCCCCAGAAAGTCATTTCTCTTTGCAATTCCCCATAACAATGAGTAACAAGTCTCGTTATTTGAGACAACTTATGTTTGATCTTTTCCAGGCAGATTTCCTTGGTTAAATAAGAAGTTGAGACCCGTTCTAGGTAAAATGCCAGAATTTTGGGATAACTCGATGATATTTTTTCTCTTTCTACCTTCAGTGAACGTTGGTAGGACATCAGCAGTGAACGTTCGTGTTTGTTATCTTTTCGCTATCTTCAGTGAACATTGATAGTTTATCGTCAGTGAACGGTGATGATATGATATATTTTCTCTTTCTACCTTCAATGAACGTTGGTAGGACATTGGCAGTGAACGTCGGTGTTTGTTATCTTTTTGCTATCTTTAGTGAACGTTGATAGTTCATTGTCAGTGAACGACGTTGATATGATATTTTTTCTCTTTCTACCTTCAGTGAACGTTGGTAGGACATCGGCAGTGAACGCTGGTGTTTGTTATCTTTTTGCTATCTTCAGTGAACGTTGATAGTTCATCGTCAGTGAACGGTGATGATATGATATATTTTCTCTTTCTACCTTCAGTGAATGTTGGTAGGACATCGACAGTGAACGTCGGTGTTTGTTATCTTTTTGCTATCTTCAGTGAACGTTGGTAGTTCATCGTCAGTGAACGGAGATGATATGATATATTTTCTCTTTCTACCTTCAGTGAACGTTGGTAGGACATCGGCAGTGAACGTCGGTGTTTGTTATCTTTTTGCTATCTTCAGTGAATGTTGATAGTTCATTATCAGTAAACGGCGGTGATATGATATTTTTTCTCTTTCTACCTTCAGTGAACGTTGGTATGACATCGGCAGTGAACGTCGGTGTTTGTTATCTTTTTGTTATCTTCAGTGAATGTTGATAGTTCATCATCAGTGAACGGCGATGATATGATATATTTTCTCTTTCTACCTTCAGTGAACGTTGGTAGGACATCGGCAGTGAACATCGGTGTTTGTTATCTTTTTGCTATCTTCAGTGAACGTTGATAGTTCATCGTCAGTGAACGGTGGTGATATGATTTTTTTTCTCTTTCTACCTTTAGTGAACGTTGGTAGACATCAGAAGTGAATGTCGATGCTTGTTATCTTCCTCTCTGATTCGGTTCTTGTGGTTCACCAGTGATTTATTTTCCTGGTGGGGTTGCTCCTTTCTTTCTTTGTTTTTGTTGCATCCCCAATGTTACTTTGCGTCTCTTTGGTACTATACATATGCATTCATATGCATAAGCATTTGCATGGCATCTTAGGGCCAAAAATATGGTTTATTTTATATTTAAGTATCTTCGATCATGTCGACACGAAGATTTTTAACCTTTGTATCTCCGGATAGAAGAAACTTAAATAAGGGCAGCTGTTGTACCCCAATTTTTGCCCCTAAGATTCCTGCATCATACCATATTGTTTCAATCACAACAAGATCACATTAGGGTTTTTGGTTCTTCTCCCTATCTTTACACTTACTCTTTTAAGGAGTTACCAAGCACCTTGACTTGTTTTCTTTTGTGATCATGGATATTTTTCTTTGATTTTCTCTCTAATTAATAAAATGCAATATTGGTTTGTCTTACTTGTTAATAATGTAGGTAAAGGCAATAAGGTTTAGCAAGTTGCTTCATGGGTTCATGAGTTTATTTCCATGCCCTAGTCAATAGCTTGAGAAATTCAAACTTCACTATGGGAGTTATTTTGGAAGAAATGGCATGACAAGGCTCATTTTGGTTCAACATATTTCAAAGTTATCAAAATTGATTCAAAAGCACAAGGGGTTGAGGGAAGAAGTTGTCATGATTGGACAAGGTCTTGTTCCTATTGGTCACAAGAGCATATTTCTCTCTAATCTCAAGATATGGAAGTGGTTTTGGTGGCTATGAGTCCTCATCATCATCCTCAACAACTTCTATTCACAAAGGAAGAATATTGGCACAAAAAGGTTGTTCAAACTTGGCAAATTTCCTCAAAGCATGCTCTTGATCTAGAGGCTAGGGTTTTGGACTTCAAAGGAGCATATCTTTCTCGTCGTTTGGTATTTTTGAGTGATTCCAAAAACATCCTTCTCTTTAAAGAGTTACCAAAAAATCACTTCAAAAGTTCCAAAGAGTTTTCATGTGGAAGGAACTTGGTGAAGAAGAAAGATTACAAGTCATCCAGATGAATCCACAATTTTCCATATGTGACTTCAAATGGTCATAACTTGGTCAATTTTTATCACCTTGAGCCCATTATTTTTTCATGATGATCTTAAGGATGTGTAATTCATGCCTACTTTTATGTTCAAAGTATGAAAATGGATGGAAGTTACCTTAAAGATGCAAAGGATTATAGGTCATTTCATGATTTTTGGCCAACTTCAACAAGTCATAACTTGCTCAATTTTTTGAGATTTTGAGTGGTTAAAATTGAAAAATGTCATTCAAGAGATCTACTTCATTCCATCTTTTTTGGTCAAGAGCAAGTTCTAAGTGGAAGGCCATGTTTGGATGAAAAAGATTATAGGTCATTTTTAAAGAAGAATTTGAAATATTTCTAAGTATGGAAAGTCAACTCTTTTTATTCAACTTTGACTCCATGTAACTTTCAGCTCAAGCATCCATTTGATTCCATTATTTTTCCATTGCAAAGCTTGTAACCTCATCTTTCCAAAGCACCAAGAATTATGCCCTAAGACCCTTTGAGGTGAAAATGCCATGAATTTGAATTGGGTAGTTTGAAACTGAATTTTTCACAAAGTCAGGATTTTGAAATCTTTGTTTTGGCTTCTAATCACAAGATTTCCATGCGTTTTTGGTTCTAATCATGTTTAGCAACTTGCCAGAAGTGATTAGCATCACGAAACACACGATTTGGCTGAGTTTTGATCAAGTTTGAGTCACACTTTTTTCATGATGCAAACCCACACGAATTCCCTCCAAAACGCATCATTTGCTATTATTTTTTATCCCATTTTCTTCCCTATAAATAGAGGGTCATCCCCCATTCAATTTCCCAAGCTTAGATAGCCAGAATCACCCTGCCAAACTTGCTTCACAACCCAGAATTCAGCAACTTTGAAATCTATTCTCAAGCCTTTTCAATCCATTTTCCCTCAATCCACCTTCCTTGATCTTCCCTGAAGATAACCATATAATTACAGTCAAGAATCGTGCCCTATACTGTTCCATAGAAGTCCAGTTTCAGAGCTCTGCAACTCAACTTCAATAGGTAGATTCCTTCATCAATTCTTCAAAACTCTGATATCATTGTGTTGCTCTCATTGCCCTGGTTCTAGTCGCAACGCTTACATTTCACTGGAAACACGTTTTGACCATGAATTTTCAAATCCCTTTTCAAAACTTTCTTTCCAAATTGCTTGAGCTACAGTTTATATAAATTTGGCGCGAGGGTGTGGTTGTCTTCGTCTTGAAGAGACGAAGCGAATGACATAGGTCTGAGCTTCTGATTTTATAGTTTGAGAGACCTGCAATTCGTGATGGCTGAAGGTTGAAGATGACCAACGTGACATCTTCTAACCAATGAAGGTGCGCCATCTGTATTTTTCAAATTCTGATTTTATTATTGATTATGTACATTATTCATTAAAGACCATGATATGCACAGCGCGCCAGATCCCTTGGATTTGATTACTAACGTGTTTTGACTCTCATCCAATGGTCCACATATTTTACTTTTATTTTCTTTTTCTGATTTTTATATTTTAATTGTTTTAAATTTCAAAAAATCATAGAAAATTCATTTTTAGTCCAAAAAATCTGAAAAAATTATGAAAAATATTTTTGATTATTCTCTTTCTGATTTTTATTTTTTCATAATTTAATTTTGTATTTTGGTATTTTTTATAAATTTTACACTTATTTGATTTGTTTAAAATGTTTAAAAATACTTTTATACATTTTTAAAATATGAAAAAATTATGGAATGATCCAATGATATTGTGACAAATATTGGTGACCTTATTTTATTTTTGTTTCTGACTTTACTATTTTTTTTTACTATTTTTGTTTATTTTACCCATTTATTTTAGTTTTTAAAAATAGTTTATGACTTTTAAAAATTACCAAATTTTTTATAAAATTACTTGGCCTCTTTTCTGATTTTTTCTATGGTCTTATTTTTCATTTCTTGATTAGTTTGAACATAATTGATATTTTCCTCATTATTTTCCATTTTTTTAAAAATATTTTAAAACCTTTTAATGTATATATTAATTATATTATTATTTTGTGATTATTTTCTGGCTGTCTTGGGTTGATTTTTTGATAATGGCTTTATTAACATCATTGGATCCATGGTGTTGAGTTTAACTCCACAAAAAATGGATGAATGATTTTAATAATAGTTTGATTAAATATTAATTCAAATGTGGTTTCTCTTTTTACCCTAATTCCTCTTCATCTCATCCCATTTTTATTGCACTAAATATTGTTGGAGCATGACCTCTATATCATGTCTCAAAACAAATGGTGTATAGATTGCTATTGACCGACCTTAAAATAGGTGTGACTTCTATATAAGTCCACTTACGATTGCTTAACATAGCGCTAAATTTTGTCCCGATTCGAATAAATGATCATTCGTGGCCCAAACTTATGATTGCAAGCCCAAGTATGTTAATTTGATCTCTTTGATCCAATAACCTTGAGATTCATTGTGTGGAGGCTTTGGTTCTACCAATCCTCTAATGGATCTACAACACCTTTGGTCAACGCGAATCACTTAAACATCGTTGATCATTAAATGGTACTTATGAGAATTCTAAATGGATGATATACTTGACAAAAAGCAAATGCAACTTGTTGTGTGGAGGCTTTGGTTCTACCAATCCTCTAATAAGTTCCAAATGCAAGTTTCAAGATGGTCATCCAACTAACCACTAATTATTGACTTGTTTATTTTATGCTTTTATTCTTTTATGCTTTATGTACTATTTATTTTTTAGCATCTTTCATTTCATGCCATTTACATCTTTGCTAATTTGAGCATTTATTTTCTTGTCATTTTTACTTTGCTCACTTGATAATCAACATAAACCCTAAAAAACTCTTAATGGTACTTGGACTATTTGGTTACTATCCTTGGCATTATGGAGCATGGGACTTTTTCTTGGAATTAGGATTAGAAACCTTGGCCTATCTTGGAGACCTTGTGATCTTATCTGATTATTTTGTCTGGAGTTCTTGAGGTTTACCTCAAGATATTGGGTTGCTTGTTTGTTTTTGTGTGCAGGTTTTTGTGATTACATTCTTTGTTTGTAATCTGGAATTCACCCGTATACAGCCGTTACTCTGCCTAATTTTTGTGAAGACTTAATACACTTGAAGAGGTCTAGTATCTTTGCTTGCTTGGTTTAAATCCAAAGAGTGGGAATCCTATCTTGGCTCATAATGTCAAGCTTTGGCTTCTTGTTGGTTAGATGGATCTTATCCTTAGCTTTTACCTTATGCTTTAGGATAACCTCTTCTACTCCTCCCATCTTCTTTAATTTCAAAAATCTTCTCCCTCCTTTTGAAAACTCTTCTTGTTTTGAAACTTAAACCACTTTCATAAAAAAACTTGGACTTAGGTCCAAGCATTTTCAAAATATTTTCATAAATAAACTTCAATCAATTTAATAATACCTTGACATTTTTATGAGAAGACTAAAAGTCAACTAATCTCATTTCAAACCATTTTGCCACTTTGGCTTTTACCCTTAAACTTTTCTTAAAAGATTAGACTCTTGTCAATCCTTGTAGTGATGCAAACAACTATACTTCTACAATATATAGTGAAGTGAGATATTCTCCACTTGGGTATTGAGTGAGGCATTGTTGATTTTTAAAATCCAAGCCACTATCCTCCACTTTGAGATAATGCAAATTCTCCTTCCTCGTGATTGTGGGTAGTAAGTATGTTTTCCACACGGGCAATGACGATGATGTCTTATCTCATAAAATTAATCAACACACTTGTGTTTCAAACTTTTAAAAGAGGAACTATGTGTACCCTGATCCTCTATTGCATGAAAGGTGGTACGTAGGCACTAAAGTTTCGCAACCGCGGCGGATGCAAAAATCATAAAAAATATATTTCTTTTCTCACCTCCACCATCCATTTTACATATAACACATTTTTATAGCCAAAATATGCAGATGTTACAAAGAGGTTCCTGCGGAGTACCATATATGTTTAGGGTGCTAAAACCTTCCCTTTGCATAACCAACCCCCTTACCTTGAACCTTTCCACCTTTTTTGGGTTATTTGCTCTTTTCCCATTCGTCTGGAAACAATAAAGCGCGGTGGCGATTTTGATTTTGATTTGTATAAAGTCTAGTCAATCCAATGGCTTAGTCTTGAATATTTCTACCGCTACACATAGTATTATTCTATAAAAAAAGTATCCTAATATTATTCGGTAAAATTTGTACTTAATGCCTTTTGTGTGTTGACGAATTTATGAATTGATTCTTGAGTTATTACTAACACTAACCTTTGAAACTTGATCAAATTTAACTGTTAAATTAGTAATTACTTTATAGATATTTAATTATTATTTTGTGAGATAGGGATTAACGTTCACCTAAGAGACCAGGAGATTGTAATTAAAAGAGAGAGTTATGAACCAAGAGATTGGATATAGATATTTGTTCAATTCACTTTGATATTAGAGGAACAATTTTAGGGAATGGAAGTAATTACCGAATAGTTAGAAGTAAAGGATTCGAGAAAGGTCTGGTCGTTTTTAGTCTCTGATAAATTTCATTTGTTTATTTTTTTCTTCTAAAACCAAATCTTTATGAAAATTCTCCAATCTAATAATTTTAGTACTATAGTATGAAATTATGTGTCTAACGGAAAGATGTCACACACAACATGTAGCACAATATGTAAGATATATGCATAATAGAAACACAAATAAGTAAAAATATAAAAGAATACAAAGAGTCGTTAACCAACTTCAGTGCAAAATCGCCTACATTCCGGGGGCATTCACCCAAGAAAGTAAATCCACTCTTGATAGTAAAAGTAAAAAATTGGACTTTATTGAAACCTCAAAGTTCAAAGTCTTTTTATTTAATACTACCCATAGATTTATATCCAAAACTCCCCTTAAATATGAAACCCCTCTCACTTTCTCTCAAGTAATTTATCAAGTGTTTGGACAAGTACAAAGTTGACTAAATATTGAAACTATTACAACTAAAAAACAAAATTTATTCCTGTATGTTTAGGAATACTTATACAGAATAGAGTCACACATACAACTAAAAGACTCAACATAATAAAAATAGGATACTTGCTTGTCTTGCCAAAAACTCTACACCTTTACATGAAAATCCCATCCATAAACAACAAACAGAATCCAACTGCTGGGCCCATTAGGGTTTGAAGAAATGTGCAGCTAAAGTAAACTTGCAAGAGCCAAAAAGTACATAACAAATATTTGATTTGCAATCTTTGATTATGTAAATATTTAACAAACACATTTGAATTCTCTAAAATGTTCTTTTGGGAAAATTTTCCAATTTCCCAAAAGTGCATAAGCAATCAACAAGAAAGGAAACAAAAATCAAATCATGTGTGAGATTAACTCAGTGTTGGACAACTTCTGATACAACTAAAATGTTGCATAAAGTGTGGTTTATCTTTCTCCACATGTTGCGACCTAATTTGAGACAGGATGTCTTAAACAATGTTATACCCCTTGTTCCACATGCCTATTAAAAGGACGTCAATCAGAGGTAACAACAATCTCCCTCTCTTTGGCCAATTTTTAGTCAAATATAACATGCAATATGTGCAACAAAATGTTGGAGACAAACTTCATGACATGAAATCAAAATTATCAGAGAGAGCTCAGTAAAAAAATCAAATAGTGAAGTTTTATAATCAGAAGCTAAAACTAAGTTCATCCACCAAACAAAAAGTATCATGCATCATCTTGTTCTCCCCCTAATTTCCTCAAAATGGGAAAGGGGGTAAAATAACCTTGTCTTTGACACAAAGGTTGCTACTTGCAGCAAACCAGAACCAAAGCACAGAAAGAACATAAATACAACCCAAAGGGCACAAGAAATATTCATTAAAGGAATCCACGTATGGGCAACTCATTAAGCACCATCATCAGAGGGACATCCTCAAAGCTTTGCTCACTTGCACTTGCTTCAGCTTCATCCTCCTTAGCATCATCGTTGCTTATACATTCCATACTTTAATTAAAATCATTATATGTAGACACCTCGACATTTGATCCTATTAAGATAATCATTCCATCAACTTTGGATTTTTCTTGCTGTGAGAGTTGTAATGACCTTTTGAAGTGTCTTGGAATCCTGCATAAACTATAAAAGAATATGGCTTATAGCAGTACCATACATTTGAGGAACATTTGGAGATTTCCCTCAGTAGGTAGATCAAAGTGATGCTTTTTAGGGAACACTATGTCTAGAACATGATTTCCAACAAGAAATGATAGTTTAAGTTTAGGGGACCAATATTCACACTAACAACCTCATCAATACTAAAAATATCAAGTTTATGACTAATTAGAATCCAAAAATAAGAGGTGGTAAAGAGATGGGTAGCTTTACCGTATATGAATCAACATGCTTCAGAATTTTATTAAACACATACTCTCTAAAGTCAAAGGTAGTCCTAGTTCCTATTTAATAGATTAACATAGCAAGAGAGGGGGTAATACCTACAATGTGATTGGTAGAAGCCCGGTTTGAGACTGTTGTAACCTAAAACTTTCCCTCCCATATTTCTCAATACATTCCAAGTGAGGTTCTCAAATTGCTCAAAGAAGTCCAAGAGTTGACCAGACAAACTCTCTCCTAAGGCAATCTACCTCAAAATTAGGGTTTCATGTTGCATTAAGATGTGTGAGTCCAAAGGGTCTCAAATGCTCATCAATGTCCTAATATGTTCTCAAGATCATCCATGTCAAGTTTCATGCCTTGCAGAGGAAGTTTGCTCAGTCAATTGCTCAAAAGCTTGAAAATCGACTGTACTAGGGCAAAAGTCAACTATGGCCCACATACAGTCAAACTTCAAGATTTTTTGTAAACATTCACATTTTGAATTATGATTCATCATTTTATTAAGGGTTCATCGTGATTCATCAAGGATTGCTCACAATTCATCAAAATCCAAAAGTTGCTAAATTAGGGTTTTATAGGAAAAGTCAACTCAACTTTGACCAAGCATAACTTTCTCATACTTTATGAGAAATGACCCATCCAAAGCTCATTTTTAATAGAATGCAATTATCTACAATCCATATTCATCTCCCAAGTTCAAAATATGCACTCACAAGAAGTTATGAAAAGTCAACAAAAACACCTTTTTTTGTCAAAGCTTCATACATGAACATGGAAGAATCAATCAAGATGAGACCAAAAGGGTTGCTTAGAGGACATATCAAGCTTTCTAAAAAGTCCAAGAACACCTCCAAAGAGTCAAAATTGAAGAATTTATGCATTGGTGAAATTGACCTTTTTTGCAAAATTGCCAAAAGTAAAAAATGCCTCAAATTGCAATTTTTGTTAAATGGGCCTAACTTTTTGCACTTGTTTTGAGTTGGTAGCATGGTCCATGAGCCCTAGCTCTTACCATTTGTCTTTATCTTATTTTTATTATTTATTTTGATTTTTATTGCAATTAAATCAATTTAAATCAAAACAAATCATGAAATATCCAAATCATTGAAATCTCAAGAAATTGTGCATGTTTCAGGTCTTATATCCAGCTGGCAAGTGATTGAATTCGTGCAAGGCCTTTGTGGGCACAAAAAGATTGGTTTTGGCCTATTTTTATAATGATTTTCAAGTGAATCAAATCAAGATCAAAATCCATAATGGATGAAGATTGAGAATGCTTTTGCAACCCTAATCCATTCCTCAGTATATAGGGAACATTTGCAGACAAAAATCACAGGGTTTTAGAGGCGCAAAAGAGAGAATAAAACTTGAAAAAAACAAAGAAAAGTGGTAAACTGATTTTTCACTTCCAGGAATTCTCAGGACTCCCTAACCCTCTCATTCGTTTCATGGGATCACAAGCAAGCTATACCAATCAAGAACAAGGAGTTTCCAGCGCCAAAACCCACTGTAAGTCAGCCACGACTTTGGTTTGTTCTTGAAATCGAATTGCATGATTCTGGCACTTATAGCATGAAATAATCATATATTGTTATTCCTTAACACATTTTCAAGCTATTTATATCATTTAATTATGTTTTTATGGACTGTATCAGAGTTTACCATTGTTAGGGTTTTATGCTTCGTTTTAGGATCTTTGTATGCAGGCAAAATTGGCCCCCATGAAGGACATCATGATGCTCAGAATGTCAAGGCGGTTCGATTCATGGCATTAGATGTCATTTATCATTCCCATGGAAGATTTTGAAACGAGCCAGGGTTGTAGCTACGAACATATGTCCGTAGGTAAAAGTCTTTAACTTTTACCAACGGAGCAAGGAGGAAGATGACTAGCGTGGCAGCCCATGATTGCTCCGTTTAAAATTTCGCGCGCAAGATTGAGCAAAGTTGTTTTTTTTATATATTATTTGTTTTTTCTTTTATGTACAAAGCGCGCACGTAGCTCAGCTGGCATTGATGCTATTGGAGAAGGCTTCAGGACCTGGGTTCGAATCCCAGGTCCCCCCATTACTTCACATTATTTTTCTTTAAGTGTTTAGGTGTGCACACAAAGCCAAAGGATCACCATGCATCCTCAAGATTCAACCTTTGGATCTCCAGATGGCCAGATCTAAGGCCATCAGATGAAGGTCCACCAAAAGCTCAATCAATGCATAACACTGGAACGTGAAAGTCAACATGGGTCAGATTTGTTTGGGCCCAAAGCTTGCTATCTACACCTCCCAAATTGCTATTTCAGGCCCAGTTTCTATTTTCTTTTCTTTTTATATTTCCATTATTTAATTTATTTATTTATTTTACTAACATAAAAATTATTTCTTTTTTATCAAAAACTCATAAAAATAACTTTTTCACCCAATTAGATTTAGGGTATTTATTTTTTATATAAAAATTAATTAGGTTATTTAATTTTAGGTAACTTAAATTATTTTGTAAATAAATTAAAAACAATTAGAAAAATTAGGGTTTTTGTTTCTAACTTAATTCTATTTTCTTTTTCTTAAAATAACCAAAAACACAAAAATAGGTTAAATTTAGTCATTTTCTTTAATTAATTTAATTACTAACTAATTTTGTATTTAATTTAAAAATATTATTCTTTCTCTCAAAAAACAATTAAAAACAACAAAAACTTTTTTTTTCCGATTAGGTTAGACGGGGTCAAAACCCTATTTCTTTTCTCGTTCTTAATTCATCACACGTGCTTTATATTTTTTTTACCATATTGATGTAATTGCTCACAAGTTGTAATAGCTTAATTAGGATTTTTCTCCTTTTCATTTATCGTTTTTTTTACGGGTTGTTTTTGGCTATGTAATTAATACCCGAAGCCTTGTAATAGCGTAGCTTTACTTTCCGCACTTTAAATTCCGCAAACATTAAACTGTTAGATGTATGAATAATAGGGATGGATGACAAGAATGTATGTAAACTTTAAAACAGTTAGCAAACCCTAAATGTGCAAAGATAAATAACTTGAAATTGAATCACTCGCACATGCGCACTCCTAGGGTATACTCCCACTTCGGTTGCCTTCGATAAACGATAATTGAGTATAGGGTATCTTAGTGGTCGCTCTTTTGTCTCAAAGATCAAAGTTGCCTCGGAAAGGTTACCTCAGAATAGTTGCCTCAAATATTGATCTTAAGACATTAGGGTTATTACTAATACGCCCTAACATTGCTTTAGTGATCGTACGTCCCTTTTCGAATTGACCCTTAAAACTTAACGACGGTGCTACCTACTCACTAATAGTAGGATAGCGTTGTCTAAAGGAAACGATCACAGAACAATTCTTTTTTCGAGTAGGTAGATGCTAGTAGGTACTTGCTCAAAATTTTTTTTCCACACTTACACTCTTTTACAACAAAGTTTTCAAAACGACTTCGTAACACTCTTGAAGACAGAAGCAAGAGTTAAATCGAAGTAAAACAAAAACTTTTAAAATCACACAAACACATAAGCAATTTTAAAATGATGAGCAAGTACCTAAGAGCCCGTGGAAAACCACAGATAGAAAGGGTGCTAATACCTTCCCTTTCTATAATCTACCCCCCGTACTCAAAATCTCTAAAAAGGAATTTTCTGTGCTTTTTTCCTTTCCTTGTTGGATAAAATAAAAGTCGGTGACGACTCTTGCTTACCGCGACATTTTGCAAACACAAACGCAAAATGCAAACCAACATTTTTCTAAAACAGTCCGGTTCTGCCACCATATCACAGAACTGGCGACTCTGCTGTGGAGTTTATAAGTGGGGTATACCTTAGGATTTAGTTCATCATATTTGCTTCTATTGTTTGATTTGATTTGTTTATTCTTGTAGGTTTGCATCGGAGTTACTATAGATCCTAACTCGGATCTGGGGACACTTTTTAGGTAAGTAGCAATAAACTGTGAGGGAACTGTACGGCGTAGACCGATACAGTTGAAGTAGTAGCTACATTGATGTGGCACATTGGTTGGTACCGGTATCCCTTATGGATAAACGAGGAGAATATAGGGCTGCTATGTGTGTCGTTAAGCATCAAGTGACCTTAGAACCTATAATTGAACAACTTGGCCATAGGAAGTAGTGAGATAGCCTGCCTCGGTATAGAGCTGAGAACTGGTTGATACTCGATACTACACTCATTGAGATCATACTCTCGAGATAGTTCTGGCCGCAAGAAAAGATTGCGTGAGCTGAAACCATGACCGATGGAGGATGGTCAGTGATATTGAGAACCTCTAGAACCCGGTTACTATTATTAGGATAGGTTGAAACCAACTGAACTTCAAGAGGGTAGTACCTAGACCCCATGCAAGCCTGAAACTTAAGGGCTCTTGTGTGACTTGTTTGCCTTTACCATGTATGTTATCTGCTATACCTGTTGTGTGTTTTATCATGACATCATGCATCATCACATAGCATGCATACTTCATTACACTAACCATTTCAAAGACCGAGGGGATTTATCTTTGTTCTGTTTTGCAGATTATGGCTTCTATGCACAGAAACACCATCCGAGTTAACTTTGTGCAAATACCTACTCAACTCAAAGAGTTATCCTCGAAGATTTCTGATACTTCATCATTCATTAGGAGACATGGTCAGCTTCTTGGCTTGGTTACCTTAAAGTTTGATGAGTAGATGATGAGTGTGCTTTTCCAGTTCTTCAACCCGGTGCATCATTGCTTGACTTTCCCGGATTATCAGCTAGTTCCCACTTTGGAGGAGTTTTCTTATTTACTGGGCATATCCATCCTCGAGAAGACACCCTTCACAGGTTTGGAAGAGACTCCTAGACCTGAGGACATTGCTTCAGCCTTACACCTAAAAAGGGCTGATGTAGTATCCAACTGGGAGACACGAAGCGGGGTTAAAGGTTTCTTGGCTAAGTTTCTGATGGATCAAGCTCAACAGTTCTGGGATAACTTGGATTTTCAGGCTTTTGAATACATCTTGGCTCTCCTCATCTATGACTTGGTTCTTTTCCCGAATCCAGATTCCTTCATAGATGTGAATGTGGTTAAGATCTTCCTGTCCCACAATCCCGTGCCTGCTCTTCTTGGTGATATCCTACATGCCCTCTACACTCGTACTATGCGAAGAAGGGGGACCCTCATGTGTTGTATGCTGCTGCTGGAGAGGTGGTTTATTTCGCACCTCCCCAAGTCTGTATTGAAGAATGAGGAAGGTCTAGGTTGGTCCTACAGGATAATGTCCCTTGCTCATACGAACATTCTTTGGAGTTATAAAGATATGGAAAAGGTTGTTGTCATTGATCGATGTGGAGGATACCCTAATGTCCCATTACTTGGAATAAGAGGGGGAATAACCTACAATCCTTGTTTAGCTTTACGACAGTTTGGTCGCGCTCGGAGAGACGGTCCCCATGAGTTGCTTCTTGAGGACATTGCCTTTGACTACAAGGAATACACTAATGAGCATCGCCGAAGGTTCATATGAGCTTAGGGCATGGTGAACAGGTCTGACCCTCACGAGCTAGGACCGAAGACTTCTCTCCCGATGCAACCTTATCTCCAGTGGGTCCGAGCTCGAGCCCAGAAGCTTGTGATGCCCTATGAAGCTGTGTTTCCAGTGATTGTGGAGCATACCAATGAAGAAGGTGTTTCGTATACGGTCCTTTATCCATACATGCCTACTGATCTTGGGGCATTGAAGAGATCCTGGATTCAGTTGAGGGAAGAAAGGGATACCTACCGAGAGAAGTATCATGAGCAAGAGAGGAAGATCTTGAAGCTCACAAGGCAACTTGAGAATGAAAGGACAATCAATGATTATGTCAGCACGAAGGGGAAGCGACCATGGGAGCTCTGATGTCTTTTATTGTTTCTAGTTTAGATTTGCTTTTCAGTTATTTCTTTTGTAACGCCTTAAAGGCATTGTTAAACATATTTACAAGTTAATCTAATAAAGTGTGTTTCATTTTTGTCTTACAAATTTGAATCTCCCAAAGTCTTTGAAATCATTTCATACGCATTCCATTATCATGCACCTCATCACAAGTACCATTACAGGTTTCTCATCTTCTTCGCTGTTTATTTCAACACAAGATGTCTTCTGAAATGCCTATCGATCAAGCCATCAAAGCTCTTTAGGTTCAGAATGCTCAATTCCAGGAGATGTTCTTGAACCTGGCTAAAGGGAAAGCAGATTTGAAGACTCTCATCCTGAAGAAGGAAAAGAAGAAGAAGAAGAAGGTGGTTCTTCTGAATATGGGTCACCGGTTTGGGAATAGGTTGCAAGAGGAAGCTGATCTGTCTCATTCATCCAAAGGAGGAGAGAATCAAGAGGAAGAAAAAGGTCCTAGCCCTGTGGTCTCTGATAATGAAACTGACTTTGATGAGGAACAGTATCCTCCTACTGAGGATAGGTACAAACAACTTGAGGACCGTCTAAGTGCTATGGAGATTCAGAAGGTTCCTGGGTTGGATTTCGGAGATTTGGGACTAGCATCAGGGGTGGTGATCCCTCACAAGTTCAAAGCTCCAATTTTTGCCAAGTACGATGGAGTATCCTATCCAAAACTCCATCTTCGCTCGTACGTCAGGAAAATTCAACCTTACACTGCTGATAGGAATCTGTGGGTACACTTCTTTCAAGACAGTCTTTCAGGGACTCAGCTTGAATGGTTCTATCAATTGGAAGGAGCTAATGTCCGAAACTGGGAGGACCTTGCTGCTGCTTTCTACAAGCAGTACCAGTATAATGCCGACCTTGCTCCCACTCGTACTCAACTTCAGGGTATGTCTATGGGTGCAAGCGAAGGTTTTAAGGACTATGCTCAAAAGTGGAGAGATCTGGCTGGAAGAGTCCAACCCCCTCTGTCTGACAGGGAGTTGGTTGATATGTTTCTTGGGACATTGTCCGGTCCATTTTTCAATCATCTGATCGGTAGTTCATCATCTGGGTTTACTGAATTGATTATGACTGGGGAAAGAGTAGAAGCTGGTATCAGAAGCGGTAAGATACAGAAGGATGCGTCGTCCAGTGCAGTAAAGAAGCCTTTTGTTGGTAAGAAAGAAGCTAGTGCAGTCTACAGCTCGAGGAGCCAAAACCAACCTGAACGTCGTCAAGCAGTGAATGTGGTAGTAATATCAAGACCCACCGTTGCCCCACAACGCAACAATCAGCAAAGAATGGATAGCCCGCAGAGACAGTATGCTCAGCTTAATATGACTTTGTCTCAGATTCTACCACAATTGTTGAAGACCAATCTGGAAACTCTGAGGGAAGCTCCAAAGAATCCCAGCACCACATCTCCGCTATATAATCCAAACACCCGTTGTGCCTATCACTCTGATAGCCTGGGTCATGATACGAATAACTGCTGGGCTTTGAGGAATAAGGTGCAAGATTTGATTGAAGCTAAAGAGATCGAGTTTTATGCTCTAGAGAAACCCAATGTTATAACTGCTCCTATGCCCAAGCATGGTCATGGAGTAAATGATGTGGATGATGATTTTTTTGTGACCTCCATGGAAGATATCTCTATTCCTTTGATGACAGTGAAGAAGAATCTTTTGTTTCCCGATTTATTTCCGGGCTTGGCGAAGGTTGCCACCTATGTTCAATTCTACCTATTGATTGCCATTTATTGAAGTCAGGTGTTCAACGTCTGATGGATAACAAAGAGATCATGTTTGAGAAGACCTTAACTCCGTTGATTCCAGTTGAAGATGTTGCCATCATAACCATTTCCGCCAATCCTTCAAAGGATTCCTCGAGAACGCCTGTTAGGATTACATCTGTTCCAAGAATCGCTCTGTTAATCATTACTATTCCTGGTCCCGTCCCTTACACTTAAGACAAGGTTGTCCCATGGCACTATGGTGCTGATGTGTATTACCATGGGATTAAATAAGACTTTGGAGAGGAAGAAGCTGATGCTGACATCGACAATATTGTCGGGGCTAGCAAAGTCACCAGAAGTGGAAGACTTTTCTCTCCTGAGATTTCTCCTACGACTGTTCCAAAACCTGTTGTCATTCCATCTGCCAATACGTCAACTACTGCTCCAATTCTTACTCCAGTTATCACTCCTGCCGCTGAGTCATCTGACACTCGGGGCAAAGAAGTTACAGGTGAGCCTGCCCGGACAGAGGCACCTAAGAAGATTGTTATAGAAGCCTCTAAGCAGGAGATAGAGGAAATTCTGAAGATTATCAAGAAGAGCGACTACAATGTAGTCGAGCAGCTGGGGCAGACCCCGTCAAAAATCTCTATGTTATCCTTGTTGTTGTGCTCAGAATCCCATGAAAAGGCTTTAATTGCTTTCCTCAAAACTACGCATGTGCCGCAGGAGACTTCTGCTGATCAATTTAAAGACTGTGTATCTAGTTTGACTGCCGACAACGGGTTGGGTTTCTCAGACGCAGATCTGACTGCTAAAGGAAGGAATCACAATGATGCTCTGCACGTCTCGATCGAGTGCAGGGGCACTACTTTGGCTCACGTGCTGGTGGATACTGGGTCTTCATTGAATGTTTTACCAAAGAAGGCATTAGACCGTCTGGACTGTGAAGGTTTGACTCTGAAGCCAAGTAATATTGTGGTTAGGGCTTTCGATGGGTCGAAAGGATGGTGCACGGGGAGGTGGATGTCCCTGTTAAAGTTGGCTCTCAGAATTTTGTATCTACTTTCTATGTGATGGATATCCGACCATCTTATTCTTGCTTGTTGGGTCGCCCTTGGATTCATAAGGCTGGGGCAGTGACTTCTACGCTCCATCAAAAGCTGAAATATCCAGTGAAAGGGAAGATTGTTACAGTACAAGGTGAAGAGGAGTTCATGGTGAGTCACATTAACTCCTTCTGGTATGTGGAGATGGATGGAGAGTTCATTGAAACCCCGTGTCAGAACTTTGAAGAGGTCCCTCAGAATTTGGCATCGACTGAAGTTGTTGCTGACAAACCTCCGATGAAGATGGCTTCCCTCAAGGATGCCAGGGCTGTTATTGATCAAGGTGGGTGTGCAAATTGGGGACAGCTCCCTGACTTCACACACAAAACTGACAAGTTTGGTTTGGGCTTTATTGCATAGGCTCAAAGGGCTGTTCGGCGCGCGCGGATTGGAAGACCTCCTCTATGCATCAGAAATCCAGGAGTGAATGCAATTGAAGATGATGAAGAAGAGTCAGATATCGACAACTGGATTTACCTAACTACCAACGGTGGCTTGAACAACTGGACAATGAAGGACTTCGTACTCGTTTCTTTTATTACACAGTAATAGACTTTTGTTTTGAGATTTGTAATAGACAATTTTAAACCTTACAGCCTGGTGCCTTGCCCGAGGCACCTTGGCTTTATTTGTGAGGGCTTATTATTTGTCATTTTCATATATCATCAATAAAGCATTGGACGTTCTTGCATTACAAATTTTGCGCTCCTTGTTTTTATTTTCTATCTTGCACTTATTAAAATAGCTATTGTCTTACACACACTCACATATCATAATGCAGATCTACATCCACTCTGGATCCCATTGATAACGACTCTGCTACTGCCAGTTATGACTTCGAAAGTCCGATCAACCAAGCCGAAGACAAAGGTGAGGATGATTGTGAGGTTCCTGGAGAGCTTGCTAGATTGCTGCTACAGGAAGAAAGGGCCATACAACCTCATGAAGAGCCAGTGGAACCAATAAATTTTGGTACGGAGGAAGACAAGAAAGAGGTCAATATATGTGCGAATCTGGAACCTAGTGTCAAGCAACGATTGATACAGATGCTACGCGAATATGTTGAGATCTTCGCCTGGTCTTATAAAGATATGCCTGGTCTGGATACTGATATTATGGTTCACTGCTTGCCAACCAAAGAAGACTGTCCTCCGGTAAAGCAGAAGGTTCGCCGTATGCGCCCTGAGATGTCTAAGAAAATTAAAGCTTAGGTCATGAAACAATTTGACGCCGGATTTCTAGCTGTTACTTCTTACCCGCAGTGGGTTGCCAACGTTGCTCCGGTGCCGAAGAAGGATGGTAAGGTATGGATGTGTGTAGACTACAGAGATCTGAATAGGGCAAGCCCCAAGGATGATTTTCCTCTACCTCACATTGATGTTTTGGTTGACAACACCGCACAACATAAGGTCTTATCCTTCATGGATGGCTTCTCTGGTTACAATCATATTAAGATGGCTCCCGAGGATATGGAAAAGACAACTTTCATTACACAGTGGGGTACCTTCTGTTACAAGGTGATGCCTTTTGGGTTGAAAAATACTGGGGTAACTTATCAGCGCGCCATGGTCGCTTTGTTCCACGACATGATTCACCATGAGATTGAGATTTATGTTGATGACATGATTGCAAGGTCCCAAACTGAAGAAGAACACCCCGACCATCTCCAGAAATTGTTCGACAGGTTGAAGATGTACAAGCTGAGGTTAAACCCGAACAAGTGCACCTTCGGGGTAAGGTCTGGTAAGCTGTTGGGTTTCGTCGTTAGTGATAAAGGTATTCAAGTGGATCCTACAAAGGTGAAGGCTATACAGGAGATGCCAGCTCCCCGCACAAAAAAGGAAGTTAGAGGGTTTTTGGGACGTCTGAATTACATTGCCCGATTCATTTCACATCTTACTGCTACTTGTGAACCGATCTTCAAGCTGCTGAAGAAAGATCAGGTGGTAAAGTGGAATGATGAGTGTCAGGCCTCCTTCGAAAGGATCAAAGAATATCTCCAAGAGCCACCAATTCTGATGCCTCCAGTCGAAGGAAGACCTTTGACCTTATACTTGACAGTGTTGGACAACTCAATGGGGTGCGTGCTAGGGCAGCATGATGAGTCTGGCCGAAAAGAGCATGCTATTTACTAGCTTAGCAAAAAGTTTACCGACTGCGAGACCCGATACTCGTTGCTTGAGAAAACTTGTTACGCTTTGGCATGGGCTGCTCGCCGGCTAAGACAGTATATGCTGACCCACACCACCTTATTGATATCGAAGATGGATCCAATCAAGTATATCTTCGAAAAGACTGCCTTGTCCGGACGAATAGCAATATGGCAGATGATCTTAACTGAGTATGGTATCCAATACACAACCCAAAAAGCAATCAAGGGAAGTGTGTTGGCAGATCATTTGGCGCATTAGGCCATGGACGATTACCAGTCTATGAACTTCGAGTTCCCGGATGAGAACATCATGTTGGTGACCGACTGTGAAGAACTTGGACCAGATGAAGGACCTGAGGAAGGATCCCGATGGTCTATGTATTTTGACGGAGCTTCAAACGCGTTAGGTAATGGCATTGGCACCATGATCATATCTCCTGAAGGTTGTCATACTCCGTTCACCGCCCGATTATGTTTTAACTGCACCAACAACGTGGCGGAGTATGAAGCATGCATCATGGGTCTTCGAGCAGCTATTGACCTGAGGATTAAGTTCTTGAGTGTGTTCGGAGATTCCGCTCTAGTGATCAGTCAGATTAAAGGCGAGTGGGATACGAAGCACGCAAATCTTATTCCTTACAAAGAGTATGTACTGACGTTGCTTCCACACTTCGAGGAGATAACCTTTGAACATCTCCCCAGAGAGGAGAATCAATTAGCGGACGTGCTAGCTACCATGTCTTCTATGTTCAAGGTCAGATGGGATAATGAAGCTCCCCGGATTACCATTGAGAGGTTGGATGAACCTGCACATTGCTATGATATTGAGACTGAAAAGGTAGCAGATAAACCTTGGTTTCACGAGGTAAAGAGGTATCTTGAGGCTCAAGAATACCCAGAGGGTGCATCTGTTAATGATAAGAAGTTCTTGAGGAGGTTTGCTGGGAAGTTCTTCATCAGTAATGGTATCCTTTACAAGCGTAACCATGATTCAACCTTACTGCGATGTGTGGACAAGAGCGAGGCAGAAAGGATTATGGCAGAGTTACATGAAGGTACTTTCGGAACTCATTCCAGTGGACATACCATGGCAAATAAAATCCTACGGCAGGATATTATTGGTCTACTATGGAAGCCGACTGTTATCAGCATTCTCGGACCTGTCATAAGTGCCAAGTCTATGCTGATAAGGTGCATGTACCTCCAGTTCCTCTGAATGTTTTGACGGCCCCTTGGCCTTTTGCAATATGGGGCATCGATATGATCGGAGAGATCAGACCTACTGCGTCCAACGGGCATCGTTTCATCCTAGTAGCAATCGATTATTTCACGAAGTGGGTTGAAGCAGCTTATTTTGCTACAGTGACCAAGAACGTCGTGGCGCGGTTCATCCGACACAATCTGATCTGTCGATACGGTGTACCAGAGAGGATCATTACGGACAATGGTACAAATCTCAACAATACGATGATCACCGAACTCTGCAAACAATTTAAGATACAGCATCGCAACTCCTCTCCCTACCGGCCGAAGACGAATGGGGCTGTTGAAGCAGCCAACAAGAATATCAAGAAAATTGTGCAGAAGATGACAGTGACATACAAAGACTGGCACGAGATGTTACCATTCGCTCTTCATAGGTACCGTACCTCAGCGCGGACGTCAACAGGGGAAACACCCTACTCTTTGGTGTATGGCATGGAGGCGGTCCTGCTTATCAAAGTCCAGATACCCTCTCTTCGGATTATGAAGGATGCAGGTTTGAGCAAAGAGGACTGGATCTAGACCCGGCTTGATCAGCTGAATCTAATCGACGAAAAGAGACTTACTGCTATTTGTCATGGTCAGACGTACCAAAAGAAAATGATCAAGGCATTTAACAAGAAAGTTAGACGACAAGAGTATCAGGTCGGGGATCTGGTGATCAAGCGCATCATACTACCGCAAGGTGATCCCAGGGGCAAATGGACCCCCACTTATGAAGGTTCATTTGTGGTTAAGAACATTTTCTCGGGAGGAGCTATGATTCTAACCACCATGGATGGTGACGACCTCCCTCACCCCGTCAATGCAGACATAGTGAAAAGATACTACGCATAATCAAAGACCCGCTAGGTTGACTGGATTAGGCAAAAATAAGGGCTTCTCGGCGAACCAAATGGGTTCGGGCAAAAGTAAGGGATGAAAATGAAAAAAATTGTACACCCGACAAGTCGAAAACCCGAAAAGGCGGCTTGGGCAAAAAAGGGTATCCCGGTGGACTGAAAACCCGAAAGGGCGGTCCAGGCAAAAATTAGGGATCGAAGCGTAACACTATGTCTCATTGGATCACTTTACAACCAGACTTCAGTATCGACTATCAAGCTCGGACGGCGCCAATCAACCTGACTCACCTTCAATCAAGTAGCAAAGTGATGAGAAGCTCGAAGATATAAAGGCAGTAGCAGAGTTGGAACCCAGTGGGATTGTTCACATAACTGTTTTTCTTTGTTTTTCACAAATTGTATAAATTCTATCTTTCGGTGGCATTCTCTTACCAGGACGTCAGCCTGTTGTACAAAAACGCCTATTATAGGCCAACTTCAAAATCAATATAATTCATTTTGCAACAAATTTCAAAATTGTTTTTCTCTTCCTGTTTTGTTTTGCAAGAACGTCCAATGATTCATTTTTGATATATGCATTTGACACTAACTGCTGCTCATAAATATGTACATGTGAAACAAAAGGCGATTACCGGTAATTTCAAGAACATGGACAAACAAGAAAGGTCCAAACCTTACAGTTTCTCTAACCACCAGGTATAGGGATAGACCCAGCTGAAGAATAAGACTGAAAGTACATTCACTCCCTAAAGAGTAAAAGATATCTGAAAATAGTGGTGTTAGTTCTCCCCAAGCAGAGTTCATCTACCACCAGCACTAGAAAACCATCCCCAGTGGAGTTTATTTCTTCCACAAACAGAAATGTTATCCCCAACAGAGTTCATCATTACCAGTAATGGTAATTCATCCACAACCGAGGTTACTTCTCCAAATCAGCAGATCTTCTGACAGAGTCTCTCTTCCCCACAAAGTCATTCTCTCATCAGTTTATTCTCCAGCAGAATTACTCTCCTGCCAATGTACTCTCAAGTCATCTTCGGTCGTTATCCTGAGCAAGCAAACTTCTTTTGTTCTCCATCAGCGGTCCGGGATTTATTTTCCCCAGCTAGAAAACATCGCAATACATTGCATACATCATGACATGCGCATATGCATCTTACAGCATAATCTCATTTATTTTGGGAACATCATTGCTCAATACATGTCATGCATCATGTCATTACATCTGACTAACCCTTTACCTTTCAGGAAAAGCTACAATCAAATCCTCACAAAGTTCAAGTTATGAAGCCCGAGTACAACCGGATAGTATCTTGATTCCTCCATCATATTGTGAAGTCCGGAGAACGATCGGATAACAATATCAGAATACCACGAAGCCTGGATTACAACCAAATAGTGGTTTACCCCAGATTCAAGCTATGAAGCCCGGATTCGACCGAATAGTAGTTTCATCCCCAGCAAGCTATTGTGAAGCCTGGATTATGACCAAATAGCAATACAAAGACACCATGAAGCCTGGATTACGACCATATAGTGGTATATCATAAACACAAGCCGTGAAGCCCGGAGTCGACCAGATAGCCGCTTAAAAAAGTTATTGTGAAGCCTGGATTACAACTAGATAGCAATACAAGACGCTGTGAAGCCTGGATTACGACCAGATAGCAGCCAAGAATACCACGAACCCTGGATTACGACCAGATAGTGGTATATCTTTAATTCAAGTTATGAAGATCGGATTTGACCGGATAATACCTTGTTTTCCCCGAACACCATGAAGCCTGGTGTGATACGGTGGGAGAACTGACTATTATTTTGCGTTTGTTTTTGCAAATGTTTCGGTTGAGCAAGAGTCGCCACCGACTTTTTATTTTATCCTAAGGAAAGGTTTAAAAAGCACAGCAAAAACCTTTGAGATTTTTCTTGGGTTCGGGGAGTAGATTATAGAAAGGGAAGGTATTAGCACCCTTTCTATTCATGGTTATCCATGGGCTCTTAGGTACTTGCTTAGATCAACTTGCCTTGGTTTTCAATTGTTTGAAATGGTGCTTTGTGTGTGGCTTTGAAAAGGTTTTGAAAAAGATGCCTTGTATAGGCTACCCTTGCAACAATTCTTTACTCGAATGTTTTACAAAAGGTGCTTGTCTTTTTGAAAAGATGTTTCAAGGTTTTTGAAAGTTTGTTTTGAAAGTGTTTGTGAAGTGTGATTTGAAAATAGGCAAGTGTTTTCTTTTGCAAGTTGGCAAGTACTTAAGAGCTATCTACCCTAAAGTTCTCAAAGATTTTTGTTATGTTTTAACCTTTTTAACAATTTTGTTCCACCATTGCATTTGGTGGACAATCTTGTGTTAGGAGGTGAAAGGGACGGGTGCGGGTCATCGTTTAGACCATAATTGCAATAGTGCTAAGTATCTTTGGGCAATTTTTCTTTGAAAGGGACTTGATCATTTTAGGCAACTTTTCGAAAGCGTCATAGAGGGACTATGATCATTTGATTGCTTGTTTTACCCAAAGAAACCTAACATGCAATATGGCCCATTTATTTGAAGGCAACAAGTGGAATACCCTAGGGGTGCAAGTGTGATGTGTGTTGTCCATATTTCATGCTTGTTTATCTTGAAATTAGGTCAAACTACTTTGTTCTTTTTTTTATTTGCATACAAACCCTAATTCTAGCATGGTATATTTAGAAAGCGATAAAGTGCGAAAATTAAAATTCCTACACTATTACAACACAATATGGGAAGGGGGGTACAAATGTTCAAATGGGGGGATATTTAGACAAAGAAATTAAACCTAGCTATTACATCATTTTTGGAACATTTACAAGCAATTAATTGCATAAATTAAATGGAAAATACCATAAAGATGCAAAAATGCAAAAAAGGGTTTTTATATGTATGAAAAAAAAGGTATTATTTATGTTAAATAAATAAAATAAAGAAAAGTATTTTTTTTTTTTAGAGTTTTTGTATTTTAAGGGTAAAACCCTAATTTTTATTAAGTAAATATATTAACTATTTAATATGTATAATATTTAATAATTATATACAAAAATAAAATAAAATGGAGTATATTCATAAAAAAAAGTATTTTTCATATCAAATATTAATAAAATAAAAATGTATGTATTTTAGTATTTTTTGCCCTAAGTATATTAATATATATATATATATATATATATATATATATATATATATTTTTTATTATTTATTAAATAAATACTATATATATGAAAATAATATTTAATATTTATATAAAAAAGGGTATATTTGTATAAAATATTTTCAAAGGGGAAAATGTAATAAAATCAGAAAAGAAAGTATATTTGCATTATTTTTCCTATTTATTCTAAATAATATATATATATATATATATATATATATATATATATATATATATATATATATATATATATTTATGTACAAATAACTTAAACTAAACAAATAAATGCCTATAAATTCAAAAATGGTGAAAAAAATATTTTTTATATTTTTTATATTATAAGCAAAAATAAATGAGTCAAAATGAAAAAAGAAAAATCAAAAAATCATGTAAATACACAAATTGGGCTCAGGGGGTGTCAAAGTGAAAAGAGTGTGTGAAAAGAAAATACAAAACAAGCCCAGCCCAGATAACTTCTTCTTCAACCTCTGAACAAAAACGCGCGCCTGTTCTTCCAATTCAAACACCTGGATTCTTTGATCTTTTGCACAAACTTCCAACATAAGAAATGTTAAGCATTGAATCACGATTCCAAATATATAAAAAACTCATCCTAACTCTCGGAAATGAGAGAGAATTTTGACATTCCCAAATCCTGACCTAAGTTTTCTGCCATGTTCAGACTCAAAATTCTTGCAGCACACATAACATAAATGAAATCTAATTACATGGGCATGTTCAGGGCTATGAATGTGACATATTATCTTCACAAACCTAAAGCTAACAATGTCTAATAAGAGAGATACGAGTTCATGAACTTACCTGTTCAGTTGAAGTTCTATCTGGCAATGGAGAAGCTTTCAGTGCAAGGTAATGATTGGTATGGCTTCCTTGATGTCCAGGGATGCTATTCCAAGCTTTACTTTGTCTTAAAACCTTTTGAATCGTGCTGGAGCACTTCACCTGCAAATCAGAAAAGTGAAAATGGCCAAAAAGATTAGAGGAGTTACAGGTTGCTTCTAATGCTTTGGATAATTTGGATTGATGGTAGGGAAGGTGTCTGAAGTGGTTTGGACAAGAATGCTTGAAAGGATTGAGAGTTGGAACTCAATCTGCAGAGGTAGCTCTGTTTTTGCAGTTTGAGAGTGATTTTGGTAATGGGGAGGTATTGATGATCTTAAGGTCGTGCTTCAGCTTGGTTAGGATGTTTTGAATGTGTCTACAATATTTGCTTTAGTGTTCTAATGCTGAGATCAAAGTTCTGTTGTGATATGGGATGTTTCTTAACACTTAAGCCAACAAAAGCCAAGTTGTGTTCTAGGCAGGTAGAGGGCCCCTAATCATGCTGCAAAACTCCTTCTTGATCAGTGTGTTATGCTCATAATCTTGTGCCAATTAGATTTGATATGTACTTGTTGGATTTTCAATTGGACATAAAGCTTGCTTTTGCAAAAATGGCCATTTTGCTTTTTCCATAAATGGATTAAACTTGTATGTAATGCTTGAACTCATAGAACAACACTTTAACACAATGAACATGCATTAAATTATTGAGTGTTGGATGGTTTAAGGACCTGTAATGTAGCACAAACTAAGCTGACTTGAGAATGACATAAGTTATGAACATGTATATGACCAATTCAAAAGTGAGTTTTTGCCATATTGTGAAATTCGATTCTCTCAAGTTATGAGGGTTTTTGATGAGTTCTTTGACATTTTGGAAAGCTTGGAATTTGTACTACAATCCATCTTTGAAATGCAAATTGAAATTCCAAGTGGAAGTGTATGGAAAATGGACTTGAAGTTAGGTAGAAAACCTTGCCAAAATAGGTTAAAATTTCACTAAGTTAAGAATGGTTTAGTACCCTTATTCCAAAAATTGTAACTTGAGATACAAGCTTCATTTGGGAAAACTTTGTGAATCAAAGTTGTAGATTATGCAACAAGCTACAACTTTCATGTTTTGACTTTTGTTTGAATCCAAATGAATCTTGGTGAGAAAGTGGGGCAAAGTTGGGAAAAAAATTAGGGTTTTTCATAACTTAGAAAAATTCTAAGTTATGAAAAATTCTCATTTCAAACCCTAATTTGCAATTTTTGACTTCTTGGTGAACAAGTTTCATGATTTGGCATGTTTTGATGAAAAATGAATCTTGACTCTTGATTTTGACCAAAAAGTCAAAGTTTGACTTTTCAGTATACAGTCAAAATTGATCAATTGACTGGGAAATTCAACTGTCAATCTTGTGTACTTGGGATCTTTTGAACTTGTTGAGCATGTCAAGATAAATCCATGGGGTCCTTGAGTCCATATGTGAACTTGGTTTGCCATTGGCTAGGTCAAACAACCAAAAATTTCCTTTGTGCAGTCAAAACCCTAAAAATGACCATTTTGCCCTTTTGGTGATCTGATCAAATTTCTTGTGGAATTGTGATCCAAATTTGATCAAATGGTCCATATGAGTTCATAATGTTGATGTGAGTCAATTTTCATAAGGTTTGACTGTCCATTGGCCACAGTTGACTTTTTCCCCAATACAGCTGATTTCTAGGTCAACTGTCCAATTGACTGGGCAAAACTTGGAATCAAGACTTGAAACTTGATATGGATAAACTTGGGAGTCCAATATGAAGCAAGAAAGTCACCTTAGGCATTTTAGGTCAAAACATCTTTGTGCAAACACAAACCCTAATTTGGGTCAACAGTGCAAGGAGAAGTCTTGAGCAGATGAAAACCCTAACTGGATCTTGATCTTCAAGGGCTTTGTGATGAGAAATCAATGAGAAATGGGAGGGCAAATTTTGGGGTACAATAGTTGCCCCTGTTCAATCTTCTTGAATCCGAAGAGTTAGATTTGTAAGTTTGCCTTTCGTGACTCGAGGGTAAAAAGAGATTGGACACTAGAGTGCCCTTAAATTTGCACTCGTCAAAGCAATGGATGCGGGAATGGGCTTAGAGATGCCATTTGGAGATGGGCTTAGAGATGCCATCTGGAGGGGTAACAGAATCTTGTCGGGGATGGGCTTAAAGATGCCATCTGGAATGAGTATCAGGAAGGTGTCCAAGCTTTGGACCATCTCTGAACTGGGGGTCTGAATAAGCAATAGATTGACATCCGTTGTTGGGAGGAATCCGTAAGCTGTTTTCAAAAGTTGCATCCAAACAAGTTGATAGATTAACATCCGTTGTTGGGAAGAATCCATAAGCTGTTTTCAGAAGTCTTGAGAAGTAACTGAACAAGCGATAGGTTAACATCCGTTACTTGGAGAACCCATAAACTGTTTTCAGAAGTCTTGAAGTTGAATAAGCAATAGAGCAGCATCCGTTGTTGGGAAGCGTCCGTAAACTGTTTTCAAAGGTTGCATCTGAACAAGTGATAGATTAACATCCGTTGTTGGGAAGAATCCATAGACTGTTTTCAGAAGTCTTGAGAAGAAACTGAACAAGCGATAGGTTAACATCCGTTACTTGGAGAACCCGTAAACTGTTTTCAGAAGTCTTGAAGT
Organism: Vicia faba; assembly: GCA_948472305.1. Classification (NCBI taxonomy): domain Eukaryota; kingdom Viridiplantae; phylum Streptophyta; class Magnoliopsida; order Fabales; family Fabaceae; genus Vicia; species Vicia faba. The sequence goes on from OX451737.1 coordinate 1,651,155,291, forward strand.
TGAATAAGCAATAGAGCAGCATCCGTTGTTGGGAAGCGTCCGTAAACTGTTTTCAAAGGTTGCATCTGAACAAGTGATAGATTAACATTCGTTGTTGGGAAGAATCCATAGACTGTTTTCAGAAGTCTTGAGAAGAAACTGAACAAGCGATAGGTTAACATCCGTTACTTGGAGAACCCGTGAACTGTTTTCAGAAATCTTGAGGAGGAACCGGTGTAGGGCTTCCTGATGATGAGCTCGTGTAACACTGCATCTGGATAAATTTGGAATAAGTATTAGAATGTTGCCGTGTCTGGGTCACATCCAAACTATTCCTGGAAAGAAACTCGGAGGATAGTGATTCTAGTCTTTTGACTGATCTTACCTGAAAAGGTAAAGAGTTAGTTATATGCAATGTCATGATGCATGACGCAATGTATGTTATATGATATGAATGTAAATGAATGCGCATATAAGCTGGAGAGCTGTCTTGCAAAGGATAGACGAATCTGAGACGGCTGAGGATAAGAGTATCTTGACTGCTGCCGGGAAGAATAATTCCTGGTTGTTACTGGAGAATAAAGAACTTGGGTTGCATACCAATCTTCTAGGGAATTCCTGATGACTTCTACTGGGGGAGTTCCAATCTAATAGACTCATGCTGGGGATGTAAGACTGAGAATCTTTAGTTGGTGGGAAGTAACTCCGGCGACTTCACTGGGGAACTCTAAGATTTGTCCTTATAAACTCAGTGGGGGAGAAGGTTCATTAGTCTGACTCCGTTGGGGATTGATAACCTGAAGTCTCAGCTCGGCCAGGGATACTGAAACTTAAACTCTGAGGGGAATTGAATTCCGGAGGATCCTCTGTCTGAGGGATTGTAAAGATAAGTTATGTTCGGGAACTCTGATGAACTCTGCTGGGGATAGGAAGAATTTTTCCGAGTGCGGTCTTCCGTGGTTGTTAGCTGAGGATAACCCAGTTATAAGCCCTTGTGAGGAATAACTTTGAATAAAACTCAGGAGAGACGTCCGTACTCTGCAGGGGATAAGCTTCCAAAATCTACTGGGGATCAGCTTCAGGGTTTGCTGGGATATGGATTCCAAATCTCTTGGGCGTTTCCTTTGAAAGGGTATCAAGACATCCAACTGTTCCTTTGACCTATAAGTAATCCTCTTTCTTGATTCATAAGGAAATGATTATGTTCAAATGCATATGCCTATTTAACAAAACATTGGACGTTTCTCAAAGTAAACAATTAGTGCAAAAGAACGGAAAAGACACAAATTTCTGGGAAAAGTATTTGTATTGACTTTTTTATGAGTATATTTGTACAAAGGAGACAATCATCCTAGTAAGAGGATTCTGTCGTAAACGTTGAAAGGTTTATACAAAATAAAGGATGGCTATGTGAAATAATTCCATGGGATTCCATTCTGCTATAGCTTTCCCAACTCTGAATATCTGTCCATTCAATGCTCTGTTTGCTGATGACTGGATTGATCAGAAGCCTGGAACTGGTTGATGAAGAGATTGTCTTTTGAAGTGATCCGACGAGACATAGTCATATGCTTTAATTCCCTAACTTTTTCCTGAATCGCTCTTTCGGGTTTTCGATCCACCGGGAAACCCCTTTTTGCCCAAGCCGCCCTTTCGGGTTTTCGACTTGCCGGGTGTACAGATTTTTTTTATTTTCATCCCTAATTTTTGCCTGAGCCGCCCTTTCGGGTTTTCGGTTCACCGGGATGCCCATTTTTGCCCAAGCCGCCCTTTCGGGTTTTCGACTTGTCGGGTTGTTTTATGCGTAGTATCTTTTGACTATGTCTGCGTTCGTAGGGTGCGGTAAATCGTCGCCGTCCATGGTGGTCAGAATCATTGCACCACCAGAAAATATGCTCTTGATCACAAACGGTCCTTCATACGTAGGAGTCCATTTGCCCCTGGGACCACTTTGCGGCAAGATAATCCGCTTGATTACGAGATCTCTGACTTGATACACTTGACGTCTGACTTTTTTGTTGAAGGCCTTGATCATCCGTTTTTGATACGTCTGACCATGGCATATAGCAGCGAGTCGCTTCTCGTCGATCAGATTGAGTTGATCAAGTCGGGTCTGCATCCAATCATCTTCATTCAAACTTGCATCCTTCATAATCCTCAGAGAAGGAATCTGGACTTCCATAGGCAAAACAGCTTCCATGCCGTAAACCAAAGAAAATGGGGTTGCCCCAGTTGAAGTACGTGTCGTCGTACGGTATCCATGCAGAGCAAATGGTAACATCTCATGCCAGTCTTTGTAAGTGACTGTCATTTTCTGAATGATCTTCTTAATGTTTTTGTTCGCAGCTTCAACAGCACCGTTCATCTTCGGCCGATAGGGAGATGAATTGTGATGATAAATCTTGAACTGTTCGCACAATGCGGTGATCATTGTGTTATTTAGATTTGTACCGTTGTCTGTGATGATCCTGTCTGGAACACCATACCGACATATGAGATTTTGCTTGATAAAGCGGGCAACCACATTTTTAGTGACAGAAGCGAAAGAAGCTGCTTCGACCCATTTGGTGAAATAGTCAATGGCAACCAGGATGAAGCGATGTCCGTTGGAAGCCGTGAGCTTGATCTCTCCAATCATATCAATGCCCCAAATTGCAAAGGGCCACGGAGCAGTCAGAACGTTGAGAGGGACCGGAGGGATATGAACTTTGTCAGCGTAAACTTGGCATTTGTGGCAAGTACGGGAATGTTGATGGCAGTCAGCTTCCATGGTAGACCAGTAATAGCCTGCCCTTAGGATCTTCTTAGCCATTGTATGCCCGCTCAAGTGAGTGCCAAATGTGCCGCTGTGTATATCAGTCATGATCAACTCTGCTTCAGCTTTATCTACGCATCGGAGTAATACACAATCATGGCTTCGTTTGTAAAGGATGTCGTTGCTCAGGAAGAACTTAGCAGCGAATTTCCTTAAGAACTTCTTGTCATTTACGGAAGCTCCTTCAGGATAATCTCTGGTCTCGAGATACCTTTTGATTTCATGGAACCAAGGTTGTTCCACTACTTCTTCGGTATTAATCTCGTGACAATGCGCAGGTTCATCCATTCGCTCGATGGTGATTTGGGGAGCCTCGTTATCCCAGTTGAGTTTAAACATGGAGGACATTGTGGCTAGAGCATCTGCTAGCTGATTCTCTTCTCGCGGGAAATGCTCGAAGGTAATTTGCTCGAAATGAGGCAACAATGTCAGGACATGTTCTTTGTATGGGATAAGATTAGGATGCTTGGTATCCCATTCTTCTTTGATTTGACTGATGACCAAAGTCGAATCCCCAAATACGATCAAAGATTTGATCCCCAAATCTATAGCAGCCTTGAGACCAAAGATGCAAGCTTCATATTCAGCCATGTTGTTTGTGCAGCTGAAGCAAAGTCGGGCCGTGAAAGGTGTGTGACAACCTTCCGGAGAAATGAGTACCGCGCCAATACCATTTCCAAGTGCATTCGAAGCACCATCAAAGTACAGGGTCCATCGGGATCCCTTTTCGGGTCCGTCATACGGTCCGTTACCTTCAATGTTGTCCAAATTCATGATGTCCTCGTCTGGGAAGTCAAATCTCATGGGTTGATAATCTTCGATAGCTTGATGAGCCAGATGGTCAGCTAGTACACTCCCTTTTATAGCTTTTTGGGTGGTGTACTGGATGTCATACTCAGTTAGGATCATTTGCCATCTAGCTATCCTTCCAGACAAAGCGGGCTTTTCGAAGATATACTTGATAGGATCCATTTTGGAAATCAACAAGGTAGTATGAGTCAACATATACTGTCTTAGTCGGCGAGCAGCCCATACCAAAGCGCAGCAAGTTTTCTCGAGCAGTGAGTAGCGAGTCTCACAGTCGGTAAACTTTTTGCTAAGGTAATAAATAGCATGCTCTTTTCGACCAGACTCGTCATGCTGGCCCAAAACACACCCCATTGAGTTTTCCAAGACGGTCAGATACATGATCAATGGTCTTCCTTCGACGGGTGGCATCAGAATAGGAGGTTCTAGCAAATACTCCTTGATTCTATCAAAAGCGGCTTGGCAATCGTCGTTCTATTCGACTACCTGATCTTTCTTCAAGAGTTTGAAAATTGGTTCATAGGTAGAAGTCAGATGAGAGATGAATCTGGCAATATAGTTCAAGCGCCCCAAGAACCCTCTAACCTCCTTTTCAGTACGGGGAGCAGGCATTTCTTGTATTGCTTTCACTTTTGCCGGATCGACTTCAATGCCTTTGTTGCTTACAATGAATCCCAGGAGTTTACCAGACCTAACTCCAAAAGTGCATTTACTTGGATTCAGCCTGAGCTTGTATTCTTTCAACCTGGCAAACAGCTTCTCCAGATGTTAAAGGTGTTCTTCCTCTGTTTGTGACCGAGCTATCATATCGTCTACGTAAACTTCAATCTCATGATGTATCATATCATGGAACAAAGCTACCATGGCGCGTTGATAAGTTGCCCCTGCGTTCTTCAGCCCGAACGGCATCACCTTGTAACAGAAAGTGCCCCATTGTGTGACGAAAGTTGTTTTCTCCATATCCTCGGGGGCCATTTTGATTTGATTGTAGCCCGAGAATCCATCCATGAAGGAAAACACTTTGTGCTGAGCTGTATTGTCGATCAAAATGTCAATGTGAGGTAGCGGGAAATCATCTTTGGGGCTGGCCCTATTCAAATCCCGGTAGTCCACACACATCCTGACTTTGCCATCTTTCTTAGGTACTGGCACGATGTTAGCGACCCATTGAGGATAGGATGTAACAGCCAGAAAGCCAGCGTCGAATTGCTTCATTATTTCCGCCTTGATCTTCTCAGACATGTCAGGCCTCATTCGGCGAACTTTTTGCTTGATCGGTGGACAATCCTCTCTTGTGGGGAGACGGTGAACCACGATGTCTGTGTCTAAACCCAGCATGTCTTTATAAGACCAAGCGAAGATTTCAACATACTCATTCAACAACTGTACCAGGCGCTCCTTGACTCTTGGTTCCAGATTGGCACCCACTTGTACCTCCTTCCGGTCTTCCTCGGTCCCTAAGTTGACAGTTTACAATGACTCTTCATGAGGTAAGATGGCCCTTTCCTCTTGCTGTAGAAGTCTGGCTAGTTCCCCGGGTACTTCACAACCTTCGTCATCTTCATACTCGGCTAGATTGACCAAATCTTCAGAGTTATTGAAAGATATAGCAGAATCGTCACCCATGGAATCCGGAGTGGATGGGTACCTGCATTGGTGAGTGTGGGTGTGTGTAAGGGATAGCCATCCTTAAACAAAAAAAATGCAAAAGGAAAGAGAATGAACACAAGCAGTTTATCAAATGAAAAACGTCCAATGAATCATTAAACATGGCATATGGATATGAAAAATAATCAAAACCCTTACAAACGGACCTACATGCCCCGGGCAAGGCATGAGGTGAAAAGATAGTGCACTGATTGTTTGAGAGCAAATATTACATACCAAATAAGGAATGTTTAACAGATAAATTACTGATGAATAAAAGTGATGGGGACAAAGTCTTTTGCCTCCCAGTTGCTCAATCCTCCTTTGACAGTTGGATAAATCCACTCTTCGATGTTGCTCTCCTTGTCTTCATCCTCCAAGGCGTTGATTCCGTAGGGAGAAATTTTGACTGGCGCCCTTTCAATCTTCGAACGGCGCATAGCTTTCTGGCCAGCGGTTGTGAACCCTAATCCAAATTTGTCTGTCTTATGTGGAATGTCAGGTAACTGCCCCCATGCTGAATTCTTCCCTTCCTTTATTGCGGCCCTCGCGTCTTCCAGAGATGCCATCCTGGCCATCTGTCTCGGTGTCTCAGCTGCCAATTTTGCTACTGCTATTTCAGGAAGGACTTCTTCGAAATGTTGAAACGGCGTCTCAATGAATTCCCCTTCAACCTCCACATACCGGAAATAATTTAAGTGGCTAATCATGTACTCTTCTTCACCATGGACAGTAATGATCTTCCCCTTGACAGGATATTTCAACATCTGATGTAAGGAGGAGGTGACTGCCCCAGCATGGTGTATCCAAGGCCTACCCAGCAAGCAAGAGTATGATGGACGGATGTCCACCACATAGAAAGTAGATTTAAACACCTCAGTGCCTATCTTGATGGGAATTTCAACCTCCCCATGGACCATTCTCTTCGAACCGTCGAAAGCTCTGACAACAATATCACTCGGCTTCAATTCCAACCCCTCACAATCTAGTCGGTCCAAGGCCTTCTTAGGCAGTACATTCAGCGACGAACCAGTGTCAACCAAGACATGTGCGAGAGTGGTTCCTCGACACTCAACTGAAATGTGCAAAGCATCATTGTGGTTTCTTCCTTTAGGAGTTAGGTCGGCGTCGGAAAACCCTAATCCATTGTCCGCAGTCAGGCTAGCCACGCAATTTTGAAATTGATCCGCAGAGGTTCCCTGGGGCACATGGGTTGCCTTCAGGAATTTTATCAGGGCTTTAGCGTGCGCTTCTGAGCAAAGCAATAGTGCCAGCATGGAGATCTTGGAGGGGGTTTGCCCCAGCTGTTCTACCACATCGTAATCACTTCTCTTGATTATCCTCAAAATCTCATCCATTTCCTTCTTGGAGGTTTCCGGGATGACCAAGGGTTGAGCTCTCGTCCTGACGAGCCCATCTTGGATTCCCTTACCTTTGTCAGCAGCGGTAGGAGAGACAGTACTAGGAACAACAATGTCTTCAATCAAAGGAGTTCTAGCAGAAAGTTTTATTGGTGCAGAGATGACCTTGTCAGCTGATGAGGGTCCAAAGATTGCTCTTGGAGGGGCAATCTATGGAGAAAATATTCTCCCGCTCCTGGTGATTTTGCTAGTGCCTGCAATGTTACTAATGCTGGCTTCTTCATTATCCGAACTTTCTTTAGTTATTTCGATTTGTTTGATACCATGGTAATAGACGTCACCGCCATAGTTCCATGGTATGGACTTCTCAGAAACATAGGGGACAGGCCCTGGCATTGTTATCTTCAAAGGAACAGATTTCGTAGCTGGTGTAATCTTAACAGGCTTTTTGACGGCCTTGGAAAGATTGGCGTGAATGGTTATGATTGAGACATCTTCAGTATGAACTGGAGCAGCAGAAACTTTTTCAAACAAAATTTGTCGACTATCCATAAGGCCTTGGATGCCTTTCTTCAGTAACGGACAATCAAACGGCAGAGAGTAACAACAATAGCAGTCTTCTTTACATCCCGGGAAGATCCCGGCCCTTAACAAATTCAACTTAATGGTTAGCAATGGAGTAGTCAGATCATTGACATCAGCAACATACAAATCTTCTTCAATAGCATTGACATTTCGGCCGTGCTTCGGCATGGGTGCAGATATCACATTAGGCTTCTCCGGAGCGTCAAACTCCACTTCCTTCGCCTCTATCAGGTCTTGGATCTTATGCTTGAGTGCCCAACAATCATTGGTGTCGTGCCCAACACTGTCTGAATGGTAGGCGCATTTAGCATTAGCATGATAATGCGGAGAGGACGTATTCACATTCTTTGGTGCCTCCTTGATGGTGGCGAGGTTCAACTTCAACAGATGGGGAAGCACTTGCGCTGGAGTCATATTAATACGGGTGAACTGCCGTTGTGGCCGTTCCACTCTTTGTTGATTTGGTCTGGACTGGTTATAGCGAGGCTGCTCACTTGGAGTGTTTTGGATCATTACGGCCCCCACAGTTGGCCGACGCTCCGTCTTTCCTGCTCTTCTCTGAGAATATACCACAGCTGTCTCCTTCTTAAAAGGTTTCTTCTCAACATTTGCAGCAATACCCTTCTGAATCTTTCCTGACTTGATGCCAGCTTCTATTCTTTCGCCTGTTAAGATCAAATCGGTAAACCCCGCGGAAGAGTTACCAATCAGATGATTGAAAAATGGCCCAGATAGGGTCCCTAGAAACATATCAACGAGTTCACGGTCGGTTAAAGGAGGCTGCACCCTGCCAGCCAAATCCCTCCATTTTTGTGCGTACTCTTTGAATCCTTCGCCTATTCCCAACGACATACCCTGAAGTTGGGTACGAGTAGGAGCAAGGTCAGAATTATACTGGTATTGTTTGTAAAAAGCGGTGGCCAAATCTTCCCAATTTCGGACGCTGGTTCCCTCTAGCTGATAAAACCACTCCAACTGAGCTCCAGAAAGGCTGTCTTGAAAGAAATGAATCCAAAGGTTTTTATCTGCCGTATAGGGTTGAATCTTTCTCACGTAGGACCTGAGATGCATTTTTGGACAGGACAGCCCATCATACCTCACAAAAACTGGCACTTTGAATTTTGGGGGAATCACAATCCCGGCGACCAAACCCAAGTCTTCAAAATCCAAACCCGGTACTCTTTGTAGCTCCATGGCGGCCAACCTGTCTTCTAGCCCTTTGTATTTATCATCAGCTGGAGGATATTGCTGATCAGAATAATCTTCATCCTCTTCGACCTCTTCCTCTTCCGCATCAGACTCGGAAGGTACCGCAGCTCCACCTCCTTTGCTGGTTCCTTCATCAGAGATAGGAGGAAATTCAAGCACTCTCCGAGCTTCTCCGTCAAATCTTCTCCCCAAAGTAGCCACCCCGAGTCTCTTTTTCTTCTTTTTCACTGGGTCTTTGTTCCCCAATTGAGTTTTGATATCCTCCTGACCCTTAGCCAAGGTCATCAGGAGTTGCTGGAACTGTGCATTTTGAGCTTGCAGGTCTTTGACTGTTTGCTCGAGATCCATCCTACTGAAATAAACAGCAGACAGATAAGGAAACATGGAGTGAGACCTGCTTATGCACATGATGAATGGTATGCTTATGTATGCAATGCATTCAAGGATTTAGGACATTCAAAATTGTTTTAGACAAAGAATAACGCACATCATATTAATAAGAAGAAATTTGTTAGTACATAAATGCCCCATGGGCCAAATATTACAAAATAACTTCTCAAGGCAAAAAGACATTGCGCATCCTCTTTGGTGCGATGTAGGTGTTGAGGGCCTCTTGCTCATGGAGTCGGCGGGTAAGCTCTAGAACCTTCTTCTCACTGGCGTAGAAGCTAGCTTCAAAAGTGTTTCGTTCCTCCTTAAGCTGAATCCAACTTTTCTGCATCTCCTCCCACGATGTAGGCATGTCTGGATGTAGGATGGTGTAGGGAACCTCTCCTTCCTTGACGGGCTCCTTAATCACAGGGAGAACATGAGGATAAGGCATCATCAGACTTTGGGCTCGGGCTCGTACCCACTTGAGATAAGGCTAAAGAGGGATGGAGTTCTTGTGTCCCAGAGTCTTGCTATCCACCTTGTTGGGTCTTCCCCAAGCTCTGATGAATCTTTGGCGAAGTCCTTGTGCATCATTGTCGAAGTCAAAAACTAGGTCAGGAATCAACATATCATGAGGGCCATCCCTCCGTGCATATCCAAATTGCCTCAAAGCTAGGCAAGGGTTGTAGGTGATACCTCCTCTGATTCCAAGTAAAGGAACATTAGGAAATTCTCCGCAACGATCGACAATGATGACATTTTCTATGGACCGAGAACACCAATGTACATCAGAGTGAGTAAGAGTCATCAACAGTTGGGACCACCTTGAGCCTTGGTCATTCTTCAAGACAGATTGTGGAAGGTGCGAAATAAACCACCTTGCAAGGAGAGGAGTACAGCACATGAGAACACCCCTCTTTCTCATTGTTCGTGTGTAAAATGAGTGAAGAATGTCCCCAAGCAATGTTGGTATTGGATTTCTGGATAAGAAGATTTGGACGGCGTTGACCTCTATAAGCTGGTCAGGATTTGGGAACAAGACCAACCCATAGATGAGAAGTGCCACAATTTCTTCAAAGGCTTGTAGGTCCAATGAATTCCAACATTCTTGTGCCTTCTCAAACAAGAATTTTGCTAAGAATCCTTTGACGCCGCTTCTGGTTTCCCAATGCCCCTTGATGTCGGATGGTTGTAGATGTAATGCTCGAGCAACATCTTCCGGCTTTGGTTCCTTTTCCGTACCGTTGAAGGGTAGTTGATTAAGGATAGGAATTCTCAGGAGTTGAGAAAACTCCTCCAAAGTGGGTACCAACTGGTAATCAGGAAAAGTGAAACAGTGGTGAAGAGGGTCAAAGAACTGGAATAGCACTTTCATCATGTCTTCTTCAATGTTGGTGTTGACTAGGCTGAGCAGTCTACCATGTCTTTCACTGAAGGATGATTTTTCCGGAATTCTTGAGGTGAGCTCTTTGAGTTGAGGAGAGACTCTCACAAGGTTGACTTGAATGGTGTTTCTGCGAGGAATTTCCATGTCCTATAAAACAAGAACAAAGATGAAGATCCAAAACCCTTGAAATGGTTAGTGAATGCATAGGATGTTTTATGATGTCTATGATGTATGCACAAAACATATGTACAAGCAAATCACACCAAACCCTAGTTTCAGGCTTGCATGGGGTTTCATAGGTAAGTACCCTCTTGAGTGTAGTTGGCTTAAAAACCTGTCCTATAAATAGTAACCGGGTTCTAAGGAGCTCAATATCACGGGATTGTTTTCATTGTTCATTGTTTTGGTTTAGCCACTTAACTAGCGACCAAAATATTCCAAGAAAACAACCCTCAATGAGTGTAGTATCGAGTATCTACCAACTTCGGACTGCACCAAAGCCGGTCATCTCACTACTCCTAATAAAAGGCCAAGATGGTCAAGTAAGGTTCTAGGTCATTAGTGCTTAGTGACATCACTCAGCGGCCCCGTACTCTCCTTGATTGAACTCAAGGGTTACCGGTACTCACAAATATGTCGCACTAATATAGCTATTGCTTCGACCGTGTCGGTATACCCCGCACAGTTTCCACAACGTATTGCTATCTATGAATGTTTCCCAAAATCCGGGTGTAGGATTGTAAACCCAAACAATAGAGCCAAGATATAAAGCAAACAATTCAAACAATTAGTCATGCAAGAGGGTGATCTAAGCCCTAAGGTTACTCCACTTTTAAAAAAAATTTCCCCAACAGAGTCGCCAGTTCTGGTGATACAGTGGGAGAACTGACTATTGTTTTGCGTTTGTTTTCGCAAATGTTTCGGTTGAGCAAGAGTCGCCACCGACTTTTTATTTTATCCTAAGGAAAGGTTTAAAAAGCACAGCAAAAACCTTTGAGATTTTTCTTGGGTTCGGGGAGTAGATTATAGAAAGGGAAGGTATTAGCACCCTTTCTATCCATGGTTATCCATGGGCTCTTAGGTACTTGCTTAGATCAACTTGCCTTGGTTTTCAATTGTTTGAAATGGTGCTTTGTGTGTGGCTTTGAAAAGGTTTTGAAAAAGATGCCTTGTATAGGCTACCCTTGCAACAATTCTTTACTCGAATGTTTTACAAAAGGTGCTTGTCTTTTTGAAAAGATGTTTCAAGGTTTTTGAAAGTTTGTTTTGAAAGTGTTTGTGAAGTGTGATTTGAAAATAGGCAAGTGTTTTCTTTTGCAAGTTGACAAGTACTTAAGAGCTATCTACCCTAAAGTTCTCAAAGATTTTTGTTATGTTTTAACCTTTTTAACAATTTTGTTCCACCATTGCATTTGGTGGACAATCTTGTGTTAGGAGGTGAAAGGGACGGGTGCGGGTCATCGTTTAGACCATAATTGCAATAGTGCTAAGTATCTTTGGGCAATTTTTCTTTGAAAGGGACTTGATCATTTTAGGCAACTTTTCGAAAGCGTCATCGAGGGACTATGATCATTTGATTGCTTGTTTTACCTAAAGAAACCTAACATGCAATATGGCCCATTTATTTGAAGGCAACAAGTGGAATACCCTAGGGGTGCAAGTGTGATGTGTGTTGTCCATATTTCATGCTTGTTTATCTTGAAATTAGGTCAAACTACTTTGTTCTTTTTTTTATTTGCATACAAACCCTAATTCTAGCATGGTATATTTAGAAAGCGATAAAGCGCGAAAATTAAAATTCCTACACTATTACAACACAATATGGGAAGGGGGGTACAAATGTTCAAATGGGGGGATATTTAGACAAAGAAATTAAACCTAGCTATTACATCATTTTTGGAACATTTACAAGCAATTAATTGCATAAATTAAATGGAAAATACCATAAAGATGCAAAAATGCAAAAAAGGGTTTTTATATGTATGAAAAAAAAAGGTATTATTTATGTTAAATAAATAAAATAAAGAAAAGCATTTTTTTTTTTAGAGTTTTTGTATTTTAAGGGTAAAACCCTAATTTTTATTAAGTAAATATATTAACTATTTAATATGTATAATATTTAATAATTATATACAAAAATAAAATAAAATGGAGTATATTCATAAAAAAAAGTATTTTTCATATCAAATATTAATAAAATAAAAATGTATGTATTTTAGTATTTTTTGCCCTAAGTATATTAATATATATATATATACATATATATTTTTATTATTTATTAAACAAATACTATATATATGAAAATAATATTTAATATTTATATAAAAAAGGGTATATTTGTATAAAATATTTTCAAAGGGGAAAATGTAATAAAATCAGAAAAGAAAGTATATTTGCATTATTTTTCCTATTTATTCTAAATAATATATATATATATATATATATATATATATATATATATATATATATATATATGTACAAATAAATGCCTATAAATTCAAAAATGGTGAAAAAAATATTTTTTATATTTTTTATATTAAAAGCAAAAATAAATGAGTCAAAATAAAAAAAAGAAAAATCAAAAAATCATGTAAATACACAAATTGGGCTCAGGGGGTGTCAAAGTGAAAAGAGTGTGTGAAAAGAAAATACAAAACAAGCCCAGCCCAGATAACTTCTTCTTCAACCTCTGAACAAAAACGCGCGCCTGTTCTTCCAATTCAAACACCTGGATTCTTTGATCTTTTGCACAAACTTCCAACATAAGAAATGTTAAGCATTGAATCACGATTCCAAATATATAAAAAACTCATCCTAACTCTCAGAAATGAGAGAGAATTTTGACATTCCCAAATCCTGACCTAAGTTTTCTGCCATGTTCAGACTCAAAATTCTTGCAGCACACATAACATAAATGAAATCTAATTACATGGGCATGTTCAGGGCTATGAATGTGACATATTATCTTCACAAAACTAAAGCTAACAATGTCTAATAAGAGAGATACGAGTTCATGAACTTACCTGTTCAGTTGAAGTTCTATCTGGCAATGGAGAAGCTTTCAGTGCAAGGTAATGATTGGTATGGCTTCCTTGATGTCCAGGGATGCTATTCCAAGTTTTACTTTGTCTTGAAACCTTTTGAATCGTGCTGGAGCACTTCACCTGCAAATCAGAAAAGTGAAAATGGCCAAAAGAATTAGAGGAGTTACAGGTTGCTTCTAATGCTTTGGATAGTTTGGATTGATGGTAGGGAAGGTGTCTGAAGTGGTTTGGACAAGAATGCTTGAAAGGATTGAGAGTTGGAACTCAATCTGCAGAGGTAGCTCTGTTTTTGCAGTTTGAGAGTGATTTTGGTAATGGGGAGGTATTGATGATCTTAGGGTCGTGCTTCAGCTTGGTTAGGATGTTTTGAATGTGTCTACAATATTTGCTTTAGTGTTCTAATGCTGAGATCAAAGTTCTGTTGTGATATGGGATGTTTCTTAACACTTAAGCCAACAAAAGCCAAGTTGTGTTCTAGGCAGGTAGAGGGCCCCTAATCATGCTGCAAAACTCCTTCTTGATCAGTGTGTTATGCTCATAATCTTGTGCCAATTAGATTTGATCTGTACTTGTTGGATTTTCAATTGGACATAAAGCTTGCTTTTGCAAAAATGGCCATTTTGCTTTTTCCATAAATGGATTAAACTTGTATGTAATGCTTGAACTCATAGAACAACACTTTAACACAATGAACATGCATTAAATTATTGAGTGTTGGATGGTTTAAGGACCTGTAATGTAGCACAAACTAAGCTGACTTGAGAATGGCATAAGTTATGAACATGTACATGACCAATTCAAAAGTGAGTTTTTGCCATATTGTGAAATTCGATTCTCTCAAGTTATGAGGTTGTTTGATGAGTTCTTGGACATTTTGGAAAGCTTGGAATGTGTAATACAATCCATATTTGAAATTCAAATTGAAATTCCAAGTGGAAGTGTATGGAAAATGGACTTGAAGTTAGGTAGAAAACCTTGCCAAAATAGGTTAAAATTTCACTAAGTTAAGAATGGTTTAGTACCCTTATTCCAAAAATTGTAACTTGAGATACAAGCTTCATTTGGGAAAACTTTGTGAATCAAAGTTGTAGATTATGCAACAAGCTATAACTTTCATGTTTTGACTTTTGTTTGAATCCAAATGAATCTTGGTGAGAAAGTGGGGCAAAGTTGGGGAAAAATTAGGGTTTTTCATAACTTAGAAAAATTCTAAGTTATGAAAAATTCTCATTTCAAACCCTAATTTGCAATTTTTGACTTCTTAGTGAACAAGTTTCATGATTTGGCATGTTTTTATGAAAAATGAATCTTGACTCTTGATTTTGACCAAAAAGTCAAAGTTTGACTTTTCAGTATACAGTCAAAATTGATCAATTGACTGGGAAATTCAACTGTCAATCTTGTGTACTTGGGATCTTTTGAACTTGTTGAGCATGTCAATATAAATCCATGGGGTCCTTGAGTCCATATGTGAACTTGGTTTTCCATTGGCTAGGTCAAACAGCCAAAAATTGCCTTTGTGCAGTCAAAACCCTAAAAATGACCATTTTGCCCTTTTGGTGATCTGATCAAATTTCTTGTGGAATTGTGATCCAAATTTGATCAAATGGTCCATATGAGTTCATAATGTTGATGTGAGTCAATTTTCATGAGGTTTAACTGTCAATTGGCCACATGTGACTTTTTCCCCAATACAGCTGATTTCTAGGTCAACTGTCCAATTGACTGGGCAAAACTTGGAATCAAGACTTGAAACTTGATATGGATAAACTTGGGAGTCCAATATGAAGCAAGAAAGTCATCTTAGGAATTTTAGGTCAAAACATCTTTGTGCAAACACAAACCCTAATTTGGGTCAACAGTGCAAGGAGAAGTCTTGAGCAGATGAAAACCCTAACTGGATCTTGATCTTCAAGGGCTTTGTGATGAGAAATCAATGAGAAATGGGAGGGCAAATTTTGGGGTACAACACCTGGATTCGACCAGATAATGGTATATTACATCGTGAAGCCTAGATTACGACCAGATAGCGGTACAAGACCCTGTGAAGTTTGGATTTCGACCAAATAGCAGTTTTACCTAGACAACTACTAAGAAGCCCGGAGTCGACTGGATATTAGTATGCCCTAAAGTCAAGTTGAAGCCCGAATGCGACCAGATAACAACTTAATTCCTTCTGAAGCCTGGATTACGACCAGATAAGAATTGAGAAGTTGTAAAGCCCGAATTACAACCGGATAGCAAGTTTAATCTCATCTCCTCAGTAGATCACTGTAAAGCCTGGGTTACGACCAGATAGCAGTCAATCTTATCACTATGAAGCCTGGATCACGACCAGATAATAGTTCATTTTCACCTCTTCAACCAAGAGACTATTCCCCAGTAGAATAACGGACGACTGAAGCTCCTAAAATTCAACTTTTCTCAAGACAGAGACCAGCATTCCCCAGCGGAATCCTCCTCAACAACAGGTATACAAGCTCTCGCTAAGGAATCTCTTATACAATCGACACTTCTTATAATGGCATCATTAAGCCCATTCCCGACATCACAATACATATATCACTGCATGTGAGTGCAAATTTTTGGGCATTCTAGTGTTCAATCATCTTCAACCTTCAGATCACGAAAGGCAGACATGCCAATCTACATCCTCTGGCTTAAGAAGATTGAACAGGGGCAGCTGTTGTACCCCAAAATTTTCCCTCCCATATTTCTCAATACATTCCAAGTGAGGTTCTCAAATTGCTCAAAGAAGTCCAAGAGTTGACCAGACAAACTCTCTCCTAAGGCAGTCTACCTCAAAATTAGGGTTTCATGTTGCATTAAGATGTGTGAGTCCAAAGGGTCTCAAATGCTCATCAATATCCTAATATGTTTTCAAGATCACCCATGTCAAGTTTCATCCCTTGCAGAGGAAGTTTGCTCAGTCAATTGCTCAAAAGCCTGAAAATCGGCTATACTAGGGCAAAAGTCAACTGTGGCCCACATACAATAAAACTTCAAGATTTTTTGTCAACATTATCATTTTGAAGTATGATTCATCATTTTATCAATGGTTGATCATGATTCATCAAGGATTTCTCACAATTCATCAAAATTCAAAAGTTGCTAAATTAGGGTTTTGTAGGAAAAGTCAACTCAACTTTTACCAAGCATAACTTTCTCATAATTTATGAGAAATGACCCATAAAAAGCTCATTTTGAATATAATGCAATGATCTACAATCCATATTCATCTCCAAAGTTCAAAATATGCACTCACAAGAAGTTATAATTTTTGAACATTATAGGTCATTTTGAAAAGTCAACAAAAACACCTTTTTTGTCAAAGCTTCATACATGAACATGGAAGACTCAATTAAGATAAGACCAAAAGGGTTGCTTAGAGGACATCTCAAGCTTTATAAAAAGTCAAAGAACACCTCCAAAGAGTCAAAATTGAAGAAGTTATGCAGTGGTGAAGTTGACCTTTTTTGCAAAATTGCCAAATGTAAAAAATGCCTCAAATTGCAATTTTTGTTAAATGGGCCAAACTTTTTGCACTTGTTTTGAGTTGGTAGCATGGTCCACGAGCCCTAGCTCTTCCCATTTGTCTCTATCTTATTTTTATTATGTATTTTGATTTTTATTGCAATTAAATCAATTTAAATCAAAACAAATCATGAAAAATCCAAATCATTGAAATCTCAAGATATTGTGCATGTTTCAGGTCTTATATCCAGCTGGCAAGTGATTGAATTCGTGCAAGGCCTTTGTGGGCACAAAAAGATTGGTTTTGGCCTATTTTTAGAATGATTTTCAAGTGAATCAAATCAAGATCAAAAGCCATAATGGATGAAGATTGAGAATGCTTTTGCAACCCTAATCCATTCCTCAGTATATAGGGAACATTTGCAGACAAAAATCACAGGGTTTTGGAGGCGCAAAAGAGAGAACAAAACTTGAAAAAAACAAAGAAAAGTGGTAAACTGATTTTTCACTTCCAGGCATTCTCAGGACTCCTTAACCCTCTCATTCGTTTCCTAGGATCACAAGCAAGCTATACCAATCAAGAACAAGGAGTTTCCAGCGCCAAAACCCACGTAAGTCAGCCACGACTTTGGTTTGTTCTTGAAATCGAATTGCATGATTCTGGAACTTATAGCATGAAATAATCATATATTCTTGTTCCTTAACACATTTGCAAGCTATTTATATCATTTAATTGTGTTTTTATGGACTGTATCAGAGTTTACCATTGTTAGGGTTTTATGCTTCGTTTTAGGATCTTTGTATGCAGGCAAAATTGGCCCCCATGAAGGGCATCATGATGCTCAAAATGTCGAGGCGGTTCGATTCATGGCATTAGATGTCATTTATCATGCCCATGGAAGATTTTGAAACGATCCAGGGTTGTAGCTACGGACATATGTCCGTAGGTAAAAGTCTTTAACTTTTACCAACGGAGCAAGGAGGAAGATGACTAGCGTGGCAGCCCATGATTGCTCCGTTTAAAATTTCACGCGCAAGATTTAGCAAACTTGTTTTTTTTTATATATTATTTGTTTGTTCTTTAATGTACAAAGCGCGCACGTAGCTCAGCTGGCATTGATGCTATTGGAGAAGGCTTCAGGACCTGGGTTCGAATCCCAGGTCCCCCCATTACTTCACATTATTTTTCTTTAAGTGTTCAGGTGTGCACACAAAGCCAAAGGATCACCATGCATCCTCAAGATTCAACCTTTGGATCTCCAGATGGCCAGATCTAAGGGCCATCAGATGAAGGTCCACCAAAAGCTCAGTCAATGCATAACAGTGGAACGTGATAGTCAACATGGGTCAGATTTGTTTGGGCCCAAAGCTTGCTATCTACACCTCCCAAATTGCTATTTCAGGCCCAGTTTCTATTTTCTTTTCTTTTTATATTTCCATTATTTAATTAATTTATTTATTTTACTAACATAAAAATTATTTCTTTTTTATCAAAAACTCATAAAAATAACTTTTTCACCCAATTAGATTTAGGATATTTATTTTTTATATAAAAATTAATTAAATTAGGTTATTTAATTTTAGGTAACTTAAATTATTTTGTAAATAAATTAAAAACAATTAGAACAATTAGAGTTTTTGTTTCTAACTTAATTCTATTTTCTTTTTCTTAAAATAACCAAAAACACAAAAATAGGTTAAATTTAGTCATTTTCTTTAATTAATTTAATCACTAACTAATTTTGTATTTAATTTAAAAATCTTATTCTTTCTCTCAAAAAATAATTAAAAACAACAAAAACTTTTTTCTTCCGATTAGGTTAGACGGGGTCAAAACCCTATTTCTTTTCTCGTTCTTAATTCATTACACGCGCTTTATATTTTTTTTTACCATATTGATGTAATTGCTCACAAGTTGTAATAGCTTAATTAGGATTTTTCTCCTTTTCATTTATCGTTTTTTTATGGGTTGTTTTTGGCTATGTAATTAATACCCGAAGCCTTGTAATAGCGTAGCTTTAATTTCCGCACTTTAAATTCTGCACTTTAAATTCCGCAAACATTAAACTGTTAGATGTATGAATAATAGGGATGCATGATAAGAATGTATGTAAAATTCAAAACAGTTAGCAAACCCTAAATGTGCAAAGATAAATAACTGGTGAAATTGAATCACTCGCACATGCGCACTCCTAGGGTATACTCCCGCTTCGGTTGCCTTCGGTAAACAATCATTGAGTATAGGGTATCTTAGTGGTCGCTCTTTTGTCTCAAAGATCAAAGTTGCCTCGGAAAGGTTGCCTCGGAATAGTTGCCTTGAATATTAATCTTAAGACATTAGGGTTATTACTAAGACGTCCTAACATTGCTTTAGTGATCGTACGTCCCTTTTCGAATTGACCCTTAAAACTCCAACGACGGTGCTACCTACTCACTAATAGTAGGATAGCGCTTTCTAAAGGAAACGAACACAGAACAATTATTTTTTCGAGTAGGTAGATGCTAGTAGGTACTTGCTCAAAACAAATTTTCCACACTTACACTCTTTTACAACAAAGTTTTCAAAACGACTTCGTAACACTCTTGAAGACAGAAGCAAGAGTTAAATCTAAGTAAAAAAAACTTTTCAAATCACACAAACACAGAAGCAATTTTAAAATGATGAGCAAGTACCTAAGAGCCCGTGAAAAACCACAGATAGAAAGGGTGCTAATACCTTCCCTTTCTATAATCTACCCCCCGTACTCAAAATCTCGAAAAAGGAATTTTTCTATGCTTTTTTCCTTTCCTTGTTGGATAAAATAAAATTCAGTGGCGACTCTTGCTTACCGCGACATTTTGCAAACACAAACGCAAAACGCAAACCAGCATTTTTCTAAAACAGTCCGGTTCTGCCACCGTATCACAGAGACTCTAATTATGTTCAGGATAGCATATTCCACACTTAGACTAACAGTGGGGATCAATCATTTGCTTGGCTAGTTATCATACATGTTTCCTATTATTTCTTGGGCAATAACCTCTAGGGACGAAAACTTGTCAGCATTAATCAACCTTCTTCAGACAGTTTCCTTTCTAGAACGATTCTTCTGTGAAACATAAACTTTTTTAGTTTTTTTTCAAACACCCTATAATAGCGTTCTAAGACAAAATGATGATATCTGACAAACCCTATAATAACGCCCGATAAAATGTGCTATTATAGGTCTTTATGTGAAATTTTTAATATCATTTTATTAAAAAGTTCTATTAGAGTGGCACTATTGTTTATTAAAAATGTAGTAGTGCTTGCATAGTCTGAATCTAAAAACCCTCCAGAGGGTCTTCCTCTTAAGTTGAAACAATTCAAACACCTCAACACCTACTTCAAAGCTTCCTAATGAGCCTGACCAAGATTTGCCATAAACCGACTTACTATTTTGACTGTGTATGCTAAGTCCGTTCTACTACAAGTCATATCATACATAATGCTTCCAACCCCAGTTGCATAGGGAGTACTCTCCATTATCTTCTTCCTTTCCTCGATTTGAGGACATTGTTTAACCAAAAGCTTCATTTAATGACCCAAAGGAGTATTAACGGTTTTAGCATCTTGCATTCTAAATTACTCCACCACTTTCTTCAAGTAACTATATTTAGACAAGAACAATCCACTCTTCTTATAGCTTCTCATGATATTTATACCCATAACTCCTGTAGCTTCCCCAAGATCTTTCATCTAAAATTCACCATTCAAGATCTCCTTGAACTTAATGATCTCATTTTTGCTAAAGTTTTCCATCAAAATATAATCAACATATAGAAGGAGGTTGATAATGAATTTCTCATTCCTCTTTAATATGTATACACAAATGTCACAATTACTTCTTATAAAACTATCTTTAAGAATAAATTCATCAAATTAATAATACCACTGTCTTGGGCTTTGTTTCAACCCATAAAAAAATTTATTCTACAAACATACATTAGCCTTATCTTCTACAAAACCTTCAAGTTGTTCCATCTATATTATCTCTTAAAGGTGTCCATTTAAGAAAGTTGTTTTAACATTCATTTGTCCCAACTCAAGATTATATTAATTTACAATTATCTTAAGTACCCTTATAGAACAATATTTTGAACATGTGAAATTTTTTCATTGTAACCATTCCCTTCCATCCGAGTAAAACCCTTCTCTACAAGTATCACCTTAAGCCTTGGTTCTTTAATTCTTGGAATACCTTCCTTATTCTTGAAGATCCACTTGCATCCAACCACTATTTGTTTCTTAGGTAGTCTCACAAGCTCCAAAGTATGGTTCTTCATCGGAGAATTCATCTCATCATTTACCACCCTCAACCATATTTTACCATATTTCCTTTTGATTTCTTCTTTGAAGGTCTTTGGTTTAGGGTCTTGCAACCCTTCAACCATATTCAAATCATAACAAATAAGATCAGCATAATCGTTCCTTTGAGGTGGTACAATATTTCTCATAACTCTATCACAAGCCAATTGGTAATTAGGAGACAATGTATGTTTCCCTTCAATAGTAATGGAAATTGGAGTCTCAACTACTACCCTGTCTCTAGTCTCACTAATAGGAACCTCCTCCATAAACTGAATCTTTTCCACTATAGTTTTAGGTTATTTAATCTCTAGTTCTTTGCACTTCATCCCCATATGGATATCATCAAAAGTAACATCCCTGCATATGATAAATTATGATCCTCCGGGATCCATCTTACACTGTTTGTAACTCTTCACCCCCTCAGGATAACCACTAAAGATATGCCTTATAAGCCTAGAACCAAGTTTGTCTTGTTTGATATTAGCAAACTCCAAGGCTATAAAAATATTCAAATTTTTTTAGTCTACTAATTTCTCACTTGAAACTTCCATAGGTGTCTTGAAGTTTTTTCTTGTGGATGGACATCTATTAATCAAGTAAGTTGTTATAGCAACAAATTCACTCAAAAAACTCTTTGGCAACCCATCTCCCAACAACATGCACCTCACTCTCTCTAAAATGGTTATATTCATGCATTATGCTAAGCCATTTTTGTTGAGGTGTGGAATTAACAATTTTATGCCTCTTGGTACTATGTTTTTTTGCAAAACTCATTAAACTTATTTGAAACAAACTCCAGAACGTTGTCAGTTCTTAAAGCATTCCATTAGTTTTTAATTTATTTTCTATAAGAGTATATGATTTATTAACATTTTTAAAGGTGTCACTTTTACTTTAAGAATGTAGACATGTAATCTTATAAAGAAACCATCAATAATAAAGAAGAAATAAAATTCACCCCATGAGTTGTCACCCTTGTTGGACCCTATAGATCAGAGTGAACATACTCAAAAGGTCTACTAGAATTATGCACAATACTCCCAAACTTTACCATGTGTTGATTTCTTAAAATGAAATTATAATAAAATTCCAGTTTATTTAATTTCTCACTCTCTATCAAACCTTGTTTAGCAAGTTCAACTAAACCCCTTTCACTAAAATAACCTAATATCAAATGTATTAACTTAGATTTATCAAGAATGTCTTGACTAGCTATTGATGTCTGACTAATAACAGTAGAATCATCCAAGATATACAACCCACACATTTTGGACCCTTTAGCCATTATTCATGCACCATTTGAAAATTTTAACACCCCACATTCAATTCTAGTGCAGTAGCCTAGATAATCAAACATGCTTATAGACAATGAACTTTACTTAAGTTTGGGAACATACCTCACACCGTGTAGAAGGAACTCAAGGTCATCGAACATTTCAGTTTGACTCTACCAATACCATGAACTTTGCAAGCCTTGGTGTTTCTGAGTCGAACGACTCCACCTTCTTTCAACTTCAAAGTTTTAAAATATTCTTTCCTTAGACACATTTGATAAGAGCAACCTAAGTTCACAACCCAAATATTCTATCTTTCTAAACTTGTTACCACTAGTGCACCGTCACTTTTGTAACCATCTTTGTTTGAGGAAATTGCAAGCTAAACAAAATCACCTTTGTTCCCTATTTCGGGACAAGCCTTTATAAAGTAACCGATTTTGTGATAAGTGAGACATTTAAAATTTTACTTATAAAAAAACCCTGGGATTGGACTTTGACGTGAATCTCTTCCTTTTCTAATTTCCTCTACTCTCAATTCTTTCTGTTGAGACACTTAAGCCTTCACCACTATCGTCTACCTTTAAATCTTTCAACTTTGATAATTCCTTTGATCTTACGATTGTTTGGACTTCATCCAAAGTGGTAGTTTCTTTCTTACCATAAATAAGAGCATCCTTAAAGTGCTCAAAGGATCCTGGTAATAAGCTTAACAAGAGTACAACCTTGTTCTCATCTTCAATTTTTACATCTATATTTTGTAAATCATCAATGTTCTTGTGAAATTCTATTAACTACTCCACAATAGATTTATTCTCCACCATACAAAAAGAATAAAGTTGTTGTTTTATTCATAATTTGTAGCCAGTGACTTTGTCATGTATAATGATTCAAGCTTGACCCATATCTCAGCCACAATCTTATCCTGTGCGACTTCCATTAATACATTATCTGTGAGGCATAAGATAACGACACTTCTTGTTTTATCCGCCATCTCAGTCTTTTCAACTTGTGTAAGGCTTACATGCATCAATGCATTTCCCTTCAATGCTTCTACACACTTTTTTTTGAATTGGTATTGTTTGCATCTTCACCTTCCATAATCCGTAGTCGTTGTCTCCGAAAAACTTCTCGATGTCTCATTTGGAACCCATGGTACTCACTTGTAAACTTAACCCTTTTTCCCCACGGTGGATGCCACTTGGAGTGAAAATTAGTTAAAATGTTTTTTACACATAAAAAATTGATATGTGGGACAAAGAACAATTGCAACCACACAAATGACATCCATTAATAATAACTGTTCAATGCAATAAGACAATAAATTAACTTGGCAGCCTGAAATAAAATAAACACACATTAACTTGTTTACCCAATTCGATCGAATCGATCTATGTCTAGGAGATAAATCAAATCTTCAACTCAATATACTTGTTACAAACAACTTGCAATATGATTTACAAGAAATAACATTTGGAGTTCTAAAGAACAAACCCTATTTCTACTCAAGTAGGGGTGTAATCGATTATGTTTGAATCAATTTTTGGTTAAAAAATGTCTGAACCAATTATACCTTCATCGATTTGGTTTAGTTTTTAGTGTTTTTTTAAAATAGAACAAACCAAACTAGCTGATTTGGTTTGGTTCGATTAATCGTTTTACAACATTTTTTAAACATTATATATTCATTTGTGTACTCTCCGCTACCATGTACGAAAATTGTCACTTGATAATGACTAATACAATCAAACCAAGTTTATCATCATATCAAATATAAAATACAACCAAATTTGCTAGTTTACCATCAAATAACAAAATACAATCAAAATAAAATTTCTATTTCTTTTCCACTTAATTCGCCAATTCACTATCCTATAAAATAAATTGAAATAAACACATAATTAAAATATAAGCTTAAATGCAGTTTTGGTCCTTATTTTTTAATATTTTTAACTTATTAGTCCCCCTTAAAAAAACAGATTTTAGGTCCCTTGTTTTTAATATTTTTGAAATTGTTTTGATCTCCTCTGAGATTTGACTATGTGACAGGTTCATTCATGACATGGCAAAAGAAATGTTGACCAATTTTGAAAAATTTTATGCCATGTCATTTAAAAACATTTTAAATGAAAAACTAAAAATAATAAGGCTTAAAAATATTTAAATATAAAAAAATTATTATTTTAGTTTCTTAAATTTTTTGTATTAATACTTTTAATAATTAAACGTTTTAATAATTTTAATTAATTTTTTTTGTAATTTATTTAAAAATTAATTATTATAAATTTTAAAAGTTAATATCTGGTCCTATAGCCCATGATCTTTTATGAAAGCAGCCCAATACTTAAGAATACATATTGGATAATATGAAAGAGTTATATAAACACCAAACTTTTTGTTGAATATAAAATGTGGGACTTCAACTATTCTTCATTGCATGTCAGTAGTATGTCCAAACAACATGTCAATGTAATTGGCGTTACCTGAAACAAGCATATAAAAAAGACAAGCATATTATTCACACTAGTAAGACAAACATATGTGAAAAGAGAATTAAAAGTCTCTACATAATGAGATGAAAACATGAATTTTTGATATGATATCCTTAATTTGTTCCTGAGACAAATTGTGAAATTCAGGTCCTTCTATGGCTATACCACTCTCAGTAAGTATACCACATTCTCTAGCTATATTTATGTTATCACCAGTGGTCATTCAGAAAGATATTCCAGCTGTTAAATATTTTTGAGCAACTTTCTTAATCCTAGGGCACACTTGATCCTTGATTCCCACAATAGCTATCCGAGTATATCCATTTTTAGGGATGTTGTTTTTGTCTTGTGTTTCATCTATATCTTTGACAGTCAAACAAAGAGGAAGATCAATCTATAATGTCATTCACAATCTTTGCTTTCTCTTAAGGAAGATCAATTGTTGTTTCATTACTATCAATCGTTGTTCTCAAAATTTCATTGGCAAATTCATCTATAATGTCATTCACACATTTTCAACACTATTTCTGATGCACCTTTGCAGAAAGATTGAACCCTCCGTCAAGAAGACCTTTTAGCACAACACCCTCTTCCTGTTGGAATTGAACGACTCAACCTTAAATATCTTACAAGATCTACCATGTGCATCGAAATCACCACCTAAAACAAAGTCAAATTCCAATAACTTAAATGGTTACAATAATAACAAAGATTAGTGAAAGAAGAAGATATTTGTGGTTGCTGCATGTAAATCCCACATCGAATTTTCAACAATAAATATTAGTGTTTATAAAACTCTTTCATACAATAATTAATGTAATCTTTATATTGGGCTACTAGTACAACGAATTATGGACTACAGACCCATGTATTATCTTTTAAAATTTATAAAAATTAGTTTCTAAATAAATTATCAAAAAAGTTAATTAAAACATTTAATTATTAAAAGTATTAATACAAAAAATTTAAGAAAATAAATTTTAAAATTTTAAATATTTTTAAGCCTTATTATTTTTAGATTATTTAAAATTTTAATTTAAAATGTTTTTAAATGACTTCCCATAAAAATTTTCAAAATTAGTCAACATTTCTTTTGATGTCATAAATGAACATGTGACATAGCCAAATTTAAGAGGGGATGAAAAAGTTTCAAGAATATTAAAGACAAGAGATCTAAAAACTGATTTTTTTTTTAAAGATAGACTAATAAATTAAAAAATTAAAGAAGGAGGAAAAAAACTGCATTTAAATCTAAAATATATAACATTGACATTATTTCTAATTTTCTCAAATCAAATTTAATTCAACCTTAAATGTCTTCATTCACCTCATGTTTCCACTCATTGTTAATCTCATCACTAGTTAAACACATTCCATTAATATTTTAAGATTAAAACATACACACAAATTATAAAAGATTACTTTAAATTTTTCATGTCTTCAATTTATTGCACTTCATCTATTTGTTTTCGTAAATCAATCTGTATGAACTTTCTTAAAAATTTCTTTAATAAGATAATTATAGTTATTGGTTTGGTTTTTCAATTTGACAATTTCTAAAAATCAAAATTGAAAAATAAATCAAATTACTTCGATTTTTATCGGTTAAATTCGGTTTTTGAATCAAACCACAAAAATTAGGTTTTCTTCCTCTGGTTTAATTTAGTTTAAAATGTCGATTTAATTGATGTTTTCTTGTCTAATTACACCTAATTACACTAATCCAAAATCTTTAAAGTGTTTCTTGAATCCCTTTGATAATCACAAATGTATAAACTTAAGATTTTTTTTTCCTTCTCACTAAAATTTCTATTTTATGCACCTTTTACGACTTGTATTACAATAAATGATAAAAACTTATATTTATAACTACTACAACTTTATGAGGTCTAAGCTCCAAAAAAAAAAACCGTACCAAAATATATATTCTTTCTCACTTGAGATTTTAAAACATATTAACAAAACCAAAATTTTAACCATCATACATATACACTCATCAAACTTTAATACCGGTCTACATGAAAAAGAATGTGTGTTGTGGCCTCAATTCATTTTCAAAAATAAAAGGATTTGGTGTTTAATTAGATTAATAAAAAAGAGTTTAAGAAAATGTAGACCAACCATAGAACACAATCATCAATGATAACAAACACATTAGTTTTTTTTTAATTAATAACAATTGTGTTTAAAAGATTATTGACATAACCATTTATAATCTAAAATGATTGAATTGTTAAAATAAATCTTAAAGGACTAACTTATTAAAACATCTGACTTAAAAGACCACATTATGTATTTTTTGTAAAATAAAACTAGACTAGAAGAGATAAATGATTTCGCATGTCGGTTTATATTAGTATTTATCTTAATGTGATAGAAAAAATGATTTTTATTATGAATAATGAAATAATTTGTCTTATAATAACTCTCTCTCTCTATATATATATATATATATAGAGATGAAATCAATCTCTTTATATATTATTAGACAGATGAAATAATACAAAATAGTTCTATCATTTTTTATTGATTATATATATATATATATATATATATATATATATATATATATATATATATATATATATATATATATATATATATATATATATATATATATATATATATATATATATATATATATATATATATATATATATATATATATATATATATATATATATATATATATATATATATATATATATATATATATATATATATATATATATATATATATATATATATATATATATATATATATATATATATATATATATATATATATATATATATATAAAATTTGTAATATAGTCTCTGAAAAACTTATCAAACATTCGATAAAATAACAAAAATTATAATTTATCATATAATTTTGGAAGAACTTATCAAACATTCCAGAAGGATAACATAAATTTTAATTTATAATATATTTTCTAAAGAATTTATCAAATATTCTTGAATGATAATAAAATAATTTTTGTTATAATTCCTGAAAAATTTATAAAGTATCACAAAATAACAATTTATTATATAATTCCTAAATAAATTATAAAATATTAATGAATTTTTTTTCTTCATGAATTATAAAAACATGCAGGTTGTAATTCTTGAAAAAATTATAAATATTTGTATTATGGTAAAGAATTTTTTTGTTAGAAACTCCGTAAAAATTATTACAATATCAATTATTGTTTATTTAAGATATTAAAATCTCTTTAACTTTTGATATTTGAATTGTATTAATTATTGATTATTTGAAAAGCTAATATTTTGTTGAATGTAAAGATGAAATATGTCTCTATTAGTAATTGTATAGGTTTATTTTGTGATTTTTAATATATATATATATATATATATATATATATATATATATATATATATATATATATATATATATATATATATATATATATATATATATATATATATATATATATATATATATATATATATATATATATATATATATATATATATATATATATATATATATATATTCTGAAGAACTTATAAAGCATCTTAGAAGGTGATTGTACCTGATCAGAGTTGTACCGTCACAGCTGGCTTTGAATTGGATTTGAAGGAGATGGAGGAGGTACCTGCAAGACACTCCAATGACAAAGTGAGAGACGGAATGAGCAGACAAGTAAGTATATAGGTGTGAATGAATGAATATCCGACCCTCTTGAAATATAGGGTATTTATAGCCCCCAGCGCTGGGCCAAGGTCCCTTTATTGGGCTGACCAAACAGGCCCAACAAAGAGACTGCCAGGTTCTACGTGAGTAGTGGAGACCTGCACGTGGTCCCCTACCTGGATGATACTCTCTGCATAATAGGGAGGGTAAAGATGCAATCTTCCCGGGACCCTGAGGACTCCGAGACATCCGGAGAGGTTGCAAGTCTGCCTTACGAGGAGGGTACTCGAACAGGGGTTGAATTGGGATGTTCCTCGTCTGGGACGTCCCTCGTCGGAGACGTTCTTCGCGGGCACCGGTGGGCGCGGTCGTATTTGACCAGTCACCCATGATCGGGTGTGCTCGGAGGATCAAATGCTCAGCATGATACGTTGTAAAGCTTGGATTGGGCCTCACTGGTGATTGGGCCACAAGCAAGCCCAATCCAGAATAGGAGTCCCCCAAGTCGTTGCTCCTGGTACGGGAGTTATGACTTGATTCAAGTTTTCTCTTTCGCCAGACTCGCTTGCGCGACGCATGGGTTTTCAACCGGGGAGAAGAGACATCGCCCGGTTTGTGATTTCCCCGTGCAGCAATCGAGGAGTGTTCGAGGAGCACTTGTGGGGAAGTGGTGACGCGTCAGTTAGACACGTGGTGCGTCTCTTGGAAACCATAATGCCTCCCTAGGGAATAGGGCCATCATTGTCTATGCGAGTAGACGTCGAGGACGGGGGCGGTTTGTGGTTCCCTGGCACGACGTTTCATATTCCACGTCATCTCTATAAATAGGGCTTCAGGGCCCATAGTTCGTTTTCACCTCTTCACGCTTCTCATATTTTCTCTGTTTTCAATCTCATGAGTCTTTCTAGCGTCGCTGAGACCGCCGCGCCGTATGCCGTCTGATCATCTCCACCACCGCCGCTCTTCACTCTTCTTCCAAGTAAGTGTTTTCTCCCTTTGATTTCTCGTGTTGTAGATAGATTTGATGGCGTTTTAGTGGTAGAATCTTGTGTCTTGGGATTGTGCCCGATAAATTTAAGCGCGCTAGGCGCCTGATTCATGGTTGTGCCCGAGATATTCATAAGGTTAGGTATACGGTTCACGATCGTGCCCGCGATACTCATGCGTTTGGCTAGTAGATTTATGAACCTGGTCGGGAGATTCATCCTTTCGTTAGTATGTAGGCTAGTTTTCCCCGTAGTATTATCGTATCGGGCCAACAACATTATGAACTTGGTCGCAGGATTCATCCTTCGCTTGTGATATTCATGCTATGCTCGCGTCGTTCATGATTGATACACGTCCACTACTGAGGTCGGTGTTTGGTCGAGGTCCACTCGTTCCCTGTTTTTCGTGTGAATGATCGTAGACTCGGTCTGAGTGTTGCTTACTTCTCTTCGTCTTTGTGGTGGAAAAGAGGATTTGCTGTCAAATTCACCGGTTTCCTATACTTTGCAGGTAAATGGCCGACATTCCTGAGTCCTCGGAGCGTAACGATGTTGAGGAAACAAGCACAACGGAGGAAACTATCACCCTGGTCGACACCGTCGATGACCCCACTCTGGATTGGGTCGGTGTTGAACCCCGGGGAATAGCTTCGATCTATAGCCTTTCCATTAGACAAGCTTACACTGTCGTCGAGTATGGCGACAGTCAAGAAGGATTTTGAAGGAACTTCAAGATTATGAGGCCGACGAGGGATGCCAGTATCTATTCGGAGTTTACACATGATGCATTTCCGATGTACGAGATCGTATTTAGAGATCTCGGGCTCCGGTTGCCCTTCAATGACTTCCAGGTCGGAGTGTTCAACCATCTGAACCTGCCCCCCTACCAAATCCATCCTAATGCGATTGCCTTTCTCCGGGCATTCGAACTCACCTGTCGCTTCCTGAGGATTGGGGCGACGATTCCCCTGTTCTTCAGGGTTTTTCACTTACAACGGCAGTCCCGAGGAGGGAAGCACAACTGGGTGTCCCTTAAGCAGTCGAAGAGACTGTTTATGATGTATATGGATTCTGTGGAGATTTTAAGGACAAGTGGTATATTTTTCAACCATCTACCCAGACAGCCGTAGATTCATTGTTCGAACCGGCCACTATGGTGGACGAGGATGGGGAACCGTGTTTGGACGCTGAGGGTAATCCCGAGATCGAGAGAGTCTCTAGGTTTCCCATTCACTAGTATTTGGGCCACTACGACCATGGTCCTGGATACTACCACACTTCTGCTGGGGGTATGAGTGCTGAGGACGAGGAAGCTTACGGCGTCCTGAACAAGTTTGTCGATGGCTTCTTTCCTGCTCAGTGGGTTACGAGGGAAGGGGACGACGTTCTTGATGAGGATGGCTATCCGACGTTCGAGGCACGCCCGATCAATACCAAGGCGCTCGTCAAGTGCCAATCTTACGCGCAAGCCGTAGACCTCTTAGGTTTCTTGCTTTGCTCTATTGACATTCCTCTTTATTTTCCTTCTTTAATGTACGTAGCTAACCTAAGTACGCTTCCTTTGCAGGTCACATGGCGGAGCATCGCGAAAGGTTGCTGAAGTTAACCCAAGACAAGAAAATCAGCAAGAGATTAGTGAGGCCACAATAAGCCACGCGGATGGGCCCGCCTCCTGACTCGGGCAGGGAAGGATCTAGTGGGTCCTCGGGTTCCCCGGACGCCGAGCGCCAATCTGCTCTGATCAGCAAGAAGCGGAGTCGACCAGATGATGGGGTCGAAGTGACCGATGAAGGTGCGGGTGCCCGGGCCTTCGGCCTACCACCCTGCTTCATGGAGAAGGATTTCTTCGAGGGGTTTCCCTTGTCCGTATCCAACAACGAGGCCGACATCATCAGGCGGATTGACAAGGAAGGTCCGAGGAAGCACCTCGCTGCCAGTATGGTCGGGGTGGTAAAAATGGCCGAGATGGAGGTTGTCCTTGCGGGGGAAGGATCAGATTCCATGGATCGGTTCAGAGAGCTGGAGTCGGAGAAGGCGGCTCTTGCGGCCAAGTCCCGCAAATTGAAGGCTGCCCTCGAACGCTCCGAGGAAATGTTTCACGAACAGTCTGATGTGTTGTCAAGGAAGAAGGAAAGGGCCGACAGGGCTCTCGAGGAAAGAGATTGCCTTCAGCTTGATAGGGAACGGTTGGAGAGCGACAACCAGCAGGTGTCGAGAGAGGTTGAGGACCTGAAGGCCGTTATGCTTCCTGCTGAGGACGATCCAGAGGGGATGGCTGACTTGCGTACGCGCTCTGATTTTATTGCTCGCATTCAACTCCTAGAGTCGGAATGTGTTGGCGCTTTGGCCGAAGGGTTTGAGGACGCGGTGAGTCAGCTGTCCGTTCTAAATCAGGGTTTGAGCACCGAAGGGGCTGGAGTTCTATCCCAGATCATCGATGGTCGGGTTGTGCCTCCCCCCGACTCTCCTGACGTTGACATCAACACTCTGGGGACTGATTGATACTTTGTTGGTGTTTGAGTCTGTGCGTCCGTTTATTGTTTTTTGGGGCCTGCATGCCCGTATTTGTTTTTGGGGCCTGCGTGCCCATATTATTCTTAGTTTTTTGGCCGTCGTGCCTTGACTGTAATTTCGTATATCGCTGGCCCTTGTGGTCGGTATATTATTAATCGTTTATGATTGCCTGTTCGACGGATGCTTTGTTTGCAATTATCTGATAGTATTTTAGGTATATGCTCGACTGTTATTTTGATAATGAATTCTTGGCGAAGTTTCTGTTCGAGTGAAGATATCCGTTCGACCCCCGTGACGGTTCGACGCACTTTAAAATGTGTCGAATGCGCAGAATGGAATCCGCATGTCCAGCGTATGACCGTGATTGGGGTCCTACGCCCGCGGCGTGAACTGCCCATTGCGAACTGGGTGTTCTGCCATGTGGGGTACTTCGATAGTGGAGCTCGATCGAGGTGTCCCTTCCGGGTATGTACGTTCGGTTCATGGGAGTGGACGACAGTATGCCCTTGTTGGTTGGTAGGTCGGGTCCGTACCTCGACTCGTCTACGTGGTTGAGATTTTCCCCTTTGTCGACTAAAGGCGAATATTCGACGGTGAAAGTCCATAGTTGGTGAGGGCTTTATCTATAGTATTGTTTCAGCTTTGCAGCATTCCAGGGTCGTGCTAATGGTTCTCCGTTTAATTGCTCAAGATAATATGCTCCGGTTCCCGTAGCGCCCTGGACGCGATATGGTCCCTCCCAGTTTGCGGCCAATTTTCCTTCGCGGGAATCTTTCTGGTTCCTTCGCAAGACTTGGTTGATGACCTGGAATTTGCATCTGATAACCATGTAGTCGTGGCGTAGGGCTACTCGTTGTTTCAAAGTAGCCTCACGCAGGGCTGCTCCCGATCGGATTTCCTCGACCAGGTCGAGCTCATCCCTCAGGGCCTCGTCGTTCATTTCCTCGTCAAAAGGCATCTCCGTTCGCCTAGATGGCTCCATGATATCTACAGGGATGACCGCCTCGGTGCCATAGGTAAGTCGGAATTGAGTCTCACCTGTCATCGAATGGGGCGTGGTGCAGTAAGCCCACAAAACTCTATGTAGTCCCTTGACCCACCCCCTTTTTGCTTCGCCCAATCTGCGCTTGAGTCCTCGTAGGATGACCCTGTTGGCGGCCTCAGCTTGCCCGTTGGTTTGGGGATGCTCGAGTGAGGTAAAATGTTGTTTGGTGCTGAGTTTGGCGACGAAGCTTCGGAAGCCTTGGTCGGTGAATTGGGTAGCATTATCTGTGATTAGCGCCTGCGGGATTCCAAACTGGGCGAGGATGTTTCGTTTGTAAAAGCGGAGGATGTTATGCGAGGTGATTTTCGCAAGGGCCTCGGCCTCTATCCACTTTATAAAGTAATCCACGGCCACAATGAGGAACTTGGTTTGGTACTTTCCTTGCACGAATGATCCGAGGATGTCCATCCCCCACCAGGCAAATGGCCACGGGGATGCCAATATATTCAGCTTGTGTGGGGGGGCGAGATGCATGTCGGCATGCCTTTGGCATTTTTCGCATCTCTTGACGTGGTATTTAGCATCTTGTTGCATTGTCGCCCAGTAGTACCCCACTCGTAGAGCCTTCCTTGCTAGGGATTTGCCGCCCATGTCCTGGGCGTTAATACCTTCCTATATTTCCCGTAATATCTTGGGGACTGTGGATTCGTCGACGCACTTCAAGAGTGGGATGGAAAATCCCCTGCGATATAGTTTGTGCTCGATCACCACGTAGGAGCATGCTCGTCATTTAGTCGCGGCTGCTTCTGTTCGGTCCGGGGGGAGTTCCCCCCTTGTTAGGAAGTTGAACACCGGGGTCATCCAGCATGAGCTATCTCCGATGGCGTTTACCTCAGGAGGAGTCGAGGTTTTTTCGATGCTTGGGCGAGATAGGGATTCTTGTATGACGGATTTGTTTCCGCATTTCTTTCTCGTGCTTACGAGCTTCGAAAGTATATCGACCCTTGTGTTTTGCTCGCGCGGTACGTGCGAAATTTATGCTCGGTCAAACTTTTTCATGTACTCTTTGACTAAGTTCAGGTATTTGATGAGGCTGTTGTTTTTAGCCTGGTATCCTCCTTGGACTTGGGATGCGACGAGTTGAGAGTCGGTGAAGATTTGTACCTCACGGGCACCTAGGTCCTCGGCTAGTCTTAGACCTGCGAGCATGGCCTCGTATTCCGCTTGGTTGTTCGAGGTCGGAAAGGAGAGGGTGAGCGAATGCTCGACCACCACACCTTCCTCGTTCTCTAGGAGGATCCCGACGCCACTCCCGGACGAGCTGGACGCTCTGTCGACGAAGATGATCCACTTGTGCTCTTTTCCTGTGGGGGGGGGGGGGGGGGGGTTGTGAGTGGTCATCTCTGCGACGAAATCAGCCAAAGCTTGTACCTTTAGGGCTTTCCTGCTCTCGTATTGGATGTCAAACTCAGAAAGTTCCAAGGACCATTTTAGCATTCGACCTTCCATGTCTGGGCGACTCAGAAGCTGTTTTACGGGCTGGTCTGTTCGTACTACGATCGTGTGCGCGAGGAAATAATGTCTGAGCCTTCTCGCTGCATTGACGAGGGCCAGAGATACCTTCTCTATATGTTGGTATCTAACCTTAGGCCCTTGAAGCGCTTTGCTCGTGAAATAGACGGGTTTTTGTCCGTCGGGCGTCTCGCGAATGAGGGATGCGCTGACGGCTTTGACTGAGACGGCTAGGTACAGGAACAAAGGTTCCCCGTCAAATGGTCGTGATAACATGGGCGGTTGAGATAGACTTTGTTTAAGATGGAGCAGCGCCTGCTCGCATTCCTCGGTCCATTCAAAGGTTGCTTCCTTGCGAAGAAGCTTGAAGAAAGGGAGGGCGTGTTGAGCGGATTTTGCAACAAAATAGGATAACGAGGTGAGCATGCCATTCAGGACTTGTATGGATTTCTTCGATGTGGGTGTGGGGAGGTCGGAGAAAGCACAGTATTTGTTGGGGTTGGCTTCGATTCCTCGTTCTGTCAAGTAGAAGCTGAGGAATTTACCCTCCTTGACCCCGAACATGCACTTCTCGGGGTTAAATCTCATTTTGCATTACCTCGCTTGAGCAAAGACTTCCCTGAGGTGAGCGGCGTGGTCGGTGTCTTCTCGGGACTTGACGATCATGTCGTCCATGTATACCTCGAGCATATCCCCGATTTGATTGTGGAATACTTTGTTCATCATCCGTTGATACGTTGCTCCTGCATTTTTCAGACTAAAGGGAATTACATTGTAGTAATAGTTACCCGAGCTGGTCATGAAAGCGGTGCAATGGTTGTCGCTTATTGCCATTGGGATTTGGTTATAGCCCGAATAGGCGTCCATAAACGATAGTATTTTATAATCGGCCGAGTTATCAACCAACATATCTATATTAGGTAAAGGAAATGCATCTTTCGGGCATGCCCGATTAAGATCGATATAATCAACTCACATTCGCCATTTTCCATTATTTTTCTTGACAAGTACAACATTTGACAGCCAGGTTGAATACTGGGTTTCAGAAATAAAATTTGCCTCTAGGAGGTCTTTTACAGCTTTTTCAACGGCCTCCGTTTTCTCCGGAGACTGCCTACGTCTACGTTGCACTATTGCCCTAGCAGCTGGATCGATGGCGAGTTGGTGACAGGCGACCTCAGGGTCGAGTCCGGGCATCTCCGTAGCGCTCCATGCGAACAGGTCTGCATTCTCGCGCAAGAAAGCTTTGATTTTCTTCCTTGCCAAGTCGGGGAGTCTGATGCCAATCTTCACTCCTATGCTTGGGTCTTCACCGAGGGGGACGAGTTCAAAGTCCCCGTCCGAAATTGGTCGAAGGGGGACTTGCTCGCCGCTAGGAGGCTCGTCCTGGTCGAAGCGGGTGTCTAGGGATATTGAGTCGACCTCTGGAGGGGATCTCTGCTCTCCCGCTTTGACGGACTCTGACCTCTGAGGTTTTGGTAGTGTTGTTGCATCTCTCTTGGCGAGCCTTGTGCTGGTTTCGACCATATCGCGTCCTTTGGATGCCGCGTTAAAACACCTCCGGGCAGCTGCTAGGTCCCCTTGGATGGTGGCGACCCGTGCCCTCTTGGTTTAAAACTTTATTTTTAGATGAACAGTAGAGGGTACTGCGGTCAGCTCCGCCAGTGTCGGCCTTCCCAGAATGCAGTTGTAAAGGGACGGGCAATCAATGACGAGGAAGCGCACCTTGACTTGTTTCGTTGCCGTATCCTCGCTGAATGTGACCATGAGCTCGACGTATCCCCAAGGCTTGGAAGTTGAGCCGTTAAAGCCCTACAGGTTCGACCCCACGTAAGGCGAGAGATGAGAGTCATCGAGCTGCAGGGTTTGGAACAGTTGGCTGTACATCACGTCGACGAAACTTCCTTCGTCGACGAGGACGCAGTGTACGTCAAAGTTGGCCATTCTCGCTCTTATCAGCAGAGGGATGACCGAATTGGGTGCCCCTCCGGGGAGCTCCTCGAGATAAAAAGTGATTGGCTCCGACATGCCCCTCACTTTTTCAAAGGTCACCGTTTGAGGGGGGGCCATGTTGACCAACTCGTCCAGCTTCCTCTTAGCTGAATTTATGGTCAGATCGTTGAACCCTCCACCATTGATGACCATGGCGGAGGGGAAGTGTTCCCACCTGCTGTGCACCGACAACGGTTCTTGCATGTGATCAGGGACGTAGAAGTCCTCGGGCCTTGTGACAGAGAACGCGGTTTGGATGGTGTTGTACCCCAAAATTTGCCCTCTCATATTTCTCAAAACATTTCAAGTAAGGTCTTCAAATTGCTCAAGGAAGCCCAAGGGTTGACCAGACAAACTCTCTCCTAAGGCAGTCTACCTCAAATTAGGGTTTCATGTTGCATCAAGATGCTTGAGTCCAAGGGATCCCAAATTCTCACCATTTCCCTAATATGTTTTCAAGATCATCCATGTCAAGTTTCAAGCCTTGCTGAGGAAGTTTGCTCATTCAATTGCTCAAAGGCCTGAAAATCGACTGTGCTAGGGCAAAGGTCAACTGTGGCCCATATACAGTCAAACTTCAAGATTTTTGGTCAACATACTCATTTTGAAGAATTATTCATCATTTGATCAAGGGTTGATCATGATTCCTCAAGGATTGCTCACAATTCATCAAAACCCAAAAGTTGCTAAATTAAGGTTTTGTAGGAAAAGTCAACTCAACTTTGACCAAGCATAACTTTCTCATACTTTATGATAAATGACCCATCCAAAGCTCATTTTGAAGAGGACGAAATTATCTATAATCCATCGTCATCTCCCAAGTTCAAAATATGCACTCACAAGAATTTATGAATTTGGACATTATAGGTCATTTTGAAAAGTCAACAAAAACACCTTTTTTGTCAAAGCTTCATACATGAACATGGAATATCAAATTGAGATGAGACAAAACGGGTTTCTTAGAGGACATCTCAAGCTTTCTAAAAAGTCCAAGAACACCTTCAAAGAGTCAAAATTGAGGAAGTTATGCATTGGTGAAGTTGACCCTTTTTGCAAAATTGTCAAAAGTCAACTATGCCTCAAATTGCAAGTTTTGCCAAATGGGCCCAATCTTTTGCACTTTTTTGAGTTGGTAGAATGGTCCACGAGCCCTAGATCTTCCCATTTGTCTTTATCTTATTTTTGTTATTTATTTTGATTTTTTATTTCAATTAAAACATTTTAAATCAAAACAAATCATAAAAAATCCAAAACATTGAAACCTGAAGATATTGTGCATGTTTCAGGTCCTATATCCAGCTAGCAAGAGATTAAATTCGTGCAAGGCCTTTGTGTGCATTAAAATATTGGTTTTAGCCTATTTTTGGAAGGATTTTAAAGTGAATCAAATCAAGATCAAAATCAATAATTGGCAAAGATTGAGATCGTGTTTGCAACCCTAATTCAATCATTGATATATATTGAACAAATGCAGACCAAAAACACAAGCTTTGGAGGCGTGAGAAGTCAGAACCAAACTTGAAAAAATCAAAGAAAAATGGTAATTCTTTTAGTTATTTCTAGGCATTTTCAAGACTCTCTATCCATCCCATTCGCTTCCTGGGATCACAAGCAAGCTATACCAATCAAGAACAAGGAGTTTCCAACGCCAAAACCCACTGTAAGTCAGCCACGACTTTGGTTTGTTCTTGAAATCGAATTGCATGATTCTGGCACTTATAGCATGAAATAATCATATATTCTTGTTCCTTAACACATTTGCAAGCTATCTATATCATTTAATTGTGTTTTTATGGACTGTATCAGAGTTTACCATTGTTAGGGTTTTATGCTTCATTTTAGGATCTTTGTATGCAGGCAAAATTGGCCCCCATGAAGGGCACCATGATGCTCAGAATGTCAAGGCGGTTCGATTCATGACATTAGATTTCATTTATCATGCCCATGGAAGATTTTGAAATGAGCCAGGGTTGTAGCTACGAATATATGTCCGTAGGTAAAAGTCTTTAACTTTTACCAACAGAGCGAGGTTGGGGATGACTTGCGTGGCACCCTCTTATTCGCTTATTTGAATTCTAGCGCACAGGGAACTAACAGAGTTGTGTTGTTTTTTATAATATTTAATTGTTTCTTTACATACAACTAACACGCGCAGCTCAGTTGGTAGCCAGGTGACTGGAAAAGGCTTCAGGACCTGGGTTCGAATCCCAAGTCCCCCCAATTACTTCATATTGTTTTTCTTTCAGTGATCAGACGCGTGCACAGGTGGGATGACCACCATGGTCCATCATTATCCAGCCAGCCAGGTGTCCAGGAGGCCAGATCTGATGGCTATTATGTTGTGACCATCATACAGCCCAGTCAATGCAACGCGTGGGATTCAGAAGGTCAATGTGGACCTTTGTTTCTTGGGCCAGAAGTGCTATTCACACCTCCCAATTACTCACAACCAGGCCCAATTCTTCTTTCTTTCTCTTTATTATTTTTTTAATATTTTCTTTATTTATTCATTTAAATTATTTTTACTAACACAAATTAATATTTCTTTTTATAAAAAAAATCATAAAAATAATATTTTTCACCCAATTAGATTTAGGATATTTATTTTTCATACAAAAATTAATTGAATTAGGTTATTTAATTTTAGGTAACTTTAATAATTTTGTAAATAAATTAAAAACAATTAGGGTTTTTGTTTCTAACTTAATTCTATTTTCTTTTTCTTAAAATAACCAAAAACCCAAAATAGGTTAAATTTAGTTATTTTATTTAATTAATTTAATTACTAATTAATTTTGTATTTAATTTAAAAACCTTTTTCTTTCTCTTAAAAATAATTAAAAACAACAAAAATAATTGTTTCTTTCGATTAGGTTAGACGGGGTCAAAACCCTAGTTCTCTCTCGTTCTCGATTCATCGCGCGCACTTTATTATTTTTTTACCATATTGATGTAATTGCTCACCAGTTGTAATAGATTAATTAGGACATTTCTTTTTCATTCATTTATCGTTTTTTACGGGTTGTTTTTGGCTATGTAATTAATACCCAAAGCCTTGTAATAGCGTAACTTTACTTTCCGCACTGTAAATTCCGCAAATATTAACTGTTAGATGTATGAATATTAGGGTTGCATGACAAGAATGTATGATTAACTTTAAAACGGTTAGCAAACCCTAAATGTGCAAAGATAAATAACTTGAAATTGAATCACTCGTACATGCACACTCCTAGGGTATACTCTCACTTCGGTTGCCTTCGGTAAACGGTCATTAAGTATAGGATATTTTAGTGGTTTCCCTTTCGTCTCAAAGATCAAAGTTGCCTCGGAAAGGTTGCCTCGGAATTGTTGCCTCGATTATTGATCTTAAGACATTAGGGTTATTACTAAGACGTTCTAACATTGCTTTAGTGACCGTACGTCCCTTTTCGAATTGACCCTTAAAACTCCAACGATGGTACTACCTACTCACTAATAGTGAGATAGCGTTGTCTAAAGGAAACGAACATAGAACAATTATTTTTTCGAGTAGGTAGATTAGCTCTTAAGTACTTGCTCAAACAAAACAAACTTTTTTTCACACTTACACTCTTTTCAAACAAAGTTTTCAAAAACGCTTCATAACACTCTTGAAGACAGAAGCAAGAGTTAAATTGAAGTCAAACAAAAACTTTTTCAAATCACACAAACACAGAAGCAATTTTGAAAATGATGAGCAAGTACCTAAGAGCCCGTAGATAACTACGGATAGAAAGGGTGCTAATACCTTCCCTTTCTATAATCTACCCCCCGTACTCTGTAAATCTCAAAAAAGGAATTTTTCTGTGCTTTTTTCCTTTCCTTGTTGGATAAAATAAAAGTCGGTGGCGACTCTTGCTTACCGCGACATTTTGCAAACACAAACGCAAAACACAAACCAGCATTTCAAACAGTTTCGGTTCTGCCACCGTATCACAGAACTGGCGAATCTGCTTGGGATAAATAAGTGGGGTATACCTTAGGATTTAGTCATCATATTTGCTTCTCTTGTTTGTTTTGGTTGCTTTACTTTTGAGGGTTTTGTATTGAGAGTTACTATAGATCCTAACCCGGATCTGGGGGACACTTTTTAGGTAAGTAGCAATAAACTGTGAGGGAACTGTAGGGCGTAGACCGATACGGTTGAAGTAGTAGCTACATTGATGTGGCACATTGGTTGGTACCGGTATCCCTTGTGGAGAAACAAGGAGAATACAGGGCTGCTATGTGTGTCGTTAAGCATCAACTAACCTTAGAACCTATAATTGACCAACTTGGCCATAGGAAGTAGTGAGATAGCCGGCCTCGGTGTAAAGCTGAGAACTGGTTGATACTCGATGCTACACTCATTGAGACCATACTCTCGAGATAGTTCCGGCCATAAGAAAAGATTGCGTAAGCTGAAACCATGATCGATGGAGGATGGTCAGTGATATTGAGATCCTCTAGAACCCGGTTACTTTTCTAGGACAGGTTGAACCAACTAAACTTCAAGAGGGTACTACCTTAAAACCCATGCAAGCCTAAACCTAAGGCTGTTTGTGTGACTTGTGTGCTTTCAACTTGAACTACTTGCACATTTTTATTATCTGACAACATGAGTTCCTTGCAGGTTTTGTTTACAGCCCTTATCCGATAACTTAGATTTCTTGCCGAGTTTACTTGCTTACATCACCTCGCACTTTTGTTTAAACGCATAGCATACACATCATAACATCATGCCTTAGCATTTCCTTAACCATTTCAAGGATCTCAAGGGGTTGTGATGCAAGTTATGGTAAATCAGACGTCTAGCAAGGGGATTTATTTTCCTCTAGCCAATGTCGTCTAGAGATCAAAACACGATAACTTGAGTCAGTGGCTATGACACACTCGATATGGTGAGCTTGACTCTTGAAGAAGGGCTCTCAACGACACGAAGTTTATTCAATCAAGCTGCAATCAAATTCTAACAGTTTCTTGTTTACCCCGCGAGATCCTTGAAAACACTGCATACATATATCATACATATCATTGCATAACAGGTCTTCCATTACAGGTCTCTCATGTTCTCGCTTTTTATTTCAGCAATGGCTCTCAAACAAGACAACAAAGATCTTCAAACTCAAGAAGCTCAGTTTAGGGAAATATTCCTAAACCTATCCAAGGGGCAGGAAGAGTTGAAAACACTCCTTGTTGGGAACTTGGTCAAGAAAAGTCCTGAAGACAATAAGGACGAACGGCTGGAACAACTGCAAGCTGAGGTAGGTACAATGGGAACCCAGATGCTGGGGCAGATGACTCTTATCCAAGGCCTAGCCCGGGGACAAGAAGAGCTGAGAACCGTTATCAAGCAACTTCATCAAGACGAATACAACAGTGTGAAGCAAACAGTCGAGGCCGGGGACCAAGTTATTGATCAACCTCCAAGAAGAAAAGGGTTTGGTTTGGTGAAGAGTGGACCTTTCCAAGTTGCTACTACATCACAGGTCCAACAACAACCTCGCCAAAAATAACGAGTTAATCAGAGTAAGCCAGATACACCCAAGAGGAAGTTTACCAAACTCAACATG
The DNA here is from genome assembly GCA_948472305.1 of Vicia faba. Taxonomy (NCBI): domain Eukaryota; kingdom Viridiplantae; phylum Streptophyta; class Magnoliopsida; order Fabales; family Fabaceae; genus Vicia; species Vicia faba. The sequence goes on from OX451737.1 coordinate 1,651,197,266, forward strand.
CTGCTGTCTCAAGCTTTACAACACATGTTGAGGATGAATCTGGTTACATTAATAGGACCTCATCCGAACCCCAAGACTTCCTCCCCTAACTACAATCCCGATGCAAGGTGTGCATATCACTTCAACAGCCCGGGGCATGATACTGACGACTGTTGGAAGTTGAAATACAAAATTCAAGACCTGATTGATGAAGGAGCATTAGAATTCACACAAGATGGTCAACTGGAATGTTTCTGTTAATCCTCCAAGGCTCACCATTTGAAGTGACAAGTTCTGACAAGAGAGACTTTTGTTCATTAGAATTTTCAATTTGCAATTTTCTTTTAGTTGTTCGAACATCTATTCATGTCAAACTATGTTACTTTATCAATGCATTGCATATGTCTGTTTTGAATCAATCCATTCGTATTCACTATGTTTAAATTTCTTTCCTTTTTCTGATATTCAACTCTCGAACAAAAGCTCTGAGCCTTTAGAGGGAGGATGACGAAAATGATACCGAAATCTCTACAGTATGCTTTTGAACAGACCCCGCTGACGATGTACAAGCGTTGTTTCAAATCCTAAACAGTGGAGTTATAAGGAAGATAATCCCTAGTCAACCCCTTTGAGCCAAAGAAGTAGGAGTTTTTATTTTCATACAAATTAAAACCCTTAATCACAACCTGGGGCAGGGTAGTTTTCTTAGTTAATCCAGGTGCACAATAAATGGCATCAAAGACGTCCTTCCAAAACAAAATACGGTGATGGTTCCCTATAATCGTCAAGACAGGCAGTCATTATCTCTCGGAAAAAAAGCCCATTAAGTCAAAACCTATGAAGGAGACTTAAGAAAAAACTAGGGCATCCCGCTGACTGTAATCACAAAAGAAACAGTTCAGGAAAAAGACAGGGATAACAAAAAAAAGAGGTCCTAGAAACCCTAAACAAAAAAGGAAATGACTTCCTATTCAAAATAATCTGCCAGTACCCGAACCATCACTGGAATATTAGAGCAAAGACTCAAACAGATTCTAAACACGCAATTAACTAAGCATATGATTAAAGAACATCACAAAGAGTGGGTGGGTATAAATAAATTTTGAACCTTTATCTTTTGTTTCTTGAACTGTGAACCAGGCCACATTATAACCCTTAAAAGTTCTAGCTGAAGCATGAGTTAGTTCGAAAGTATACTGTTACAAAAGGTATGTTGACTCCTGTAGGACTTGCTATAAATCCCGAGTTGACATCACACTTTTACAAAAGATAAAAACTTGTTTTACTAAAAATGAATTTTCAAACTTCAAGACAAACATAAGCTTTGCATTCTTAAAATAACATTATTTGCATATGACTATTTGTTCAACAGCAGAGAAATTTGCATGACGAATATCTAGTGAACAAAAACCTTCTCAATAAAAAGGATCACCTCAAGTGGAAAAAACACTTCCAACTAAGGGGCATGGCATGATCATTGTCCATCATCTGGGGCAGTCAAGTCAAGATTCAAGGAATCTTTCAAAGATGCCAAATAGCCAGGGGCATATTTCCATCTGAATCACTTGGGGGCATTGGGCATGAATTCCAGCAACGAATCATGTACGATCAAACAAACATCTTCTGGTAGTGTGGCAACACAACACTACCGACAGTGACAAATCCCTACACCCTGAGAGCGTGGACATAGTCAGAAAATACTGCGCATGAACAAAGACCCGCTAGGTTGATTGGCCTAGGCAAAAATAAAGGTATCCCGACGGACCAAAAGGGTTCGGGAAAAAATTAGGGATAAAAAACAAAAAAGATATGTACACCCGGCAAGCCGAAAACCTGAAAAGGCGGCTTGGGCAAAAAAGGGTATCCCGGTGGACTGAAAATCTGAAAAGACAGTCCAGGCAAAAGTTAGGGATTAAAGCGTAAGACTATGTCCCGTCATCTCGTCACTTGCCTACCAGAAGAAGACTTATCATTTCGATCGAAAGTTACCAAGCACCTCATAAGTTGGGATAACACTCAATCCACAAGGCCTCCGCAGGCACTTTCTCCAGCAGATACAGGGGCAGAAAAGTCTCGATGCAAAGTCATTTTCGTATCCTCAGTATGCGTCCCAGTAACACCTATACTCCCCGCAGGGTAAAAGGTATCTAAAGACATTGGTGTTAGCTCTCCCCAGCCGAAGTTCATAATCGCGAATGAGTCGGAAAAATTCTCCCCAAGCAGAGTTCATCTATCACCAACAATGGAAGACCATCCCTAGTGGAGTTTATTTCTTCCACAAACAGAAACTTTATCCCCAAGCAGAGTTCATCTATCACCAACAATGGAAGACCATCCCCAGTGGAGTTTATTTCTTCCACAAACAGAAACTTTATCCCCAACAATGTTTATCATCGCCAGCAACGGTAATTCATCCACAACCGAGATTATTCCTCCAAGTCAGCAGATCTTCTGACAGAGCATCTCTTCCCTACAGAGTCATTCTCTCACCAATGTATTCTCCAGCAGGATTATTCTCAATTCATCCTCGGTCGTTATCCCTAGCGAGCGAAACTCTTCTTATTCTCCAGCAGCAGTCCGAGATTTATTTTCCCCAACTAGAGAACATCATAAAAACATCACATTTCCATACATCATGACATATGCATATGCATCATACAACACAATCTCATTTATTTTGAGAGCATCATTACTCAATACATGTCATGCATCATGAAATTACATACGACTAACCCTTTACATTTCAGGAAAAGATACAATCGAATTCTCACAAAGTTCAAGCTATGAAGCCCGGGTACGACCGAATAATATCTTGATTCCTCCATCATATTGTGAAGCCCAGATTCAACCGGATAATAGTATCAGAATACCGTGAAGCCTGGATTATGACCAGATAGTGTTATCTCTTAAAAAACAAGCTATAAAGCCCAGATTCGACCGGATAACAGTTTAATCCCCAACAAGTTACTATGAAGCTGGATTACGACCAAATAGCAGTACGAGACGTCACAAAGCCTAGATTTCGACCAGATAGTGGCATATCATAAACACAAGCTGTGAAACCGGGATTCGACCGGATAATAGCTCAGCAAGTTATTGTGAAGCCTAGATTACGACAAGATAGCAATACAAGACACCATGAAGCCTGGACTCGACCAGATAATGGTAGAAGATGTTGTGAAGCCTGGATTTCGACCAGATAGCAGCCAAGAATACTATGAAGCCTGGATTACGGCCAGATAGTGGTATATCTTTAATACAAGTTATAAAGCCCAGATTCTACCGGATAATATCTTGATTTCCCCGAACACTATGAAGCTTGGATACGACCAGATAATGGTATAAGACATCGTAAAGCCTGGATTACAACTAGATAGCGGTAGGATACATCGTGAAGCCTGGATTACGACCAGATAGCGGTAAAGAACACTGAAGCCTGGGATTACAACCAGATAACAGTAAGGGACACTGCAAAGCTTGGATTTTGATCAAATAGCAGTTCACCCGGCCAATTACTATGAAGCCCAGAGTCGACCGGATATGAGTAGGCCTTTAAATCAAATGGAAGCCTGGATGCGACTGGATAACCATTTGATTTCTTCTAAAGCCTGGATTACGACCATATAAGAAGTTGGGTATTGTGAAGCCTGGATTACGACCAGATAGCAGTCAAAGACACCATGAAGACTAGATTCGACCAGATAATGGTATAAAACATCGTGAAGCCTGGATTATGACTAGATAGCGGTACAAGACACTATGAAGCTTGGATTTCGACCAAATAGTAGTTTACCTGGACAATTACTGAGAAGCCCGGAGTCGACCGGATATTAGTGTACCTTAATTCAAGTTAAAGCCCGGATGCAACCGGATAACAACTAAATTCCTTCTGAAGCCTGGATTACGACCAGATAAGAATTGATAAATTATGAAGCCTGGATTACGACCGGATAGCAAGTTTAATCTCATCTCCCCAGTAAGTCACTGTAAAGCCTGGATTACAACCAAATAGCAGTCGGTCTTATCACTATGAAGCCTGGATCACGACTAGATAGTAGTTACATTTTCACCTCTTCGACCAAGATATTATTCCCCAGTATAATAACGGACGACCGAAGCTCCTAAAATTCAACTTTTTTCTCAAGACAGAGAACAACATTCCCCACTGGAATCTTCCTCAACAACAGGTATACAAGCTCTCGCTAAGGAATCTCTTATGCAATTGACACTCCTTCGGATGGAATCTTTAAGCCCGTCTCCCGTCATCAATTTCCAAATGGCATCTTTAAGCCCATTCCTGACATCACAAGACAAGTACCACTTCACACGAGTGCAAATTTCTGGGCACTCTAGTGTTCAATCATCTTCAACCCTCAGATCACGAAAGGTAGACAAGCCAATCTAAATCTTCAGGTTTAAGAATATTTAATAGGGGCAGCTGTTCTACCCCAAAATTTTCCCTCTCATATTTCTCAAAACATTTCAAGTGAGGTCTTCAAATTGCTCAAGGAAGCCCAAGGGTTGACCAGACAAACTCTCTCCTAAGGCAGTCTACCTCAAATTAGGGTTTCATGTTGCATCAAGATACTTGAGTCCAAGGGATCCCAAATGCCCACCATTTCCATAATATGTTATCAATATCATCCATGTCAAGTTTCAAGCCTTGCAGAGGAAGTTTGCTCAGTCAATTGCTCAAAGGCCTGAAAATCGACTATGCTAGGGCAAAGGTCAATTGTGGCCCACATACAGTTAAACTTAAATATTTTTGGTCAACATCCTCATTTTGAAGAATTATTCATCATTTGATCAAGGGTTGATCATGATTCCTCAAGGATTGCTAACAATTCATCAAAACCCAAAAGTTGCTAAATTAGGGTTTTGTAGGAAAAGTCAACTCAACTTTGACCAAGCATAACTTTCTCATACTTTATGAGAAATGACCCATCCAAAGCTCATTTTGAAGAGGATGAAATTATATACAATCCATCTTCATCTCCAAAGTTTAAAATATGCACTCACAAGAAGTTACGAATTTGGACATTATAGGTCATTTTGAAAAGTCAACAAAAACACCTTTTTTGTCAAAGCTTCATACTTGAACATGGAATACCAAATTATGATGAGACCAAAAGGGTTGCTTAGAGGAAATCTCAAGCTTTCTAAAAAGTCCAAGAACACCTTCAAAGAGTCAAAGTTGAGGAAGTTATGCATTGGTGAAGTTGACCCTTTTTGCAGAATTGTCAAAAGTCAACTATGCCTCAAATTGCATTTTTTGCCAAATGGGCCCAATCTTTTGCACTTGTTTTTAGTTGGTAGCATGGTCCACGAGCCCTAGCTCTTCCCATTTGTCTTTATCCTATTTTTATTATTTATTTTGATTTTTGATTTTAATTAAAACATTTTAAATCAAAACAAATCTTAAAAAATCCAAAACATTGAAACCTCAAGATATTGTGCATGTTTCAGGTCCTATATCCAGCTAGAAAGAGATTGAATTCGTGCAAGGCCTTTGTGTGCATAAAAAGATTGGTTTTAGCCTATTTTTGGAAGGATTTTCAAGTGAATCAAATCAAGATCATAATCAATAATTGGCAAAGATTGAGATCATGTTTAAACCCCTATGTGATACGGTGGGAGAACTGACTTGGGTTTTTGCGTTTGTTTTCGCACTTGTTCGGTTTAGCAAGAGTCTCCACCGACTTTTTATTTTATCCTAAAGGAAAGGTTAAAAAGCACAGGAAAAACCTTTTGAGATGTTTCGTGGGTTCGGGGGGTAGGTTATGAAAAGGGAAGGTATTAGCACCCTTTTCATCCATGGTTATCCATGGGCTCTTAGTTACTTGTTTAGATCACTTGCCTTTGATTTTCAATTGTTTGAAATTGTGGTGTATGTGTGTTTTGAAAATGTTTTTGAAGAAGACGCCTTGTCTAGGCAACCGTTGTAATGACTCGTGTTTGAGTGTTTTACAAAGGTGTGTATCTTTTCGAAAAGATGTTTCAAATGTTTTTTGGAAGTTTGTTTTTGAAAGTGTTTGTGGAGTGTGGTTTGAAAAGTAGGCAAGCGTTTTTGCATGTTTGATAAAGTAACTAAGAGTTTGTCTACCCCTAATTTTACTCAAAGGTTTTTCTCATGTTTTAACCCTTTTTAACAATTTTGTTCCACCATTGTATTTGGTGGACAATCTTGCGTTAGGATGTTTAACAGGACAGGCGCGGGTCATCGTATGGACCATGAATGCAATGGTGCCAAGTGTCTTTTGCAATTCACTTGAAGGGACTATGATCATTTTGATAGGCAACTTTCGAAAGCGTCATCGAGGGACTATAATCATTTTGATTTGTTTTGTTTTGCCAAAGATACTCAACGTGCAAGCATGGCCCATTTTGGAAGGCAACAAGCGGGATTACCCTAGGGGTGCAAGTGTGATTGTGTATTGATTTCATGTATTTGTTTTTGTATTAGGTTATCTAGCGTTTGATTTTATGTACATATAAACCCTAGGTCTAACCATGGTATATTTGAAAGTGATAAATTGCGGGAATTTAAAGTCTACGCTATTACAAATAAGTATCCGGGAGTGGGGGTACAAATATTTACAAATGGGGATGAGACTTAAATAGGAGAGTAGTGTCCAAATAATTTACAACCAAATCGAATCGATCGCAAATGTAATATGTATCAAATGTACAAGAATAAGCGAATGTATAATGTAAATGTGTAAGTGTATGATTATTTACAAGTGGTAAATGTATTTATTAAATAATGTTAACTTAATGAGAAAATTGATTATTTTATTTATGTATTATTGTATTCTTGTATTTTTTGTAAAGTATGTACAAACAAAATATTTTAAGAAAAGAAAAGGAAATGTTTTAAGAATTCTATCCTTTTTTAATGTATTGATGCTAGTATTTTATGTACAAAAGTTTTAACTAAAAAAATGAAATGTTTTAAGTTTAAAGAAAAATATTATTTGTATTTTTAGTCAATGTATTATATACAAAATTTTAATTAAAAGAAAGTAAAATTGTCTTAAATTTAAAGAAAATTATTATTTGAATTTTAGTTTCTATACAAAATTTAATTATGTTATATATAAAAAAAGTATTGTTAAGGCAAGATTAAAATTAGTATATTAAGTAAGTTATATATAAAAAAAGTATAGGGTGATAAAAAGAGTAATATTTTTTAGTTAAAAAAGGAATGGGCCTTAGAGGGTTTTGTTTGGCCCAAGCAAAAAAAAAAAAACAAATGAATCAGCAGTAAAAAGGGAAACGCGAGGGGGGGGGGGGTGCACGTTAGCTTCGTGAACGGGATTTAGTCTGTTTAGGAAAGGGTAAGGCCCATTTTGTTTCATAACGTGTTTTAGGGTTGCAATGTTTTGTTTTCATTCGGGAATGAGTTAGGGTTTGTAACAGAGGCGCCATTTACTTCGCTTTGCTTCATCTTCTTCGCTTCTCAAGCCATGCTTCTGAACAGCTTACTCTTCGCCTAAGGTTGCTAGGCGCCGCCTCCGTCTCCCTCTTCTCAAGGTTGGGCAAAACAGTGATGACATGAAAGGTATGAGTCTGAGCTTTGTTGACTTAACGCTTTTTTTGTGGGGTTTCAACTCATATGTTATTAGTTCTGATTGATTTTTATTACTTGTTTCTGTTTGAGATGTGTGAAAATGAAGAAAAGATTATACCTTTGGGGAGAAGGGATGGAGGAGTACGGCGGTGCTTTGTTGGAGAACCTGATACTCTGTTTCACCTTTTTTAGGTTTCGTGATGATAACTGAAAACCTTTGTATGACTTCCTTTTCCTCTTCTGTCTCTTTGCCTCGTATGCTAGCTTGATGCCTTTGATTGCTTCTTTTCCTCGTTTCTGTATACCTCTGAATCTGAGAAATATTGATGTTGTTGTTGGCCCAGTGATGAAGCAATTTTGAGGGTTTGTGTTGCCTGACTTTGAGGTGCCTTGAATGCTTGATATGCTGGTTATTGCCTTGTATGCTTGAGTTGCCTTTTCCTCTTCTTCTTGTTGGCTTGCTGAGATACCTGATATGTTGGTTACTCGATGATGAACTCTTTGAGTTCTGAGAGTTTGGGCTTCAGTTTGAGGCTTGGCTTATGGTACTGGTTCAAGGCTTATGGTTTAGGCTTGGACATGGTAGGTGCTTTGAATGATAAGGCTTGAAGTTTGATGTTCTGGTTTACAACCTTCAGGTTTAATGCAGGCTTTTATGGTTAAGCTTGATGCTTATGGTTTGAATATGTTAGCAGGTTTTGATGTTTTGTTACAGTTCAAGGCAGACTTGGCTTTGAATGCAGGTTTAAGGTTTGTTGTGAGGTTTGGAGGCAGCTTGATAGTTCAGGCAGGTTTGATGCTTAGGCTTGTGTTGAAAACCTGTTCAAGCTTTTGTTTAAGGCTCTTTGACTTGATGCAGGTTTAGAAGCTTTGGCTTTCAATGTTACAGTTTGGTTTGTGTTTCTTTTCTTTGTGTTCTTTCTGCCTCTTTTTCACTGTGTTGATGACAGTTTGTTTTATATATTTCTTTCTTCAAGCCTAAAGCCTGTAAGCCCTTTCTTTTTCTCTTCTCTCTCTCTCTTGACAGACTAAACATCAATTTTATATTGTTTAAAATCTGTACCTTACTGAAAAGGTAGCTGCTGGAAAATGATGTGATTGGAAGAGTTTGCTTGCAATGCATGTTTACTCTGCATATTCCTACTTTCATGCATACTTTGTTGACAGCATTTTGTACTTTGATATCTTTCCATATCCTTTTGGACAGCTTTTGGATATCTTGGATAGTTTGAACTTGTGAATTTCAGTTTGCCTTTTTGGTTTGGTTAGGCAATCCTGTTTGCCTTTTATCCTTGTACATGCTGTTTGTTTTGAAACTGTGCAGTTGGTTGACAATTTGAACTTGTGCAAAATTATAACTTTGTGCATTTCATGTTTCATTGCAAGCATCTTCTATCCCTCTCTGTGAACCAAGAGAGATCTTGTGATTTGCAGAGAGGGCAAACTGATTCCGGCCAGTCGCTTTTAATGATGATTTCTGAATTAACTGTCTGTTCTTTAATTTTATCTGCTTTTGACTTCTTTTCTTTTCTTTTTGCAGGTAAAGATAATTGAGCAAAGGAGCATTGGATAGAAGATGAAGACTTAGGAAATTTAGGATATAGCTTATTTCATTTCAATTATTTGTAACATTATTATTATAAACAAGGATGTAAATAAATTTACAGTTGTCCAAATAATAAATTGTAACAAACCATTAAAGATGAATAAAAAAAATCCTCTTTATCAGTTAATTCCTCTTTCAATTTACTGTCCATTTAATTATTTGAATTTCTCAAATTAAAATAACTGGAAGTATCCAATTATTCTGACTTAGAAAAATAATTAACAAACACTGTGGTCTTGCCATTTAGCATGAATCAATAATAAACCTGGTGCTCCAATTAAATAACGCATAGTTAATCAAACCAACATCCAAATACTTATCTTTTTACTTATCAAATCAAACACTGCAGATTCTCAATTTAAGTACCTCAGCTTTTATCTCATCTCAAATCAAATGCCTTAGCCTTTACTAATTAAACAAAATACTGCAAGTTCTTGATTCAAACGCCTCAATCCAAATCTCAGAGTAAACTGAAAAGAACTGTAGAATTAATCCTTTCTGAGAATGCGCGCACAAAAACCCTAATTTTTGATTAAATGTCAGAGAAGCGTTCGCCTGATTAAAACCTGAGCCAACTCAACCAAACCTTAGCAATCTGCCTGAACTGCTTTAAAATCAATGAAAACCCTAATTTTGTCTAACTGATAAGAAAAGTCTGTTTGACTGATTCTTACACCAATCTAAAAAAAATCAGGAAAAGCCCGAAGCTGTGATTTCTTGTGGAAAAATACGAGGGAACATTTTGGGGTACAACACCCTAATTCAATCATTGATCTATATTGAAAAAATGCAGACCAAAAACACAAGCTTTGGAGGCGTGAGAAGTCAGAACCAAACTTGAAAAAACTAAAGAAAAGTGGTAATTCGTTTTGCTATTTCCAGGCATTTTCAAGACTCTCTAGCCATCCCATTCGCTTCCTGGGATCACAAGCAAGCTACACCAATCAAGAACAAGGAGTTTCCAACGCCAAAACCCACTGTAAGTAAGCCACGACTTTAGTTTGTTCTTGAAATCGAATTGCATGATTCTGGCACTTATAGCATGAAATAATCATATATTCTTGTTCCTTAACACATTTGCAAGCTAGCTATATCATTTAATTATGTTTTTATGGACTGTATCAGAGTTTACCATTGTTAGGGTTTTATGCTTCATTTTAGGATCTTTGTATGCAAGCAAAATTGGCCCCCATGAAGGGCATCATGACGCTCAGAATGTTAAGGCAGTTCGATTCATGGCATTAGATGTCATTTATCATGCCCATAGAAGATTTTGAAACGAGCCAGGGTTGTAGCTACGAACATATGTCCGTAGGTAAAAGTCTTTAACTTTTACCAACAGAGCGAGGTTGGGGATGACTGGCGTGGCACCCTCTTATTCGCTTATTTGAATTCTAGCATGCAGGGAACTAACAAAGTTGTGTTGTTTTTTTATAATATTTAATTGTTTCTTTACATACAACTAACACGCGCAGCTTAGTTGGTAGCCAGGTGACTAGAAAAGGCTTCAGGACCTGGGTTCGAATCCCAGGTCCCCCCAATTACTTCATATTGTGTTTCTTTCAGTGATCAGACGCGTGCACAGGTGGAATGACCACCATGGTCCATCATAATCCAGCCAGCCAGGTGTCCAGGAGGCCAGATCTGATGGCTATTATGTGGTGACCATCATACAGCCCAGTCAATGCAACACATGGGATTCCGAAGGTCAACGTGGACCTTTGTTTCTTGGGCCAGAAGTGCTATTCACACCTCCCAATTACTCACAACCGGGCCCAATTCTTCTTTCTTTCTCTTTATTTTTTTTTATATTTTCTTTATTTATTCATTTAAATTATTTTACTAACACAAATTAATATTTATTTTTATCAAAAAATCATAAAAATAATATTTTTCACCCAATTAGATTTAGGATATTTATTTTTCATACAAAAATTAATTGAATTAGGTTATTTAATTTTAGGTAACTTTAATAATTTTGTAAATAAATTAAATACAATTAGAACAATTAGGGTTTTTGTTACTAACTTAATTCTATTTTCTTTTTCTTAAAATAACCAAAAACCCAAAATAGGTTAAATTTAGTTATTTTCTTTAATTAATTTAATTACTAATTAATTTTGTATTTAATTTAAAAACCTTTTTCTTTCTCTTAAAAATAATTAAAAACAACAAAAATAATTGTTTCTTTCGATTAGGTTAGACGGGGTCAAAACCCTAGTTCTCTCTCGTTCTCGATTCATCGCGCGCGCTTTATTATTTTTTTACCATATTGATGTAATTGCTCACCAATTGTAATAGATTAATTAGGACATTTCTTTTCCGTTCATTTATCGTTTTTTTACGGGTTGTTTTTGGCTATGTAATTAATACCCGAAGCCTTGTAATAGCGTAGCTTTACTTTCTGCACTGTAAATTCCACAAATATTAACTGTTAGATGTATGAATATTAGGGTTGCATGATAAGAATGTATGATTAACTTTAAAACGGTTAGCAAACCCTAAATGTGCAAAGATAAATAACTTGAAATTGAATCACTCGCACATGCGCACTCCTAGGGTATACTCTCACTTCGGTTGCCTTCGGTAAACAGTCATTAAGTATAGGATATTTTAGTGGTTGCCCTTTCGTCTCAAAGATCAAAGTTACCTCGGAAAGGTTGCCTCAGAATTGTTGCCTCGATTATTGATCTTAAGACATTAGGGTTATTACTAAGACGTCCTAACATTGCTTTAGTGGTCGTATGTCCCTTTTCGAATTGACCCTTAAAACTCCAACGATGGTACTACCTACTCACTAATAGTGGGATAGCGCTGTCTAAAGGAAACGAACATAGAACAATTATTTTTTCGAGTAGGTAGATTAGCTCTTAAGTACTTGCTCAAACAAAAAAAACTTTTTTTCACACTTACACTCTTTTCAAACAAAGTTTTCAAAAACACTTCATAACACTCTTGAAGACATAAGCAAGGGTTAAATTGAAGTCAAACGAAAACTTTTTCAAATCACATAAACACAGAAGCAATTTTGAAAATGATGAGCAAGTACCTAAGATCCTGTAGATAACTACGGATATAAAGGGTGCTAATACCTTCCCTTTCTATAATCTACCCCCGTACTCAGTAAATCTCAAAAAAAGATTTTTTCTGTGCTTTTTTCCTTTCCTTGTTAGATAAAATAAAAGTCGGTGGCGACTCTTGCTTACCGCGACATTTTGCGAACACAAACGCAAAACACAAACCAGGATTTCAAACAGTTCCGGTTCTGCCACCGTATCACAGATGGGAACCGACTCGTCAGATGGTCGGGCATCCTTTCTGCTTCCCTCGTCTCGTGGGCGTCACAACGAGGAGCGTTGTTTCGCCAATACTGCACGAGTCTCCCCCTTTTATGAGGGTCTCGATGGCGTCTTTTAGGTGGATGCAGTCTTCGGTTAGATGCCTGTGGCTCCGGTGGTACTGACAGTATTTGCTCCGGTCCACCTCGGGTTTGGCAGGAGCTGGTCCGAGACGTTTGATGCTGCCATCTTTAAAGTCTGTACTCGCACACTCTGCTAAGATGCGTTCGCGGGAAGCCGTGAGCGGAGTGTATTCTGTGAACCGTCCCGAGGGCCCCCTCTGCTCCCGGGCATCCCGGGGTTTATCGTCCTTTCTCTTTTCCCCGGTTCATCGAGGAGGGGCGATATCTTGTCGCAGATTGCTGCTGGATCCGCGATTCCTAGGGTCTCGGGCTCTGTTGGCCGCTTCCCTCTCCTCGTAGTCCATATAGGCTCCGGCCTTCTCGAGGATGGCATTGAACGTTCGGGGTGGTTCAATGCCCACGACTTTCCTGAATTCGGTGCCGGGGAGGAGCCCCCTCTCCAACAGGTATCTCTTCATATAGTCCGTGCAAAGGACCTGGATGGCTTCCCGGTTGAAGCGGTTGATGAATTCCCTCAAGGTCTCATCGTGCTTCTGGATGATGGCCTCGAGCGCCGCTTCGGTCTTCAGATGTCGCCGCGACGCAATAAACGAGCTGATGAATTGGTTCTTCAAGTTTCGCCATGAGGTAATTGGCCTTGGGGTGAGACCCTTGTACCAGTCCATAGCTGCTTTCCTCAGGGTCATGGGGAATAACCGACATTTGATTGGTCCCTTGACATTGTGGTAGTGCAGCATGGCCTCGAACCCGTCTATGTGGTCGACTGGGTCGGCGACGCCATCATATTCTTTCAAGTGGGGAGGCTTCTCCATGCCATGGGGAATGGGTACCTCCATGATATCTTGGGACAAGGGACCGCGTGGGTCGTCCTCGTCAATCCATTCTGGGGAGCGGGACGAGGATCTGATGTATTGTTGGTCACGATGGCCCTGGTTGTACTGGACGTTCCTCGAGCGGTGTGACCATTGATATATTCCTCCATGTCTGTCCCCGAGAGGTCTTCGTTCTTTCCATGAAGGGACGTGGTCGCGCCTTCCGGTTTCGATGAGTGGTTCTCTCTTCAAGGGGGTCGCCGCCCGACTGGTCGGGGCGACCGACTTCGAGAGACGTCCCGATCCTGTCTCCGCGGGGGAGATCGGGGATGTTCCTCCGTTCGTCGAGGAGGAGGGGATTGAGGCCTCCTGTGTCTTCTAGGGTGCCTTCGGTCGTCTTCAAGTGCTCTCAATCTTTCCCCCTGGGCAAAGATGAGATAGTACCTGATCATAGTTAGACCGTCACAAATGGATTTGAATTGGATTTGAAGGAGATGGGGGGGGGGGGGGTACCTCCAAGTATACTTTTATCTCCTTGGAAACCAATCGTTCTTGTTCTTCGTGTTCTTCATTCTTTTCTATCTTAATTGTTTCTTGATCATAAAGAAATAATTAACACTTGTTTCATAAGGCATCGTTTTCACAACTGTGATACGGTGGGAGAATTGACTTGGGATTTTGCGTTTTGTGTTCGCAAATGTTTCGGTTTAGCAAGAGTCGCCACTTACTTTTTATTTTATCCTAAGGAAAGGCCAAAAAGCATAGGAAAGACCTCTGAGATGTTTTCTTGGGTTCGGGGAGTAGATTATAGAAAGGGAAGGTATTAGCACCCTTTCTATCCATGGGCTCTTAGTTACTTGCTTAGATCACTTGCTTTGCTTTTCAATTGTTTGAAATGGTGCTTTATGTGTGGTTTTGAAAGATGTTTTGAAAAGAGGCCATCGTTGTGGCAACCTTTGTAATGATTCTTGTTTGAATGTATACAAAGGTGTTTTTGTCTTTTGAAAAGTTTTCAATGTTTGAAAGTAGGGTTTTGAAATTGTGTGGAGAAGTGTGTTTTGAAGATAGCAAGGATGTTTTTGCATGTTTTTGATCAAGTAACTAAGAGTTATCTACCCTATTTTACTTAAAGATCTTTCTTAGGTTTTTAACCCTTTTAACAGTGTTGTTTCACCATTGTATTTGGTGAACAACCTTGTGTTAGGATGTTTTACGGGACAGGCGTGGGTCATCGTATAGACCATGATAGCAATGGTGTCAAGTATTTTTGGCAATTTTCTTGAGGGACTTGATCATTTTGTTTAGGCAACTCAGATAGCGTCATTGAGGGACTATGATCTTTTGTTTTGTTTTTGTTTTGCCAAAGTACTTGACATGCATATCATGACCCATTTTTGAAGGCAACAAGTGGATTGAAACCCTAGGGGTGCAAGTGTGCATGTGTGTTATTTTCATGCTTTGTTTTTTTTATTAGTGATTGTTTACTTGTTGATTTTATCTGGCCATACATAGCCTATTTACTAGCAAGCATATAAAAGTAATAAAGCGCAGAAAGATAAAATCCTACGCTATTACAACCATATTGAATTGCATGAAAATATAAAGGCAAAAATAAAATAAAAGCAAGAAAAATGAGGGTCTTTTGATTGAGGTAGAAAACCCTTCGATTCTGCATTTTTTGGCTCTCTTTGATTTGGCCTGAAAAGGGTGAAGGCATGACTTTCGACTGAGACCTCACGGTCAGCATGTTGTGCCTTTCGATTGGGACCAGTGTGACAGCATGTTGTGCCCTTCGATTGGGACCAGTAGGACATCATGTTGTGCCTTTCAATTAGGACCAGTGGAACCAATATAAGATGTAATCTGCCTTTCTGCCTCCTTCGATTGGGCCTGGAGTCAGTGAGGAAGCCTGAGGCTTCGTTTCATACTCCTGTCTCCTGTTTATTTCGTTTGAGATATTAAATAGCAACATGGCCTAAGGCCATGCTATCATTACCTCAGGGCCAGGTTAGTTCTTAAAGCATTTATAATAAACAAAAGAGCAAAACCAAAAGGAGAGGAAATAAAAACAAACTAAAAGGGTGGAAACGAAAAGGTAACAAACACTACGTACATGTTTGAAACGAAAAGGAAGCTTATTTACATGTTATGCTAGAAATGAAGGGTTCAAGGTTAAGAATGACTTACCTTGCTTGAGGCTGGAACGTGTGCTGGGCCTTTAAGTGGTTTCCTTGAATGCTTCTGGATTCGAAGGGAGGAACCAGGGGTTATGTCTTTGATACTGGATTTGAAAGAGAAGAACAAGTGTGAGGTTCTTACTACTGGATTCGAAGGGTAACAAGGTATAGGTATGTTTCAGATTCTAAGGGGATAAGTGTTTGGATTCTGGATATGTGTTTGATGAGTGTTTAAGTGTTTGAGAGCTTTATGGTGTTTGAGAATTTTTTGAAGGTTCGTTCGCCTGGCCGAAAAGTCCTCCTAAACATGTGTTGGAGCCTCTTATTTATAGGCAAAGTTGGCTGAAGCTTTTGGAGGGAAAACAAAATAATTTGAACAATTTGAGTAAACTGCTCTTTGTAGCCTTCGAGGGACAGTGCTTGTATGCTATTTCGGTGCAAGAATGGGGCAGTGTTTCAAGACTGTTGTGCAGCAGTTTTGGCCAGTGTACCATGCCTGAACTTGGCAGCAAGCATCTTTGAATATTTCATCCTTTCATTTTGACCCTCCTTCGACCAGATTCTTCTTCCAAACATATTGTTTGACTTTCCTCCAACAAGTGTCTTTCGAACGAATCACCTTTGTGCATCGTTTGAAGGGGCCAAATGTGTCCTTCGAATGGACTAGTAAGGTGTACCCTTCGACAGGGACTCATATGTATGCCCCTCAAGTCCACCACTATATGTCTTTTGAAGGGGCCATCAATCATGTGCTGAAGTTTGTCAAGGATGGAAATGCAGCATACTAAAGAGAAATGTTGTCCAATCGAAGCTAGTACAAACATAGTCAATGTCTTGTCGAAGCCTGCATGGAGGAGGTCTAAACTTTGTGACTCCAAGCAAGCACATTATTGTACCCCAAAATTTGCCCTCTCTTTTTCACAAGAAATCACAGCTTCGGGCTTTTCCTGATTTTTCAAATTGGCTTAAGAATCGGTCAAACAGACTTTTCTTATCAGTCAAACAAAATTAGGGTTTCCATTAACTTTTGAATTAGTTCAAGCAGATTGCTAGGGTTTGGTTGAGTTTGGCTCAGGGTTTGATCAGGCAGACGCTTCTTTGACAGTAAATCCAACATTAGGGTTCGCACGCGCATTTTCAGAAGAATTTGAATCCACAGTGTCTTAATTGGCTGTCACACTGCTTTGACGCCTGTTCAAGATTTCTGTTTGTTTCCCAAAACCTAAACATCTGGGATAAAAAGTTAAGGCTTCTGATTGAGAATTTGCAGTTTTAGTTTAATCAAGTGAAGTGAAAGGCATGTGGACATTTGTTTGATTAACTGTGCAATGATTATGGTTAATTGGAATGCCGGGTGTACTGTTGATTAATGCGAAGTTGCAAGACTACAATGTTTATTAATTATTTATTTAATCTAAGTTAGAATAATTGGGATGTACTTCCAGTTATTTTAATTCAAGAAACTTAAATAATTAAATAGACAGTGAAATAAAGAATTATCTGACAAAAGATTTTTTATTCACTTTTAATTGTTGTTACAAGTGTTATTTGAATACAATAAATTTATTTACAGTATTTATAATAATGTTTATTACAAACAATTGAAAGAGAAAATAAATCTATCCTAAGTCTTCATCTTCTAATGTTGCTTCCTTTGCCCAACTGATATTTACCTGCAAAGATAGAAGAAAGAAATCAGTACGGATAAAAAAAAAGGGCATTCTCAGACAGATAATTAAAACTCATCATTAAAGGTTTTGGCCAGAATCAGTTTATTCGACCTCTCTGCAAATCGCAAGAAGATGTCTCTTCTTGGTTCACAAAGAGGGAAATTAAATGTTTGCAAGCATGAATTAATCAAATACAAAGCTGCACAAATTCAAACAAACTACACATGGACAAACTGAATATGCCAAACAATTACAAAGTTCAAACTGAACAAACAAGTTGCCCAAGTTCAAAATGTCAACTAAGCTGTCAAAACTGTCCAAAGAAGCTACCAAACTGTCAAGAAGATATCAAAAGATATCAAAAGCCAATAAAGCTGTTAACAAGTACACAAAAGAAATGCAGAAAATCTGGAGGCAAGAAGATATGCAGAGGAAAGACAAGATGCAAGCAAACTTGTAAAAGCATTTTTTTATTCATCATTTTCCAGGCCAAAAAACCTTTTCAGAGACAGCTATTCTAAAGCATTAAAATATGCTTTTCTGATAGAGAGAGAAAAGAGAGATAGAAGTAGAGGCTTACAGGAAGGCTTAGAGATAAATATAACAAATCAAAACACTGTAAAGAGGGGGCAGAACATACATAGAAAAATATAACACATCCTGCATCAAAGCTCTCAAAAACAAACAAAACTCAAAAACTGCATATACCACAAGCCTGCTAAAACCTCAACAAGCCTGCTTCAAACTTGTGAACAACAAAAGCATATCAACCTGCATAAACAAGCCTCAGTAGCCTGCATAAAACACAAGCCTCAGTAGCCTGCATAAAACACAAACCTCAGCTTGTTCATCCTCAAGCCTGTAACCAAACATATCAGCCTGTATAAAACATTCAACCTGCATCAAAATTCCAAAACAACCAAAATATCAACATGCCTGTAACCAAAAAGCAAGCCTTGAGGCCTGTTTTCCTCCAAGCCAAACAAGCCATACAAGTCTGCATAAGCCCTGAAACCTGCTCCAGCCTAAGCAAACCAAAGCTTGTTCATCCTCAAGCCTGTCAAACTGCTAGTTTCAAACAAACAAGCTTGCCTCAAAGAAGCAAGCCCCCCAAACAATAAACCTGTACCAACAACCCTTCAATCCAAACCATTTCAAAATCAAAACAACAACAAAATGCCTCAGAACTAGCTTCATCATAGGCAAAGCCAGCCAAACCCAAAAGAGAAAAAAAGAATCAGAAGTAAGCAAACAAACCTCAGAACATGTTCATCATAGGCTAAACAGAAGCACAAGCAATCTCAGAATAATCATCATTGAAAAAAAAAGGCCAACAAAGCCCAAGAGGAAAAAGCAAGCATCTCAGAATCAAAGAATAAGCATTCAAACATTCAGAGGCAAGCATTCAGATAAGCAAAAGAGAGGAAGGAACTCAGAAGCAACTATTACAGGGTTTTCAGATACTCATCACTAAACCAAACATCAAGAGGCTAAAGATACAAATACCATAACAGAACTTTCATCAGAGTCTCGTTCCCATGCCTTGGCCGCCTAAGAAGCCTCCTGTCCAAACTCTCCGCCTCCTCTCCAAAAGCAAAACAAAGGTATTGTCCCTCTTTCCTTTTTTCTAACACCTCAAGCAAACACAAACAGTACATAAAGATCAAAATATGTCAATAATCAATAACATGCGAATTTTGAAACCCTAAAACATGAAGAAGAAGTCGGTACCTTTTATCACCGCCTGGTCCAACCATGGAGAGAGGAGAATGGAGGTGGCTTCTAGTGGCCTAAGGCGAGAGGAAGGAGTTTATCATTGGTTCTGATCGAGAAGGATGAAGAGGACGGCGAAGAAAGGTGGAGAAGCGGCGCTGTTCCAAAGACACAAACCCTATTCTGAGCAAATACGCACGAACCCTAACAACAAAGCATTGTAACGCGTTCTGGGCCTCTGCCCCACTAAACTGCCAAGCCCAACGATTCTAGCACCTACACCCCCCTTTCCCTTTTTTTTGAATATGTTTGTTTTTGTTGTTTGGGCCATGCATTTCCTCTAAAAGCCCATTTAATCTCTTACTTTTTATTATTATTTCAAACCAATACTTTTTTCTTGCTACCATCACCTTATTTTCTTTTTTTTATATGACCTAACTTCTTGTGGTAAATAAAGATAATATATTTTGTTTTAAAACTTTGTTTAGCTAAACTTTTTATATAAGTTTTTTTAACATTAACAAGAAAATACATAAATATTAGGTTTACTAAGTTTAAACAATTTTCTTGTGTTAAAACTTCTTTTTGTTTAATTAAATCTTGTATATAAAACATTAACTAAAATACCTAAATAATAGTTTTTCTTTAACTTAAATTTTTTTTCTCTTTAAAACCCTTTTGTATATAAAACATTAACAAAAATACCTAAAAAATAGAATTTTTTCAAGATTAAATTTTTCTTTCTCTAAAACTTTTGTTTATATAACATTAACAAAAAAATACAAAAATACTTAATACGTTAGGTTAACATTTTTACTCATGTGTAAATAATCACATACACTTTACAATACTTTTGATTCTCTTTTATCCTTATACCTTGCTATATTTTACATTGAGAATGCAATGATTCAATTTGGTTGTAAATAATATTTGGACACTACTATCCTGATAAGACTCATCCCCATTTGTAAACATTTGTACCCCCATCCCCAGATACTTATTTGTAATAGCTTAGACTTTAAATTCCCGCAATTTATCGCTTTCTATATACTGTATAGTAATTAGGGTTTGTATGCGAAGATTCAAAATCAACCGCTAGATAACCTAATACAAGACAAATGCATGAAAATCAATACACAATTCACACTTGCACCTCTAGGGTAATCCCGCTTGTTGCCTTCAAAAAAGGGCCATGTTTGCATGTCAAGTACTTTGGCAAAACAACAAAAACAAACAAAAATGATCATAGTCCCTCGATGACGCTATCGGAGTTGCCTAAACAAAAATGATCATAGTCCCTTAAAGAAAGTTGCCAAAGACACTTGATACTATTGCTTTCATGGTCTAAACGATGACCCGCGCCTGTCCCGTTTACATCCTAACGCAAGGTTGTTCACCAAATACAATGGTGAAACAACACTGTTAAAAGGGTTAAAACATAAGAAAGATCTTTGAGAAATTTAGGGTAGATAACTCTTAATTAGTTGATCAAACTTGCAAAACACACTTGCCTACTTTCAAAACACACTCCACAACACAACTTTCAAAACAACTTTCAAAAAAACATTGAAACATCTTTTCAAAAAGACAAACACCTTTGTAAAACATTCGAGTAAAGAATTGTTACAATGGTTGCCTAGACAAGGCCTCTTTTTCAAAACATTTTCAAAACCACACACACAAAGCACCATTTCAAACAATTGAAAAGCAAAGGCAAGTGATCTAAAAACAAGTAACTAAGAGCCCATGGATAACCATGGATGAAAATGGTGCTAGCACCTTCCCTTTTCATAATCTACCCCCCGAACCCACGAAAACATCTCAAAGGTCTTTCCTGTGCTTTTTGACCTTTCCTTAGGATAAAATAAAAAGTCGGTGGCGACTCTTGCTAAACCGAACAAGTGCGAACACAAACGCAAAACCTCAAGTCAGTTCTCCCACCGTATCACACACATAAAAGGTCAATGCTCAAACAAATACTTGCACGAAGGGAGCCACATGCCCAAACGAAAGAGGCATGCAGGAGGCAAAATGTCCAGATTCGAAAGAGGCATACATGAGGCAAAAAGTGAAAATCGAAGGACACCAAAAGGGAGCTTTTTGCCTTGGAATCGAAGGAAGTTATAAGAGGATTTGTACCTTATGCATGCTAGCAAGGGGGATGCCTTTTGCGTGCAAGTTGTGGCTCAAATGAAAGTTTGTATGTGTTGTACCCCAAAATTTACCCTCCCATTTCCTCAACATTTTCTCATCACAAGACCTTTGAAGATCAAGATCCAGTTAGGGTTTCCTCTGCTCAAGGCTTCTCCTTGCACTGTGGACTCAAATTAGGGTTTGTGTTTGCCTAAGGATGTTTTGACCTAAAATGCCTAAGATGACTTCCATGCTTCATGTTGGACTCCCAAGTTTACCCATGCCAAGTTTCAAGTCTTGATTCCAAGTTTTACCCAGTCAATTGGACAGTTGACCTAGAAATCAGCTGTATTGGGGAAAAAGTCAACTGTGGCCAATTGACAGTCAAACCTCATGAAATTTGATCCACATCAACATTATGAACTCATATGAACCATTTGATCAAGTTTGGATCACAATTCCACAAGAAATTTGATCAGATCATCAAAAGGGCAAAATGGTCATTTTCAGGGTTTTGACTGCACAAGGGCAATTTTTGACTGTTTGACCTAGCCAATGGCAAACCAAGCTCACATATGGCCTCAAGGACTCAATGGAATTATCTTGACATGTTCATCAAGCTCAAAAGATCCCAAGTACACAAGATTGACAGTTGAATTTCTCAGTCAATTGATCAATTTTGACTGTATACTGAAAAGTCAAACTTTGACTTTTTGGTCAAAATCAAGAGTCAAGATTCATTTTTCATCAAAACATGCCAAATCATGAAACTTGTTCACCAAGAAATCACAAAGTGCAAATTAGGGTTAGAAAATGGAATTTTTCATAACTTAGAATTTTTCTAAGTTATGGAAAACCCTAATTTTTTCCCAACTTTGCCCCATCTTTTCACCATGATCCATTGGGATTCAAACAAAAGTCAAAACATGAAAGTTGTAGCTTGTTGCATAATCTACAATTTTGATTCACAAAGTTTTCTCATTTGAAGCTTGTATCTCAAGTTATGATTTTTTGAATAAGGGCACTAAACCATCTTTTAACTTAGTGAAATTTGACCTATTTTGACAAGGTTTTCTACCCTACTTCAAGGCCACTTTTCATACCCTTCCACTTGGAATTTTGATTTGCATTTCAAAGATGGATTGTAGTACACATTCCAAGCTTTCCAAAATGTCCAAGAACTCATCAAACAACCTCATAACTTGAGAGATTCGAATTTCACAAGTTGGCAAAAATTCACTTTTGTTCTTCATCAAGACATGTTCACAAACTTGCAAATTTGAATTCAGTTTGCTTTATGCTTAATTACAGGTCCTTGAACCAATCCATACTCAATAATTTAATGCATATTCTTTGTACTAAGACCAAGTTCTTTGAGTTCAAGCTTTGTCTAAAGGTTTAATCCTAAATTAGATAAAGTAAACTATCCATTTTTGCAAAAGTTCACTTTATGTCAATTTGAAAATCAAACAAGTACAAGCTAAATCTGAATGGCACAAGATTATGGACAAATTGCTCTGATCAAGAGAAGATTATGCAGCCCATTAGGAGGTCCCCTACATGCCTAGAACATCAACTTGCATTTTCTTTGCTTCACATAGAAGAAACATCCATAACTCATGCCAACTCTCTCTTCAGCTTAGAAACACAAGAACAAAGTTGTCAAACACATTACACATAACATATCCAAGCTAACACACGAGCTTTTGACCTCCAATACACCCTCCATCTCAGAATCATCCTCAAACTGCACAAACAGGGGTGCCCCTGCAGTTTGAGTGCAAACTCCCAATCCCTTCGAGCATTTTGATCAAGACCTGTTCCTCTACCTTCCCTACAACATATGCAAGCTAACCATGGCCTAAAACCTGACCTGTAATCACTCTAACAGTTTCCACCATTTTCATTTTTTCCTTTTGCAGTTGAAGTTCCATAGCTTGATTCAGAAGCTCTCAAGACAAAGTAAGCATTGAAACAGCATCCCTGGACCTCAAGGAAGCTTTTCCAATCATCACCTTGCACTGAAAGTTCCTCATTCTCCAGATTGAAGTTCAACTGCACAGGTAAAAGTTTGAATTCGTATCTCTCTTATTAGGCATCTTTAGTCTTAAGTTTGTGAAGAAACAAGGTCCTACTCATAGCCCTGAACATGTACATATCTTTACATTTCATTTCTTTTGCCTGAGTAGAGAGAATTTAAGCTTTGAAAATGGTAGAAAAACTAGGTCAGAAAAGAGGGGGAGAGAAATTCTCCCTCATCTTAGAGAGATAGGTCAAGTTCTTTATATGGTTAGAACCGTCTCTTCATGCTTAACATCTTTTGTGTTGGAAGTTTGTTCAAAAAATCAAGGAATCAAGAGTTAGAAGAAGCTGAACATGGCGCGCGTTTTTTTCAAATGTTTTGTGCTGGAGGTTGAAGACAGTGTTTCATTGGGCTGGGCTTTTGTGTTCTTTCTTTTCACACCATCTTTTTTGGCTCACACCCCCCTGAGCCCATTTATTCATTTTTTAACATTTTTGACTTTTTCCTTTTTTTGCTGACTTTGTTTATTTTTTCTCATGCCATTAAAAAATTAAAAATATTTTTTCATTATTTTTTGCATTTATTGCATATTTATTTGATTTATTTCTTTGTTTATACATAAATATATATATATGTATTATTATTAGAATAAATAAGAAATAATGTAAATACAATTTTTATTTTTATTTACTTTCTGAAAATATTTCACACAAAAAAAAATACTCTTTTATTTATTTTATTAAAATATTAAATAAAAATTTATTTTAGAATAATACATATTTAGGGTTATATATATATATATGTGATTATTAATATATTTAAGACAAGAATATAAAAATACTTGATTTTTTCATTTTATTAATATTTAATATAAAAATACCTTTTTTCACAATACACTTCATTTTATTTTATTTTTGTACATAATAAATAAATAGTTGAATTAAATTAGAAAATAATACCTTTTTCTTTGAAATTAGGGTTTTTGCCCTAAATTCAAAATATTCAAAAAAATAATACATTTTTATTTCTTTTTTTCCTTTTACATAAATAATATTTTCTCATGCACATAAAAACTTTCTTTTTTGCATTTCACATATTTATTTAATTTACATTTAATTATGCAATTTATTTACTATGCAAATATCCAATTGATGTAATAATTTAGATTTAAATTCTTGTCAATATCCCCATTTGAACATTTGTACCCCCCTTCCCATATTTGGTTTTGTAATAGCTTAGTAATTTTAATTTCGCACTTTATTGCTTTCTAATGATAACATGTTAGAATTAGGGTTTGTATGCGAAAAAACGATAAAAAATAGTTTGACCTAATACAAGATAAACAAGCATGAAAATGGACACACAAATCACACTTGCACCCCCTAGGGTATTCCACTTGTTGCCTTCAAATAAATGGGCCATGTTGCATGTTAAACTTCTTTGGGCAAAGCAAACAATTTGAATGATCATAGTCCCTCGACAAAACTTTTCAAAAAAAACAAACAAAAACAAATGATCAAGTCCCTTAGAGAAATTGCTCAAAGACATTTAACGCCGTTGCAATTATGGTCCATACGATGACCCGCGCCTGTCCCTTTCACATCCTAACACAAGGTTGCCCACCAAATACAATGGTGGAGCAAACTTGTTAAAAGGGTTAAAGTATAGCAATGATCTGTTGAGAAATTTAGGAGTAGATAACCTCTTAGTTACTTGAATCAACTTGCAAAACAAAACACTTGCCTAATTTCAAAATCACACATCACTACACTTTCAAAACAACTTTCAAAAACAAATGAAAACTTTTTCAAAAGACATACATCTTTGTATACATCCCCACATGGATCATTACAAAGGTTGCCACCACATTGGCCTCTTTTCAAAACATTTTCAAACCCACACACTCAAGCACCATTTAAAACAATTGAAAACAAAAGGCAAGTGATCTAAGCAAGTAACTAAGAGCCCATGGATAACCATGGATAGAAAGGGTGCTAATACCTTCCCTTTCTATAATCTACTCCCCGAACCCAAGAAAACATCTCAAAAGGTTTTTGCTGTGCTTTTTAACCTTTCCTTAGGATAAAATAAAAAGTCGGTGGCGACTCTTGCTAACCGCAACATTTGCGAATACGAACGCAAAACCTCAAGTCAGTTCTCCCACCGTATCACAGAACTGGCGACTCTGCTGGGGATAACTTTTAAAGTGGAGTAACCTTAGGGTTTAGATCACCTTTGTTTTCAATTGCTTGCTTTGTTTGCTTTTACATATTGTGGGCTTTGTATCGGAGTTTTATAGATCCTAACCCGGATCTGGGGAAACCCTTTTTAGGTAGCAACAAGGCTGTGAGGGAACTGTGCGGGGTATACCGACATGGTTGAAGCAGTCTGCTACGTTGATGTGGCACTTTGGTGTGTACCGGTAACCCTTGAGTTCAGTCAAGGAGAGTACGGGGCCGCCGCGTGGTGTCATGAAACATCAACTGACCTTAGGAACCTTAATTGAACCATCTTGGCCTTTTAGGGGTAGTGAGATAACTGACTTTGGTGCAGTCCGAGGTTGGTTGATACTCGATACTACACTCAATTGAGGTTTGCTTTCCTGGAATATTTCGGTCGCCAGTTCAGTGGCTAAATCGAAACGATGAACAATGAAAGCAATCCAGTGATATTGGGACCTTTAGAACCCGGTTACTTTTGATAAGACAGGTTGAACCCACCAAGCTTCAAGAGGGTAATACCCAGACCCCATGCAAGCCTAAACTCTAAGGGTTGGTGTGACTTGTGTGCCTTACCATGTTTTGCCTCTGTGAATGTTTATAGTGCATTTAATCATCACATCATTACATCATACAAACATCATGAGCATTGACTAACCATTTCAAGGGTTTCGAATCTTCATCTTTGTTCTTGTTTTATAGGACATGGAAACTGCTCGCAGAAAGACAATTCAGATTAGCCTTGTAAAAATCCCTCCTCAGCTTAAGGAGCTTCTGTCCAGGATTCCCGAGGGTTCTTCATTCAGTGAGAGACATGGAAGACTCATCAACTTGGTTAACACCAACATTGAGGAGGACTTGATAAAGGTCCTGTTCCAATTCTTTGACCCTCTGCATCACTGCTTCACTTTTCCGGATTATCAGTTGGTGCCTACATTGGAAGAGTTCTCCCGACTCCTGAAGGTCCCTATCCTTGATCAACTACCCTACAACGGTACGGAAGAGGAGCCCAAGCTTGAAGAGATTGCTAAAGCCTTGCACTTACAGACATCTGACCTCAAAGGACATTGGGAAGTTAGAAGTGGTATCAAAGGGTTCTTAGCCAGATTTCTGTTTGAAAAAGCTCAAGAATGTTGGAACTCTCTTGACTTACGAGCTTTTGAAGAAGTTATGGCCCTCCTTGTCTATGGTTTGGTGTTGTTCCCTAACCCAGATCAGCTTATTGATATCAGTGCTGTCCAGATCTTTATGACCAGGAATCCTGTACCTACACTGTTGGGGGACATCCTTCACTCATGTTACACTCGAACCATGAGGAGAAGGGGTGTCCTTATGTGTTGCACTCCTCTCTTGGGAAGGTGGTTTATTTCGCATCTTCCACAATCAGTTTTGAAGAACGAGCGGGGTTTGAGATGGTCACAACGGTTAATGACTCTCACGCATGCAGATATACATTGGTGCCCTAGGTCTAGGGAAGACATCACTATCATTGATCGTTGTGGGGAATACCCTAATGTTCCTTTATTTGGAATCAAAGGAGGTATCACCTACAACCCATGCCTGGCTTGGAGACAGTTTGGTTATGCTCGGAAGGATGGCCCTCATGACATGTTAATTCCTGACATAGTTTTCGATTTCGACAACGATACTCAAGGACTTCGTCAGAGATTTATCAGAGCTTGGAGGATGCCAAGTAGGATAGGCAGCAAGATATTGGGGCACCGGAACTCCATCCCGTTGGAACCTTACCTCAAGTGGGTACGAGCCCGCTCCCAGAAGTTAGTAATGCCTTACCCTCACATGCTACCTGTAATCAAAGAGCCAGTCTTGGAAGGAGAAGCATCCTACACCATTCAACATCCCGACATGCCCACCTCCTGGGAAGAGATGCAGAAGAGCTGGATCCAACTTAAGGAAGAACGGAATTCTCTTGAGACCAGTCTATATGCTAGTGAAAAGAAGGTCCTGGAACTCACCCGCCTGCTGCACGAGGAAAGGAATCTCAACACCTACATCGCGCCAAAGAGGATGCGCAATGTCTTTTTACCTTAAGGAGTTATTTTGTAATATTTGGCCCATGAGGCATTTATGTACTAACGAATTCCTCCTTATTAATATGATGTGCGTTCCTTTTTGTCTACAACAAATTTTGAATGTTCTAAATCCTTGAATGCATTGCATACATACGCATTCCATTGCACCATATGCATAGCAGGTACCCTATTTCACAGGTTGCTTAATTTTCTTCGCTGTTTATGTGCACAGTCATCATGAATCCAGAGTCCTCCAGTGAGCAAGCAATCAAGGCCCTTCAGGCCCAAAGTGCACAGTTTCAAGAGATGGTCCTAAGCCTAGCCCAAGGTCAGCAAGAGTTGAAGACTCTACTCATGAAGAAGAAGAAGAAAAAGAGGACTGCATTGTTCAACACCGGACGCAGATTTGGGAACACACTCCACAATGAAGCTGATCCAACCACTTCTTCTGCTGAGAAAAATAGTCCCCAAGGGGGAGGAGCTCCTAGTCCCGCAGTCTCCGACAACGAGACGGACTATAATGACGAACAGTACCCACCTGCTGCTGACAGATACAAACAATTGGAGGACCGCTTGAGCGCCATGGAGATTCAGAATGTGCCGGGACTGGATTTCGGAGATCTGGGGTTATCTTCTGGGGTAGTCATTCCACACAAGTTTAAGGCGCCTGCCTTCGCCAAGTATGATGGGGTCTCCTGCCCAAAGCTGCATCTGAGGTCGTATGTAAGGAAAATCCAACCTTACACGGCGGATAAGAACCTCTGGATTCACTTCTTCCAAGACAGCCTCTCGGGGTCTCAGCTTGAATGGTTCTACCAATTAGATGGAACTAGCATCCGACACTGGGAAGATTTGGCAACCGCATTCTACAAACAATACCAATACAATTCTGATCTCGCTCCTACACGTACCCAACTTCAGGGTATGTCTCTAGGAACGGGTGAAGGGTTCAAAGAGTACGCTCAAAAATGGAGAGATTTGGCTGGCAGGGTGCAGCCTCCATTAACTGATCGAGAGTTGGTTGATATGTTCCTTGGGACGTTGTCTGGTCCGTTTTTCAATCATTTGGTTGGTAACTCCTCCGCTGGGTTCACAGATTTGATATTAACGGGAGAGAGAATTGAAGCTGGCATCAGGTCAGGCAAGATACAAAAGGCTGCCTCTACAAGTGCTGAGAAGAGGCCG
Source organism: Vicia faba (assembly GCA_948472305.1). Classification (NCBI taxonomy): domain Eukaryota; kingdom Viridiplantae; phylum Streptophyta; class Magnoliopsida; order Fabales; family Fabaceae; genus Vicia; species Vicia faba. The sequence continues at coordinate 1,651,225,807 of OX451737.1, forward strand.
TTTAAGAAAGAAGCAAGTGCCGTCTATGGTCCTAGAAGACAAGTCAAGCCCGAAAGTCGCCAAGCCGTCAATGCTTTGGTCATCTCTAAACCTGTTGTTGCTCCTCAGCAGTACAATCAACAAAGAAGTGAAAGGCCCAAGAGGCAGTATACCCGATTGAGTATGACATTATCTCAAATTTTACCCCAACTGTTATCCACCAACCTGGTGACCCTCAAAGAAGCTCCTAAGGTCGTCAACACTGCGTCTCCTAAATACAACCCAAATGCCCGGTGTGCTTATCATTCTGATAGTCCCGGGCACACTACTGATGATTGCTGGGCCTTGAGAAACAAAGTGCAAGATCTGATCGACGCGAAAGAAATTCAGTTTGAAGCACCGGAAAGACCAAATGTTGTAACGGCTCCTATGCCCCAGCATAGGGTAAATGCCATTGAGGAAGAAGTGTACGCTGTTTCGGTAGATGAAGTTGTTACCCCTCTGAAGACTGTTAAGAAGAACCTACTGCGGGCCGGTTTATTTCCGGGTTGCGGCGAAGGTTGCCCATTCTGTGCTATTTCCCCATCTGATTGTCCCTTGCTAAGGTTAGGCATCCAAGGCCTAATGGATAGCAAGGAGATTCTATTCAAAAAGACTGCCGTTCAATTGGTTCCGATGAAAGAAGTTTCCGTGATTACCATCTTCAAAAATCCAATCAAGGCTCCCCCGAAAAAGCCTATTCAAATCTTGACAGTTGCGCCTGTGATCATTACTGTTCCAGGACCCCTCTCCTACGTGTCTGATAAAGCTGTCCCCTGGCATTATGGGGCAGACGTATATGTAAATGGAATCAATCAAGAATTCGACGCTAGTGCCAGTATCTGCGATATCACTGGTCCCGCTAAAGTCACCCGCAGTGGCAGGCTCTTCTCGCCTGACATTGCGCCGCCCGCTATTCGAAAACCCCTCCTCATAAAACCTGCAAGTTTACCTAGTCCTGTTGCTGATCAAATTGCATCCCCTGCTGCCGAGTCATCAAATGCTCGGGGCAAAGGGATTGAAGAAGAGCCTGCCCGGATGGAGGCACCAATACCCGTAAATGCTGAGGCCTCCCGACAAGAAATGGAGGAGATTCTGAAAATAATAAAGAAAAGTGATTTTAATGTTGTCGAGCAATTGGGGCATACACCCTCCAAGATCTCCCTGCTCTCCTTATTGCTATGCTCCGAGGCTCATGCTAAAGCCTTGATCTCATTTCTCAAGACGGCCCATGTGCCGCAAGAGACGTCTGCAGTCCAGTTCACTGACTGCATAGCGAATCTGACGGCGGACAACGGCTTGGGTTTTTCAGATGCTGACCTGACCGCAAAAGGGAGAGACCACAACGATGCCCTGCATGTCTCTATTGAATGCAGGGGCACTACTCTGGCACATGTATTGGTGGACACTGGTTCTTCCTTGAATGTTCTTCCGAAAAAGGCTTTAGATCGTCTGGATTATGAAGGCCTGGAGTTGAAACCCAGCAATATCATCGTCAGGGCTTTCGACGGTTCCAAGAGGATGGTTCATGGAGAGGTTAACATCCCTATTCGTGTGGGCTCTCAAGTGTTTGACTCTACCTTTTATGTGATGGATATACGTCCATCATACTCTTGTCTGTTGGGTCGACCTTGGATCCATAAAGCTGGGGCAGTGACCTCCACCTTACACCAAAAGCTGAAGTATCCCGTCAGGGGGAAGATCGTCACTGTGCGAGGAGAAGAGGAGTATATGGTGAGCCATTTGAATTCCTTCAGGTACATCGAGATGGACGGAGAGTTCATTGAAACCCCCTTCCAACATTTCGAGGAGGTACATCCAATTTCAGCAGCTGCAGAGACAATGGCCGAAGAGAATGATTCCTTGAAGATGGCTTCCCTAAGGGATGCCCGGGCTGTGGTTCAGAAAGGCAATTGTGCACACTGGGGTCAGCTTCCTGACTTCACTCAGAAGAACGACAAGTTTGGGCTAGGCTTTACTGCAGAGGCTCAGAAGGCAGTGCGTAAAGAGAAGATCGGAAAGGCTCCGGTGTTTATTTCCAGCTCAAGGGTGAACGCTATTGAGGAAAATGTGGAGGAAGCAGAGTTTGATAGTTGGATCTACCCGACTACCAGCAACGGACCTAGCAACTGGACGGCAAAGGATTTTACCCCTATCACATTTGTCACGCAGTAATTGATTTCTTTTGATTTCCAAATTTGTAACAAACAATATGTTAAAACTCTGTTGGCTCGGTGTCCTACCCGGGGCATCGTAGCTCCATTTGTGAGGGCTTTTTGTATGACATTTTCATATATCATCAATCAAAACATTGGACGTTTGTTGCATTTCCAATCTTGCGCTCTTTTCCTTTCTGTGTTATATATATTGCAAAACAGCTATATTTACACACACTCACTTATACAGGTTTCAATCCACTCTGGATCTCACCGGTAACAGCTCTGCTACCGCCAGTTATGACTTCGAAAATCCGATCAACTTGGCCGAAGACGAAGGTGAAGATGATTGCGAAGTGCCTGGTGAGCTCGCAAGACTGCTACTCCAGGAAGAGAGGGCTATTCAACCACATGAAGAGCCTGTGGAGACAATTAACCTGGGTACTGAGACAGATAGAAAAGAGGTCAAGATTGGTGCCAATCTAGAGCTCAGCGTGAAGCAACGATTGATCCAGATGCTACAAGACTACATGGAAATTTTTGCTTGGTCCTATGAAGATATGCCTGGTTTGGACGCCGACATTGTAGTTCACCATTTGCCAACCAAGGAAGATTGCCCTCCGGTAAAGCAAAAAGTTCGACGGATGCGTCCAGAGATGTCTGAAAAGATCAAGGCCGAGGTTATGAAGCAGTTTGATGCCGGGTTCCTTGCAGTGACTTCTTACCCTCAATGGGTTGCCAATGTTGTGCCAGTGCCGAAGAAGGACGGTAAAGTCAGAATGTGTGTCGACTACAGGGATTTGAACAGGGCCAGCCCCAAGGATGACTTCCCCCTACCTCACATTGATGTCCTTGTTGACAATACAGCTCAACACAAGGTGTTCTCCTTCATGGATGGTTTTTCAGGGTATAATCAGATCAAGATGGCTCCAGAGGATATGGAGAAGACTACCTTTGTGACTCAGTGGGGCACCTTCTGTTATAAGGTCATGCCGTTCGGATTGAAAAATGCTGGGGCAACCTATCAACGTGCCATGGTTGCTTTGTTTCATGATATGATCCATCATGAAATTGAGGTATACGTTGATGACATGATTGCAAGGTCTCAAACTGAGGAGGAGCACCTTGACCATCTGAGGAAGTTGTTTGACCGACTCAAGTTGTACAAGCTGAGGTTGAATCCCAACAAATGCACCTTTGGGGTAAGATCCGGAAAGCTGTTAGGTTTCATTGTAAGTGATAAAGGTATTCAGGTGGATCCTGCCAAGGTAAAAGCCATACAAGAGATGCCGACTCCAAAAACAGAGAAAGAAGTCAGAGGTTTCCTAGGACGACTGAATTACATTGCCCGATTCATCTCACATCTAACTGCTACTTGTGAGCCAATCTTCAAATTACTGAAGAAAGACCAAGTAGTACGCTGGAATGATGAATGTCAGGCCGCCTTTGAAAGGATAAAGGAATATCTCCAAGAGCCACCCATTCTTATGCCACCGGTGGAAGGAAGACCTCTGATATTATACTTAACAGTGCTCGATAATTCAATGGGGTGTGTGCTGGGGCAGCATGACGAGTCTGGCCGAAAAGAGCACGCTATTTATTACTTGAGCAAAAAGTTTACCGACTGTGAGTCTCGTTACTCACTGCTTGAGAAAACTTGCTGCGCTCTTGTATGGGCTGCTCGCCGGCTGAGACAGTATATGCTGACTCACACTACTTTATTGATTTCAAAGATGGATCCCATAAAGTACATATTTGAAAAGCCTGCTCTGTCTGGAAGAATAGCGAGATGGCAAATGATCTTAACAGAATATGATATCCAGTATACAACTCAGAAAGCAATTAAGGGAAGTGTACTGGCTGATCATTTGGCACACCAACCTGTGGACGATTATCAATCATTGAACTTTGATTTTCCGGACGAAGACATCATGGTGGTAACTGACTGTGAAGTACCTGGACCGGATGAAGGACCTGAGGAAGGATCCCGATGGTCTATGCATTTTGATGGAGCCTCCAATGCTTTGGGTAACGGCATCGGCGCTGTAATCATATCTCCCAAAGGAACTCATACTCCCCTCACCGCCCGATTATGTTTCAGCTGCACCAACAATATGGCAGAATATGAGGCATGTATCATGGGTCTACAAGCTGCAATCGACTTGAGGATCAAGTTTCTAAGTGTCTTCGGAGATTCCGCTCTCGTGATCAATCAGATCAAAGGCGAGTGGGATACGAAACACCCGAATCTCATTCCTTACAAGGAGTATGTGTCGACCTTGCTCCCCCACTTTGAAGAGATAACTTTTGAACATTTCCCCAGAGAGGAAAATCAGCTAGCGGACGCACTAGCCACGATGTCTTCAATGTTCAAAGTTAAATGGGACAATGAGGCTCCCCGAATCATAATCTGGAAGTTGGATGAACCAGCATACTGCTGCGAGCTCGAGGCCGAGAAGGTGACTGAAAAACCCTGGTATCACGAGGTAAAGAGGTACTTGGAAGCTCAGGAATACCCTGAAGGTGCATCTGTCAACGACAAGAAGTTCATGAGAAGGTTTGCTGCAAAATTCTTCCTCAGCAACGGCTTTCTCTACAAACGGAATCATGATTCGACTCTGCTGCGTTGTGTGGATAAGGTTGAAGCTGAGAAAATCATGATGGAACTGCATGAAGGTACATTTGGAACACATTCCAGTGGACACACCATGGCTAAGAAAATCCTTCGGGCAGGATATTTCTGGTCCACAATGGAAGCCGATTGTTACCAGCACTCCCGAACTTGTCATAAGTGCCAGATCTATGCTGACAAGGTGCATATCCCTCAAGTTCCTTTGAATGTCCTAACGGCACCTTGGCCTTTCGCAATGTGGGGCATCGATATGATCGGTGAGATCCGACCAACGGCATCCAATGGGCATCGCTTCATCTTGGTGGCGATCGATTACTTCACGAAATGGGTTGAGGCAGCTTCCTATGCCACAGTAACCAAGAGCGTCGTGGCACGTTTCATCCGGCATAATCTGATCTGTCGGTACGGCGTCCCGGAAAGAATCATTACGGACAATGGTACCAATCTCAATAACAAAATGGTCACTGAACTCTGTGAACAATTCAAGATACAGCACCACAATTCTTCTCCCTACCGGCCGAAGATGAATGGGGCTGTAGAGGCAGCCAATAAAAATATCAAGAAAATTGTGCAGAAGATGACAGTGACCTATAAAGATTGGCACGAGATGTTACCGTTCGCTCTTCATGGGTACCGCACCTCAGCAAGGACGTCAACCGGGGCAACTCCCTTCTCCTTAGTCTATGGCATGGAGGCAGTCTTGCCAATCGAGATCCAGATACCCTCCCTCTGGATAATGAAGGATGCAGACTTGAATGAAGATGATTGGATCCAAACTCGACTTGATCAATTAAATCTGATTGACGAAAAAAGGCTCACTGCTATCTGTCATGGTCAAACGTATCAGAAACGGATGATCAGGGCATTTAACAAGAAAGTCAGACCGCAAGAGTATCAAGTTGGGGACCTGGTGATCAAACGCATCATCCTTCCTCAAAGTGATCCCCGAGGTAAATGGACCCCTACTTACGAAGGGCCATTTGTGGTTAAACGTGTGTTCTCAGGAGGAGCCATGATCCTAACCACCATGGATGGTGACGACCTTCCTCACCCCGCCAATGCAGATATAGTGAAAAAATACTACGCATAAATAAAAGACCCGCTAGGTTGACATACCTAGGCAAAATAAGGGCTTCCCGGCGAACCAAAAGGGTTCGGGCAAAAATAAGGGATGAAATAAAAAAATCTGTACACCCGGCAAGTCGAAAACCTGAAAGGGCGGCTTGGGCAAAAATGGGTATCCCGGTGGACTGAAAACCCGAAAGGGCGGTCCAGGCAAAAGTTAGGGATAAAAGCGTAACACTATGTCTCATTGGATCACTTCGCATCTGGAATTCGGCATCAACTATCTGGCTTCAGATTGCAGCATTGACCAATTAGCTTCATCTTCAAATTGGACAGCAAAGCGATGAGACGTTCGAAGACATAAAGGCAATAGCAGAGTTGGAACCCAGTGGGATTGATTCACATAGCTGTTTTGTTTCCTTTTTCAAATTGTAAACTCTATACTTTTTGGCGATGTCCTCTTACTAGGATGTCAGCCTCTTGTACAAAAAACGCCTATTCACAGGCAAAATTTAAATCAATACAAATTCACTTGTCCATACAAATTGCCATTGTTTTCCTCTTTTTGTTTTGTCTTGCGAAGAACGTCCAATGTTCATTTTTTGATATATGCATTTGACATTAAAATTGCTGATTCATAAATATTCGCATATGAAACAAGAGATTGATTACAGGTGACATCAAAGACAGGGGCAATGTGGGTTTGTCTATTGCCGTCTTGTTGTTTTGTTCGCCAAGGCACCAAGGTAGGTTCAACTGAAGAATGTGGCCAAATCATCTTAACTCCCCGCAGAGTAAAAACAAGGTTCAGCAATACTTTCCCCAAGAGAAGTTGATCCCCCGTCGATCCTGAAGAAGCCCAACATTTCTCGGCAGGTCTTAAAGCTCATCCCCAGTAGATTCTGGAAGCTTATCCCCTGCGAAGAACGGACGTCTCGCCCAAGTTTTATTTAGAGTTATTTCCTCACAAGGACTTATAACTGGGTTATCCTCAGCTAAAAGCCACGGAAGACCGTTCTCGGCAAAAGTTCCTTCAATCCCCAGCGAAGTCTATCTTTGGTATTCCCCAGCGGAGTTTCTCATCATTATCCTCAGCGGAATCCATTGTTAAAGTCCTCAGCAAGCCTCTCATCAGAACTTCGGCTAAGTATCTCTTCCACAGAGCAGCTTCCCGGCCGTTCGTCAAGGATTTATTTTCCTAAGATGAAATTACACTCATAAATATTTCACATTTTCATACATCTTACTTCCATACAGGATGAAACGCATACAACATCTCATGTTGAACATCATGATATCATGCATATCATACATCATGACATTGCATACAACTTACGTTTTTGCCTTTTCAGGAAAAAGACAATCCCAAAAACAATTACCGTCAACTGTCGCAATTCCAGATCCGATACCTGTATCTAGCCAGGGCACATCTGAGAGTGATCAGTTTCCAGACTCGATTCCTGTATCTAGCCAGGGCACGTCTGAAGAGTTCGAAGATTCGATTCCTGTATCCAGCCAGGGCACATCTATCAACTACAACGTCTCCAGATTCGATTCCTGTATCCAGCCAGGGCATATCTATTGACCACATTTCCAGACTCGACTCCTGTATCTAGCCAGGGCACATCTGAAGAGTTCGAAGATTCGATTCCTGTATCCAGCCAGGGCGCATCTATCAACTACAACGTCTCCAGATTCGATTCCTGTATCCAGCCAGGGCATATCTGTTGACCATATTTCCAGACTCGACTCCTGTATCTAGCCAGGGCACGTCTAAAGAGTTCGAAGATTCGATTCCTGTATCCAGCCAGGGCACATCTATTAAACGACTATTTCCAGATTCGACTCCTGTATCCAGCCAGGACACATCTGAGCAACCAATTGTAGATTCAATACCTGTATCTAGCCAGGGCATATCTGCATAAGGAGACTGAAGGTCAAACACCTGTAACAAGCCAGGAAAACATCTGTCTTTCTTAAATACACAAGTTCTCGCTAATGAATCTCTTATGCGATCAACACTTCCAGATGGCATCAATAAGCCCATTCCCGTCAAAGTTCTGTCACTGCTCCAGATGGCATCTGTAAGCCCATCACCCTATCCACCATCTCTCCAAATGGCATCTGTAAGCCCATTCCCGACACCACATTGTTGAGACTCCAGCATGCGAGTGCAAATTTCCGGGCACTCTAGTGTCCAATCTCCTTTTACCCTCGAGTCACGAAAGGCAAACTTGCCAATCTAACTCATCAGGTCCAAGAAGATTGAACAGGGGCAACTGTTGTACCCCAAAATTTGCCCTCCCATTTCCTCAACATTTTCTCATCACAAGACCTTTGAAGATCAAGATCCAGTTAGGGTTTCCTCTGCTCAAGGCTTCTCCTTGCACTGTGGACTCAAATTAGGGTTTGTGTTTGCCTAAGGATGTTTTGACCTAAAATGCCTAAGATGACTTCCATGCTTCATTTTGGACTCCCAAGTTTACCCATGCCAAGTTTCAAGTCTTGATTCCAAGTTTTACCCAATCAATTGGACAGTTGACCTAGAAATCAGCTGTATTGGGGAAAAAGTCAACTGTGGCCAATTGACAGTCAAACCTCATGAAATTTGATCCACATCAACATTATGAACTCATATGAACCATTTGATCAAGTTTGGATCACAATTCCACAAGAAATTTGATCAGATCATCAAAAGGGCAAAATGGTCATTTTCAGGGTTTTGACTGCACAAGGGCAATTTTTGACTGTTTGACCTAGCCAATGGCAAACCAAGCTCACATATGGCCTCAAGGACTCAATGGAATTATCTTGACATGTTCATCAAGCTCAAAAGATCCCAAGTACACAAGATTGACAGTTGAATTTCTCAATCAATTGATCAATTTTGACTGTATACTGAAAAGTCAAACTTTGACTTTTTGGTCAAAATCAAGAGTCAAGATTCATTTTTCATCAAAACATGCCAAATCATGAAACTTGTTCACCAAGAAATCACAAAGTGCAAATTAGGGTTAGAAAATGGAATTTTTCATAACTTAGAATTTTTCTAAGTTATGGAAAACCCTAATTTTTTCCCAACTTTGCCCCATCTTTTCACCATGATCCATTGGGATTCAAACAAAAGTCAAAACATGAAAGTTGTAGCTTGTTGCATAATCTACAACTTTGATTCACAAAGTTTTCTCATTTGAAGCTTGTATCTCAAGTTATGATTTTTTTAATAAGGGCACTAAACCATCTTTTAACTTAGTGAAATTTGACCTATTTTGACAAGGATTTCTACCCTACTTCAAGGCCACTTTTCATACCCTTCCACTTGGAATTTTGATTTGCATTTCAAAGATGGATTGTAGTACACATTCCAAGCTTTCCAAAATGTCCAAGAACTCATCAAACAACCTCATAACTTGAGAGATTCGAATTTCACAAGTTGGCAAAAATTCACTTTTGTTCTTCATCAAGACATGTTCACAAACTTGCAAATTTGAATTCAGTTTGCTTTATGCTTAATTACAGGTCCTTGAACCAATCCATACTCAATAATTTAATGCATATTCTTTGTACTAAGACCAAGTTCTTTGAGTTCAAGCTTTGTCTAAAGGTTTAATCCTAAATTAGATAAAGTAAACTATCCATTTTTGCAAAAGTTCACTTTATGTCAATTTGAAAATCAAACAAGTACAAGCTAAATCTGAATGGCACAAGATTATGGACAAATTGCTCTGATCAAGAGAAGATTATGCAGCCCATTAGGAGGTCCCCTACATGCCTAGAACATCAACTTGCATTTTCTTTGCTTCACATAGAAGAAACATCCATAACTCATGCCAACTCTCTCTTCAGCTTAGAAACACAAGAACAAAGTTGTCAAACACATTACACATAACATATCCAAGCTAACACACGAGCTTTTGACCTCCAATACACCCTCCATCTCAGAATCATCCTCAAACTGCACAAACAGGGGTGCCCCTGCAGTTTGAGTGCAAACTCCCAATCCCTTCGAGCATTTTGATCAAGACCTGTTCCTCTACCTTCCCTACAACATATGCAAGCTAACCATGGCCTAAAACCTGACCTGTAATCACTCTAACAGTTTCCACCATTTTCATTTTTTCCTTTTGCAGTTGAAGTTCCATAGCTTGATTCAGAAGCTCTCAAGACAAAGTAAGCATTGAAACAGCATCCCTGGACCTCAAGGAAGCTTTTCCAATCATCACCTTGCACTGAAAGTTCCTCATTCTCCAGATTGAAGTTCAACTGCACAGGTAAAAGTTTGAATTCGTATCTCTCTTATTAGGCATCTTTAGTCTTAAGTTTGTGAAGAAACAAGGTCCTACTCATAGCCCTGAACATGTACATATCTTTACATTTCATTTCTTTTGCCTGAGTAGAGAGAATTTAAGCTTTGAAAATGGTAGAAAAACTAGGTCAGAAAAGAGGGGGAGAGAAATTCTCCCTCATCTTAGAGAGATAGGTCAAGTTCTTTATATGGTTAGAACCGTCTCTTCATGCTTAACATCTTTTGTGTTGGAAGTTTGTTCAAAAAATCAAGGAATCAAGAGTTAGAAGAAGCTGAACATGGCGCGCGTTTTTTTCAAATGTTTTGTGCTGGAGGTTGAAGACAGTGTTTCATTGGGCTGGGCTTTTGTGTTCTTTCTTTTCACACCATCTTTTTTGGCTCACACCCCCCTGAGCCCATTTATTCATTTTTTAACATTTTTGACTTTTTCCTTTTTTTGCTGACTTTGTTTATTTTTTCTCATGCCATTAAAAAATTAAAAATATTTTTTTCATTATTTTTTGCATTTATTGCATATTTATTTGATTTATTTCTTTGTTTATACATAAATATATATATATGTATTATTATTAGAATAAATAAGAAATAATGTAAATACAATTTTTATTTTTATTTACTTTCTGAAAATATTTCACACAAAAAAAAATACTCTTTTATTTATTTTATTAAAATATTAAATAAAAATTTATTTTAGAATAATACATATTTAGGGTTATATATATATATATGTGATTATTAATATATTTAAGACAAGAATATAAAAATACTTGATTTTTTCATTTTATTAATATTTAATATAAAAATACCTTTTTTCACAATACACTTCATTTTATTTTATTTTTGTACATAATAAATAAATAGTTGAATTAAATTAGAAAATAATACCTTTTTCTTTGAAATTAGGGTTTTTGCCCTAAATTCAAAATATTCAAAAAAATAATACATTTTTATTTCTTTTTTTCCTTTTACATAAATAATATTTTCTCATGCACATAAAAACTTTCTTTTTTGCATTTCACATATTTATTTAATTTACATTTAATTATGCAATTTATTTACTATGCAAATATCCAATTGATGTAATAATTTAGATTTAAATTCTTGTCAATATCCCCATTTGAACATTTGTACCCCCCTTCCCATATTTGGTTTTGTAATAGCTTAGTAATTTTAATTTCGCACTTTATTGCTTTCTAATGATAACATGTTAGAATTAGGGTTTGTATGCGAAAAAACGATAAAAAATAGTTTGACCTAATACAAGATAAACAAGCATGAAAATGGACACACAAATCACACTTGCACCCCCTAGGGTATTCCACTTGTTGCCTTCAAATAAATGGGCCATGTTGCATGTTAAACTTCTTTGGGCAAAGCAAACAATTTGAATGATCATAGTCCCTCGACAAAACTTTTCAAAAAAAACAAACAAAAACAAATGATCAAGTCCCTTAGAGAAATTGCTCAAAGACATTTAACGCCGTTGCAATTATGGTCCATACGATGACCCGCGCCTGTCCCTTTCACATCCTAACACAAGGTTGCCCACCAAATACAATGGTGGAGCAAACTTGTTAAAAGGGTTAAAGTATAGCAATGATCTGTTGAGAAATTTAGGAGTAGATAACCTCTTAGTTACTTGAATCAACTTGCAAAACAAAACACTTGCCTAATTTCAAAATCACACATCACTACACTTTCAAAACAACTTTCAAAAACAAATGAAAACTTTTTCAAAAGACATACATCTTTGTATACATCCCCACATGGATCATTACAAAGGTTGCCACCACATTGGCCTCTTTTCAAAACATTTTCAAACCCACACACTCAAGCACCATTTAAAACAATTGAAAACAAAAGGCAAGTGATCTAAGCAAGTAACTAAGAGCCCATGGATAACCATGGATAGAAAGGGTGCTAATACCTTCCCTTTCTATAATCTACTCCCCGAACCCAAGAAAACATCTCAAAAGGTTTTTGCTGTGCTTTTTAACCTTTCCTTAGGATAAAATAAAAAGTCGGTGGCGACTCTTGCTAACCGCAACATTTGCGAATACGAACGCAAAACCTCAAGTCAGTTCTCCCACCGTATCACAGTATGTAACTAGTTATTACTTTATGAGTCAAGGAAAGCATGGAGGGAAAGTTTGTATAGGCATGCAAGCATCAGACATCCAAACAAAACATGCAATAGGCAGTCATGGCATTGTGAACCCAGTAAGGCCAGAGATGCAATCGAAGGTGGCATGTAGGAAACTCCTGCGTCGTAAATCAAAGCCAGCGTGCCATAGGCCAACGCCCAGTCGAAGGATGCAACCAAAGCCTGTATCAAAAGAGGCCAAAAGGACAATCGAAGGAGCTGAAACGAAGAACACTTGTATTTCTCCAAATTTTGTCAAAATCATATTTTTATCTGTTTTCTCCCTTTTTGACAGTTTCCTTTTAATTTTGGTACTGGAAAATTCCAAAGTACTTGTGCAAGCTTCAACCTTGAGAATCCTTGTGAGAAAGGCCTTGAAGAATGAGAGGGCAAATTTTGGGGTACAACAACAACAAATTGGTGCGGTGAGCGTGAATAAGATGCCTTCAACAAAGTATCAGATTGAAAAGTTCATTAGAGTGAACGATTTCCATCTGTGGCGCTTGAAGATGAAATCCCTATTGGTTCAGCAGGGTTGTTTAGAAGCATTTAAGGGAGAGACAACCATGAACGCTGCATTAAAAACAACTGAGAAGACGACGTTGATAGAGAAAGCCTACAATGCAATCTTGTTGAGCCTTGGTGATAAGGTTCTTCGACAAGTATCAAAGGAGACGACAACGGCTGGGTTATGGGTGAAAATTAAAAGTTTGTACATGACCAAATCACTGGTTAATCGACTCTACCTGAAGCAAGCTTTGTATTCATTCAAGATGATTGAAGATAAAGTATTGGCTGAGCAGTAAGATATGTTCAATAAGCTGATTCTTGATCTTGAAAAAATTGATGTGAAGATCGATGATGAAGATCAAGCGTTGTTGTTGTTATGTGCTTTGCCAATAACACATGCACACTTCAAAGAAACTCTCTTGTATGGAAGGGAGTCCCTAACCTTTGAAGAAGTTTAATTAGCCTTATATTCTAAGGACTTGAATGAACGAAAGGAGCATAAACCTTCGACGGTTGGTGAAGGTTTGGCCGTTAAGGGAAAATTTCTGCGAAAGGATGGTAAGTTCAATAAGAAGAAAGGTAAAAGTAAACAGAAGTCTAACAGTGGTGAAGCATCTGGTATTCGGTGCTATCATTGTAAGAAGGAGGGTCACACAAGAAAGGTGTGCCCTTAATGCCTGAAAAATCATGGAGGTAAGGATAATGGCAACATAACTATTGTTCAAGATGATTTTGACTCATATGATGCTCTTGTGGTTTCGATCAGCAACTCATCGAAGGAGTGAATTATGGATTTTGGGTGCACTTGGCACATGACTCCAAACAAATACTTGTTCGAAGAGTTATGTGATTAAGATGGTGGATCTGTATTGCTGGGAAACAACAAAGCTTACAAGATTACAAGTGTTGGATCTATGAGGTTCAAGCTCCATGATGAGTCAATAAAGTTGATGACTGAAGTCAGGTATGTACTTGATTTGAAGAGAATTTTGATTTCTCTTGGTGAATTCGACAAGTAAGGATATGTTTTCCAAGGAGAGAAAAGTATCCTACAAGTCACGAAGAGGTCGAAGGAAGTCTTGAGAGGCGTGAAGAAATAAGACTTGTATACCCTTGAGGATAAAGTTGTAAGTGGTTCGACAAATGTTGCATCCACGAAACCTTTGTCGAATACAAAAATTTGGTACATGATATTGGGCCATGTCAGTGAAAAGAGTCTGGTCAAATTAGAGAAACAAAATTTTCTTGATGGAGACAAAGTCGAAAAGATAAAATTTTGTGAACCCTGTGTACTTGGAAAATGTTGTAGAGTGAAGTTAAACAAAGGAGAACAAAGAACACATTGATCCCTTGATTACATCCATATTGATCTTTGGGGGCCTGTGTAACACCCCAAAAATCTAGATTAATTATTTAATTAATTTAGTATGAATATCAGTGATTATTGGTGAATATATGAATTATGGAAAATTAGTCGATGCAGTATATTTGTATGAGTTGATAGATTTTATGATGTGATATGATGTGATGTGATGAGATGTCTTAGAAATTATAGGAGCTGAGGTGTTAAGGGTGTAGGATCGAAACCATAGAACCATGGGGTGTGGTGAGAAGACTAGTAATCATTTTATTATTATTATTATTATTATTATTATTATTATAGATAAAATTTATTTATAATATTAGTAGTTAAATAATTAATTAAAAATAAGGAAGGACAATATGAGGTTATTGATATTAGGGGTCTAAAGAGATAGAGAGAATCATTATTCTCAATCGATCATAGAAACCAGAGAAGAGGGAAAAATAGCACTTTTGGGAGAAGAGGAGAAAAGGAAGAACCTAGGGCTAAAGGGAAGACTCTATTGGAGAAGGGAAGAGAATTTAAAACCTAAGGTAAGGGTGGAGTTCTAACTCTATAAGGGTTTATATGATGATGGGTTATGGTAGAGTTAGGTTATGTAATTATATGTTCGTCTTTGTGAGAATTGGGCGTTTTATGTGATTTATCTATGTGACAATTGTTGATGATGAATAAGTGTAAAATTCTTGCATTTGATGCTGTATAAATGAAATTGATTGATAGATGATGTTTGGGTGTAATTGCTATAACAATGATTTTTGATTTGGATGAAAGAATCACTTAATTTAAGTGCTTAACTATGTTTTTGTGTGAACTAAAATGGTTGGTATTGAGGTATGAATGTGGGAAGTACAATTATAAACATTAACAGTATATTAGGTGCAAGTTAGACATGTTTATCGGATAAATAAGTGCTTTTCGTAACATAAAAATCTGATTTTTTTATATATTCTGGAACAGTGGGAATCGATTACCATATATATGCACCTGGTTACCACTTGAAAAATAGAATTTTAGCCGTTTTGACAAGAGGTAACCGGTTGCCATAGATGGGTACCCGGGTATCCTACCGAAATTGGCAGATTCTTGAAAATCTTCAAAAATTCACAACTTTTGACTCGAGTGTCCGTTTGACGCGCCGTTTGAACCTACGAAATGATAAAAATATTTTATACTAATAAAAATGATTTGAAAATAGCATGAGATGATTTTATGTATTTTGTTTTGTTCCAATGTTGTGTTGTGATTGCCAAGTTGCGAATATGACAATGAATGTGAAGAGATTTCTTGATGTGATAATGTTGTGATGATGTATGTACTATGATATATGCTTGGTGGCCTGTATTGGATTATTTTGCTGTTTTGATGTAATTGCGAAGTTGTGAATATGATGATGGGATCAGCGAGATTGGTATTGTGATTGCGTACGATGATGTTGCATGAATGTTTGGATTGTGGGACATGATATGCATGATAATGGTGATGACGATGGCCTGTATTGGTGTGGCATTGATAAGTAATAATAATCAATGTAAAATCTGTTGTTTCATGACAGTGTCATGCATTCATTAAAGATGGCCTATATTGGTGTTATGATGATGTTGCCCTAAGTTGGCATTATTAAGATGAGGGTTTTTCCCTATTACGATGGCCTGTATTGGCGTTATGAAGTTGTTGCCCTAAGTTAGCATCATTAAGTTGAGGGTTTTGCCCTATTTGTACCATATACATTTTACATCAACGTCATTCGCATTGCATATTGTTGAATTGTTAATACGATGATGATGTTGAATTTCCTGTTGTTGATACGATGATGATGTTGAATTTCCTGTTGTTGATACGATGATGATGTTGAGTTACATATTATGGATATAAAAATGAAGTTGAGTATCATGTTTGAATTATGTTATATGATGGATGATGATAGTTAAGTGTGTATCTGTTTAATTGTTATGAACTATAATTGGTGATTATTAAGATGAAATCTTACATGATATATCTTTCGTATATTCATTATCATATATGCGTTTATATTTTTATGATATCTCACCCCTTCTGTTTGAATGTTGCCTCCACGTGGTTAACGCGTAAGTGACAAATATTAGAGTAGCTTGAAGTGTTGAGTTGTGCCTCATGGTACATAGATCGAGTCAGGTCTTGCTCTAATACGTAACGCCGGGGATGGACGTTCGTTTTGCTTATTTAGTTGTTGTTGTCTTTGAAAGATTATGAGAGTACTATAACTATTTTTCTTAAAATTTATGAGACATTGTTTATGGATGGTTGAAGTTGTTGACCAATTATATTTTGGATTTTTTTCGTTGCATTGATAAAGTGAAGTTGAATACTATGATGATTATGATGACGATTCATCCGAAAATAATGTGTTATGTACCCATTTGTTAATGTTTGGGCAATTTTTAAGATGATGAAATGTGACATCCTATTTTGATGTTGATTAGAAAATTTTAATTTACTCTAATTTCATTTAATTATTTGATGGAGAAAATAGGGTATTACAATTGGTATCAGAGCAGGTTCTTCCGTCCAGCCAAGTTGTGTAATGTTGTTTGTTCCTTAGTACGCGACAGGTGTGTGAAACACTGTCGGTGCTTGCTTGCTTTTCTAATCACTTGTTTGCAGGAGTGATGTTGAAACAAGTGGGGGAGAAGCTTGTGCTTCTCTGATATGGTTCAGGTGTGAACAATTGGTTTAGTATGTCGTGAAGTGCATGGGTGCAGACATTAGTGCTGCTGTGTTGTTTTCCAATTTTGAAGGAAGTATGAATTCAAGATTTATGCCTAGCGGCCGGGTCAAAGTGTTCTTAAGGGTGGAATGATCAGGTACTTGTGTTGTTCGCATCTCTAGAAGTAGAGGGAGATTCTATGTCTAATGATGTTCCAGTTGTGGGTGAGTCTTGGTGCCTCCCGGGGGTAATTGTAACTTGTAGTTAGAGCAAAGTGTTGGGTCAACTGGATGTTATCCTTGGAGTGGACTATCTGAAGTTAAACCAAGTGATTACGAATTACTTTGATGATTGATTATATGAATATTCATATGCCAGAGGATATCTGTTAAGCAAAGTAGGATGACTTTTAGAAAGTGAAGCTCAGACAGTTGCAATGTTTCAGCACTGCCGATTGATTGTGAAGTTGTCAATATTGAGTTAGCATTGTGTGTGATGTCGATGTTTTGAATGGTGATAGAGTGATGAATTGATGTAAATTTTAAGTTAGAATTACATATATGAAATGTTATTAATGTTTTTAGAGGTTTGTGGATCGCGAGTCAGAGACTCAACTTGAAGATATTAGTAGCCTTGTGAAAAGAGTTGGAATTTTGATGTTTTAGAAACTGAATTTTAAAGAAAGTAATGCGTCTCTCGAGTTATGAGAAGAATGGGGTTTCAGATATATGTTGGATTGGATCTTGTACACAAAAAATGATAAAAAAAACTGCTTCTGTTCCGCTGGTACCCGATTACCATATATGGGTATCTGAGTACCCTGCGATGAAAATCAGCAGAACTTCAAAAATTCATAACTTGAGTTCCGGATGTCCGATTTGAGTTCCGTTTGAAGCAATAGAAAGATAACATGATGAAATTTGTTTTAAAAATGTTTCTAGAACCTGAAAGTAATTTATTTGTCACGTGATGATGTTGGATGAGAGGAGAAATTTGATGTTGATTTCGTGCTTGGTACTAGACTTGTTTCTATGGCACCATACATGATGTGAGTTCAAAAGTTGGGAGAATTGGAGAAGTTATTATAAGATGTACGGAGAATAGATTTGTAAAACTGAATGTATTATTTTGGGAGCTTTTATGTCATTATTTAAGGAAAAAGAAAGTAGTATGAAACTGTATGTGGATTATCGATAACTGATTAAAATAGTGGTTGAGGTTACATATCAACTTCAGATGATTGACGAATGGATGAACCAACTGGTAGGAGAGTATAATTGAATTGGGGTCAGATTATCGTCAGATACAAATGAAGAGTGAGGATAGTTAAAGGACAACTTTTAGAAATCAGTGAAGTTTTTTTGAATAATTAAATCAGTTTGTTGCGGTGTTTCTTGAGGGAATTTTAGTTTAGTTCGAGTCAGAAAAAGGAAATGTTGAATGTTGTGAATTGAATTATGGTGTTGAAAGGGAAGGAAATATATGTTAGGATGTCAGGATGTAGATCATAATTTGAAGAGGTGAATTTTCTTGAACATGCTATTTTGAACGAAGATATTTGTGGAATCTATTGAAAGTAAATAGAGGTTTATATGGTTTATATCGAGAGACTCTGAAATTGGTTATGAGACTAGAACTTTTCAGGAATTAATTACTTATTGTGATACAGTGGGATAACTGACTTGGGTGTTTTGTGTTTTATCGCAATTGTTGCAGATAGCAAGAGTCGCCATCGACTTTTCTTTTATCCAATAAGGAAAGGGTGAAAAGAATAGGAAAGACCTTTGAGATATTTTCTTGAGTTCAGGGGGTTGGTTATGAAAAGGGAAGGTGTTAGAACCATTTTCATCCATAATTATCTATGGAATCTTAGTTGCTTGCTAGATCACTTTTGAAATTTCTTTGTTTGAAATGTGTTTATGGTGGATTTTGAAAGTGTTTTTGAAAAGCGCCTTCGTTTAGGCAAACTTTGTAATAATTCTCGTCTCTATAAGAATGCATACAAAGTGTTGGACTTTTTAAAAATATTTCATGTTTTGAAAGAGTTTGGTGTGTTTGAAAAGATGTTTGTTTTTGAAGATGGATTTTGAGCAAGCAACTAAGAACGTTCTACCTACTCAAAAGTCTTTTGTTAATTTCTCTCTTCCTTTGACATTGCTATCTTACCATTGATTGGTGAGAAAACTTATCTTTGGATGTAAAGGGACGAGCATGGGTCATCGTATAGTCATAGATAGCAATATTGTGAGACACCTTAGCATTTTTCTTAAGGGACTAAGATCATTTGTAAGGCAACATTCGTAGCATCGTCAAGGGACTATGATCTTGTATTTTTGGTTGATTTTGCTAAGGCATCTCACATGCATAACATGACCATTTTCTTAAGGAAACAAGTGGAGTTAACCCTAGAGGTGTAGTGTGCAAGTGTTTTGATTTTATGCTTTATTTTGTCTTGGATTAGGGTTGTCTAAGGATTGATTTTAGTCTTGCCATACATACCCTAATTACTAACAATGAAAAATGATAAATTTGCGGAAATTAAAATCCTACGCTATTACATCATTAGGGGGATCGGGAGTACAATTTATGAATGGGGATGAAATAAGAGCTTAAATATTACAACCATATTGAATAGCAATAAAGAAAGCATGTAAAATCTGTAAAAACAATGTAAAAGAAAGGAAAAAAAACATTTTTTAACATTTATGTGCCGACACATGCTTCTATGCATCGATACATAACCATTCCTTGCCCCTGTAAAACCAAATCAACTCAGTATAAGTCGATGCATAATGGTATTTATTGACTCATTCCTTGTTTATGTCGACACATACGCGTTTTGTGTCGACTCATGCACCTTTTTTCTTTCTGTTTTGTGCCCGTATAGTAGTATGTGTCGACTCATGAGGCGTTGTGTCGACTCATAGCCTATTCTGCCACTAAAATGAGTTGACTCATGTGAGTATGTGTTGACTCACGCTGCAATTTTTTCACTCTAACATTGTTTTAATGTATGTACAAGTCAGTTCTTAACATATAATTGACAAAAATAGAAGACAAACAAAGGGTTAGCTTCAATGGCAATGGTTACTACATTTTATCTTAAAAAATGAATCACTAATGATGCTTGAAATGAAGAGTTTAAAGTCAAGAATACTTACCTTGAGATTGAAATATGTGCTTTGATTTAGAGCTGGAAGAACCAAGTTGCAAGTGACTGTTTTTTTTGGCAAATGGTGATGATGTAACAAAAGTTTCTCTTGTGTTTGAAAAAATCCTATATGATGTATGTAAGGTATTTAGATGGTTTGTTTGGACATAACTTGTAAGGTATGAATGGTTCAAATATTAGGACTTCAAAATTCAAGAGTGGGAGCTTTGCGGACAGTTATGGTTTTTTGAGAGTATGGGATTTTGAGGGCTTGTCTACATAATAAAACTTCTGGATTTTCTCTCTATTTTTCTGAACTCTTTTTGCAAATGCTCCCTCTATTTATAGGCAAGAGGTTTATGAACAATGGCTGATTATGTTTACAAGACAACATGTTGTGGTTTGGTTGGGATGCAAATATCAAAATATGTCAAGTATTCCATGGTCCCAAGATGAAGTACCAAAGTAGCTGGTATAGAGAGGCTACTTTCCATGATTTATGGTGGAGTAAAATCAGAAGAAAACAAGGTATGTGCTCAAGACAAGTTTTGTGCCAACAAGCTTGCTTTTCAAGAATAGCAATGGTGCCTTTATGCCATAAATGGAAAGATCTTTTGGACAACGGCTAAAACACTTGGGTAATAGCTCAAAAGTAGGTGTAAGCATTAAATTATGGTGATATTGGTAAGTTAGAAGGCCTACAACACAAGATTATGCAACATATCATAAGGATTTTGTTATGTGTTCTTCAACAAAATGTCTCGCAATTCAAGAATGGATGCCTAACTTCACGCCCTTGAATATCCTAGATCAATTATGATAAATTCATGCTCTTGGATGTTTTGGAAAGCTTGAAACATCCTCTATAACTTTCATGTTAACCATTTTGATAAAATCATCTTAGAACTATGTGAAAAAATGCCAAGAAGTTGGGATGAAATCCTGACCAAAATCTGTTGAAAATTTCTCTAAGTGTTGGATGGAAATATCATGTCTTCAAAGGCTTATGTCTTCAAACCTAAGATTTTTTTAGACATCAACCCTCTAATACAAAGTTATAGAATTCATCAAGATCCATAACTTTCATGTTGAAAGTTTCCTTTGAATCATTTTGCATTGTGGTGAAAAATTGGTATGAAGTTATGAAATAAACATGTGCAAAATACTTAGAAAATTTTTTAAGTCTTGAAAAGTTTGACTTTTCAAATTGACTTTTGACTTTCTTGACTTTTTGATTATCAAGCTTGATATTCTTGAATGTCTTGATTAATTTTGATCTTTGATACTTAATGTTGACCAAAAAGTCAAAGTTTGACTTTTGGCATATCAGTTGACTTTTCATCAGTATAATTGATTTTTGGTCATCTGGTCAATTGACTGAGCAGAATTTGTGATACAAGATTTGAAACTTGACATGAGCATTCTTGAAGGTCCATAATGATCCATGAAAGTTATTTGAAGTATTATAAGTCCAATTTTTGTTGTGCAAAATCAAACCCTAATCTTTAGGTATCAGTGTTGAGGAGATGACTTGACCTAGTCAATATTGGTGCAACCTTGAGCTTTTGAAAATCTTTGTGAGAAATGTCTTGAGAAAAGAGAGGGAAAGTTTTGGGGTATAGTTATTATCGCAACTTGCTTGAGATGAGGTCAATTGAAATAAGTTGTTAGTGAATGAATTAAGGGAATGAAATTTTTGACATTAGTAATGATGTGAATGTATTAGATAAGTGCATAGAGATGAAACTTATGTCGATTAAGCATGATTAGAGTGATAATAGCATTGAGATTGTGATTAGAGTAAAATACAAATGCGAGATTAAAGGAAAGAGTAAGGATTCATTGGTGTGGTCAAAATCTTCTAACTGGATAAAGATTTATTTTGGAATGAGACAATTTAGATTATACTTGGTGTAGTAGTTTTCCTGTATTAGAATATACTTAGCAATTATGTTGTGCTGCATGCACATAAGAGATACTATGAAATGGAGTTTTGGCATTTATGTATCATTGACGAGGTAGAAATGAAGGAAATTAAGAAAAACGTTTGTAAGCCTTGGAGAGATTATTGGACATTATGCTTAGGTAACCTTGAGCACAAGGTGAAAGACGCTATTATAGTTGGGTAACGATGATTTATGCCACCATTATGGTTGTCGGCTATCTATTGACAAATTGAGGAGTTAATCACCCTTAATCTCTTGTTGATAGTAAATTGGATCTTAATGGATGGGATAGACATGTCTTACTAGCTTGATAGTGTGTAAAGTGATTGACATTTTATCAAGAGGATAATTGTTTACCATTTTTGTGAACATAATGCAAAAAATGACTATGAAAGAGTTGGGATTTATTAAGCAGTTTAGAGACTTGAGTTGGTATGCGAGCTAACACCACAAAGTAGACGATTGAGGATGTCGAGAAGTGAACAATGATTTTATGGTGGTTACCAAGGAGAGTCTGAATATAGGTATGAAATTTGTAGATCTGATGGTTGTTGGAAATCAAAATGAAGACATTGACTTAAGATAGATGATCAAAGTAGCGCAGTGGAAGTGTAGTGTGACGTAGTTTGTTATGCGAGTATGACTTTGGAGTCAAAGACTAAACATTCGAAGTTGTGGGATAATGCAAACTATTAGACATTCCATGATGGAATTGTTAGGTGAAAGGTTACCTATATTATTCGTGTTATCACCATGTCAATAGATGTATTGAATTGCATGATTGATTTTTTGGATATATCATGGTGGCAATAAGGTTATGTTGATGTTCTTAGGACGATATTATTGTGTGATGTAATAATATAGACGGTGTTCATGTCACGAGACTCTGTGTCCTTAAGCTATGTTGTTGTATCGTTTCCTATAGAAAGGACTCGATGTTGAGCATATTTTTCCTTATGAAGAGAAATTAGAGAAGCGTTACTTATAGGGACTGAAAAGACCTCGTTGTGTTTCGGTTCAAGTGCAAAAAATATTGTAAAGTAATAGATCTTGTATCGCAGGGTGATGGGACAAGGAGAAAAATGGATATGTGCATTCATAACTCGGTAGTAATTCATCTTGTTAGACTGTTGTAGTTGATGATATATAATGTTGGATAATAGTATTTGAAAGTTTTCCAAACATGATGTTGGAGCTATAGGGTGGGATGCGAGAGTCGTATCCAGAGTTGTTCGCAATAGGTAATTTTCGAGGTTGAAAATCTTTTAAGTGAGGGGAGAGTTATAACACCCCCAAAAATCTAGATTAACTATTTAATTAATTTAGTATGAATGTTGGTGATTATTGGTGAATATACGAATTATGGCGAATTAGTCTGTTATACCCCAAAATTTTCCCTGCCATTTTCTTCAAGACATTCTTCTAAGGCTCTCAAGTACTCAAGGCTACTCAAGGGTTGACCAGTCAAGTCTCCTCCTAAGCAATGGGTCCATAACTAGGGTTTTGTGTTTCTCAAGGAACTTTGGGTTTCAAAGGTCTCAAGTGGTTTCCATGGTTCTCCTTAGGTCTTCAACAATGTCCATGTCAAGTTTCAAGTCATGCATCATAAGTTTGCTCAATCAATGGCTCATATGATTGAAAATCAACTATATTGGGTAAAAAGTCAACTATGGTCAACACACAGTCAAACTTCAATATTTTTGGTCAACATCAACATTTTGAAGTGATATTCATCATTTGATCAAGGATTCATCATGATTCCTCAAGGAAAGCCCTCAAATCATCAAAAGTCAAAATTTTCCAAATTAAGGTTTCCTTAGGAGAAGTCAACTGAACTTTGACCAAGCATAACTTTCACATGCTTCATCAGCTTTTCCCCAACCAAAGCCTATTTTGAAGGAAATTCAATTCTCTACAAATTTGTATATGCATGCTCAAGTCCAAAAATTGCTTCATTTGAAAGATATGAGCCAATACATTACAGGTCATTTCAAAAGTCAATGAAAAGACACTTTTTGTCAAGGCAACTTACATCAAGATAAAGTCTCCAAATGCAAAAATGATCAAAATATAAGTTGAATAGGACATCTTGAGATTTCCAAAAAGTTCGAGATCACCTTCAAAAGATGAAAATTGGGAGAGTTATGACTAGTGCAAGTTGGGAAAGTTTGAGGAAATGCATGAAATGCAAAGTGAGCAAATTTGAAATTTTTAACTAGTAGGCCTAACTTTTGATGTTCAGACATGTTCATAAGGCATTAGAAGACCTATAAATCCCTGCACATATTTTTCATGATTTTTATTTCCTTTATTTTAATTTTTATTCATTTAAATTAAATTAAAATAAATAAACTATGAGGCAATGCACGTGGGCTTACTTTCTTGGATAAATTCAGGCCCAAGACAACTCATGACAATCCATTAACGTTGCCAAAACCGTGTGAAGATCAAAAGGGAAATAATTTATAAAAAATAGAAGCTTTTAAAGTTGTTTGATTCTCGTCTCTTAGCCATGAATGCCTTGTTTTATTGCCATACTGGTTCACTCTATTCTTCCCTCTATTTAAGCACAACAAGTCAGAAGCAAAGGACACTCTACCCATGCCTCTAAGACCTTGCTAAAATTCTCAACAATTTTCAAAGAAACCTAAGTTTTCAAAACTTGTGTTACGAGCCCTCTTACTCCAAAACCTCAATACCATTCGCTTCGTGGAGCATCAAAGAGTAGGTTTGGACCGTTTGTCATTGATCCCAAACATGTGAGCTTGGATAACATAGCATCACTGATTGCACATTTTTGCAAAACTCATACCTTTAATTTTATCTTGTTTTAAATTTTACTAACATTATTAGTGGATTTCTGAGGTATATTTGAGAAGGTTTGGATCAGTTTTGCAATTCCTTGCAGCCAAAATAGTGAGATGCCATAGTTTACTCTGATTGGTTTAGTCTGATTCGAAACACACGATCCAAGGGTTTATAACCAAAACTAATATCATATTTGGATTCAGGAGGGTTGAGTTAGGGGAGACATGGTATTTTGGGGTTACTAACGCTTGATTTTCGCAGGTTTGAGATTTACAGGTCACTGGAGAAGACAACCGGAGCTAGGGCTACGAAGCTTCTCCGGCCATTAAAAGTGTTTTGTATATTTATTATTTTCATTTGATTTATATAACCGGAAGTAATAGCCTCCCCAACGGTAAGCGTGTATTTGTAAGGGTGTTAGTGTACCAGGGCATGGGTTTGATCCCTGCCCCTGGTATGTTATTTTTCATGGTTTTTATCTTGCAGATCCAATGTGAATTAGCTAGCGCATGCCTAGTATATCTCCTCAATCATCCACATAAGATACTTACAAAGCCAGATCTAACGCTCCAGATTTGTAGACACATCATGGAACCATTGGAGAATAATGCATTGGATCTTACCCAAGGATTGGGCTGGTGTTTTGGGCCTAACAGATTTGCTTTTCTAACACCCCCCTGGATTTACTTCTGCAGGCCCATTTCTTTTTTCTTTTTCAATTTCTTTTTTAAAAAACATAATTAACTTTTTTCTAATTAATTAATTAAAACTAATTTAGATTTAAATTAAAATCAATTTGACTTTTTTTAATTAATTTATTTATTTAATTAGATCAAAATCAACTTTTTATAAATAAATTAATCAAATTAATTAACTTAATTTCCTTTCTTTACAAAATTAAATAACTTAGGTCTTATTAGGTTTTAATTCCCTTTTCTCAAAAGTAAACAAAAATCAATTAATCATCAATTATTTTCCCTCAAATAAACTCCCTGTCTCTCCTTGCAATCTTCGCGCTTTTCTCATTTTCGCATTAATTTTTCATAATATTGTAACTGCTAAAGGTTGTAATAGATTAATTAGGATTTTTTTATTTGCTTTCTGGTTGTAATAGATTAATTAGGATTTTTTTATTTGCTTTCTTTCCCCTCATTTTTATCGTTTGTATCCCTTCCCCGAAGCTTTGTAATAGCGTAGGAAGTTATTTTCTGTCTTTACCGCTTTCCTTATAACTCTGCTAGATGTATGCTAATAGGCTTGTATGGAAAGACTAAAAGCAACCATAGCTAACCCTAATCAAAGATAAACATTAATTGAAATAAAAACACCATTTACACATGCACCTCTAGGGCGACTCCACTTGTTGCCTTCAGATAAAGTAGTCATGTCCCTTGAACGTGGGATGCTTTAGCAAAGACTCTCGATTAAAAGATTATAGTCCCTCGATGACTCCTCGATGTTACCCCGGTAAACGATCTTAGTTCCTTATGATAAATTGCTAAATGTTTCGGTTTAGCAAGAGTCGCCACCGACTTTTTATTTTATCCAAAGGAATGGTCAAAAAGCACAGGAAAGACCTTTGAGATGTTTTCTTGGGTTCGGGGGGTAGATTATGAAAAGGGAAGGTGCAAGCACCCTTTTCATCCATGGTTATCCATGGGCTCTTAGTTACTTGTTTAGATCACTTGCTTTTGCTTTTCAATTGTTTGAAATGGTGCTTTGTGTGTGTTTTTGAAAATGTTTTGAAAAGAGGCCATCATTGTGGCAACCTTTGTAATGATTCTTGTTTGAATATATACAAAGGTGTTTGTCTTTTGAAAAGATGTTTCAATGTTTGAAAGTTTGTTTTGGGAAATTGTTTTGAAATTGTGTGGTGATGTGTTTTTTTTTTAAAATAGCAAGGATGTTTGCAAGTTTTGATCAAGTAACTAGGAGCATCTACCCCATCTACTCAAAGATTTTTCCTACACATTTTTAACCCTTTTGACAGTGTTGTTTTACCATTGCATTTGGTAAACAACTTTGTGTTTGGATGTTAAACGGGACAGGCGCGGGTCATCGTATTGACCATGATAGCAATTGTGCCAAGTATCTTAGCAAATTTTTGAGGGACTAGATCATTTTGTTTAGGCAACCAAGATAGCGTCATCGAGGGACTATGATCTTTTGTTTTGTTTTTGTTTTGTCAAGATACTCAACATGCATACCATGTCCATTTTAAAGGTAACAAGTGGATGAAAACCCTAGGGGTGCATGTGTGCATTGTGTTGTCAATTTACATGCTTTTATGTCTTGTATTAGGTCTAGCTATTTGTTTTGATTTTTGGATATTGCATACAAACCCTAATCTCTATCATGGCATATTTGAAAGCTATAAATGCGTAAAATAAATCTACGACTATTACAACATTGATATGAGGAGGGGGATACAATTTTGAATGGGGAGTATTTGCAAGAAAATAAAAGCCCTAAGATTAACTATTACATCCAAATTTAATTACTTGTTCAAATAATAAATAAGCAAATATTTAAATGGACAATTAAATAAATATGCAATATATTAGAAATATGCAAAAAAATGTTTTTTGTATTATTTTTATATATGTAAAAAATAAACTTTTTAATGCATTAAAATAAAAAGAAAAGATTATTTTTATTAAGGGTGGAAACCCTAATTGGTTTTAAGTATATATATATATATATATATATATATATATATATATATATATATATATATATATATATATATATATATATATATATATATATATATATATATATATATATATATATATATATATATATATATATATATATATATATATATATATATATATATATATATATATATATATATATATATATATATATATATATATATATATATATATATATATATATATATATATATATATATATATATATATATATATATATATATATATATATATATATATATATATATATATATATATATATATATATATATATATATATATATATATATATATATATATATATATATATATATTATGTATTATTTATTTATGTACAATCAAATAAAAAATATATACAAATGTCAAGAAAAATAAAAATATGTTAGAAAAATATTATCTAAGTATATAAATAATAAAAATAAAAACATAATATTTTTTATGGTATTTACAAGTTTTTATTAAAGAGAATAAAAGTATATACTATTTAATAATTATTTCTATGTCTAAAAAGTAATAAAAATAATAAAATAAAATGTGAAAATTAAATAAAATATTTTTGGTAATTTTTAAGGTTTAGAAAAATAAAATAAAGTCAGAAATAAAAAAAAGAAATGAAAAATATAAAAATAAAATCAAATGGGCCAAGGGGGTGTGAGAAGAGTAAGTCAGGGGTGTCAATAGTGAGAAATAGCCAGGCCCAGCCCAGCTACTTCATCTTCAACCTTCGTTCAAACAAAAACGCGCGCCTTCCTGTACAATTATGGAAATCCTGTATACGTGCTCTAAAACAAAAACTCACAATACAAAAGTTATAGCATTTTTCAATACGATTCCAACCATGTAAAGAACTTAATCTAACTCTCAAAGACCAGAGAGAATTTCTCTGGCCCTAATTTCTAACCTAACTTTTTTAGAAAGTTCACCAATCAAATTCTCTCAACACAGTTAACTTAAATGAAATCTAAGCATATGTACAGCTTAAGGGCAATGAGTACTACATTTTTTATTCACAAACCTAAGCCTAATGATTCCTAAATTGAGAGATAGGAAGTTGGAAAATACCTGCTTCAGTTGAACACGAGTATGGCAATGTGGAGGTTTTCAATGAGGCCTGAGATGTTTGTGAGCTTGCCTGAACTTCCTCTGACCTTCCCTAATGCTTTGTTTGCTTTGAGCTTGCTTGAATAAGCTTGTAGAAGTCAACCTGCACAAGATGAAATCAGAAATGGTGAAGCTTATAAATGGAGTTACAGTCAATGGCCAATGGTTGGGATAGCTTAGGTGGGTTATGTGGAATGTATTGGAAAAGGTTTGGGGCAAAACGCACGAGTAGTTTTTGTTTTGGAATTCAAAGTGTAGAAACTGCCCTGTTTTGCAAGAAGAAGGTGTTTTGGTGTTTTTAGGAGGCTTGAGGAGTGGATAGCTTGTGTTTCTGGCTCAAGGCAATGTGCAAAAATTGTTTGAAAGGGTTACAAGAGTTGGTTTTATCAGATGGAAGTGTTGTGTAGACTTTTGCACATTTCTTGGTTTTGAAGAAAAGTGTGAAGTGATCAAGCAAAGAGCCTGTACATAGTAGTTTTCCTTTTCCTAAGTTTATGGAACTTGTTTGCTGCAAAGAGAGGGGTTCAAGGCTCAAGGGAAGCAAGTTGACATAAAGTTGTGCTTTATGAAAATAACATTGTTGCCTTTTTGCCAAAAATAGATTAAACCCTTGTGTAAACTTCCATTGATCAGAATAATGCCTTAAACCAATGAGTTTGCATTCAATTTTTGAGTGTGGAAGGGTTTAGAGACCTGTATTCAAGTACAAGCAAAGTTGGACAGATTTTGCAACTTGTGTCAACATGAAAATGCCATGGATCAAAGTGATTTTTTGCCAAATTCAAACCTTCGATTCTCCATAACCATAAATGATTTTGGAGAGTTCTTGAACATTTTGGAAATTTTGTAACATGGTCTATAATCCATCTTTGAAATGCATTTTGAAATTCCAAGTGTAACTATGTGAAAAATTACCAAGAAGATAGGTCAAAATCCTGCCTAAACTAGGGCAAAATTTCACTAAGTTAAAAGTTTCATGGACCCTTATTCCAAAAATTATAACTTGATATCCAAGTATCTTTTGGGAAAACTTTGTGAATAAAAGTTGTAGATTTTGTGGAGGACTACAACTTTCATGTTGGAAGTTTTGTTTGAATCCAAATGCATCATGGTGAAAATATTGGGCAAAGTTGGGAAAAAATAAGAAAATTTCATAACTTAGAAAAATTCTAAGTTATGAAATTTTTCAATCTTAAACCCTAATTTGCAAAATTAGGTTTCTTGGTAAAAATTTTCATGTTTTGACACATCTTGATGAAAAATGACCATTGGCACTTGATTTTGACCAAAAAGTCAAAGTTTAACTTTTTAGTGTACAGTTGATTTTTGATCAGTTGACTGGAAAATTCATCTGTCAATCCAATGCAATTGAGATATTTTGATCCTTGTGAATAGGTCAAGATGATGCCATTGAGTCCTTGAATCCATTCTTGAACCCAATTTGCCATTGGCTAGGTTAAAAGTCAGAAATTGCCCTTCTGCAGTCAAAACCCTCAAAATGACCATTTTGCCCTTTTGATGATCTGATCAAATTTCTTGAGGAGTTATGTTCCAAACTTGATCAAATGGTTCATATGAGCCTATAATGTTGATGTAGATCAAAATTTATAAGGTTTGACTGTAAATTGGCCATAGTTGACTTTTCCCCCAATACAACTGATTTCTAGGTCAACTGTCCAATTGACTGGGCAAAAATTTGATTCAAGGCTTGAAACTTGGTATGAGAAATCTTATAAGTCCAACATGAAGTATGAAAGTCACATGGGGCATTAGAAGTCCAAAATTCCTTGTGCAAACTCAAACCCTAATTTAGGTCATCAGTGCAAGGAGATGTCTTAAGCAGCGCAAAACCCTAATTCTGTCTGGAATTCAAAGAGTATTGTGAGGGGAAATCCTGATAAAATGAGAGGGCAAATTCTGGGGTACAACAGCTGCCCTGTTCAATCTTCTTGAACCTGAAGAGTTAGATTGGCGAGTTTGCCTTTCGTGACTCGAAGGTAAAAGAGGATTGGACACTAAAGTGCCCGTAAATTTGCGCTCGTCAGAGTATAGTTGAGGGAATGGGCTTAAAGATGCCATTTGGAAGATGTGACAGAATCTTGTCAGAGATGGGCTTAAAGATGCCATCCAAGAAAAATGATCGCGTAAGATATTCTTTTGCGAGAGCCCGTATACCTGTTGTTGAGGAGGACTACGTCGGGGAATGCTGGTCTCTATCGTGGTAGAAATAGAGCTTTAGTCATCCGTTATTCTATTGGGGAGTCATCTCTTGGTTGAAGAGGTGAAAATGAAATGCTATCTGGTCGTGCTCTAGGCTTTAGAAGGAATTAAATTATTATCCAGTCACCTTCGGGCTTCAAAGTAATTGGCCGAGTAAACTGTTATTTGGTCAAAATCTAAGCTTCACAGTATTCCTTACTATTATCTGGTCAATCATCCAGGCTTCACAGTCTTGTATTGCTATCTGGTCAGCATCCAGGCTTCACGATACTTTACTTCCTATCTGGTCAACATCCAGGCTTCAGAAGGAAATCAAATGGTTATCCAGTCGCCTCCGGGTTTCCCTTTGATTTTGGGGCCTACTAATATCCGATTGGATCCGGTATTCAAAGTAATTGGCCGAGTAAACTGTTATTCGGTCAAAATCCAAGCTTCAAAGTATACCTTACTGTTATCTGGTTAACATCCAGGCTTCACAGTCTTGCATTGCTATCTGGTCAATATCCAGGCTTCATGATACCTTACTTCCTATCTGGTCAACATCCAGGCTTCAGAAGGAAATCAAATGGTTATCCGGTCGCCTTCGGGTTTCCCTTTGATTTTGGGGCCTATTAATATCCGGTTGGATCCGGTCTTCAAAGTAATTGGCCGAGTAAACTGTTATTTGGTCAAAATCTAAGCTTCATAGTATACCTTACTGTTATCTGGTCAACATCCAGGCTTCACAGTCTTATATTGCTATCTGGTCAACATCCAGGCTTCACAAAAACTCGCAGGGGATTCAACTATTTTCCGGTCGATCTCCGGGCTTCACTATAATCAAGATATTATCTGGTCGAATCCAGGCTTTATATCTGGAACAAGAATATGCGCATTGATTTGAATAATCAAATAGGAAAGCATCCGCGTTTGGAGCATCTCTAATCCGTTTTCTGAGCTTTAAATATCGGTTTTAGGTAGCTGTTAATTTTATCCTGAAAAGGGTAAAAAGTTAACTGAAACACAAAGTTATGTTGCATGAAATGCATGATGCAATAAGATGTGTTTTATCAATGTTTATGATATATGAATGTAATGTATGCGCATATAATCTAATTCACTGTCTTGCCGAGGAAAATAAATCCTAGATAGCTGGAGATAATAAAATCTTTGACTGCTGTCGGGGAAAATAAATCCTTGACCACTACTGGAGATTCAAAATCTTGGACAAACTCTGTGGGGAGAAGCTACTGCTGGGGAGATCAGGAGTTTGGGTTGTATGCCAATCTACTGGGGACCTCAAGAATGAGAATCTTCGTTCTGTTGGGGATATCAGGGGAAAACTGAATGGTTTCCGCTGGGGATTGGTAGCTCAAAGTTTCATATCCGCTGGGGATCTTAATGACGTGCTGATTTGATCGTGTATGGAAATTTAACTCCGTTGAGGAAGAAGGTTTTAAAATAAATCTCTGGGGAATTATCTGATTTTAAAGCGACTCTCCAGGGAAATTGGAGGAAACTGGATGGTCTCCACTGGTGTTTAAAGGTTGAAGGTTTGACTCCGTTTGGGGAAGAAAGTTTCATCTTCATTGAGAGTTTGTAGTTCAAAGTTTTTGCTCCGCTGGGGATAGGGAGTTTGAAAACTCAACTCTGATGGGGATTTTTGAAACTTAACTCCGCTTGGGATATGTATTTCAAGGCTTTAGCTCCGCTGAGAATCTGGGTGATGTACTGCAGGGGATTTCTCCTGGAATAGCCTAAAGACATTTTCCCATACTTTCTATCTGTCAGTAGTTATTCTTTCTCATTTCGTTTTATTTGTAAGTAGTGATTATATTCAAATGCATATGCTCATTTAATAAATCATTGGACGTTTTCAAATAAAACACAGGTGTAAAAAAGAAAGAAAAGGAAAACAATTTTCTGCACTTTGAAGTATCTTTGTATTAACTTTGTGTAAGTATTTTGTACAAAGGAGACAGACATCCTAGTAAGAAAATGTTGTCATAAAATTGAGAAAAATTTATACAAAGAAAGATGGCCATGTGTAACAATTCCATGGGGTTCCCATTCTGCTATAGCCTTCGTAACTCTGAGTATCTTGTCCATTCGATGCTTCGTCCGCAGATGATTGGATTGATCAGAAGCTTGGAGCTTGTCCGTGAAGAGATTGTCCTTAAAGTGATCCGACGATACATAGTCATACGCTTTAATTCCCTAACTTTTTCCTGGACCGCCCTTTCGGGTTTTCGATCCACCGGGAAACCCCTTTTTGCCCAAATCGCCCTTTCGGGTTTTCAACTTACCGGGTGTACAGATTTTTTGTTTGTTTATCCCTAATTTTTTCCTGAATCGCCCTTTCGGGTTTTCGATTCATCGGGATGCCCATTTTTGCCCAAGTCGCCCTTTCGGGTTTTCAACTTGTCGGGTCGTTTATGCGTAATATCTTTTGACTATGTCTGCGTTCGCAGGGTCCGACAGGTCGTCGCCGTCTATGGTGGTTAATATCATTGCCCCACCAGAAAAGATGTTTTTGATCACAAATGGTCCTTCATAGGTAGGAGTCCATTTTCCCCCGGGATCACTTTGCGGCAAGATGATCCGCTTGATTACAAGATCTCCGACTTGATACACCTGACGTCTGACTTTCTTGTTGAACGCCTTGATCATCCATTTTTGATACGTCTGACCATGACAAACAACAGTAAGTCACTTCTCGTCAATCAAGTTAAGTTGATCAAGCCGGGTCTGAATCTAATCGTCTTCACTCAAACCGGCATCCTTCATGATTCTCAAGGAAGGAATTTGAACTTCCATAGGTAAAACAGCTTCCATGCTGTATACCAAAGAAAATGGTGTTTCCCCAGTTGATGTACGCGTCGTGGTACGGTACCCGTGCAGAGCAAACGGTAACATCTCATGCCAGTCCTTGTAGGTGACTGTCATCTTTTGAATGATCTTTTTGATATTTTTGTTCGCAGCTTCGACAACACCGTTCATCTTTGGATGATAGGGAGATGAATTGTGATGTTGAATCTTGAACTGCTCGCACAGAGCGGTGATCATAGTGTTGTTCAGGTTTGTACCATTATCCGTGATGATCCAGTCGGGGATACCATACCAGCATATGAGGTTCTGCTTGATGAAGCGGGCAACCACATTCTTTGTAACGGAGGCGAAGGAAGCTGCTTCGACCCACTTGGTAAAGTAATCAATAGCCATCAAGATGAAGCAGTGTCCATTGGATGCCGTAGGCTTAATCTCTCCAATCATGTTGATTCCCCACATTGCAAATGACCAGGGAGTTGTTAGGACATTGAGAGGAACTGGAGGAATATGTACCTTGTCCGCATAGATTTGGCATTTGTGACAAGTATGAGAATGTTGATGACAGCCAGCTTCCATGGTAGACCAGTAGTAGCCTGCCCGTAGAATCTTCTTAGCCATCATATGTCCGCTCAAGTGGGTGCCAAATGTACCATTATGTAGTTCAACCATGATCTGCTTAGCTTCAACCTTGTCCACACAACGAAGCATAACGCAATCATGATTGCGCTTGTATAGGATACCATTGCTCAGGAAGAACTTGACAGAAAATCTCCTCAAGAACTTGTTGTCATTGACTGAAGCTCCTTCAGGGCATTCTCGAGTCTCTAGATACCTTTTGACTTCATGAAACCAGGGTCGGTCCACTACTTCTTCAGTATTAATCTCGTGACAATGTGCAGGTTCGTCCATCCGCTTAATGGTAATTTGGAGAGCCTCATTATCCCAGTTAAGTTTAAACATGGAAGACATTGTAGCTAGAGCATCCACTAGCTGATTTTCTTCTCGCGGGAAGTGTTCGAAGGTAATCTGCTCGAAGTGAGGTAGCAATGTCAAGACATGTTCTTTGTATGGGATGAGATTAGGATGTTTAGTGTCCCAATCTCCTTTGATTTGACTGATAACCAAAGCTGAGTCCCCAAACACAACCAAAGATTTGATTCCCAAGTCGATTGCAGCCTTGAGACCAAAGATGCAAGCTTCGTACTCGACCATGTTGTTGGTGCAGCTGAAGCAGAGTCTAGCACTGAAATGTGTATGGCAACCTTCTGGAGAGATAAGTACCGTGCCAATACTGTTGCCAAGTGCATTTGAAGCACCATCAAAGTACAAGGTCCATCGGGATCCTTGTTCAGGTCTGTCATACGGTCCGTTATCTTCAATGTTGTCCAATGTCATAATGTCTTCGTCGGGGAAGT
Organism: Vicia faba; assembly: GCA_948472305.1. Taxonomy (NCBI): domain Eukaryota; kingdom Viridiplantae; phylum Streptophyta; class Magnoliopsida; order Fabales; family Fabaceae; genus Vicia; species Vicia faba. Next base: position 1,651,260,852 of record OX451737.1, read on the forward strand.
CAAACTTCATGGATTGGTAATCTTCGACAGCTTGATGAGCTAGATGGTCAGCTAGTACACTTCCCTTTATAGCTTTTTGGGTCGTGTACTGGATATCATACTCAGTCAGGATCATTTTCCATCTAGCTATTCTTCCAGATAAAGCAGGCTTTTCGAAGACGTACTTGATCAGATCCATTTTAGAAATCAGTAGAGTGGTATGTGTCAACATATACTGCCTTAGCCGGCAAGCATCCCATTCTAAAGCGCGGCAAGTTTTCTAGAGTAGTGAGTAACGAGTCTCACAGTCGGTAAACTTTTTGCTAAGGTAATAAATGGCATGCTCTTTTCGACCAGACTCGTCATGTTGGCCCAGTACGCACCCCATTGAATTATCCAAAACAATCAGATACATGATTAGCGGCCTTCCTTCGACGGGTGGCATCAAGATAAGAGGCTCTAGCAAATACTACTTGATTTTATCGAAAGCCACTTGACAGTCATCATTCCATTCAACCACCTGATCTTTCTTCAATAGCTTGAAGATTGGCTCACAGGTAGATGTTAGGTGAGAAATGAACCTTGCGATGTAGTTTAGGCGTCCTAAGAAACCTCTGACATCCTTCTCACTGCGAGGGGCAGGCATTTCTTGTATAGCTTTGACTTTGGCAGGATCAACCTCGATGCCTTTGTTACTGACGATGAATCCCAAGAGTTTACCGGACCTGACTCCGAAAGTGCACTTGTTTGTGTTCAGTATGAGCTTATACTCCTTCAATCTGACAAACAACTTTTGTAGATGGTCGAGGTGTTCTTCTTCTGTTTGCGAACGGGCTATCATGTCGTCTATGTAGACTTCAATCTCATGATGTATCATGTCATGAAAAAAAGCTACCATGGCTCGCTGATAGGTTGCCCCGACATTCTTCAGTCCGAACGACATCACTTTATAGCAGAAGGTACCCCACTGTGTAACAAAATAGTTTTCTCCATGTCTTCAGGGGCCATTTTGATCTGGTTATATCCTGAAAATCCATCCATGAAAGAAAATACCTTGTGCTGAGCTGTATTGTCAACCAAGATGTCAATGCGCGGCAGCGGAAATTCATCTTTAGGGCTAGCCCTGTTTAAGTCTCTATAATCCACGCACATTCTCACTTTGCCGTCCTTCTTAGGCACATGCACAATGTTAGAAAACCATTATGGATAGGAAGTATCTGCAAGAAAGCCATCATTGAACTGCTTCATTACTTCGGCTTTGATCTTTTCAGACATATTGGGCCTCATTCGGAGGACTTTCTGTTTAATTGCTGAACAGTCTTCTCTTGTAGGGAGACGGTAAACCATAATATCTGTATCGAGTCCCGACATGTCTTCATAGGACCAGGCGAAGATCTCAACATATTCATTCAACAACTGAACTAAGCGCTCTTTGACAATTGACTCAAGGTTGGCACCCACTCTAACTTCTTTTCTGTCTTCCTCTGTTCCCAAGTTGATAGTCTCTAACAGCTCTTCATGGGGCAGAATAGCCCTTTCTTCCTGTTGTAGAAGTCTAGCCAACTCTCCAGGCACTTCACAGTCTTCATCACCTTCGTATTCGGCATGATTGACCAGATCTTCAGAGTCACTGAAGGCCATAGCAGAATTATTGCCCATGGAATCCGGAATGGAAGGGTACTTGCATTTTGTGAGTGTGGGTGTGTGTAAGGGATAGCCACCTTTAAACAAATAAAATGTAAAAATAAAGAAAATAAACACAAAAGTTTATATGTGAAAATGTCCATGATTCATTAAAAATGGCATATGAAGATGAAAAATCAAGCCCTTACAAATGGACCTATGTGCCCCGGGTAAGGCACAAGGCAAAAAGAGTGTACGAATTGTTTAAGAATTATTACAGACCAACAGAAATGTTCGAAAGATTAATTACTGATTTATGAAAGTAATGGGAACAAAGTATTTCGCCTCCCAATTGTTCAGTCCTCCTTCGGCAGTTGGAAAGATCCAGTCTTCAAAGCTGCTCTCATCTTCACCATCCTCCAAAGCATGAACTCCATGATGAGTGATCCTTAATGGTGGCCCTCCAGCCCGGGAGCGGCGCACAACCTTCTGAGCAGAAGTAGTGAAACCCAAGCCGAACTTATCTGTCTTGAAAGGAAAATCTGGTAGTTGACCCTATACTGTGCTTCCTCCTTCCTTGATCACAGCCTTCGCATCTTTAAGGGATGACATCCGAGACACAGGCTTGGTAATGATGGGTACATAAGTCATTGTCTTGGCTGCCGCAACTTCAGGAGAAACCTCTTCAAAGTGTTGGAAAGGGGTTTCTATGAATTCACCATCTAACTCCACATAGCGGAAAGAATTAAGATGGCTTATCATATACTCCTCCTCGCCATGAACTGTTATAATTTTCCCCTGGACTGGGTATTTGAGCATTTGGTGTAGAGAAGAAGTGACAGCCCCAGCATTGTGGATCCAGGGTCTTCCCAACAAGAAAGAATATGAAGGACGAATATCCATCACATAAAATGTAGAGTTGAAAATTTCCGTTCCCACTTTAATTAGGATGTCCACCTCCCCGTGGACCATCCTCTTAGAACCATCAAAGGCTCTAACAATGATATTGCTGGGCTTTAGGGTCAAACCTTCACAGTCCAATCTGTCCAATGCTTTCTTTGGCAAGACATTTAAAGACGACCCGATATCAACCAGAACGTAAGCAAGAGTAGTCCCTCTGCATTCCACCGAGACATGCAACGTGTCATTATGATTTCTCCCCTTAGATGTTAGATCGACATCGGAGAAGCCAAGACCATTGTCGGCGGTTAGGCTGGCTACACACTCCTGGAACTGGTCCGTGGAGGTTTCTTGAGGCACGTAGGTCGTCTTCAGGAATTTAATCAAGGCTTTGGCATGAGCCTCAGAATAGAGCAATAGGGCCAGCATGGAGATTTTTGAAGGGGTTTGCCCCAGCTGTTCTACGACATCATAGTCGCTTTTCTTAATTATTTTTAAAATCTCCTCCATTTCCATTTGAGTGGTCTCAGGGATAACCAAAGGCTGAGCCCTCATCCTAACAGGCGCTTCTTGGATCCCTTACCTTTATCAGCAACAACAGTAGAGGGTACAACTACGGGAGTAACAATTTCTTCAATGACTGGTGTTGTACCCCAAAATTTTCCCTCTCATTTTATCAAGATTTCTCCTCACAAGACTCTTTGAACTCAAGACCAAGCTAGGGTTTGCTCTGCTCAAGATATCTCCTTGCACTGTTGACCTAAATTAGGGTTTGAGTTTGCACAAGGAATTTTGGACTTCTAATACCCCATGTGACTTTCATGCTTCATGTTGGACTTATAAGATTTCCCATACCAAGTTTCAAGCCTTGAATCAAATTTTTGCCCAGTCAATTGGACAGTTGACCTAGAAATCAGCTGTATTGGGGAAAAAGTCAACTATGGCCAATTTACAGTCAAACCTCATGAATTTTGATCCACATCAATATTATAGGCTCATATGAACAATTTGATCAAGTTTGGATAACAACTCCTCAAGAAATTTGATCAGATCACCAAAAGGGCAAAATGGTCATTTTTAGGGTTTTATCTGTAGAAGGGCAATTTCTGACTTTTCACCTAGCCAATGGAAAATTGGGTTCAAGCATGGATTCAAGGACTTAATGGAATCATCTTGACCTAATCACAAGGTTCAAAAGATCTCAATTGCATTGGATTGACAGATGAACTTTCCAGTCAACTGATCAAAAATCAACTGTACACTGAAAAGTCAAACTTTGACTTTTTGGTCAAAATCAAGTGCCAAGGGTCATTTTTCATCAAGATGTGTCAAAATATGAAACTTTTTCATCAAGAAACCTAATTTTGCAAATTAGGGTTTAAGATTGAAAAATTTCATAACTTAGAATTTTTCTAAGTTATGAAATTTTCTTAATTTTTCCCAACTTTGCCCAAATTTTTCACCATGATGCAATTGGATTCAAACAAAACTTCCAACATGAAAGTTGTAGTCCTCAAAAAAATCTACAACTTTGATTCATAAAGTTTTCCTAAAAGATGCTTGAATCTCAAGTTATGATTTTTGGAACAAGGGTCCATGAAACTTTTAACTTAGTGAAATTTTGTCCTAGTTTAGGCAGGATTTTGACCTATCTTCATGGAAACTTTTCACCTAGTTACACTTGGAATATCAAAATACATTTCAAAGATGGATTGTAGAGCATGTTACAATATTTCCGAAATGTCCAAGAACTCTCCAAAATCATTTATGGTTAGGGAGAATCGAAGGTTTGAATTTGGAAAAAACTCACTTTAATCCATGGCATGTTTCATGTTGCTACAAATTGCAATTTCCATCCAGCATTGTTTATACTTGATTACAGGTCCCTAAACCCTTCCATACTCAAGAATTAAATGCAAACCCAATAGTTTGAAGCTTTGTTCTGATCATTAGAGGATTACACAAGAGATTAATCCAAAAATAGCAAAAAGGCAACATTGCCATTTTTGTCAAAACTTGCTTTATGTCAAATTGCATCTCTTGAGCCTTGAACCAAATCTTGGACAGCAAACCAAATCCACAAACTTGGGGCCAAGCTCATAAAGTGTATGCAGGATTAGAGCTAGCCTGTACATGCCTGCTCTTTGTCACTTCCTACCTTTTGCTTCATAACCAAGAAATGTGCAAAAGTCTACACAACTTGAGTATCTGTTATAACCAACTCTTGTGAGCATTTGAAACAAGTTTTGCACATTGCCTTGAGCCAGAAACACGAGTTATTGAACCCTCAAGCCTTCCAAAACACAAAATCACCTTCCTCTTGCAAAACAGGGCAGTTTCTGCACTTTGAGTTCCATAGCAAAAATTACTCGTGCATTTTACCCCAAACCTGTTCCAATACCTTCCATATAACCCACCTGAGCTATCCCAACCACTTCCCTTTGACTGTAACTCCATTTGCAAGCTTCACCATTTCTGTTTTCAGATTGTGCAGGTTGACTTCTACAAGCTTGTTTAAGCAAGTCCAAAGCAAACTAAGCATTGGGGAAGGTCAGAGGAAGTTCAGGCAAGCTCCCAAGCACCTCAAGTCTCACTGAAAAGCTCCACATTGTCATACACGAGTTCAACTGAAACATGCGCGCGTTTTTTGTGTTTGAACGAAGGTTGAAGATGAAGTGTTGGGCTGGGCCTGCCTTTTCCATACGTTTTGCGCCCCTGACTTGCTGATTGCACCCCCCGGCCCATTTCATTATATTTTTATATTTTTCTATTTATTTTTCATTTCTGATTTTGTTTTATTTTTTCTAAACATAAAATATTACTAAAAATGTTGTCGTAAATTTTCACATTACATTTTGTATTTTTTATTATTTTTACTAACATAAAAATAATTATTAAATAACATACTTTTATTTTCTTTAATAAAAACTTAAAAGTAATACATAAAAATATTATACCTTTATTTTTATTATTTACATACTTAAAAATATTTTTTCTAATATATTTTCATTTTTTGACATTTGTATATATTTTATTATTTTATTTTATTGTACATAAATAATATAATTAATATATATACTTTCTTAAAGAAAATTAGGGTTTTTACCCTTAACAAAAATAATCTTTTATTTCTATTTTTTTAATACATTAAATATTTTATTTTTACATACATAAAAATAAACAAAAAACATTTTTTACATATTTATAATATTTTGCATATTTATATTTAAATTGCTTATTTAAATATTGCTTATTTATTATTTGATGCAAAGAATTCAATTTAGATGTAATAGTAAATCTTAGGGTTTTATTTTCTTGCAAATACTCCCCATTCAAAATTGTATCCCCCTCCCCATATCAATGTTGTAATAGTGTAGATTTATTTTACGCATTTATAGCTCTCGAATATGCCATGATAGAGATTAGGGTTTGTATGCAATATTCAAAATCAAAACAAATAGCTAGACCTAATACAAGACATAAGAGCATGTAAATTGACAACACAATGCACACATGCACCCCTAGGGTTTCATCCACCTGTTACCTTTAAAATGGCCATGTTATGCATGTTGAGTATCTTGGCAAAGCAAAAATAAAACAAAAAGATCATAGTCCCTCAATGACGCTATCTGGGTTGCCTATACAAAATGATCTAGTCCCTCAAAAATTTTCTAAAGATACCTAGCGCAATTGCTATCATGGTCAATACGATGACCCGCGCCTGTCCCGTTTAACATCCAAATACAAGGTTGTTTACCAAAAGCAATGGTAAAACAACACTGTCAAAAGGGTTTAAAATGTGTAGGAAAGATCTTTGAGTAAGATAGGGTAGACAACTCTTAGTTACTTGATCAAAACTTGCAAAAACATCCTTGCTATTTTCAAACACACCTCATAACACAATTTCAAAACATTTCCCAAAACAAACTTTCAAACATTGAAATATCTTTTCAAAAGACAAACACCTTTGTATATATTCAAGCAAGAATCATTACAAAGGTTGCCACAACGATGGCCTCTTTTTAAAACATTTTCAAAAACACACACAAAGCACCATTTCAAACAATTGAAAAGCAAAAGCAAGTGATCTAAACAAGTAACTAAGAGCCCATGGATAACCATGGATGAAAAGGGTGCTAGCACCTTCCCTTTTCATAATATACTCCCCGAACCCAAGAAAACATAACAAAGGTCTTTCCTGTGCTTTTTGACCTTTCCTTTGGATAAAATAAAAAGTCGGTGGCGACTCTTGCTAAACTGAAACATTGGCGAACACAAACGCAAAACCTCAAGTCAGTTCTCCCATCGTATCACAGAACTGGAGACTCTGCTGGGGATAATTTTAAAAAGTGGAGTAACCTTAGGGTTTAGATCACCTTTACATGCTTACCTTGTTTGCTTTGATTGCTTTACATTTGGTTCTATTTCTTGGGTTTGAAATCCTCTACCTGGATTTGGGAAACATTCATAGGTAAATAGAAATACGTTGTGGAAACTATGCGGGGTTAACCAACATGGTTAAAGCAATAGCTATATTAGTGCGACATATTTGTGGGTACCGGTAGCCTTTGAGTCAATCAAAGAGAATACGGGGCCGCTGAGTGATGTCATGAAGCACTAATGGACTTTTAGAACCTTTACTTGACCATCTTGGCCTTATTTGGGGTAGTGAGATGACCGGCTTTGGTGCAGTCCGAAGTTGGTAGATACTCGATACTACACTCATTGAGGGTTGTTTTCTTGGAATATTTCAGTCGCCAGTAAAGTGGCTAAACTGAAACAATGAACACACAAAATAATCCAGTGATATTGAGCTCCTTAGAACCCGGTTACTATTTATAGGACAAGTTGAGCCAACTAACTTCAAGAGGGTACTTACCTATGAAACCCCATGCAAGCCTGAAACTAGGATCTTGTGTGACTTGCTTGTGCATATACTTATGCATACACCATGAACATCATGAAGCATCAATTGCATCCACTAACCATTTCAAGGGTTTGGATCTTTATCTTTGTTCCTGTTTTGTAGGTAATGGATTCACTTCGCCGAAAAACTATTCAGGTCAACCTTGTGAGGATTCCTCCTCAACTCAAGGAGCTTGTTTCCAAGATTCTAGAGAATTCTACCTTCACTGAAAGACATGGTAGACTTCTCAACTTGGTCAACTCCAACATTGAAGAAGACATGGTGAAAGTTCTCTTCCAGTTCTTTGACCCCCTACACCATTGCTTTACATTTCCTGGTTACCAACTAATACCTACTTTGGAGGAATTTTCTCAACTCCTGAGGATTCCTATTCTCCATCAACTACCCTACAACGGTACAGAAAGAGAGCCAAAGCCTGAAGATGTTGCTCAAGCCTTACACTTGCAACCATCTGATATCAAAGGTCATTGGGAAACTAGAAGTGGTGTCAAGGGTTTCTTGGCAAAGTTTCTGTTTGAGAAGGCACAATACTGTTGGAATTCTCTAGATCTGCAAGCTTTTGGGAGATTATAGCACTTCTCATCTATGGGTTTGTCTTGTTCCCAAACCCTGATCAGCTTATAGTTGTGAATGCTGCCAAGATTTTCATATCTCGGAATCCTGTGCCTACATTTCTTGGGGATATCCTTCACTCATTTTACACACGAACAATGAGGAAAAGAGGTGTTCTCATGTGCTGTACTTCTCTTCTAGCAAGGTGGTTTATTTCTCACCTTCCCCAGTCAGTCTTGAAGAATGAACAAGGCTTGAGGTGGTCACAACGGTTGATGACTCTTACACATTATGATGTTCATTGGTGTTCTCGGTCCAGAGAAAATGTCATCATCATTGATCATTATGGGGAATTCCCTAATGTCCCATTACTTGGCATTAGGGGAGGCATTACCTACAACCCCTGTTTGGCTCTGAGACAGTTTGGGTATGCCCGAAGGGATGGCCCACATGACATGCTGATTCCAGACTTGGTTTTTAACTTCGACAACGACGCTCAAGGACTCCGACAAAGGTTTATCCGAGGTTGGAGGATGCCCAACAAAGTGGACAGTAAGACACTGGGACACAAGAATTCCATCCCCCTTGAGCCTTACCTCAAGTGGGTACGAATCCGCGCCCAGAGTCTTATGATGCCTTACCCCTACATTCTCCCTGTGATCAAAGAGCCTGTTATGGAAGGAGAGGTTCCATACACCCTCCTACATCCTGATATGCTAACATTATTGGAAGATTTGCAAAAGAGTTGGATACAGCTCAAGGAAGAACGTAATACTTTTGAAGCCAGCTTCTACGCCAGTGAGAAGAAGGTTTTGGAACTTACTCGTCAACTTCATGAAGAGCAGGCTCTCAACACCTACATCTCACCAAAGAGGATGCACACCGTCTTTTTACATTAGAATTTTGTATTTATTTTACCCATGGGGCATTTATGTACTAACAAAATTCTTATTATTAATATGACGTGTGTTCTTTTTGTTTGCAATAACTTTGAACTTCTGAATCCTTGAATGCATTACATGAATATGTATCATTCATCATATGAATAAACAGGTCTTCACACCAGGTTTCCTTATCTCTCTGCTGTTTATTTCAGCAAGATGGATATAGAGCAGACGGTCAAAGATCTACAAGCACAGAATTCACAGTTCCAACAACTCCTCATGACCTTGGCAAACAGTCAGGAGGAACTTAAAGCACTGTTAGAGAAGGAAAAGGAAAAGGAAAAAGAGAAAAAGAAAAATAAAAGAGTCGGTGTGGCTACTCTAGGTAGAAGATTTGAGAACCAAGCTAGAAGGGTCCTGGATTTCCCCTCAACATCTGATGAAGGGGTAGGTAAAGGAAAGGGAGTTGCAGTACCATCTGAGTCTGAGGCTGAAGAAGAAAAAGAAAAAGAGGATGAAGACTATTCTGAGCAGCAGTACCCTCCTACAGACGAGAAGTACAAGAATCTGGAAGAGCGTCTGGCAGCCATGGAAGTGCAAAGAGTGCCTGGGTTGGACTTCGAAGAGCTAGGGTTGGTTGCTGGGATTGTGATTCCCCCTAAATTCAAGGTGCCTACATTTGCTAAATACGATGGTTTATCTTGTCCGAAGATGCACCTACGGTCTTACGTCATAAAGATCCAACCTCATTCTTCTGATAAGGATCTGTGGGTCCACTTTTTTCAAGATAGTCTTTCGGGGACGCAATTAGATTGGTTCTACCAGCTTGAAAGATCTGATGTGAACAATTGGGAGGACCTGGTTGCTGCCTTCTACAGATAATATCAATATAATGCAGACTTAGCACCTACTTTTACTCAACTACATAGTATGGGTATGGTCTCTAATGAAGGCTTTAAGGAGTATGCCCAGAAATGGTGGGACTTGGCTAGAAGGGTGCAGCCACCATTGTCTGAAAGAGAGCTTGTTGATATGTTTTTGGGGACGCCGTCAGGTCCATTCTTTAATCACCTGATAGGGAGTTTGTCGGCGGGGTTCACCGAATTAATTCTGACCAGTGAACGAGTTGAAGCTGGCATCAAGAGCGGTAAAATTCAAAAGGATACATCTGCTTCTGCCACCGTCAAAAAACCTTTTCCAGCCAAGAAGGAGGTGTCGGCTGTTTACTCTAAAAAAGGTCGAGGAAGAGTAGAGCGCCGGTCAACGGTGGGGGCTGTAATGATTCAAAAGACTGCATCTGATCAGTTTAGAAATGATCAACCCAGAACCAACCAACAAAGAGGGGGAAGGCCTGCTAGGCAATTCACCAAAATAAACATGACGCCTGCCCAGGTTCTCCCCCATCTCTTGAAGTTAAACCTTACAACCTTGAGATATCCACCATAAAATCCGAATACAACTTCTCCTTTTTACCATGCCAATGCTAAATGTGCTTATCATTCAGATGGCATAGGGCACGACACCAACAATTGCTGGCCCCTCAAAAACAAGATCCAGGATTTAATAGATGCCAAGGAGGTGGAATTTGACGCGCCCGAAAAGCCGAACGTAATCTACGCCCCAATGCCAAAGCATGGTCACAATACCCATGCTATCGAAGAGGATCTGTATGTTGCTGATGTTGATGACTTAATGATCCCTTTACCAATAATCAAGATGAATCTGTTGAAAGCCGAGATTTTTCCAGGCTGTGAAAAAGATTGTTACCATTGTTCATCCCTACAATCCGACTGTCCGTTATTGAAGTTAGGCATCCAACGCCTAATGGATAATCACGAGATCCTCTTTGAGAAAACTCCTATTACTCCCGTTACTCCAATTCCTATAAACGATGTTGCTATAATTACCATTTCCGACAATCTTTCCAAGGTCTCCAAAAGACCTGTTAAGATTACACCTGATCCAAAGTTTGTACCTCTGAAGATAACTATGCCGGGGCCTATCCCATACAAGTCTAATAAGACAATACCGTGGAATTATGGGGGATAGATCTTCTACCATGGTGTTAAACAGATTGAATCAGTGGAAGAGAATTCCGATGAAGAAACTCCTGACATAGGAAATATCGTTGGGATGAGTAAGATCACTCGTAACAGAAGAATCTTCTCTCCGGAGATTGCTCCTCCAAGGGCAATCTTCGGACCCTCAAATGCTCCTAAGGTTACTCCTGTGCCGGTCAACATCGCTGTGCGAAGTCCAGTGATTGAAGAAATTGTTACTCCCGTAGTTATACCCTCTGTTATTGCTGCTGATAAAGGTAAGGGGATCCAGGAAGCGCTCGTCAGGACGAGGGCTCAGCCTTTGGTGATCCTCGAGACCACCCAAAAGGAAATGGAGGAAATTTTAAAAATAATTAAGAAAAGAGACTATGATGTCGTAGAACAATTGGGGCAAACCCCTTCAAAAATATCTATGCTAGCCCTATTGCTCTGTTCCGAGGCTCATGCCAAATCCTTGATCAAATTCTTGAAGACGGCGCACGTGCCTCAAGAAACCTCCACGGACCAATTCCAAGAGTGTGTAGCCAGCCTGACCGCCGACAATGGTCTTGGTTTCTCTGATGCCCATCTAACATATAAGGGAAGAAAGCATAATGACGCGCTGCATGTCTCGGTGGAATGCAGAGGGACCACACTTGCTCACGTTCTGGTTGATACCGGGTCTTCTTTAAATGTCCTGCCAAAGAAAGCATTGGACAAATTGGACTATGAGGGTTTGACCCTAAATCCCAGCAATATCATTGTTAGAGCCTTTGACGGGTCTAAGAGGATGGTCCACGGGGAGGTGGACATCCCAATTAAAGTGGGAACGAAAATTTTCAACTCTACATTTTATGTGATGGACATCCATCCTTCATATTATTGCTTGTTGGGTAGACCTTGGATCCACAACACTGGGGCAGTCACTTCTTCTCTACACCAAATGCTCAAATATCCAGTCCAGGGGAAAATCATAACGGTTCATAGCGAGGAGGAGTATATGATAAGCCATCTTAATTCTTTCCGCTATGTGGAGTTAGATGGTGAATTCATAGAAACCCCTTTCAAACACTTTGAAGAGGTATCTCCTGAAGTTGCGGCAGCTAAGACAATGACGTCTATACCCATCATTACCAAGCCTGTGTCCAGGATGTCATCCCTTAAATATGCAAAGGCTGTGATCAAGGAAGGAGGAAACACAATATGGGGTCAGCTACCAGATTTTCCTTTCAAGACAGATAAGTTTGGCTTTGATTTCACTACTGCTAGTCAGAAGGCTGTGCGTCGCTCCCAGGCTAGAGGGCCACCATTAAAGATCACTCATCATGGAGTTCATGCTTTGGAGGATGTTGAAGATGAGAGAAATTTTGAAGATTGGATTTTCCCGACTATTGAAGAAGGACTGAACAACTGGGAGGCGAAAGACTTCGTTCCCATTACTTTCATAAATCAGTAATTTATCTTTCGAACATTTTTGTTGGTCTGTAATAATTATTAAACAATTCGTACACTCTTTTTTCCTTGTGCCTTACCCGGGGCATATAGGTCCATTTGTAAGGGCTTGATTTTTTTCATCTTCATATGCCATATTTAATGAATTATGGACGTTTTCATATATAAACTTTTGTGTTCATTTTCTTTCTTTTCATATTTTATTTTGTTTAAAGGTGGCTATCCCTTACACACACCCACACTCACAAAATGCAGGTACCCATCCACTCCAGATTCCATGGGTAACAATTATGCTATGGCCTTCAGTGACTTTGAAGATCTGGTCAATCATGCTGAATACGAAGGTGATGAAGACTGTGAAGTGCATGGAGAGTTGGCTAGACTTCTACAACAGGAAGAAAGGGCTATTCTGCCCCATGAAGAGCTGTTAGAGACTATCAACTTGGGTACTGCCGAAGACAGAAAAGAGGTCAAAGTGGGTGCCAACCTAAAGCCAAATGTCAAAGAGCACTTAATTCAGCTGTTGAATGAATATGTTGAGATCTTCGCCTGGTCCTATGAAGACATGCCGGGACTCGATACAGATATTGTGGTTCACCGTCTCCCTACAAGAGAAGACTGTCCACCAATTAAACATAAAGTCCGCCGAATGAGGCTCGATATGTCTGAAAAGATCAAAGCCTAAGTGATGAAGCAATTCAATGCCGATTTCCTTGCTGTTACCTCCTATCCACAATGGGTTGCTAACATTGTGCCCGTGCCTAAAAAGGACGGCAAAGTGAGAATGTGCATGGATTACAGAGACTTAAACAGGGCTAGCCCTAAAGATGACTTTCCACTACGGCACATTGACATCTTGGTTGACAACACAACTCAACATAAGGTATTTTCTTTCATGGATGGATTTTCAGGGTACAATCAGATCAAAATGGCCCCCGAAGACATGGATAAGACTACTTTTGTTACGCAGTGGGATACCTTCTGCTATAAAGTAATGCCATTGGGACTGAAGAATCCCGGGGCAACTTATCAGCGAGCCATGGTAGATTTGTTTCATGACATGATACATCATGAGATTGAAGTCTACGTAGACGACATGATAGCACGTTCACAAACATAAGAAGAACACCTCGACCATCTGCAAAAGCTGTTTGTCAGGTTGAAGGAGTATAAGCTCAGACTGAACCCTAGCAAGTGCACTTTCGGAGTCAGGTCCGGTAAACTCTTGGGATTCATCGTTAGCAACAAAGGCATCGAGGTTGATCCTGCCAAAGTCAAAGCAATATAAGAAATGCCTGCCCCTCGCACTGAAAAGGAGGTCAGAGGTTTCTTAGGACGCCTAAACTATATCGCAAGGCTCATTTCTCACCTAACATCTACCTGTGAACCAATCTTCAAGCTGTTGAAGAAAGATCAGGTGGTTGAATGGAATGATGACTGTCAAGTTGCTTTCGATAAAATCAAGGAGTATTTTCTAGAACCTCCTATCTGGATGCCACCCGTCGAAGGAAGGCCGCTAATCATGTATCTGATTGTTTTGGATAACTCAATGAGGTGCGTACTGGGCCAACATGACGAGTCTGGTCGAAAAGAGCATGCCATTTATTACCTTAGCAAAAAGTTTACCGACTGTGAGACTCGCTACTCACTACTCGAGAAAACTTGTTGCGCTTTGGTATGGGCTGCTCGCCGGCTAAGGAAGTATATGGTGACACATACCACTCTGCTGATTTCTAAAATGGATCCGATCAAGTACATCTTCGAAAAGCCTGCTTTATCTGGAAGAATCGCTAGATGGAAAATGATCCTGACTGAGTATGATATCTGGTACACAACCCAAAAAGCTATAAAGGGGAGTGTACTAGCTGACCATCTAGCTCATCAAGCTGTCGAAGATTACCAATCCATGAAGTTCGACTTCCCCGACGAATACATTATGACATTGGACAACATCGAAGGTAACAGACCGTATGACAGACCTGAACAAGGATCCCGATGGACCCTGTACTTTGATGGTGCTTCAAATGCACTTGGAAACGGTATCGGCGCGGTACTTATCTCTCCAGAAGGTTGCCATACATCTTTCACCGCTAGACCCTGCTTCAGCTGCACCAACAACATGGCCGAGTATGAAGCTTGCATCTTTGGTCACAAGGCTGCTATTGACTTGGGAATCAAATCTTTGGTTGTGTTTGGAGACTCCGCTTTGGTCATCAGTCAAATCAGAGGAGAGTGGGACACTAAACATCCTAATCTCATCCTATACAAAGAACATGTCCTGACATTGTTACCTCATTTCGAGCAGATTACCTTCGAGCACTTCCCGCGAGAAGAAAATCAGCTAGCGGATGCTCTAGCTACAATGTCATCCATGTTTAAACTTAACTAGGATAATGAGGCTCCCCAAATCACCATCGAGCGAATGGATGAACCTGCACATTGTCACGAGATTAATACCGAAGAAGTAGTGGACCAACCCTAGTTTCACGAAATCAAAAGGTACCTCAAGACTCGAGAATACCCTGAAGGAGCTTCACTCAACGACAAAAAGTTCTTGAGGAGATTTTATGCCAAGTTCTTCCTGAGCAATGGTATCCTATACAAGCGCAATCATGATTGCGTTCTGCTTTGTTGTGTGGACAAGGTTAAAGCTGAGCAGATCATGACTGAACTGCATAATGGTACTTTTGGCACCCACTTGAGCGGACATACGATGGCTAAGAAGATTCTAAGGGCAGGCTACTACTGGTCTACCATGGAAGCTGACTGTCATCAATATTCCCGTACTTGTCACAAATGCCAAATCTATGCGGACAAGGTACATATTCCTCTAGTTCCTCTCAATGTCCTAACATCTCCTTGGCCATTCGCAATGTGGGGTATCGACATGATTGCAGAGATCAAGCCTACAACATCCAATGGACACCGCTTCATCCTGGTGGCCATTGATTACTTTACCAAGTGGGTCGAAGCAGCTTCCTTCGCCTCCGTTACAAAGAATGTGGTGGCCCGCTTCATCAAGCAGAACCTCATATGCCGGTATGGTATCCCCGACAGGATCATCACGGACAACAGTACAAACCTGAACAACACTATGATCACCGCTCTGTGCGAGCAGTTCAAGATTCAACATCACAATTCATCTCCCTATCGGCCAAAGATGAACGGTGTTGTCGAAGCGACGAACAAAAATATCAAGAAGATCATTCAAAAGATGACAATCACCTACAAGGACTGGCATGAGATGTTACCGTTTGCTCTGCACGAATACCGTATCACGGCGCGTACTTCAATCGAGGCAACCCCCTTTTCTTTGGTATATGGCATGGAAGCTTTTTTACCTATGGAGGTTCAGATTCCTTCCTTGAGAATTATGAAGGATGTTGGTTTAAGTGAAGACGATTGGATTCAGACCCGACTTGATCAACTTAACCTGATTGACGAGAAGCGACTTACTGCTGTTTGTCATGGTCAGACGTATCAAAAACGGATGATCAAGGCTTTCAACAAGAAAGTCAGGTGCCAGGTATATCAAGTCGGAGATCTTGTAATCAAGCGGATCATCTTGCCGCAAAGTGATCCCAGGGGAAAGTGGACTCCTACCTACGAAGGACCATTTGTGATCAAAAACCTCTTTTCTGGTGGGGCAATGATATTAACCACCATGGACGGTGATGACCTGCCGCACCCTGCAAACGCAGACATAGTCAAAAGATACTACGCATAAACGACCCGACAAGTTGAAAACTCGAAAGGGTAACTTGGGCAAAAAATGGGCATCCCGGTGAATCGAAAACCCGAAAGGGCGGTTCAGGCAAAAATTAGGGATAAACAAAAAAATCTGTACACCCGGCAAGTTGAAAACCCGAAAGGGCGACTTGGGCAAAAAAGGGTTTCCCGGTGGATCGAAAACCCGAAAGGGCGATCCAGGCAAAAGTTAGGGAATTAAAGCGTATGACTATGTCTCGTCGGATCACTTTAAGGACAATCTCTTCACGGACAAGCTCCAAGCTTCTGATCAATCCAATATTTGTGGACGAAGCAACGAATGTACAAGGTACTCAGAGTTACGAAGGCTATAGCAGAATGGGAACCCCATGGAATTGTTACACATAGCCATCTTTCTTTGTATAAATTTTTTCTCAATTTTATGACAACATTATCTTACTAGGATGTATGTCTCCTTTGTACAAAATACTTACACAAAGTTAATACAAAGATACTTCAAAGTGCAGAAAATTGTTTGCCTTTTCTTTCTTTTTACACTTGTGTTTTATTTGAAAACGTCCAATGATTTATTAAAATGAGCATATACATTTAAATATAATCACTGCTTACAAATGAAACGAAATGAGAAAGGATAATTACTGATAGGTTGAAATTATAGGAAAACGTCTTTAGGCTATTCCAGGAGAAATCCCCTGCAGTACATCATCCAGATCCTCGGCGGAACTAAAATTTTGAAATACGTATCCCCAACGGAGTTAAGTTTCAAGAATCCCCATCAGAGCTGATTTTTCAAATTCCCAATCCCCAGTGGAGAAAAACTTTGAACTACAAACCCTCAGTGAAGGTGAAACTTTCTTCCCCAAACGGAGTCTAACCTTCGACCTTTGAACATCATAGGAGACCATCCAGTTTCCTCCATTGTCCCCGGAGAGTAGCTTAAAAACTAGACAATTCCCCAGAGAGTTATTTTTTAAACCTTCTTCCTCAACGGAGTCAAGTTTCCATACACGATCAACCCAGCACGTCATTAAGATCCCCAGTGGAGAGGAAATTTTGAACTACCAATCCCCAGCGGAAACCATTCAGTTTTCCCCTGATACCCCCAGCAGAATGGAGTTTCTCATGCTTGAAGTCCCTAGTAGATTGGCATACAACCCAAACTCGTGGTCTCCCCAGCAGTATAGCTTCTCCCCACAGAGGTTGTCAAAAATCCCGAATCTCCAGCAGTGGTCAAGGATTTATTTTCCCCGACAACAGTCAAAGATTTTATTATCTCCAGCTATCCCGGATTTATTTTCCTCAACAAAACAGTTAATCAGCTTATATGCGCATACATTACATTCGCATATCATAAACATTTGATGAAACACATCTTATTGCATCATACATTTCATGCAACATAACTCTGTGTTTCAGCTAACATTCTACCCTTTTCAAGATGAAATTGATAACTAACTAAAACAGGTATTCAAAGCTCAGAAAACGACTTAGAGATGCTCCAGACACGAATGCTCTCATGTTTGCTTATTCAAATCAATGTGCATATTCCTGTTCCAGTTATGAAGCCTGGATTCAACCAGATTTTATCTTGATTATACTGAAGCCCGGAGATCGACCGAAAAATAGTCGAATCCCCTGCAAGTTCTTCTAAAACCTAGACGTTGACCAGATAGGAAGTAAAGTATTGTGAAGCCTGGACATTGACCAGATAGAAATACAAGACTGAAGCCTGGACGTTGACCAAATAGCAATACAAGACTGTGAAGCCTGGACGTTGACCAGATAACAGTAAGGTATACTGTGAAACTTGGACGTTGACCAAATAACAGTTTACTCGGCCAATTACTTTGAAGCCCGGATTCAACCGGATATTAGTAGGCCTCGAAATCAAAGGGAAAACCGGAGGCGACCGTATAACCATTTGATTTCCTTCTGAAGACTGGACGTTGACCAGATAGGAAGCAAAGTATCATGAAGCCTGGACGTTGACCAGATAGGAAGCAAAGTATCGTGAAGCCTGGACGTTGACCAGATAGCAATACAAGACTGTGAAGCCTGGATGTTGACCAGATAACAGTAAGGTATACTGTGAAGCTTGGACGTTGACCAAATAACAGTTTACTCGGCCAATTACTTTGAATCCCGGATTCAATCGGATATAAGTAGGCCCCCAAAATCAAAGGGAAAACCGGAGGTGACCGGGTAACCATTTGATTTCCTTCTGAAGCCTGGATGTTGACCAGATAGGAAGTAAAGTATCGTGAAGCCTGGATGTTGACCAGATAGCAATACAAGACTGTGAAGCCTTGATGCTGACGAGATAGCAGTTCACTATCACCTCTTCAACCAAGAGATGACTCCCCAGTAGAATAATGGACGACTGAAGTTCTATTTCTACCACGACAGAGAATAAAATTCCCCGACGTAGTCCTCCTCAACAACAGGTGTACGGGCCCTTGCAAAGGAATCTCTTATGCGATCAATTTTCTTGGATGGCATCTTTAAGTCCATCTCCGACAAGATTCTGTCACATCTTCCAAATGGCATCTTTAAGCCCATTCCCTCAACTATACTCTGATGAGCGCAAATTTACGGGCACTCTAGTGTCCAATCCTCTTTTACCTTCGAGTCACGAAAGGCAAACTCGCCAATCTAACTCTTTAGGTTCAAGAAGATTGAACAGGGGCAGCTGTTGTACCCCAAATTTTCCCTCTCATTTTATCAGGATTTCTCCTCACAAGACTCTTTGAACTCAAGACCAAGCTAGGGTTTTCTCTGCTCAAGATATCTCCTTGCATTGTTGACCTAAATTAGGGTTTGAGTTTGCACAAGGAATTTTGGACTTCTAATACCCCATATCACTTTCATGCTTCATGTTAGACTTATAATATTGCCCATACCATGTTTCAAGCCTTGAATCAAATTTTTGCCCAGTCAATTGGACAGTTGACCTAGAAATCAGCTGTATTGGGGAAAAAGTCAACTATAACCAATTTACAGTCAAACCTCATGAATTTTGATCCACATCAATATTATAGGCTCATATGGACCATTTTATCAAGTTTGGACAACAACTCCTCAAGAAATTTGATTAGATCACCAAAAGGGCAAAATGGTCATTTTTAGGGTTTTGATTGCAGAAGGGAAATTTCTGACTTTTCACCTAGCCAATGGCAAATTGGGTTCAAGCATGGATTCAAGGACTCAATTGCATCATCTTGACCTAATCACAAGGTTCAAAAGATCTCAATTGCATTGGATTGATAGATGAATTTTCCAGTCAACTGATCAAAAATCAATTGTACACTGAAAAGTCAAACTTTGAATTTTTGGTCAAAATCAAGTGCCAAGGGTCATTTTTCATCAAGATGTGTCAAAACATGAAACTTGTTCCTCAAGAAACCTAATTTTGCAAATTAGGGTTTAAGATTGAAAAATTTCATAACTTAGAATTTTTCGAAGTTATGAAATTTTCTTAATTTTTCCCAACTTTGCCCAATTTTTTCACCATGATGCAATTGGATTCAAACAAAACTTCCAACATGAAAGTTGTATTCCTACACAAAATATACAACTTTGATTCACAAAGTTTTCCCAAAAGATGTTTGGATCTCAAGTTATGAATTTTGGAACAAGGGTCCATGAAACTTTTAACTAAGTGAAATTTTGCCCTAGTTTAGGCAGGATTTTGACCTATCTTCATGGCAACTTTTCACATAGTTCCACTTGGAATCTCAAAATTCATTTTAAATATGTATTGTAGAGCATGTTACAAGCTTTCCAAAATGTCCAAGAACTCTCAAAAATCTTTTATGGTTAGGGAGAATCGAAGGTTTGAATTTGGAAAAAACTCACTTTAATCCATGGCATGTTTCATGTTGCTACAAATTGCAATTTCCTTCAAGCATTATTTATACTTGATTACAGGTCTCTAAAACCTTCCACACTCAAGAATTAAATGCAAACCCAATGGTTTGAAGCTTTGTTTTGATCATTATAGGATTACACAAGAGAATAATTCAAAAATAGCAAAAAGGCAACATTGCCATTTTTGTCAAAACTTGCTTTATGTCAAATTGCATCTCTTGAGCCTTGAACCAAATCAGAAAACCAAATCCACAAACTTAGGGCCAAGCTCACAAAGTGTATGCAGGATTAGAGCTAGCCTGTACAGGCTTTCTCTTTGTCACTTCCCACCTTTTGCTTCATAACCAAGAAATGTGCAAAAGTCTACACAACTTGAGTATCTGTTATAACCAACTCTTGTAAGAATTTGAAACAAGTTTTGCACATTGCCTTGAGCCAGAAACACGAGTTATTGAACCCTCAAGCCTTCCAAAACACAAAATCACCTTCCTCTTGCAAAATAGGGCAGTTTCTGCACTTTGAGTTCCAAAGCAAAAACTACTCATGCGTTTTGCCCCAAACCTATTCCAATACCTTCCATATAACCCACACGAGCTATCCCAACCACTACCCCTTGACTGTAACTCCATTTGCAAGCTTCACCATTTCTGTTTTCAGCTTGTGCAGGTTGACATCTACAAGCTTGTTCAAGCAAGTCCAAAGCAAACTAAGCATTGGGGAAGGTCAGGGAAGTTCAGGCAAGCTCCCAAGCACCTCAGGTCTCACTGAAAAGCTCCACATTGTCATACACGAGTTCAACTGAAACAGGTGCGCGTTTTTTGTGTTTGAACTAAGTTTGAAGTTGAAGTGTTGGGCTGGGCCTGCCTTTTCCATACTTTTTGCGCCCCTGACTTGCTGATTGCACCCCCTGGCCCATTTCATTATATTTTTTTTATTTTTCTATATATTTTTCATTTCTGATTTTGTTATATTTTTTCTAAACATAAAAAATTACAAAAAATGTTGTCATAAATTTTCACATTTCATTTTGTATTTTTTATTATTTTTTCTAACATAAAAATAACTATTAAATAACATACTTTTATTTTCTTTAATAAAAACTTAAAAGTAATACATAAAAATATTATACCTTAATTTTTATTATTTACATACTTAAAAATATTTTTTCTAATATATTTTCAATTTTTGACATTTGTATATATTTTATTATTTTATTTTATTGTACATAAATAATATAATTAATATATATACTTTCTTAAAGAAAATTAGGGTTTTTACCCTTAACAAAAATAATCTTTTATTTCTATTTTTTTAATACATTAAATATTTTAGTTTTACATACATAAAAATAAACAATAAACATTTTTTACATATTTATAATATTTTGCATATTTATATTTAAATTGCTTATTTAAATATTGCTTATTTATTATTTGATGCAAAGAATTCAATTTAGATGTAATAGTAAATCTTAGGGTTTTGTTTTCTTGCAAATACTCCCCATTCAAAATTGTATCCCCCTCCCCATATCAATGTTGTAATAGTGTAGATTTATTTTACGCATTTATAGCTCTCAAATATGCCATGATAGAGATTAGGGTTTGTATGCAATATCCAAAATCAAAACAAATAGCTAGACCTAATACAAGACATAAGAGCATGTAAATTGACAACACAATGCACACATGCACCCCTAGGGTTTCATCCACCTGTTACCTTTAAAATGGCCATGTTATGCATGTTGAGTATCTTGGCAAAACAAAAACAAAACAAAAAGATCATAGTCCCTCAATGACGCTATCTTGGTTGCCTATACAAAATGATCTAGTCCCTCAAAAAATTGCTAAAGATACTTAGCACAATTGCTATCATGGTCAATACGATGACCCGCGCCTGTCCTGTTTAACATCCAAATACAAGATTGTTTACCAAATGCAATGGTAAAACAACACTGTCAAAAGGGTTAAAAATGTGTAGGAAAAATCTTTGAGTAAGATAGGGTAGACAACTCTTAGTTACTTGATCAAAACATGCAAAAACATCCTTGCTATTTTCAAACACACCTCACAACACAATTTCAAAACATTTCCCAAAACAAACTTTCAAACATTGAAATATATTTTCAAAAGACAAACACCTTTGTATATATTCAAACAAGAATCATTACAAAGGTTGCCACAATGATGGCCTCTTTTCAAAAAAATTTCAAAACCACACACAAAGCACCATTTCAAACAATTGAAAAGCAAAAGCAAGTGATCTAAAAAAGTAACTAAGAGCCCATGGATAACCATGGATGAAAAGGGTGCTAGCACCTTCCCTTTTCATAATCTACCCCCCAAACCCAAGAAAACATCTCAAAGGTCTTTCCTGTGCTTTTTGACCTTTCCTTTGGATAAAATAAAAAGTCGGTAGCGACTCTTGCTAAACCAAAACATTTGCGAACACAAACACAAAACCTCAAGTCAGTTCTCCCACCGTATCACAACTGAAGTTCGTACATAGATGTTGACCGACACAGGAGTAACCTTAGGAGCATTTGAGGGTCCGAAGATTGCCCTTGGAGGAGCAATCTCCGGAGAGAATATTCTTCCGCTACGGGTGATTTTACTCGTCCTAGCAATATTTCCTATGTCAAGAGTCTCTTCATCGGAAATTTCTTCGACTGATTCAATTTGCTTAACACCGTGGTAGAAGATCTCTCCTCCATAATTCCACAGTATTGATTTGTTGGACTTGTATGGGATAGGCCCCGACATAGTTATCTTCAGCGGTACAATCTTTGGATCAGATGTAATCTTAACAGGTCTTTTGGAGACCTTGGAAAGACTAGCGGAAATGGTAATTATAGCAACATCTTTGACAGGAATCGGAATAACAGGAGTTTTCTCAAAGAGGATTTCTTGATTATCCTTTAGGCGTTGGATGCCTAACTTCAATAATGGACAGCCGGATTGTAGGGACGAACAAAGGTAACAATCTTTTTCACAGCCTGGGAAAATCCCGGCTTTCAACAGATTCATCTTGATTATTGGTAAAGGGGTCATTAAGTCATCAACAGCAGCAACATACAGATCCTCTTCGATAGCATGGGCATTGTGACCATTCTTCGGCATTGGGGAAGAAATCACATTCGGTTTTTCGGGCGCGTCGAATTCCACCTCCGTGGCATCTATCAAGTCCTGGATCTTATTTTTGAGGGGCCAACAATTGTTGGTGTCGTGCCCTATGCTGTCCGAATGATAAGCACATTTGGCGTTGGCATGGTAAAAAGGAGAAGTTGTATTCAGATTTTATGGTGCCTCTATCAAGGTTGTAAGGTTTAACTTCAAGAGATGGGGGAGAACCTGGGCATGTGTCATGTTTATTTTGGTGAATTGCCTAGCAGGCCTTCCTACCCTTTGTTGGTTGGTTCTGGGTTGATCGTTTCTAGGCTGATCAGATGTAGTCTTTTGAATTATTACAGCCCCTACCGTTGGCCGGCGCTCCACTCTTCCTCGACCTCTTTGGGAGTAAACAGCTGACACCTCTTTCTTTGCTGGGAAGGTCTTCTTGACGGCAGCGGAAACAAATGTATCCTTTTGAATTTTACCGCTCTTGATGCCAACTTCAACTCTTTCACCAGTCAGAATTAACTCGGTGAACCCCGCCGACGAACTCCCTATCAGGTGATTAAAGAATGGACCTAACAGCGTCCCCAAAAACATATCAACAAGCTCTCTTTCAGACAATGGTGGCTGCACCCTTCCAGCCAAGTCCCTCCACTTCTGGGCATACTCCTTAAAGCCTTCATTAGAGACCATACCCATACTCTGTAATTGAGTACGAGTAGGTGCTAAGTCTGCATTATATTGATATTGTCTGTAAAAGGAAGCAGCCAAATCCTCCCAATTATGCACATCAGATCTCTCAAGCTGGCAGAACCAATCTAATTGCGTCCCCAAAAGACTATCTTGAAAAAAGTGGACCCACAGATCCTTATCAGAAGAATGAGGTTGGAACTTTCTGACGTAAGACCGTAGGTGCATCTTCAGGCAAGACAAACCATCGTATTTAGCAAATGTAGGTACCTTGAATTTATGGGTAATCACAATCCCAACAACCAATCCTAGCTCTTCGAAGTCCAGCCCATGCACTTTTTGTACCTCCATAGCTGCCAGACGTTCCTCCAGATTCTTATACTTGTCGTCTGCAGGAGGATACTGCTATTCAGAATAGTCTTCATCCTCTTCTTCTTCTTCTTCAGCCTCAGACTCAGATGGTACTGCAGCTCCCTTTCCTTTACCTACCCCTTCATCAGATGTTGAGGGGAAATCCAGGACCCTTCTAGTCTGGCCTTCAAATCTTCTACCCAGAGTAGCCACATCAACTCTTTTCTTTTTCTTTTTCTCTTTTTCCTTTTCCTTCTCTAACAGTGCTTTAAGATCCTCCTGGCCCTTTGCCAAGGTCATGAGGAGTTGTTGGAACTGTGGATTCTACGCTTGTAAATCTTTGACCATCTGCTCTATATCCATCTTGCTGAAATAAACAGCAGAGAGATAAGGAAACCTAGTGTGAAGACCTGTTTATGCATATGATGAATGATATGTATTCATGTAATGCATTCAAGGATTCAGAAATTCAAATTTGTTGTAAACAAAAAGAATATACGTCATATTAATAAGATATAATTTGTTAGTACATAAATGCCCCATGGGCAGAATATTACAAAATTCTAATGTAAAAAGACGTTGCGCATCCTCTTTGGCGCAATGTAGGTGTTGAGAGTCTGCTCTTCATGGAGTCGACGAGTAAGTTCCAAAACCTTCTTCTCACTGGCGTAGAAGCTGACTTCAAAAGTGTTATGTTCTTCCTTGAGCTGTATCCAACTCTTTTGCAAATCTTCCAATGATGTTGGCATATCAGGATGTAGGAGGGTGTATGGAACCTCTCCTTCTATAACAGGCTCTTTGATCACAGGGAGAATGTAGGGGTAAGGCATCATAAGACTCTGGGTGCAGGTTCGTACCCACTTGAGGTAGGGCTCAAGGGGGATGGAATTCTTGTGTCCCAGTGTCTTACTGTCCACTTTGTTGGGCATCCTCCAAGCTCGGATAAACCTTTGTCAAAGTCCTTGAGCATCGTTGTCGAAGTCAAAAACCAAGTCTAGAATCAGCATGTCATGAGGGCCATCCCTTCGGGCATACCCAAATTGTCTCAGAGCTAAGCAGGGGTTGTAGGTAATGCCTCCCCTAATGCTAAGTAATGGGATATTAGGGAATTCCCCACAATGATCAATGGTGATGACATTTTCTCTGGACCGAGAACACCAATGAACATCAGAATGTGTGAGAGTAATCAACCGTTGTGACCACCTTAAGCCTTTCTCATTGTTCAAGACTGACTGGGGAAGGTGAGAAATAAACCACCTTGCTAGAAGAGGAGTACAACACATGAGAACACCTCTTTTCCTTATTGTTCGTGTGTGAAATGAGTGTAGGATGTCCCCAAGCAATGTAGGCACAGGATTCCGAGATATGAAAATCTTGACAGCATTCACATCTATAACCTGATCAGGGTTTGGGAACAAGACCAACCCATAGATGAGAAGTGCTACAATCTCCTCAAAAGCTTGCAGATCTAGAGAATTCCAGCAGTCTTGTGCCTTCTCAAACAGAAACTTTGCCAAGAAACCCTTGACACCACTTCTGGTTTCCCAATGACCTTTGATATAAGATGGTTGCAAATGTAAGGCTTGAGCAACATCTTCAGGCTTTGGCTCTCTTTCCGTATCGTTTTAGGGTAGTTGATGGAGAATAGGAATCCTCAGGAGTTGAGAAAATTCCTCCAAAGTAGGCACTAGTTGGTAATCAGGAAATGTAAAGCAATGGCATAGGGGGTCAAAGATCTAGAAGAGAACTTTCACCATGTCTTCTTAAATGTTGGAGTTGACCAAGTTGAGAAGTCTACCATGTCTTTCAGTGAAGGGAGAATTATCTGGAATCTTTGAAGCAAGCTCCTTGATTAGAGGAGGAATTCTCACAAGGTTGACCTGGATTGTTTTCCTGCGAAGTGATTCCATAACCTACAAAACAAGAACAAAGATGAAGATCCAAACCCTTGAAATGATTAGTGGATGCAAATGATGCTTCATGATGTTCATGATGTATGCACAAGTATATGTATAAGCAAATCACACAAGATCCTAGTTTCAGGCTTGCATGGGGTTTCATAGGTAAGTACCCTCTTGAAGTTTAGATGGCTCAACCTGTCCTATAAATAGTAACTGGGTTCTAAGGAGCTCAATATCACTGAATTATTTTCTGTGTTCATTGTTTCAGTTTAGCCACTTTACTGGCGACCGAAATATTCCAAGAAAACAACCCTCAATGAGTGTAGTATCGAGTATCTACCAACTTCGGACTGCACCAAAGCCGGTCATCTCACTACCCCTAAAAAGGCCAAGATGGTCAAGTAAAGGTTCTAAAAGTCCATTAGTGCTTCATGACATCACTCAGCGGCCCCGTATTCTCTTTGATTGACTCAAAGGCTACCGGTACCCACAAATATGTCGCACTAATATAGCTATTTCTTCAACCATGTCGGTATACCCCGCACAGTTTCCACAACATATTGCTATTTACCTATGAATGTTTCCCAAATCCGGGTAGAGGATTTCAAACCCAAACAATAGAACCAAATGTAAAGTAATCAAAGCAAACAAGATAAGCTTGTAAAGGTGATCTAAACCCTAAGGTAACCCCACTTTTAGAGACATCCCCAGCATAGTCGCCAGTTCTGTGATACGGTGGGAGAACTGACTTGAGGTTTTGCGTTTGTGTTCGCAAATGTTTCAGTTTAGCAAGAGTCGCCATCGACTTTTTATTTTATCCAAAGGAAAGGTCAAAAAGCACAGGAAAGACCTTTGAGATGTTTTCTTGGGTTCGGGGGGTAGATCATGAAAAGGGAAGGTGCAAGCACCATTTTCATCCATGGTTATCCATGGGCTCTTAGTTACTTGTTTAGATCACTTGCTTTTGCTTTTCAATTGTTTGAAATGGTGCTTTGTGTGTGGTTTTGAAAATGTTTTGAAAAGAGGCCATCATTGTTGCAACCTTTGTAACGATTCTTGTTTGAATATATACAAAGGTGTTTGTCTTTTGAAAAGATGTTTCAATGTTTGAAAGTTTGTTTTGGGAAATTGTTTTGAAATTGTGTGGTGATGTGTTTTTTTTTAAAATAGCAAGGATGTTTGCAAGTTTTGATCAAGTAACTAGGAGCATCTACCCCATCTACTCAAAGATTTTTCCTACACATTTCTAACCCTTTTGACAGTGTTGTTTTACCATTGCATTTGGTAAACAACTTTGTGTTTGGATGTTAAACGGGACAGGCGCGAGTCATCGTATTGACCATGATAGCAATTGTGCCAAGTATCTTAGCAAATTTTTGAGGGACTAGATCATTTTGTTTAGGCAACCAAGATAGCGTCATCGAGGGACTATGATCTTTTGTTTTGTTTTTGTTTTTCCAAGATACTCAACATGCATACCATGGCCATTTTAAAGGCAACAAGTGGATGAAAATCCTAGGGGTGCATGTGTGCATTGTGTTGTCAGTTTACATGCTTTTATGTCTTGTATTAGGTCTAGCTATTTGTTTTGATTTTTGGATATTGCATACAAACCCTAATCTCTATCATGGCATATTTGAAAGCTATAAATGCGTAAAATAAATCTACGACTATTACAACATTGATATGGGGAGGGGGATACAATTTTGAATGGGGAGTATTTGCAAGAAAATAAAAGCCCGAAGATTAACTATTACATCCAAATTGAATTCCTTGTTCAAATAATAAATAAGCAAATATTTAAATGGACAATTAAATAAATGTGCAATATATTCTAAATATGCAAAAAAATGTTTTTTGTATTATTTTTATATATGTAAAAAATAAACTTTTTATTGCATTAAAATAAAAATAAAAGATTATTTTTATTAAGGGTGGAAACCCTAATTTGTTTTAAGAAATATATATATATATATATATATATATATATATATATATATATATATATATATATATATATATATATATATATATATATATATATATATATATATATATATATATATATATATATATATATATATATATATATATATATATATATATATATATATATATATATATATATATATATATATATATATATATATATATATATATATATATATATATTGTGTATTATTTATTTATGTACAATAAAATAAAAAATATATACAAATGTCAAGAAAAATAAAAATATGTTAGAAAAATATTATCTAAGTATATAAATAATAAAAATAAAAACATAATAGTTTTTATGGTATTTACAAGTTTTTATTAAAGAGAATAAAAGTATATACTATTTAATAATTATTTCTATGTCTAAAAAGTAATAAAAATAATAAAATAAAATGTGAAAATTAAATAAAATATTTTTTGTAATTTTTAAGGTTTAGAAAAATAAAATAAAGTCAGAAATAAAAAAAATAAATGAAAAATATAAAAATAAAATCAAATGGGCCAAGGGGGTGTGACAAGTAAGTAAGAGGTGTCAATAGTGAGAAATAGCCGGGCCCAGCCCAACTACTTCATCTTCAACCTTCGTTCAAACAAAAACGCGCGCCTTCCTGTACAATTCTGGAAATCCTGTATACGTGCTCTAAAGCAAAAACTCACAACACAAAAGTTATAACATTTTTCAACACGATTCCAACCATGTAAAGAACATAATCTAACTCTCAAAGACCAGAGAGAATTTCTCTGGCCCTAATTTCTAACCTAACTTTTCCAGAAAGTTCACCAATCAAATTCTCTCAACACAGTTAACTTAAATGAAATCTAAGCATATGTACAGCTTAAGGGCAATGAGTACTACATTTTTTATTCATAAACCTAAGCCTAATGATTCCTAAATAGAGAGATAGGAAGTTGGAAAATACCTGCTTCAGTTGAACACGAGTATGGCAATGTGGAGGTTTTCAACGAGGCCTGAGATGTTTGTGAGCTTGCCTGAACTTCCTCTGACCTTCCCCAATGCTTTGTTTGCTTTTAGCTTGCTTGAATAAGCCTGTAGAAGTCAACCTGCACAAGCTGAAATCAGAAATGGTGAAGCTTGTAAATGGAGGTACAGTCAATGGCCAATGGTTGGGATAACTTAGGTGGGTTATATGGAATGTATTGGAAAAGGTTTGGGGCAAAATGCACGAGTAGTTTTTGTTTTAGAACTCAAAGTGCAGAAACTGCCCTGTTTTGCAAGAAGAAGGTGTTTTGGTGTTTTTAGGAGGCTTGAGGAGTGGATAACCCGTGTTTCCGGCTCAAGGCAATGTGCAAAACTTGTTTGAAAGGGTTACAAGAGTTGGTTTTATCAGATGGAAGTGTTGTGTAGACTTTTGCACATTTCTTGGTTTTGAAGAAAAGTGTGAAGTGATCAAGCAAAGAGCCTGTACAAAGTGGTTGTCCTTTGCATAAGTTTATGGAACTTGTTTGCTGCAAAGAGAGGGGTTCAAGGCTCAAGGGAAGCAAGTTGACATAAAGTTGTGGTTTATGAAAATAACATTGTTGCCTTTTTGCCAAAAATAGATTAAACACTTGTGTAAACTTCCATTGATCAGAATAATGCCTTAAACCAATGAGTTTGCATTCAATTTTTTAGTGTGGAAGGGTTTAGAGACCTGTATTCAAGTACAAGCAAAGTTGGACAGATTTTGCAACTTGTGTCAACATGAAAATGCCATGGATCAAAGTGAGTTTTTGCCAAATTCAAACTTTCGATTCTCCCTAACCATAAATGATTTTGGAGAGTTCTTGTACATTTTGGAAATTTTTTAACATGCTCTACAATCCATCTTTGAAATTCATTTTGAGATTCCAAGTGGAACTATGTGAAAAATTACCAAGAAGATAGGTCAAAATCCTGCCTAAACTAGGGCAAAATTTCACTAAGTTAAAAGTTTCATGGACCCTTATTACAAAAATCATAACTTAAGATCCAAGCATCTTTTTGGAAAACTTTGTGAATAAAAGTTGTTTATTTTGTGGAGGACTACAACTTTCATGTTGGAAGTTTTGTTTGAATCCAAATGCATCATGGTGAAAATGTTGGGCAAAGTTGGAAAAAAAAATAAGAAAATTTCATAACTTAGAAAAATTCTAAGTTATGACATTTTTCAATCTTAAACCCTAATTTGAAAAATTAGGTTTCTTGGTGAACAAGTTTCATGTTTTGACAAATCTTGATGAAAAATGACCCTTGGCACTTGCTTTGACCAAAAAGTCAAAGTTTGACTTTTCAGTGTACAGTTAATTTTTGATCAGTTGATTGGAAAATTCATCTGTCAATCCAATGCAATTGAGATCTTTTAATCCTTGTGAATAGGTCAAGATGATGCCATTGAGTCCTTGAATCCATGCTTGAACCCAATTTGCCATTGGCTAGGTTAAAAGTCAGAAATTGCCCTTTTGCAGTTGTGATACGGTGGGAGAACTGACTTGGGTTTTGCGTTTATGTTCGCAAATGTTTCGGTTTAGCAAGAGTCGCCACCGACTTTTTATTTTATCCTAAGGAAAGGTCAAAAAGCACAGGAAAAACCTTTGAGATGTTTTCTTGGGTTCGGGGAGTATATTATAGAAAGGGAAGGTATTAGCATCCTTTCTATCCATGGTTATCCATGGGCTCTTAGTTACTTGTTTAGATCATTTGCTTTGCATTTTCAATTGTTTGAAATGGTGCTTTGTGTGTGATTTTGGAAAATGTTTTGAAAAGAGGCCATCATTGTGGAAACCTTTGTAATGATTCTTGTTTGAATGTATACAAAGGTGTTTTTGTCTCTTGAAAAGTTTTCAATGTTTGGAAGTTGAATTTTGAAATTGTGTTTGTGGAGTGTGTTTTGAAAAGTAGCAAGGAGGTTTTTTTGGCAAGTTTGATCAAGTAACTAAGAGTTATCTACCCTCTTTACTCAAAGATTTTCTTGTGTTTCAACCCTTTTAACAGTGTTGTTTCACCATTGTATTTAGTGAACAACCTTGTGTTAGGATGTTAACGGGACGGGCGCGGGTCATCGTATAGACCATGATTAGCAATTTTGCAAAGTATCTTAGTATTTTTTGAGGGACTAAGATCATTTTTGTAAGGCAACTTTGAATAGCGTCATCGAGGGACTATGATCTTTTGATTTTGTTTGTTTTACCAAGATACTTTGCATGCGTAACATGGCCATTTTAAAATTAGGCAACCGAGTGGAGATACCTTAAGGGGTGTTTGTGTGCAAGTGTGTTTTATTGCATACAAGAGTTTATCTTTGAATTAGGATTTTCTAATTCATTGATTTTATCTTGTCATACACATCCTAATTACTAGCATTTATATTAGAAAGCAATAAAAAGCGGAAATGTAAAATCCTACGCTATTACAGCATTTAGGGGGTGGGGATACACATTTGTACATGGGGTGGTTCAACGAGAAAAATAGATAATTAAAGAAAATAACAAAAGCAAGATAGAGAGAAAGAGAGAGAGAGAGAGAGAGAGCCAACGCGCTGCTGAGAGGAAGTCAGAAGTTCTGACTCAGGCCTGCTGCCAAATTATCCACCTTTTGGTGAAACTGTATGAGTCAGAACTTCTGACTCTGGAACCTGCAAAACAGAAACCTGTTAGTGGGAAAATCAGAAGTTCTGACCACCATGCGCTGCAAAACAAAAGTTTGTTAGTGGGGAAATCAGAAGTTCTGACCCTGATGGAAATACAATAATTTTCAGAAGTTCTGATATTATTGACAGCAAAATAGGCTTCAGATGTGCTAACGTCAAAGTCAGCATTTGGCTCCTCCTTGTGCTAGTCAGAACATCTGGCTGTTAGAAAAGTCTGTGAGTGGGAGCTGGCTTTTAGCTCTGATGACGCTCTGGACATGTTCTTTTCTGAATGGGTGGATGGAGAAGATATGTGTATGTATGGTCAGAGTCTGAAAGGGTGTTCTTTAGTCACAAAGAAAACTGGGTATTTAATGAAGTTTGGAGGTAGGAAGTTCAAAGTTATGAAACACTGGGGATTTTGGCAGAGTTTCACAAGGTTTCCTTTACCAGAATTTTCTGTTTCTTCTAAATTTTTCTGGTTGTTTTTTTTCATGTCCCCTTTGTGATGGACAATGGTGTCCTATTTATAGGCAAGGCTTTGTGGGTTTTGAACGTTAAAGGCGCCAATATTATGCAGTAGAGGTTCACTTGTTTTTTGAAAGAAGTTCATGAAAAGTTGTGATAATGGATAGCTTTTCAGCCTAGGCTGGAACAGCAGGAAAGGATTGAGGAGAAGCGACCTCTATAGGTGAAAGTGGCGCATAGACCCATGCCTAAACCTGCATAAAGGTGTTTACCAAGCCACACGCGGAGAGACCCCTTGGATGAATGTTCAGGAGTGGTTGGGAGCATTAATGAGAATTAAATGGTGATGAGATTTATCAACATCAAAAATCTTGTAATAGGAGATTTTGCATCATTCCCTAAAACCTGAACCAACAGTTCTGCTTTATCAAAAACAACGTAAACCAAGCTCTGACCTTGGCCTCTTTCTGTCTCAGCAAATTCTGAGGATTCTCCTGACTTTCTAGCACGTTCCTTGGATTTGCCTCTGGAACTCCTGGACTTAGAGATTCTGTGTCAGTGTAACACCCACTCTTCTGACCCCTTCATCTTCTGATTCCAGCATGTTCTGAAGGAGCCTTCAGACTTTTTTGCTTTCTTTGCATTCCTCTAGCAAACTCTGGCTGAACTTGCGTAACTGCTGAAAGAGCCATGTCCTGTTTGAAGATTATGTGTTGAACCACATTTACAACCTCTCACTGAGTTGATGTAGCTGCTGAAGAGCCAACTTCTGACCGCATTGAGCCAAGCTTGCAACTTCTGACCGTTTCTGTCTGGAGGTTGGTTCAGAAGTTCTGAAGTGCTATTTTTTTCTTAAACACCCATTTTTAGAGAAAAATTCTAAATGTTTAGAATTTAATTTCCCCAAGGTAAAAGCTTTGCCTTTAGAGCTTGTGTGATCATTTTGCTCTTGTAAATGGTTTGCTTGGGAAGAAATGATAATTTAGGACTTGGATTTGTTTAAGAGAAACTCTGAGAATCCATGATGATTTCCTGAAGAATGAGAGGGCAAATTTTGGGGTATAACAGCTACCCATGTTCAATCTTCTTGAACCTGAAGAGTTAGATTGGCAAGTTTGACTTTCGCGACTCAAAGGTAAAAGAGGATTGGACACTAGAGTGCCTGTAAATTTGCACTCGTCCAAAGCATAGTTGAGGGGATGGGCTTAAAGATGCCATTTGGAGATGGTAGAATCTTGCTAGAGATGGGCTTAAAGATGCCATCCAAGAATCTTTGTTAAATTGCAATGTTGTAGGTTAAAAGAATGAGTATCAAAATGGTATCCGTATCTGGAATGCACTCGAACTGTATCTGGAGACTGAATTTGTATGAGAAAAAGAATGGCGTCCGTGTCTGGGGCGTATATGAGTTGTGACTGTGTTTGAATGTGGAATGAATATCAGAATGACTGCCGTGTCTGGAGTGTATCTGTATTGTATATGGATAACAGAGGAATATCTGTGTATGGAGCAATTGTGTGCTGGGGATAAACTCTGAATGAGTGACATAATGGCAACCGTGTCTAGAGCGTATCTGGACTGTATCTGAAGTTGATATCTGTATGAGTAGCAGAATGACTTCCGTGTCTGGAGTGTATCTGAAACTGTAACTGAGATCTGAAAGAGTGACAGAATGGCAACCGTGTTTGGAGCATATCTGGACTGTATCTGAAGTTGAGATCTGTATGAGTAGCAGAATGACTTTCGTGTCTGGAGTGTATCTGAAACTGTAACTGGGATCTGAATGAGTGACAGAATGGCAACCGTGTCTGGAGCATATCTGGACTGTATCTGTGTTGAGATCTGTATGAGTAGCAGAATGACTTCCGTGTCTGGAGTGTATCTGAAACTGTAACTGGGATATGAATAAGTGACAGAATGGCAACCGTGTCCGGAGCATATCTGGACTGTATCTGTGTTGAGATCTGTATGAGTTGCAGAATAACTTTCGTGTCTGGAGTGTATCTGAAACTGTAACTGGGATCTGAATAAGTGACTTAATGGCAACCGTATCTGGAGCATATCTGGACTGTATCTGAAGTTGAGATCTGTATGAGTAGCAGAATGACTTTCGTGTCTGGAGTGTATCTGAAATTGTAACTGGGATCTGAATAAGTGACAGAATGTAAACCATGTCTGGAGCATATCTGGACTGTATCTGAAGTTGAGATCTGTATGAGTAGCATAATGACTTCCGTGTCTGGAGTGTATCTGAAACTGTAACTGGGATCTGAATAAGTGACAGAATGGCAACCGTGTCTGGAGCATATCTGGACTATATCTGAAGTTGAGATCTGTATGAGTAGCAGAATGACTTCCGTGTCTGGAGTGTATCTGAAATTGTAACTGGGATCTGAATAAGTGACAGAATGACTTCCGTGGCGACTGCACTGGGGAGAATCAAACTGCTGGTGTAAAGGCCAGAATGGCATCCGTGTGTGGAGCGTATCCGAACTTTGAAGTTGATAGTTAAATCTGAATGAGAGATAGAATGGCCGCCGTGTCTGGAGCATATCTAGTCTGTATCGGATTGCTGAAGTCTGAATGAGTAGTAGAATGACCTCCGTGTCTGGGGTGTATCCATACTGTATCTGAATAATTGTTAATGATAGCCTTTTGATCTTATCTTGAAACGGATAAAATGTTAGCTAAACACAAAGTTATGTTGCATGACATGTACGATGCAATGAATTGTATTTCCTTAATGTTTATGATATATGAATGTAATGGTTATGCATGTAAGCTGAATAGCTGTCTTGATGAGGAAAATAAATCCTTGATAATTAGAGATAATGAAATCTTTGACTGCTGTTGGGGAAAGTAAATCTTTGACCGAAGCTGGGGATTCCGAAAAATCTTCGATTGTTGAAGATGAGAAATCCTTGCTAACTGCTTGTGGATTAAAGGTCTTTGATTGTTGAGGAATCTTAGGACCACTGCTGGGGATTAAAAAAACTTTGGCCGCCGCTGAGGACTTGGAGAGGAAAAACCCTTGCTGACTGCTTGGGAAATAAGGAAACTTTGAAAAATCTCAACTGGCGAGTTAAAACCTGGGAGACTTCTGCTGCAGAAATGAGACTGAGAATCTTCAATCTGCTGGGAAATAACTCTGTGAGGAGAATATTCACTATTCTGGTTCCGCTGGAGACCGGGTTTTCAGGGTTTTTGGGCTCCACTGGGAATCTTGAAACTTGACTCTGAGGGGAATTAAGTTTTGGAATGCACTGGCCCTGCTAAAGATCTTGAAGCTTAACTTCGCTGGAGAAACATACTCCAACTTTAGCCTTGTTAAGGGTTGGAATGATGTATCGTAGGGGATTTCTTCTGAAATGGCATAAAGATATCTTCCTATTCCTCCCACCTATCAGTAACTATCCTTTCTCCATTCGTTTTATTTGTAAGCAATGATTATATTCAAATGCATATGCCTATTTAACAAAACATTGGACGTTTTCAAAATAAACATAAGTGTAAAAAGAAAAGAAAGGCACGTAAATTTCAACACTTGGAAGTGTATATGTATTAACTTTTGTGAGTATCTTTGTAGAAAGGAGACAGACATCCTAGTAAGAGAATGTTGTCGTAAAAATTGAAAATAATTTATACAAAAGAAAGATGGCTATGTGTAACAATTCCATGGGATTCCCATTCTGTTATGGCCTTCACAACTCTGAATATCTTGTCCATTCGTTGCTTTGTCCGCTGATGACTAAGTTGATCAGAAGCTCGGAGCTTGTTGATGAAGAGATTATTCTTAAAGTGATCCGACGAGACACAATCATACGCTTTAATTCCCCAACTTTTGCCTGAATCACCCTTTCGGGTTTTCGATCCACCGGAAAACCCTTTTTTGCCCAAGTCGCCCTTTCGGGTTTTTAACTTGCCGGGTGTACAGATTTTTTTGTTTTTATCCCTAATTTTTGCCTGAATCGCCCTTTTGGGTTTTCGGTTCACCGGGATGCCCTTTTTTGCCCAAGTCGCCCTTTCGGGTTTTTAACTTGCTGGGTCGTTTCATGCGTAGTATCTTTTGACTATGTCTGTGTTCGCAGGGTGTGGCAAGTCATCGCCATCCATGGTGGTCAGAATCATTGCCCCACCAGAAAAGATGCTCTTGATCACAAACGGTCCTTCGTAAGTAGGAGTCCATTTGCCCCTGGGATCACTTTGCAGCAAGATGATCCGCCTGATTACAAGATCTACGACTTGATATACTTGACGCCTGGCTTTCTTGTTGAAAGCCTTGATCATCCGTTTTTGGTACGTCTGACCATGACAAACAGCGGTAAGGCGCTTCTCGTTGATCAAATTAAGTTGATCAAGCCGGGTCTGAATCCAATCGTCTTCACTCAAACCAGCATCTTTCATAATCCTTAAAGAAGGAATCTGAACTTCCATAGGTAGGACAGCTTCCATTCCATACACCAAAGAGAATGGGGTTGCCCCTGTTGAAGTACGTGCCGTGGTACGATATCCGTGCAGGGCAAACGGTAACATCTCATGCCAGTCTTTGTAGGTAACTGTCATTTTTTGAATGATCTTCTTGATATTTTTGTTCGCGGCTTCAACAACACCGTTCATCTTTGGCCGATAGGGAGATGAATTGTGATGATAAATCTTGAACTGTTCGCATAGAGCGGTGATCATAGTATTGTTCAGATTTGTATCGTTGTCTGTGATGATCCTGTCGGGGACACCATACCGGCATATGAGGTTCTGCTTGATGAAACGGGCAACCACATTCTTTGTAACTGAGGCATAGGAAGCTGCCTCGACCCATTTGGTGAAGTAATCAATAGCGACCAAGATGAAGCGATATCCATCGGACGCCGTGGGCTTGATCTCTCCAATCATGTCAATGCCCCACATTGCAAAAGGCCAAGGTGCCGTCAAGACGTTCAGAGGAACTGGAGGTATATACCTTGTCGGTGTAGACTTGGCATTTATGGCAAGTACGGGAATGTTGATGACAATCAGCTTCCATGGTAGACCAGTAGTAGCCTGCCCTTAGAATCTTCTTTGCCATCGTATGTCCGCTCAAATGGGTGCCAAATGTGCCACTGTGTATCTTAGTCATAATCAACTCTGCTTCAGCTTTGTCCACACATCGAAGTAGAACATAATCATGGCTGCGCTTATAAAGGATGCCATTGCTTAGGAAGAACTTGGCAGCAAATCTCCTTAAGAACTTTTTGTCATTGACGGAAGCTCCTTCGGGATATTCTCTAGTCTGGAGATACCTTTTGATTTCATGAAACCAGGGTTGTTCCACTACTTCTTTGGTATTAATCTCATGACAGTGCACAGGTTCATCCATTCGCTCGATGGTGATTTGGGGAGCCTCGTTATCCCAGTTGAGTTCAAACATGGAAGACATTGTAGCCAGAGCATCTGCTAGCTGATTCTCTTCTCGCGGGAAATGCTCGAAAGTAATCTGCTCGAAATGAGGCAACAAAGTCAGGACATGTTCCTTGTATGGGATAAGATTAGGATGTTTGGTGCCCCAGTCTCCTTTGACTTGACTGATAACCAAAGCCGAGTCCCCAAATACGACCAAATATTTGATCCCTAGGTCTATAGCAGCCTTGAGACCAAAGATGCAAGCTTCATATTCGGCCATGTTGTTGGTACAGCTGAAACAAAGTCGGGCAGTGAAAGGTGTATGGAAACCTTCTGGGGAAATGAGTACCGCGCCGATACCGTTGCCAAGTGCATTTGAAGCACCATCAAAGTACAGGGTCCATCGGGATCCTTGTTCAGGTCCGTCATACGGTCCGTTACCTTCGATGTTGTCCAGAGTCATGATGTCTTCGTCAGGGAAGTCGAATCTCATAGATTGATAATCTTCGATGGCTTGATGAGCTAGATGGCCAGCTAGTACACTCCCTTTTATAGCTTTTTGGGTAGTATACTGGATGTCATACTCAGTCAGGATCATCTGCCATCTAGCGATTCTTCCAGATAAAGCAGGCTTCTCGAAGATATACTTGATCGGGTCCATCTTGGAAATCAGCAAAGTGGTGTGAGTCAACATATACCGCCTTAGTCGGCGAGCCGCCCATACCAAAGCGCAACAAGTTTTCTCGAGCAATGAGTAGCGAGTCAATCAAAGATCACTTGGGTATAGAAAGGGAAGGTATTAGCACCCTTTCTATCCATGGTTATCCATGGGCTCTTAGTTACTTGTTTAGATCACTTGCTTTGCATTTTCAATTGTTTGAAATGGTGCTTTGTGTGTGATTTTGGAAAATGTTTTGAAAAGAGGCCATCGTTGTGGCAACCTTTTTAATGATTCTTGTTTGAATGTATACAAAGGTGTTTTTGTCTCTTGAAAAGTTTTCAATGTTTGGAAGTTGAATTTTGAAATTGTGTTTGTGGAGTGTGTTTTGAAAAGTAGCAAGGAGGTTTTTTTTGCAAGTTTGATCAAGTAACTAAGAGTTGTCTACCCTCTTTACTCAAAGATTTTCTTGTGTTTCAACCCTTTTAACAGTGTTGTCTCACCATTGTATTTAGTGAACAACCTTGTGTTAGGATGTTAACGGGACGGGCGCGGGTCATCGTATAGACCATGATTAGCAATTTTGCAAAGTATCTTAGTATTTTTTGAGGGACTAAGATCATTTTTGTAAGGCAACTTTGAATAGCGTCATCGATGGACTATGATCTTTTGATTTTGTTTGTTTTACCAAGATACTTTGCATGCGTAACATGGCCATTTTAAAATTAGGCAACCGAGTGGAGATACCTTAAGGGGTGTTTGTGTGCAAGTGTGTTTTATTGCATACAAGAGTTTATCTTTGAATTAGGATTTTCTATTTCATTGATTTTATCTTGTCATACACATCCTAATTACTAGCATTTATATTAGAAAGCAATAAAAAGCGGCAATGTAAAATCCTACGCTATTACAGCATTTAGGGGGCGGGATACACATTTGTACATGGGGTGGTTCAACGAGAAAAATAGATAAGAAAAGAAAGTAACAAAATCAAGATAGAGAGAAAGAGAGAGAGAGCCAGCGCG
This sequence comes from Vicia faba, assembly GCA_948472305.1. NCBI lineage: Eukaryota > Viridiplantae > Streptophyta > Magnoliopsida > Fabales > Fabaceae > Vicia > Vicia faba. The sequence continues at coordinate 1,651,299,986 of OX451737.1, forward strand.
CTGCTGAGAGGAAGTCAGAAGTTCTGACTCAGGCCTGCTGCCAGATTATCCACCTTTTGGTGAAACTGTATGAGTCAGAACTTCTGACTCTGGCATCTGCAAAACAGAAACCTGTTAGTGGGAAAATCAGAAGTTCTGACCCCCATGCGCTGCAAGAAAAAAGTTTGTTAGTGGGGAAATCAGAAGTTCTGACCCTGATGGAAATACAATAATTTTCAAAAGTTATGATATTATTGACAGCAAAACAGGCTTCAGATGTGCTAACGTCAAAGTCAGCATTTGGCTCCTCCCTGTGCTAGTCAGAACATCTGGCTGTTAGAAAAGCCTGTGAGTGGGAGCTGGCTTTTAGCTCTGATGACGCTCTGGACAGGTTCTTTTCTGAATGGGTGGATGGAGAAGATATGTGTATGTATGGTCAGAGTCTGAAAGGGTGTTCTTTAGTCACAAAGAAAACTGGGTATTTAATGAAGTTTGGAGGTAGGAAGTTCAAAGTTATGAAACACTGGGGATTTTGGCAGAGTTTCACAAGGTTTCCTTTACCAGAATTTTCTGTTTCTTCTAAATTTTTCTGGTTGTTTTTTTTCACGTCCCCTTTGTGATGGACAATGGTGTCCTATTTATAGACAAGACTTTGTGGGTTTTTGAACGTTAAAGGCGCCAATATTATGCAGTAGAGGTTCACTTGTTTTTTGAAAGAAGTTCATGAAAAGTTGTGATAATGGATAGCTTTTCAGCCTAGGCTGGAACGACAGGAAAGGATTGAGGAGAAGCGACCTCTATAGGTGAAAGGTGGCGTATATACCCATGCCTAAACCTGCATAAAGGTGTTTACCAAGCCACACGCGGAGAGACCCCTTGGATGAATGTTCAGGAGTGGTTGGGAGCATTAATGAGCATTAAATGGTGATAAGATTTATCAACATCAAAAATCTTGTAATAGGAGATTTTGCATCATTCCCTAAAACCTGAACTAGCAGTTCTGCTTTATTAAAAACAACGTAAACCAAGCTCTGACCTTGGCCTCTTTCTGTCTCAGCAAATTCTAAGGATTCTCCTGACTTTCTAGCACGTTCCTTGGATTTGCCTCTGGAACTCCTGGACTTAGAGATTCTATGTTAGTGTAACACCCACTCTTCTGACCCCTTCATCTTCTGATTCCAGCATGTTCTGAAGGAGCCTTCAGACTTTTTTGCTTTCTTTGCATTCCTCTAGCAAACTCTGGCTGAACTTGCGTAACTGCTGAAAGAGCCATGTCCTGTTTGAAGATTACGTGTTGAACCACGTTTACAACCTCTAACTGAGTTGATGTAGCTGCTGAAGAGCTAACTTCTGACCGCATTGAGCCAAGCTTGCAACTTCTGACCGTTTCTGTCTGGAGGTTGGTTCAGAAGTTCTGAAGTGCTATTTTTTTCTTAAACACCCATTTTTAGAGAAAAATTCCAAATGTTTAGAATTTAATTTTTCCAAGGTAAAAGCTTTGCCTTTAGAGCTTGTGTGATCATTTTGCTCTTGTAAATGGTTTGCTTGGGAAGAAATGATAATTCAGGACTTGGATTTGTTTAAGAGAAACTCTGAGAATCCAGGATGATTTCCTGAAGAACGAGAGGGCAAATTTTGGGGTATAACAACTGCCCCTGTTCAATCTTCTTGAACCTAAAGAGTTAGATTGGCAAGTTTTCCTTTCGCGGCTAAAAGGTAAAAGAGGATTGGACACTAGAGTGCCCGTAAATTTGCACTCGTCTAAAGCATAGTTTAGGGGATGGGCTTAAAGATTCCATTTGGAGATGGTAGAATCTTGCTAGAGATGGGCTTAAAGATGCCATCCAAGAATCTTTGTTAAATTGCAATGTTGTAGGTCAAAAGAATTTTCAAACTTACACATTCACAAAGCATTTTCAAAAGCGAGCTAACAATTAAGAGCCCGTAGATAACTACGAATGAAAAGGGTGCTAACACTTTCCCTTTTCATAACCTACCCCCTTACTTAGAAAATTCTCAAAGGTCTTTCCTGTTCTTTTTACCCCTTCTTTTATTGGATAAAATAAAAGTCAGTGGTGACTCTTGCTATCTGCAACATTTGCGATACAATGCAAAATAAAAAGTCAGTTCACCCACCGTATCACAGAACTGGAGATTCTGTTGGGGACATAACTAAAAGTTAGGTTACCTTAAGAGCTAGATCACCTTTAATTTTCTCTCCTTGTTTGATTTGCCTGATTTATTTTTAAGGGTTGTTTGGGTATTTATTATAAAGATTCTATACCCAGATCTGGGGCATTTTAGGTAAGTGGAAATAGATCGTGAAGATTGTACAGCGTATAACGATACGGTTGAAACGATGGCTACGTTAGTGTGACACATGTGTTGGTACCAGTGTCCCTTGAGTTAAGTCAAGGATAATGTTGGGCTGCCGTGTGGTGTCATAAAGCACTAACTGACTGTAGAGCCTTAGTTGACACAACTTAGCCATTAGAAAGTAGTGAGATAGCTGGCTTTGGTGTAGACTGAAGTTGGTTGATATTCGATGCTACACTCATTGAGATTAGACTCTCTGGATATTTCGGTCGCAAATCAGATGCTTGTGCTGAAATAATGCCCAAGAGAAAGATTAGTGATATTGAGGCTCCTAGAACCCGATTACTTTTCTTAGGATATGTTAAGCCAACTAAAACTTCAAGAGGGTACTTACCTACAAACTCCATGCAAGCTTGAGCCTAAGGCCTTGTGTGTTTTGTTTAACTGTTCGAACATGACATCATAACATCATGACATCATACCATATCATTTTCACTAACCATTTCAAGGACCAAGGGATTTATCTTTGTCTTTTCTTGTAGGTTATGGCCTCTGCTCGCAGAAATACTATTTGGATCAACTTTGTAAGGGTGTCTCCTCAACTTAAGGAGTTAGTCTCAAGGGTTCCCGAAAGTTCTCCATTCATCAAAAGGCATGGTCGACTACTCAGTCTGGTTACCCCATGATTTGATGAAGACATGATGAGTGTTCTATTCCAGTTCTTTGACCCTATACATCACTGCTTCACCTTTCTAGATTATCAGTTAGTACCCACATTGGAGGAGTTATCTCAATTATTAGGAGTACCTGTTCTTGATCAGACACCCTTCACCTGTTTAGAGGAAGCTCCAAAACCAGAAGATATTGCAGCAAGCTTACATCTGAAGCGGTCCGATATTGTATCTAACTGGGAAACGAGAAGTGGAGTCAAGGGTTTTCTTGCTAAATTTCTGATAGAGAAGGCCCAACTATTTTTGCATGCTATGAGTTTTCAGGCCTTCGAGGAGATCTTGGCTTTGTTAATCTATGGATTGGCATTATTCCCTAACCTAGACCAACTCATAGATGTGAACACCATCAAGATATTTCTTGCCCGTAATCCTATGCCTACCTTTCTCAGAGACATTTTACATTCTCTTCACACTCGTACTATGAAGAGGCGAGGAAATATCATGTGTTGTATACCTTTGTTATCCAGGTGGTTTATCTCACACCTTCCACACTCGATAAAGAAGAATGAACAAGGTTTGAGGTGGTATCGAAGAATAATGTCACTCTCTCATTTAGACATCTATTGGTATTCCCGATCTCACGAGGATATCACTATCATTGACCGCTGTGGGGAGTTCCCTAATGTTCCACTCCTTGGAATTAGGGGAGGTATTACTTACAAACCTTATCTGGATCTACGACAATTTAGTTATGCTCGAAGAGATGTTCCTCATGACACTCTTATCCAGGGTATTGTATTCGATTACGAGAATGATCCTCAAAGTTATCATTAAAGGTTTATACATGCTTTGGGCATGGTGAGAAAGTTTGATAGCAAGGCCTTAGGATAGAAGAATTTCATCCCTATGTGTGACACGGTGGCAGAACCGACAATGTAATACTGGTTTGCATTTTGCGTTTTGTGTTTGCAAAATGTCGCGGTAAGCAAGAGTCGTCACCGACTTTTATTTTATCCAACAAAGGAAAAGGAAAAAGAACAGAAAAAACCTTTTTCGAGATGTTTCTGAGTACAGGGGGTAGATTATAGAAAGGGAAGGTGTTTGCACCCTTTCTATCCATGGTTTTCCATGGGCTCTTAGGTACTTGCTCATCTTTTTAAAATTGCTTGTGTATGTGCTTTGTTTTTGAAAATGTTTTACTTCGTGATAACCTTTATATCAGTCCTCAAAGGTGTGATGAAGTTGTTTTGAAAATTGTTTTGAAATGTGTAAGTGTGAAAAGCTTTGATTTGAGCAAGTACCTACTAGCATCTACCTACTCGAAAAAAGATCGTTTCTTATTCTTGTTTCCTTTAGACAACGCTATCCTACTATTGAGAAATAGGTAGCACCGTCATTGGAGTTTGTAAGGGTCAATTAAAAAGGGACGTACGATTACTAAAGCAATATTAGGACGTCTCAGTAATAACCCTAGAGTCTTAAGATCATATTTGAGGCACCATTTCCGAGGCAACCTTTCTGAGGAAACATTTCTGAGGCAACATTTCCGAGGCAACATTCGAATGGGACATTTGATCTTTTTTAGATAAGAGGGCAACCACTAGGACACCATATGCTTACTGATCGTTTACCGAAGGCAACCGAAGTGAGAGTATACCCTAAGAGTGATATGTGAGAGTGATTTGTTTCAGTTATTTATCTTTGCACATTAGGGTTTTCTAACCGTATTAATTTGTCATGCATTCTTTCCATACAATCCTATTAGCATACATCTAGACAATTAAGTATTTGCAGGAATTAAAAATGCGAGAAAGTAAATCTACGCTATTACAAGACTTCGGGGAGGGGGATTAATTACATAGCCAAAAACCCGGGGATTTAAACAATAAATAAAACCCTAAATTAAACTATTACAAACCATGAACAATTACAAAAATACGGTCAAAATAAATAATAAACGCGCGATGAGTCAAATACGAAACGACTAGGGTTTTGACCCTTGACTAAACCTAATCGCAATTGATTAAATTTTGTTGTTGTCATGTTTTAAGAAAATAATGAAATAGTTAAATTAAAAAGAAAATCCTAAGTTCTAATTAATTTTAAATTAAGAAAAGAAATAAATGAATTCAACCTAAAAACCTATTTTTGTATTTTTATTTAATTTGAGAAAAAGAGAAAAAATTAAATCAAGAGTTAACCTAATTTTATAATTTAATTTTAATTGTGAAAATAAATTAAAATTCCCCTAAGTTAAACTAAATTAAATTAAATTAACAAAATTAATTTTGATAAAAAAAGTCTAATTCTAATTTTGATTTTCTTGATTTTATGATTTTTTATGAAAAATAGTTAATTTGTTAATTAAAATCATTAAAAGAAAAATTAAAAGAATTAAATAAAATAAATAAAAAAAGAAAATAAGAAAAATAGTAAATGGGCCTGGTTGCTATGCTCGAAAAGGGGGTATGTTGTTGAAATTCTGGGCCCAACAAATCCAAGCCCTTTTGACTTCGCCTGATCTAGTGCATACGTTGACCTAGGGTACATGGTGGACCTTCAATGGAAAGGCATTGGATCTAGCTGGAGATGCGTTTGATGGCCAGATATTGATGGCATATGGTGGAGATTTGGACATGTGGGGTATAGAATCATAGAGAGAGAAAATATATGAAACAAATATTGGGACCTGGGGATCGAACCCAAGCCCTCACGCTCAATACCAACACGCCTTACCATTTGTGCCACCTGTTTCATTTGTTAATATATCAAGCATAATATATAATATATAACACACGGTGATTAACTTGAAAAGACGCGCGAAATTCAAATCAACCAACCAATGGTTGCCACGCCTCATCTTCTTCCCCAGACTGTCGTTTTAGGCAAACAAGCTTTTACCTACGGACGCTTTGCTGTAGCTACAAACCTGTGCCATTCAAAAATTCTATACAAGCAATATAAATGAAATTTAAAGGTACCAATCAACTCGTCTCATCCTCATGAGTATCATGGTACCAGAATCCAAACCTAATTTGGCTTATACTGCAAAGCCCTAAAATAAGCCAAGAAACCCTAACAATGGCACATCATAATTCCTGTACTGAAAATGCAATTAAACAATACCAATAACTTGCAAACTCAATGATGAACAAGAATATATATTCAAAATGTGTGTATGATGAGTAGATCAATAAAATCGAAATCGAGTTTGAAGGCAAACCATGGCGTCTGTAACTTATGATTCCAGACGTGAAAAGGCTTGCAATTGATTGGGACACGTTCCTGGGATGTCCAACAATCTGTTCGCAATGTTAGAATGGCTTGGAGTGGCCTCTAGGATGGAAATTGAATCACCACTTTTCTTTGAAATTTTCAGTTTTTCTTCTTGGCTATGCATGACTTCTAACCCTTGTTCTTGCCTTGGATACATCCAATATATATCATAGAGTGCATTAGGGTTGTAAAAAACTGATCACATCTTTGGAATTTTTCAAGATTTGATTTGATTTTCATGGCATATGTAAACTTGCTATATTGAGCCAAATTATGCCTTTCTTGTCCCAATCAGCCTTGATTCGAATTGATCTTTCAAGCTCATCAAATCTTGGTTGCTAAGCTGTCAAAAAAACCAATCAAATCAAATCTTTGATAATTTTCATCATTTATTTGACTTAATTCACTTTTTAATTAATGAAAAATCAAAATAAATTGAAAAATGAAGCAAACAATTAGTGGACAAGTATTTAAGTCTTGTACCACATTATAATTGAGGTGCAAGCATAAAAAGTTGGGCCCATTTAGCAAAAACTGCAAATTTGAGCACATTTGACTTTTGACAATTTTGCAAAAATGGTCAACTTGGCCAATGCATAACTCTCTCAATTTTGACCCTAGAGAGGTGTTCTTGGACTTTATAGAAAGGTTAGGATGTCCTATAAGCAACCCTTTTAGTCTCATCTCAATTGAGTCTTCCATGTTCATGTATGAAGCTTTGACCCAAAAGGTGTCTTTGTTGAGTTTCCAAAATGACCTATAATGTAAAAATTCATATCTTTTTTTGAGTGCATATTCTTAACTTTGGATATGAATATGAATTGTAGATAATTGCATCCTCATTAAAATGAGCTTTGGATGGGTCATTTCTGATAAAGTATGAGAAAGTTATGCTTGGTCAAAGTTGAGTTGACTTTTCCTACAAAACCCTAATTTAGCAACTTTTGGGTTTTGATGAAGTGTGAGCAATTCTTGAGGAATCATGATCAACCCTTGACCAAATGATGAATAATACTTCAAAATGAGGATGTTGACCAAAAATCTTGAAGTTTGACTGTATGTGGGCTACAATTGACTTTTGACCTAGCACAATTGATTTTCAGGCATTTGAGCAATTGACTGGGCAAACTTCCTCTACAAGGCTTGGAACTTGACATGGATGATCTTGAGAACATACTAGGACAATGGTGATAATTTGGGATCATTTGGACTCAAGCATCTCGATGCAAAATGAAACCCTAATTTGAGGTATACTGCCTTAGGAGAGAGTTTGTCTGGTCAACTCTTGAACTTCCTTGAGCAATTTGGGGGCCTCACTTGACATTTGTTGAGAAATATGGGAGGGCAAATTTTGGGGTACAACACTATGGAACCCTACCTCAAATTTTTACTAGCTCGCGCTCAAAACCTTATGATGCCATATCCAGTTGTCCTACCAGTGATCACGGAGCCTGTTGTCGAAGGAGACGTTTCTCGCACCATCCTCCATCCAGATATGCCCACTGACCTTGAAGAATTGCAGAAGTCCTGGATTCAACTCAAGGAAGAATGGGACACCAATGAGACTCAATTCCATGCAAGTGAGAATAAAGTGTTGGATCTCACCAAGAAACTTCATGAGGAGAAGAGTCTTAACGCATATTTCTTTGTAAAACTTTTGTATTCACATAAAATTATCAATACAAATATTTGTTTCTATTTCCTCTTGGTTAGAAAATTTAAATCTCCTAAGGTCCTTGAAAACATTGCATATACATATCATACACATCATTACATGACAGGTGTTTCAAGACAGGTTTCTAATCTTTTTGCTGTTTATTTCAGCAGAAAGAATGGCTCTTGAACAAATAGTTAAGGATATCCAGGCTCAGAAAGCCCAGTTCCAGTAGAGGTTCCTGAGTCTAGCCAAGGGGCAGGAAGAGATGAAGGTCCTTATCACTAAAGAGAAGAAGGAGAAAGTCAAGAAATAAGTTGGCGTCCTCAACATGCGTAGGAGGCTCAAAGGTCTGGTCAAGTGAGCTTTAGATTTCGAAGAAGAATAAGATGACCTAAAGGAAGATGACAAAAGTATGAAGGCTGATAACCAGAGTTTTGATGAAGAAGAAGTGAACTATTCAGATGAACAATATCCTCCGGCTGACGATAAGTATAAGCAACTAGAAGACCGTCTCAATTCTATAGAGATCCATAGGGTTCCTGGGTTGGATTTCGAAGAGCTGGATCTTATCTCAGGGATTATTATCCCTCACAAGTTCAAGGCACTCGTCTTTTCCAAATACGAAGGTGTGTCTTGTCCTAAGCTTCATCTAAGATTGTATGTCCGAAAAATCCAACCCCATACTGCTGAGAGGAAGTTATGGGTCTACTTCTTCCAAGAAATTTTGTCTGGCACTCAACTCTAATAGTTCTACCTGTTAGAAGGAACCAATATCTATACGTGGGAAGACTTGGATGTTGCTTTTTATAAGTAGTAACAATATAATGTTGACCTTGCACCGACTCGAGTGCAATTATAAAACATGTCTATGGGCTCGAATGAAGGGTTCAAGGAGTATGCCCAAAAATGGAGAGACTTAGTTGGAAGAGTGCAACCTCCCTTGTCTGATCGGGAGCTTACTCATACGTTCATGGGCACTCTGACTGGTCCATTCTTCAATCTGAGCTAATCCTGACTGGGGAACAAGTTGAAAGTGGTATCAGCAGTGGAAAGATTCTAATGGTTGTGTCTTCTAGTGCTGTAAAGAAGACATTTAATAATAAGAAAGAGATCAATGTTGTTTATGGCCAGAAGGGCCGTGGTAAAAATGAACGCCATCAGTATGTGGGAGCGGTGATGTTTTCTAATCATGCATCTATTCAACAACCACAATAGGGAAATCAGCACAGGTCGGACGTGCCAAGGAGGCAATTCACCAGGATTAATATGCTATTGTCTCAGGCATTACAACATCTGTTGAAGGCAGAGTTGGTAACATTACAGGATCCTCCTCCTAATCCCAACACCTCCTCTCCTAAGTACAATCCGAATGTGAAGTATGCCTATCATTCTAATAGTCATGGGCATTACACCAACAACCATTGGGCTCTGAAGAACAAAATCCAAGATCTGATTGACAACAAAGAGAATGAGTTTGATCCACCAGATACCCCTAATGTGATTACTACGCCTATGCCCAGTCAAGGTAAATGTGTTAATTCTATTGACGATGTTTCCTATGTCTCCACCATAAGTGACTTGACCACTCCCTTGAAAATCGTTAAAAAGAATCTGTTGCGAGCCGGTTTATTTCCTGATTGCCTTGAAAATTGTTACCATTGTGTGTCCCAATCTGATGGTTATATGTGGCTGAAGAAGGGTATTCAACATTAGATTGATAGTCACGAAATTTTGTTTGAGAAGACTTCGTTTGTGAAGAGTTTGCATGAAAATATGTCTCAAAAGCTGAGACTTGAAGATGTTTCTATAATCACCATTTCTAATACTCCTGTAAGGATCACCTCTAAAGGTCCTATAAGGATTTCTGCCGAGCCAAGGTTGGCTCCCATGATCATCATTGCACCGGGGCCAGTTCCCAATTCCCCTAACAAGGTTGTTCCCTGGAATTATAGAGCGGAAGTTTATTACCACGGTGTTAATCAAGAACCATGGATTGCCGAAGATGAAAATTCTAAAGTTACCAACCGCAACGTTGAAAATATTGTCGGAACTAGTAAAGTTACCAGGACAGGAAGAGTTTTCTGTCCAGAAATCTCTCCTCCGAAAACTATCACAACACCTATTTACATCCCTGCGGCCGGGTCAACTGGTGATGCCCGGGGTAAAGAGAAAGTGACTGAGCCTGCCCAGACGGAGGCGCCACCAAAAGATGTTACTGTTGAAGATTCCTCTAAACAAGAGATGGAAGAAATACTAAAAATCATTCGCAAAAGTGACTAAAATATAGTTGAACAACTGGGGCAGACACCCTCCAAAATATCCATGATGTCCTTGTTATTATGCTCTGAAGCCCATGCTTAGGCTTTGGTAAAATTTCTAAAGAATGGTCATGTACCACAAGAGACTTATGCTGATCAATTTGAGAATTGTGTAGCAAGCTTAACGATTGATAATGGGTTAGGATTTTTTGATGCCGACCTAACTCCAGAAGGAAAGAATCATAATAAGGCCCCGCGCATCTCTATTTAGTGTATGGGCACTACCTTGGCTCATGTGTTGGTGGATACAGGTTCCTCCCTGAATGTATTACCAAAAGGTGCTCTAGATAGAATGAACTGTGAAGAGCTGGTTCTAAAACCCATCGATATTGTGGTAAGAGCCTTTGATAGGTCAAGGATAATGGTACACAGAGAGGTTGATCTTCCGATAAAGGTGGGATCTCAGGTCTTCAACTCCACTTTCTATGTAATATATATTCGTCCGACCTATTCCTGTTTGCTTGAACACCCCTGGACTCATGGGGCAGGTGCTGTTACCTCTACCTTGCATCAAAAATTGAAGTATCCGGTGAAAGGGAAGATCATTACAGTTTATGGAGAAGAAGAATATATGGTCAGCCATTTTAATTCTTTCAAATATGTTGAGATGGATGGTAAATTCATTGAAACTCCCTGCCAGACATTTGAAGTAATCCCTCCAACAATTTCCATTACTAAAGCTACTCCTACTACTCCTAAGATCACCAAGGATCCACCAAGAATGGCTTCTCTGAAGGATGCTAGGGCTGTGGTGGAAGAGGGCGGTTTCACTATCTAGGGTCATCTTCCTGATATCCCTCACAAGTCCAACAAATTTGGTTTGGATTTCACCTAAGAAGCTCAGAAGGCGGTTCGTTGTGCTCGTGATGGGAGACCACCTTTCCGTATCAGTAATAATGAAGTCAATGCTCTAGAAGACAACAATAGTGACTGTGACTTGGACAACTGGATATTCCCTACTATTGGCAGTTGACTCAATAACTAGAAGGTTAAAGACTTTATACTAATCTCCTTTAGTAAGGAGTAATTGCTATTTCTTATTTTATTTCTTTCAAGTTTTTGGGATATGTAATTTTAAAACAATGACTTTAAACCTGGTGCCTTACCCGGGGCACAAAGGTCCATTTGTTAGGGTTGTTATCGTTCATCCGCATATGCTCATCTAATAAAACATTGGATCTTTTTGCATTCAAATTTTGCACTCTCTGTCTTTTCATTACTTTATTGCTTTTAAATATAGCTATGTGTTCTTACACACACCCATACACTACATTAAAGGTCCACATCCACTCCAGATCTCTTTGATATTAATTTTGCTATTGCCACTCATGACTTTGAAAATTCGATCTACCAAGCCGAGGACGAAGGTGAGAAAGATTGTGAAATACCTGGAGAACTTGCCAGACTCTTAATATAAGAAGAAAAGGTTATATAACCATAAGAAGAGCCAGTTGAAGTTGTAAACTTGGGTACCGAGACAGACCAAAAGAAGTCAAGATAGGAGCCAATTTAGAGAATAGTGTCAAGAATAGGTTAATTCAGATGTTGCACGACTATGTTGAGATCTTTTCTTGGTCTTTCTAAGACATGCCAGGTGTGATACGGTGGGATAACTGACTTGAGGTTTTGTGTTTGTATTCGCAAATGTTGCGGTTTAGAAAGAGTCGCCACCGACTTTTCTTTTATCCAAAAAGGAAAGGTGAAAAAGCACATGAAAGACCTTTAGAGATATTTTTGAGTTCAGGGGGTAAATTATGAAAAGGGAAGGTGTTAGAACCCTTTTCATCCATGGTTTTCAATGGACTCTTAGTTACTTTCTAGATCACTTGCTTTTGCTTGTGGTGTGTGTTTTTCTGAAATTGATTTTGAAAATGGGTCTTTGTAATGGTTCTCGTCTCTATAAGAACGCGTACAAAGTGTTTGTTTTTTGAAAATGTTTCAAAATGAGAGTGTTGGTGTATAAAATGTTTTTGTTGTGAGCAAGTGAGTAACTAAGAGCGAACCTACCTACTCAAAAGGTCTTAGATGTTCTTTTTCCTCCTCCTTTAGATGTTGCTATCTTACCATTGATTTGGTAAGAAGCCCCATCGTTGGATGTGAAGGGACGAGTGTTGGGACGTTTGTATAATCATAGAAGGAAACCCATGGAATGTTTTAGCAATGTCGTTTTAGGGACTAGATCGTTTACCGAAGGCAACATCGAGGGTCATCGAGGGACTACAATCTTTTATAGAGGGTCTTTGCTAAAAAGCTCATGCTCGAGGGACATGACTATTTTTCCGATAGGCAACAAAGTGGGATTACCCTAAGGGTGCATGTGTGAATAGTGTGTTTGATTGCATGCATTTTAATCTTGATTAGGGTGATCTATTTGTCGATTTCATATCTTGTCATACACACCCTAATTACTAACAATATATGAAAGCAATAAAAGTGTGGAAAGTAAACATCCTACGCTATTACAATCATTAGGGGGATGGGGGTACATACTTATGAATGGGGGTTACAAGTAAAAATAAGTCCTAAGTTACTATTACAACTGTGATCGGTGGAAATAGAACTGACTGTGTTGAAATGCTGGTTCGCGAAATGTCGCGGTAAGCAAGAGTCGCCACCGTCTTTTATTTTCTCCAACAAGGAAAGGACAAAAGCACAACAAAATTCCTTTTCGAGATGTTTCTCGGTTCGGGAGGTAGATTATAGAAAGGGAAAGTGTTAGCACCCTTTCTATCCGTGGTTATCCACGGGCTCTTAGGTACTTGCTCACTATGTTTTCAAAAATGTTTTGCTTTTCTTGTGTTTATGGGTTTTGAAAAGTTTGTTTGAAAACTTCGATTTAACTCTTGTATCTGTCCTCAAGAGTGTATGAAGTGTTTGTTTGAAAACTTTTGTCAGAAAAGTGTAGGTGCGAAAAGTATTTTTGTTTTGAAAGAGAAAGTATCTAAGAACCTCTACCTACTCAAAAGAAATTAAGCTGTGTAAATGTCCTTTAGACAGTACTATCCCACTATTGAGAAGTAGGTAGCACCGTCGTTGGAGTTATTCGGGTCAATTCGATTATAGGGACATGTGATCACCAAAGCAATAGTAGGACGCCTTAGCGGTAACCCTAATGTCCTAGAACCTTTTTATCCGAGGCAACCGTTTCGAGGCAACTTGGATCTTTTAGACAAGAGGGAGACCTCTAAAACACCCTATACTCAATGACCACGTCGAGGCAACCAAGTGAGGCGTACCCTAAGAGTGGCATGTGCGAGTGTGTCAGGATTCAGTTAATATTATCTTTGCACATATTATGGTGAGCTACAGATTGATTTTATTTTCAGAGAAATCTTGTCATGCATAGCCTATTTAACATACATCTAGCATTTAATAGTTGCGGAAAGTAAATCTACGCTATTACAAGGCGTCGGGTATTTACATCGCCAAAAACAAACCCTTGGAAAAAGTAAATTGCGAGAAAATTAAAGAAAGCGATAAAAAGTGTCCTAATTAAAGCTATTACATCCTCGGAGCAATTACATAATAATGATAAAAAAATAATATGTGCGAATAAAAATTGAATCGGAGAAGTCCTTAGGGTTTTGACCCTTTTTTTAGAAAGAAAGAAGTTTTTGGTTATTATTTTGGCATTTAATTAATATTAAACCTAAAACTAATTAATTAATTAAAAGAAATATTTTTTAAGTTTTTTATGTTTTTTTAATGAAAATAAAATAAAAAATAGTCAAAAGTTAATAGAACCCTAATTCTAATTTATTTTATTTATTGCAAAAAAAATGGTGAAATTAACCTAATTAAAAAGACTAAATTAATTTGTTAGTATTTATTTACAAAAATAATGAAATTAATTTTAATTAAGAAAAAGTATTATTTTTCATTTTTCTGAATTTATTATGAAAACAATTAATTTGTGAGTTAATTGAATAATAATAATAATAATAATAATTAGCAAAAAAAAGTTAAATGAAAAATATAAAAGAAAAGAAAAAAGAATGAATGAATGAACCAGGGGGGTGCTGGCCCAATTAGGAGGTTTGTTAGAAATTCTTGGCCCATTAATCTCTCAAGCCCGTTTGACTTTAATGATAGTCTACGCGTGTGTTGACCAGGAGTATGATGGTCATCCAGCTTATGACCTTCAGATTTGTGCCTGTGGCCACTTGGCGCCTGGGACTTGAAAGTGCATGGTGGACACCTTTTTGAAACATAAATATTTCGCGAGGATAGAATCATGTTCGTCTGGTTTCAACGAATTCAAGCATATGTCTTATAAGGCCTAATTTTTCCTGGATTGCAAAGCCCTAATTTGAAAGCTTATGAACCCTAAAATTCGTCAATGGCATTCTGTGATTTATGGCGTTATAATTCAATTGAGCTATACCATTAGCTTTGTACAGTCCCTAGCAACACAAATCAAACACAAAATCATGTTAATGATGCATGAATTAAGCTGTATGATTCTCAAAATAAAACGCAAACCGTGACTCTGTTCTTGATGATTCTTTGAGCTTCAATGCTTGGTTTTGATTGCAAAACGTCCCTGAGAGCTCCTGCAATATATTAGAATCAACAAAAGTCTTTAAGTCGCCCTGGAATATAGAAATCAGTTTTGCAATTTTCTTGAATTTTTTCAATATGGTTATGGCTTTTTCTGCAGCTCTCTCACGTGTATGGCATTATGGTTGGCTTGCATATTTATAGAGGAAAGGAATTAGGTCAGAATCTTGCACAAAAATCCATTGAATTGATGATTGAATATTTGATTGAAAATCAAATCTTTTTGCATTTTCATGATTGAATAAAGTTGCCAAATTTGGACATTTTTGCATATTTGATTTGTACACGAAATTGCCAGCATATCTTGACCATATTTGCTTCACAAAAAGATTGAAAAACCAAATCTTTGTATTTTCCTACAATTTAAATTAATTAAATGAATTAATATTGATTAAAAATCCAATTAATTAATAAAAAATAAGAAAATAAATTCAATTAAGCTTGATGGGTCGTGCATAGGCCATGGATGAATTTTCAAGAAGAGATTTGAGGCCCATTAGCAAAAATAAAGTGTTTTGAGCAAAGTTGACTTTTGCAAATTCATGAAAATTTCCCAACTTCTCCTATGCATATCTTGCTCAATTTTGATCATATGAACATGTTCTTGGACATTTTGGAAAGGTCTTGAAGTCCTCTAACCAATTCCTTTGGTCCCATGTGATTTGTGTTTACCAATCTCAAGTTATGGCCTTTGACTTAAAGTGCATTTTTGTTGACTTTTAAAATTGACCTATAATGTAGAAATTGATAACTTTTTGTGAGTGCATTTCTTGGACTTGGAATGTGAAGATGGATTGTAGGAAATAACATCCCCTTCAAAATGAGCATTGGATGGGATTTTTCTGATGAACCATGAAAAAGTTATGCCCTGGTCAAGATACAGTTGACTGTTCTACTGTCCAAAAATAGTAACTTCTTGCATCTCGATGATTTTTGAGCTATCCTTGTTGAATCATGATCAAGACTTGATCAAATGATGATTGTGGACTCAAAATAAGATGTTGACCAAAAATTCTGACTTTTGACTGTGAAATGACCATTTTGCCCTTGTAGTTGACTATAGGTCAAATGAAGCTTTTGACTGTGCCAATTGGCACTGTGAGTCTTGAAACTTGGCATGTAGGTGCTTGAGAATACATATAGGCCTATGAGACTTGATTGAACCATTGAAAACCTCAAATTCCTTGAAAGAACCAAAACCCTAATTTCAGCTGTCTTAGGAAATGGTTTGACTGTACAATCTCTTGAGCAATCTTGAACAATTAGAAGATCCTTCTTGTCAAATCTTGAAGAACATGGGAGGGAAAATTTTGGGGTACAACAGTTGCCCCTGTTCAATCTTCTTAGACCTGAGGATGTAGATTGGCTTGCGTGCCTTTCGTGATCCGAAGGTGGAAGATGATTGAACACTAGAGTGCCCAGAAATTTGCACTCGCATGGTGTAGTATCAGCAATGTGATGTCGGGAATGGGCTTACAGATGCCATTTGGAGAGATGATGGATAGGAGGATGGGCTTATAGATGCCACCTGGAGATTGTTGGTTTAATTGTAACTTCGTATGTTGAAAGAAGGAACCTGTGTAGGGTTGCCTGACGATGAGTCCATGTAAACTGCATCTTTGAAGGAAGGAAACCTGTGTAGGGTTGACTGATGATGAGCCTGTGTGAAACTGCATCTTTGAAGGAAGGAAACTTGTGTAGGGTTGACTGATGATGAGCCTGTGTGAAACTGCATCTGGAATTGAGAAGGAAACCTGTGTAGGGTTTCTTGATGACGAGTCCGTGTAAAACTGCATCTTGAATTGAGAAGGAAACCTGTGTAGGGTTTCTTGATGACGAGTCCGTGTAAAACTGCATCTTGAAGAGAGGGAACCGGTGTAGGGGTTCTTGATGACGAGTCCGTGTAAAACTGCATCTGGAATTGAGAAGGAAACCTGTGTAGGGTTTCTTGATGACGAGTCCGTGTAAAACTGCATCTTTGGAAAGAGAGAACCTGTGTAGGGTTACTTCGGGATGAGTTCGTGTAAAACTTCTGGATGAACCAGGGTGAGGTTATTTTGAGATAAGTTCGTGTGAAACTTTAGGAGGAACCGGGGTAAGGTTACTTTGGGATAAGTTCGTGTGAAACTTTAGGATGAACCGGGGTAAGGTTACTGTGAGATAAGTTCGTGTAAAACTTCTGGATGAACCGGGGTAAGGTTACTTTGATATAAGTTCGTGTGAAACTTCAGGATGAACCGGGGTAAGGTTATCTTGACGATGAGTTCGTGTAAAACTTCGTCTTGGAACTGAGGAGGAACCTGTGTAGGGTTACTTTGATGATGAGTCCGTGTAAAACTTCATCTTGGAAATGAGAAGGAACCGGTGTAGGGTTGCTTTATGATGAGTCCGTGTGAAACTTCATCTTGGAAATGAGAAGGAACCGGTGTAGGGTTGCTTTATGATGAGTCCGTGTGAAACTTCATCTGAAAGAGAAGGAACCGGTGTAGGGTTTCCTGATGATGAGTCCGTGTAAAACTTCATCTGAGATTGAGAAGAAACTGGTGTAGGGTTTCCTGATGATAAGTCAGTGTAAAACTTCATCTGAAATTGAGAAGGAATCGGTGTAGGGTTTCCTGATGATGAGTCCGTGTAAAACTTCATCTTGGAATTGAGAAGGAACCGGTGTAGGGTTGCCTCATGATGATCAAGTAGATAATTGTCCTGTCTGGTTTCAGGTATTAACCCATGATCAGTCGTCCATAGAATTTTCCTGGCTTGTTACAGGTGTTGATCTGGAACTGCAAAGGTAGATGGTAATCATCTTTTGGTTGACCTTTTCCTGAAAAGGCAAAACGTTAGCTGTATGCAATGTCATGATGCATGAACTGCATGATGTCAAGATGTTCTCAAGAATAAATGAGATTTGTGTTGTATGATGCGTATGCATGTCATGATGTATGAAGATGTGATGTTTTTAGCTGGGGAAAATAAATCCCGGAGCTGCTGGAGAATAGTGTTGAGTTCATCGTTTCCGCTGGGGATGATGAACGAAGATGGTTGCAAGAATAAACTTGTAGGAGAAGATAACTCCGTTGGGGAATAAACTTGATGAAGAGATTACTCTGTGGGAAATTACTCTGTGGGAAGAGATGCTTTGCTGAGATTTTGACGATAACTCTGTTGGGGATTCCGTTGACAAGCTCTGTTGGGATTTTGATGACGAACTCCGCTGGGGATAGAAAGAACTTCGCTAGGGATAATCTTTCCGTTGCAAATTGCTGAGGATAACCCAGTTTGACTCTGGTGGGGGATAACCTCCTGAATATGGCTGGGGAGAGATTTTTGTACTCTGCAGGAGACAAGCTTCCAGAACCTACTGGGGAGATGATTCAACTCTGGTGGGGAAGCTTTTCAGACTGTGCTGGGAAATGGTTCCACTGAGGGTATCTTGTATTCTGCCGGGGAACAATCTTATATTTCTGTCGAGGGATATTAAGACTGCCGGGGATGCCTGCTGATGAATATCTATATACTCTGCTGGGGAATATTGAGATCTACTGGGGATACCCAACTTTTTCAGGACTGACGGTAGACTTACTCTGCTTGGGGGAGAGTATTGCTGACTTGCTGGGGATACTGTGCCTTTTTAGGGCTGATGGGAGTCCAACTCTGCTTGGGGAGAGCACTGCTAATTTTTTCATTGTGGCAAGGCTCAGTGGAGAGAGAGCTACCATTATTGTCTTACTCTCGGGGAGTGAAGGTATCTTGGTCATATTCCTCAGCTGAGTCTACCTTGGTACCTGGTGGACAGAGCGACCGTACAGTTCGGACAATTCTTATTGCCCCAGTTTCTATGGGAGAAGAAGGCCTATGAGGTGCTTGATAACTGCCGATTGACAACCTTCTTCTGGTAGGCAAGTGATGAGATGACGGGACATAGTCGTACGCTTTAATCCCTAATTTTTGCCTGGACCGCCCTTTCGGGTTTTCAGTCCACCGGGATACCCTTTTTTGCCCAAGCCGCCTTTTCAGGTTTTCGACTTGCCGGGTGTACAGATTTTTCATTTTCATCCCTTATTTTTGCCCGAACCCTTTTGGTTCGCCGGGAAGCCCTTATTTTTGCCTAGGCCAGTCGACCTAGCGGGTCTTTGATTATGCGTAGTATTTTTTTTACTATGTCCACGTTCTCAGAGCGCAGGGAGTTGTCACTGTCAGTAGTATTGTGTTTCCGTACTTCCAGAAGATGTTTGATCAGACAAGATTCATTGCTGGAATTCATGTCCCATGCCCCAAGTGACTCAGATGGAGATTTGCCCCTGGCTATTTGGCATTTTTGAGAGATTCTCTGAATCTTGACTTGACTGCCCCAGATAATGGACAATGATCATGTCGTGCCCCTGGATTGGAAGTGTTTTTCCACTTGATGTGATCCTTTTGTTGAGAAGATTTTTTTGTTCACAAGATATTCGTCGTGCGAATTTCTCTACTGTTCGAACAAATAGTCATATGCAAACAATATTATTTCAAGAATGCAAAGCTTATGTCTGTTTTGAAGTTTTGAAAATGCATTTTTTTCAATAAAACAGGTGAATTTTTTGTAAAATGTGATGTCAACTCAAGATTTTACAGCGAGCCCTATAGGAGTCAGGATACCTTTGGTAACAGTATACTTTCGAACTAACCCATGCTTCAGCTAGGACTTTTAAGGGTTATAACGTGGCCTGGTTCACGATTTAAGAAACAAAGGATAAAGGCTCAAAGTATATTTGTACCCACCTGCTCTTCGTGATGTTCTTCGATCCTAAACTCAGCTAATCGTGCATTAGATCTTTGTTTGAGTCTTTGCTCTGATATTCCGGTGATGGTTCGGATACTGAAGTTTATTTTGACCAGACAATAATTTTTTTTTGTTGAGGGTTAGTAGGACCTCTTTCTTTTTGATTATTATCCCTGTCTTTTTGCCTGAACTGTTTCTTTTGTGATTACAGTCAGCGGGACGCCCCAGTTTTTGTAAGTCTCCTTCATAGGTTTTGACTTATTGGGCTTTTTGTTTTCGAAAGATAACGACTGCCTGTCTTTATGATTATTCGGAACCATCACTGTCTTTTATTTTGGAAGGACTCCTTTGATGCCATTCATTGTGCACCTGGATCAACTGAGAAAACTACCCTGCCCTAGGTTATGATTAAGGGTTTTAATTTTTGAAAAGAAAAACTCCAACTTCTTCGGCTCAAAGGGGTTGACTAGGGATTATCTTCCTTATAACTCCACTGTTTAGGATTTGAAACAATGCCTGTACCTCATCAGCGGGGTCTGTTCAAAAGCATACTGTAAAGATTGTGGTATCGTTTTCGTCATCCTCCCTCAAAAGTTTTAGAATTGTTTTATCGAGAGTTGAACATCACACAAAAAATGAAAGAAATATGAATATAGTGAACACAATTACTTCAAAACAGACACGTGTAATGCATTAATGAAATAAGAGAGTTTGACATGATAATTGTTTGAATAAGCAAAGAAAAATACAATATCAGAATTCAAATGAACAAAAGTCTCTCAATCCTAGCCATGTTTTGGCAAGGGAGCAGTGATCACATTGGGAGTCTCAGGAGGCTCGAATTCGATCTCCTTAGCGTCAATCATATTCTGAATCTTGTATTTCAGCGCCCAACAATCGTCAGTATCGTGCCCCGGGCTACCGGAATGATAAGCACACCTCGCATCCGGGTTGCAGTTTGGAGAAGAAGTCTTAGGGTTCGCAGAAGGGTTTATCACCGCAATCAAGTTCATCTTCAACATGTGTTGCGGTGCTTGTGACAATGGCATGTTGATGTTGGTGAACTGTCTTTTAGGTTCGTCTGGCCTTCATTGATTTCCCTTTTGCTGTTGTCGGCGTGACACAGAACCAGAGATCAGGACTGCCCCTACGTGTTGGTCACGAAGACTCTTTTGACTGTACGCAGCATTGGACTCTTTCTTCCCACTGTAAGGTTTTTTATGAGCATCAGAAGGTGTGGCCTCTTGAATCTTCCCAGCCTTGATACCAGCTTCAATTCTCTCCCCAGTCAAGATAAGGTCTGTAAACCCGGCTGAAGAATTTCCAATCAAATGGTTGAAGAACGGACCAGACAGGGTCCCCAAGAACATATCAACAAGCTCACGGTCAGTTAAAGGTGGCTGCACCCTTCCGGCAAGGTCTCTCCACTTTTGAGCATATTCTTTAAATCCTTCACCCGTCCCTAGTGACATACCCTGGAGTTGGGTACGCGTAGGAGCAAGGTCGGAATTATACTGATACTGTTTATAGAACGCAGTAGCCAAATCCTCCCAGTTACGGATACTCGCCCCATCCAGTTGATAGAACCATTCGAGTTGAGTCCCTGAAAGACTATCCTGAAAGAAGTGGATCCACAAATTCTTGTCAGCAGTGTAAGGTTGGATCTTCCTTACATACGACCGGAGGTGCAGCTTTGGGCAGGAAGCTCCGTCGTATTTGGCAAAAGCAGGTTCCTTGAACTTATGTGGAATCACCACCCTAGAGGATAAACCTAGGTCTCCGAAGTCCAACCCGGGCACACTCTGTATCTCCATGGCGCTCAAGCGGTCCTCCAACTGTTGTTACCTATCCTCAGCAGGAGGATACTGTTCTTCATCATAATCCGTCTCGTTATCGGAGACCACGGGACTAGGAACCCTTCTCACCCGTGGGCTGTCTTTCCCTACAGATGAGGTAGTTAGCTCAGCCTCATTCTGCAGTCCATTCCCAAACCTGCGTCCGGTGTTGAACAAGACGGTCCTCTTCTTCTTCTTCTTCCTCTCTTTCAGAATCAGAGTCTTCAAATCCTGTTGACCCTGGGCTAGGCTCATAACCAACTCTTGGAACTGGGCATTCTGGGCCTGGAGGGCCTTGATGGCTTGCTCAGTGGAAGGTTCAGTGGACATGATGATTGCTGAAATAAACAGCGAAAAGATAAGTGACCTGTAAAAGGGTACCTGTAATGTAATGATATGTATGATATGTATGCAATGTTTTCAAGGATCTCGTGGGGTAAACAAAGAAACTTGTGGGAATTTGAATTTTGTAGTTTGATTGAAGGAAATTCATGTTGCTGAGAGTCCTTATTCAAGAGTCAGGCTCACCATATCGAGTGGGTCATAGCCCCTGACTTAAGTTATCATGTTTTGATCTCCAAACAACGTTGGCTAGAGGAAAATAAATCCCCTTTGACCCTTGCTAGACATTTGGTTCATCATGACCTGCATCACAAACCCTCGAGATCCTTGAAATGGGTTAGTCCTTATGCAAGATGTATGCAATGTTATGATGTTTATGATGTTATGTACATGGATGCAACATTAAGCAGGTGTATATACAGACAGTCATATTCACACAAAGCAAACAAGTCCTTAGGTTTAGGCTTGCATGGGGTTCGTAGGTAAGTACCCTCTTGAAGTTAGTTGGCTCAAAACCTGTCCTATAAATAGTAACCGGGTTCTAAGGAGCTCAATATCATTGGATTGTTTTCTATGTTCATTGTTTTAATTTAGCCACTTAACTGGCGACCAAAATATTCCAAGAAAACAACCCTCAATGAGTGTAGTATCGAGTATCTACCAACTTCGGACTGCGCCAAAGTCAGTCATCTCACTACCCCTAAAAAGGCCAGGATGGTCAAGTAAGGTTCTAAGGTCAGTTGATACTTCGCGACACCACGCGGCGGCCCCGTACTCTCCTTGACTTGACTCAAGGGTTACCCGTACTCACCAAAGTGCCACATCAACATAGCAACTGCTTCAACCATGTCGGTATACCCCACACAGTTCCCTCACAGTTTGTTGCTACTTCTAAAGGGTATCCCCAGATCCGGGTTAGGATCTACAAAACTCTGATACAAGCCCACAAAATTAAAGCATTCAAGTCGTACAATTGCAAACATAGTGATCTAATCCTAAGGTACACCTCACTTATACAGTATCCCCCAGCAGAGTCGCCAGTTCTGTGATCGGTGGAAATAGAACTGACTGTTTTGAAATGCTGGTTCGCGAAATGTCGCGGTAAGCAAGAGTCGCCACCGTCTTTTATTTTCTCCAACAAGGAAAGGACAAAAGCACAACAAAATTCCTTTTCGAGATGTTTCTCGGTTCGGGAGGTAGATTATAGAAAGGGAAGGTGTTAGCACCCTTTCTATCCGTGGTTATCCACGGGCTCTTAGGTACTTGCTCACTATGTTTTCAAAAATGTTTTGCTTTTCTTGTGTTTATGGGTTTTGAAAAGTTTGTTTGAAAACTTCGATTTAACTCTTGTATCTGTCCTCAAGAGTGTATGAAGTGTTTGTTTGAAAACTTTTGTCAGAAAAGTGTAGGTGCGAAAAGTATTTTTGTTTTGAAAGAGCAAGTATCTAAGAACCTCTACCTACTCAAAAGAAATTAAGCTGTGTAAATGTCCTTTAGACATTACTATCCCACTATTGAGAAGTAGGTAGCACCGTCGTTGGAGTTATTCGGGTTAATTCGATTATAGGGACATGTGGTCACCAAAGCAATAGTAGGACGCCTTAGCGGTAACCCTAATGTCCTAGAACCTTTTTATCCGAGGCAACCGTTTCAAGGCAACTTGGATCTTTTAGACAAGAGGGAGACCTCTAAAACACCCTATACTCAATGACCACGTCGAGGCAACCAAGTGAGGCGTACCCTAAGAGTGGCATGTGCGAGTGTTTCAGGATTCAGTTAATATTATCTTTGCACATATTATGGTGAGCTACAGATTGATTTTATTTTCAGAGAAATCTTGTCATGCATAGCCTATTTAACATACATCTAGCATTTAATAGTTGCGGAAAGTAAATCTACGCTATTACAAGGCGTCGGGTATTTACATCGCCAAAAACAAACCCTTGGAAAAAGTAAATTGCGAGAAAATTAAAGAAAACGATAAAAAGTGTCCTAATTAAAGCTATTACATCCTCGGAGCAATTACATAATAATGATCAAAAAATAATATGTGCGAATAAAAATTGAATCGGAGAAGTCCTTAGAGTTTTGACCCTTTTTTTAGAAAGAAAGAAGTTTTTGGTTATTATTTTGGCATTTAATTAATATTAAACCTAAAACTAATTAATTAATTAAAAGAAATATTTTTTAAGTTTTTTATGTTTTTTTAATGAAAATAAAATAAAAAATAGTCAAAAGTTAATAGAACCCTAATTCTAATTTATTTTATTTATTGCAAAAAAAATGGTGAAATTAACCTAATTAAAAAGACTAAATTAATTTGTTAGTATTTATTTACAAAAATAATGAAATTAATTTTAATTAAGAAAAAGTATTATTTTTCATTTTTCTGAATTTATTATGAAAACAATTAATTTGTGAGTTAATTGAATAATAATAATAATAATAATAATTAGCAAAAAAAAGTTAAATGAAAAATATAAAAGAAAAGAAAAAAGAATGAATGAATGAACCAGGGGGGTGCTGGCCCAATTAGGAGGTTTGTTAGAAATTCTTGGCCCATTAATCTCTCAAGCCCGTTTGACTTTAATGATAGTCTACGCGTGTGTTGACCAGGAGTATGATGGTCATCCAGCTTATGACCTTCAGATTTGTGCCTGTGGCCACTTGGCGCCTGGGACTTGAAAGTGCATGGTGGACACCTTTTTGAAACATAAATATTTCGCGAGGATAGAATCATGTTCGTCTGGTTTCAACGAATTTAGGCATATGTCTTATAAGGCCTAATTTTTCCTGGATTGCAAAGCCCTAATTTGAAAGCTTATGAACCCTAAAATTCGTCAATGGCATTATGTGATTTATGGCGTTATAATTCAATTGAGCTATACCATTAGCTTTGTACAGTCCCTAACAACACAAATCAAACATAAAATCATGTTAATGATGCATGAATTAAGCTGTACGATTCTCAAAATAAAATGCAAACCGTGACTCTGTTCTTGATGATTCTTTGAGCTTCAATGCTTGGTTTTGATTGCAAAACGTCCCTGAGAACTCCTGCAATAGATTAGAATCAACAAAAGTCTTTAAATCGCCCTGGAATATAGAAATCAGTTTTGCAATTTTCTTGAATTTTTTCAATATGGTTATGGCTTTTTCTGCAGCTCTCTCACGTGTATGGCATTAGGGTTGGCTTGCATATTTATAGAGGAAAGGAATTAGGTCAGAATCTTGCACAAAAATCCATTGAATTGATGATTGAATATTTGATTGAAATTCAAATCTTTTTGCATTTTCATGATTGAATAAAGTTGCCAACTTTGGAGATTTTTGCATATTTGATTTGTACACGAAATTGCCAGCATATCTTGACCATATTTGCTTCACAAAAAGATTGAAAAACCAAATCTTTGTATTTTCCTACAATTTAAATTAATTAAATGAATTAATATTGATTAAAAATCCAATTAATTAATAAAAAATAAGAAAATAAATTCAATTAAGCTTGATGGGTCGTGCATAGGCCATGGATGAAGTTTCAAGAAGAGATTTGAGGCCCATTAGCAAAAATAAAGTGTTTTGAGCAAAGTTGACTTTTGCAAATTCATGAAAATTTCCCAACTTCTCCAATGCATATCTTGCTCAATTTTGATCATATGAACATGTTATTGGACATTTTGGAAAGGTATTGAAGTACTCTAACCAATGCCTTTGGTCCCATGTCATTTGGATTTACCAATCTCAAGTTATGGCCTTTGACTTAAAGTGCATTTTTGTTGACTTTTAAAATTGACCTATAATGTAGAAATTGATAACTTTTTATGAGAGCATTTCTTGGACTTGGAATGTGAAGATGGATTGTAGGAAATCACATCCCCTTCAAAATGAGCATTGGATGGGATTTTTCTGATGAACCATGAAAAAGTTATGCCCTGGTCAAGATATAGTTGACTTTTCTACTGTCCAAAAATAGTAACTTCTTGCATCTCGATGATTTTTGAGCTATCCTTGTTGAATCATGATCAAGACTTGATCAAATGATGATTGTGGACTCAAAATAAAATGGTGACCAAAAATTTTGACTTTTGACTGTGAAATGACCATTTTTCCCTTGTAGTTGACTGTAGGTCAAATGAAGCTTTTGACTGTGCCAATTGGCACTGTGAGTCTTGAAACTTGGCATGTAGGTGCTTGAGAATACATATAGGCCTATGAGACTTGATTGAACCATTGAAAACCTCAAATTCCTTGAAAGAACTAAAACCTTAATTTCAGTTGTCTTAGGAAATGGTTTGACTGTACAATCTCTTGAGCAATCTTGAACAATTAGAAGATCCTTTTTGTCAAATCTTGAAGAACATGGGAGGGAAAATTTTGGGGTACAACAACAACCATATTGAAATGGATCAGAATGTGCAAGAAACGTAAATTGCTTATTTATTTAAGAAAAGAAATAAGTTTTGTTTAAGAAAATATTTTTTGGTCTTTTTGATTAATGAAAGAAATAAAAGTGATGGTAAAAATAATAAAAGGGAAGAAAACAGAATCAGCGCAACTGCTGAAAAAGAAGAGGTCAGAAGTTCTGACTCTGACGTGCTGCACAAACAGAAACAATGTTAATAGAAATAGGGAAAGTCAGAAGTTCTAGGTCTGCTGCAAACACAAAAGTCTTCAGAAGTTCTGATGCCAACTGACAGAACTTTGTTTCCCTCTCTGTGCTAGTCATAACATTTACAACTTATTCATTTTTCAACAGAACAAAAGTTGCACATATAACAGTTATGACAGGTTTCATAGAATTTCAGAAACAAGAAATATCATAACTATAAATCAGAGGCAAGCGTGAATTTGCTAATCCTAATTCTGAGTTCTAATTTCTTCCAGAAGTTCTGAACTGATTTATTCCATACTTAGGCAGATAAATACGCGAAGCCTCAAAATATGTATGTTTTACCCCAAAATTTTCCCTCCCATATTTCTTAATACATGTCAAGTGAGGTCCTCAAATTGCTCCAGGAAGTCCAAGGGTTGACCAGACAGACTCTCTCCTAAGGTAGTCTACCTCAAATTAGGGTTTCATTCTGCATCAAGATACTTGAGTCCAAAGGATCCCAAATGCTCACCATTGTCCTAATATGTTCTCAAGATCATCCATGTTAAGTTTCAAGCTTTGCAGAGGAAGTTTGCTCAGTCAATTGCTCAAATACCTGAAAATCGACTGTGCTAGGTCAAAAGTCAACTGTGGCCCATATACAGTCAAACTTAAAGATTTTTGGTAAACATCCTCATTTTGAAGTATCATTCATCATTTGATCAAGGGTTGATCATGATTCCTTAAGGATTGCTCACAATTCATCAAAGCCCAAAAGTTGCTAAATTAAGGTTTTTTGAGAAAAGTCAACTCAACTTTGACCAAGCATAACTTTCTCATACTTTATAAAAAATGACCCATCCATAACTCATTTTGAAGAGGATGCAATTCCCTACAATTCATCTTCATCTCCCAAGTTCAAAATATGCACTCACAAAAAGATATGAATTTTGACATTATAAGTCATTTTGAAAAGTCAACAAAAACTCCTTTTGGGTCAAAGCTTCATACATGAACATGGAAGACTCAATTGATATGAGACCAAAAGGATTGCTTAGAGGACATCCCAACCTTTCTAAAAAGTCCAAGAACACCTCCCTAGGGTCAAAATTGAGAGAGTTATGCATTGGCCAAGTTGACCTTTTTTGCAAAATTGCCAAAAGTCAAATATGCTCAAATTTGCATCTTTTGCTAAATGGGCCCAACTTTTTATGCTTGCATCTCATTCCTAACATAGTCCACGACCCATAAAACCATCCATGCATTGTTGTCTTATTTATTTGATTTATTTTGGTTTCAATCCTTAGAAAAATCAAATTAAATTATATAAATAATATGGATTGGATTTGATTTGATTTTTGCATTGAATGATAGATCAAATATGCTGAAAATAGACAAAAATAATCGTGCCTTGCTATGAAAGGGAAAGAAATATTTGAAAATAAATATTTTTGAAGAAAAATTGAAAATTCCATATCTCTTTGGATTTGCTCCAAGAATGTTAACTTATTGTTGGCCTCACATATAAATAAAGGTTTCAAACCCTAAAGGAAGGGAGAACAGACGCAGCGAGCCTGTGAAGGGAAAGAAAATTCCAAAAAATTCAAAGAATTGTGCAATCTTCAAACACCTTGGTTAGCCTCTCTTCCTCGATTCCAATCGCTCCATCATCTTGTTGAGATTCCCAGGAGTGAAACTAGACCATTTGCAAGGCTTATAGCATCCTCAAATCAACAGATTCGTGTCTCACCATTGGTAAAACTTCTTTGACTTCAAACTCGCGCAATATTTGATGTAAATTCATATTGATCATATACATGTGTTTCTACTGATGTTTATGTGTGTTTGGACGTATCACATGCAAAGCTAACACCCAGAATCACGTTATGCCATTGTTGACTGTGATTAGGGTTCCAAGTTCGAATCTGATGATGCATAAGGAATTAGTTAATTTAGAGGCCAAAATCGTGATCAGGGGATCTTTTTAAGGCAGTTGGCATCGTTTGTTTTTTGGTTTGGTTAATATTTGCAGATGACCCAGCAGAGAAGACGGTGGAAACCACCGGCTCCGGTGGTTGGACTGACCGGTCTCTGGTCAACCAGCCTGCATGGCTGTTTCTCCTAACTCCATTGGCAGGATAAACACTGACTTTCTCTCACCCCATCTGATTGACCCATGCTTGCTGACGCGTGCAATTATTTGCTGATCTTGATCTTGCACCTTGTTTTCATTCATGTTTTATTATTTCATTAATATCATGACTAACGTTCCAGCGCGGTTGGCAAGGGGGAGAGGCTATAAAGTACATGTCCTGGGTTTGACCCCAGGCGTAGTACTTTTACATTTTTCTGATTTTTTCTATAGGTTCCAGTACGTCACACCCTTTGGAGTCCATCGTGAGACATCAAGATCCAACCGTCAGATCCATCAGCTATCCAGGATCTAATGCCTCTCACCGAAGGTCCATCCTGCACCCTAAGTCAACATGTGTAGTGAATCCAACGAAGTCAAACGAGACTGGCTTATTTGGGCTCAGAATCTCAAAACAACACCCCCACCATTGCTAATGCAGACCCATATTTCTTTCTTTTTCTTTTATTTTTCTTTTAAGATCTTTCAATATTTATTTTATTTTCTTTGATTCACAAATTAATTCATTTTTTTCACAAAAAATATAAAATCAATAATTCATCAAAAATTATGATTAGTTCTTATTTTATCAAAATTAATTTAATTTAGTTCAAAAATAGGAAAATTATAATTTGTTTTCATAAATAAAATAAAAAATAGAAATTAGGTTAACTTTTGATTTAATTTTTATTTTGCTCTTTGTCTCAAATAAATAAAATACCAAAATAGGTCGTAGATTAAAATTAATTTAATTTATTTTTCTTAATTAAAAATTAATTAGACTTAGGATTTTCCTTTAATTTAACCATTCCATTATTTTCTTAAAACATAACAAATTTTTTTTCTTAATTAATCGCAATTAGGTTTAGGCAAGGGTCAAAACCCTAATTATCTCGTATTCGATTCACTGCGCGCATATTATTTTATTTTGTCAATATTGTTGTAACTGTGTGTTGTACCCCAATTTTTCCCCCTAAGATCCCTTCATCATACCATATTGTTTCAATCACCACAAAATCACATTAGGGCTTTTGGTGCTTCTCCCTATCTTTAGCCTTGCTCTTTGAGGAGTTACCAAGCACCTTGACTTGTTTTCTTTGGTGATCATGGATATTTTGCTTTGATTTTCTCTCTAAATTAACAAAATACAATATTGGTTTGTCTTACTTGTTAATAATGTAGGTAAAGGCAACGAGGTTTAGCAAGTTGCATCATGGGTTCATGAGTTTATTTCCATGCCCTAGTCAAAGTCTTGAGAGATTCAAACCTCACCATTGAAGTTGTTTTGGAGTTGGTATGGAAGTATTTTTGCTGGTCATGAGTCCTCATCATCATCCTCAACAAATTTTGTTCACAAAGAAAGAATATTGGCACAAAAAGTTTGTTCAAACTTGGCAAAGTTCCACCAAGCATTCTCTTGATCTAGAGGCTAGGGTTTTGGACTTCAGAGGGGCATATCTTGCTCATCTTTTGGTATTTTTGAGTGATTCCATAAACATTCTTCTCTCTAAAGAGTTACCAACAAATCACTTCAAAAGTTCCAAATAGTTTCATGTGGAAGAAACTTGGTGAAGAAGAAAGATTACAAGTCATCCAGATGAATCCCTCATTTTCCATATGTGACTTCAAATGGTCATAACTTGGCCAATTTTTATCACCTTGAGCCCATTATTTTTTCATGATAACCCTAAGGATGTGTACTTCATGCCTTCTTTTATGTGCAAAGTAATAAAATGGATGGAAGTTTCCTTAAGAATGCAAGATATTATAGGTCATTTCATGATTTTTGGACAACTTCAACAAGTCATAACTTGCTCAATTTTTGGAGATTTTGAGTGGTTAAAATTGAAAAATGTCATTCAAGAGACCTACTTTATTCCATATTTTTTGGTCAAGAGCAAATTCTAAGTGGAAGGCCATGTTTGGATGCAAGAGATTATAGGTCATTTTTAAGAAGAATTTAAAATATCTCTAAGTATGGAAAGTCAACTCTTTTTCTTCAACTTTGACTCCATGTAGTTTTCAGCTCAAGCATCCATTTGGTTCCATTCTTTTTCCATTGCAAATCTTGTTACCTCATCTTTCCAAAGCATTAAGAATTTGGCCCTAAGACCCCCTGAGGTGGAAATGCCATTGGATTGAACTTGGTAACTTGGAACAGAAGTTTCACCATAAGTCAGAATTTGAAATCCATGTTTTGGCCTTTAAACATCAAATTAGCACGCGTTTGTGATCTAAACATGTTTAACCAAGTTGCCAAACTTGATTAGAGCCTTGAAACGCAAGGATTTGATGAGTTTTGATGCAAATAAGATCACACTTTGCTCGTGCATCAGGTTCACACGATTTCCCTCCAATTTGCATCATTCCACATGCTTGAACATTCCATTTGATTCCCTATAAATAGAGGGTCATCCCCCATTCAATTTCCCAAGCTTAGATAGCCAGAATCACCCTGCCAAACTTGCTTCACAACTCAGAATTAAGCTACTTCGAATCCTATTCTCAAGCCTTTTTCAATCCATTTTTTCATCAATTCACCTTCCTTGATCTTCCCTGAAGCTAACCATATAATCACATTCAAGAATCGAGCCCTATATTGCTCCATAGAAGTCCAGTTTCAAAGCTGTGCAACTCAACTCCAATAGGTAGATTCCTTCTTCAATTCTTCAAAACTTTGGTATCATTGTGTTGCTCTCATTGCCCTGGTTCTAGTCGCAACACTTACTTTTATCTGGAAACAAGTTTTGACCATGAATTTTCAAATCCCTTTTCAAAACTTTCTTTTCAAATTGCTTGAGTTACAGTTTATATAAATTTGGTGCGAGGGTGTGGTTGTCTTTGTCTTGAAGAGAAGAAGCGAATGGCATAGGTCTGAGCTTCTGATTTTACAGTTTGAGAGACCTGCAATTCGTGAAGGCTGGAGGTTGAAGATGACCAACGTGTCATCTTCTAACCAATGAAAGCGTGCCATTTGTATTTTTTGAATTTCTGATTTTACATTTGATTCAGTGCTTTATTCACTAAAGACCATGATATGCACAGCGCGCCAGTTCCTTTGGATTTGACTACTAACGCGTTTTGACTCTCATCCAATGGTCCACATCTTTTTCTTTTATTTTCTTTTTCTGATTTTTATATTTTAATTGTTTTAAATTTCAAAAAATCATAGAAAATTCATTTTTAGTCCAAAAAATCTAAAAACATTATGAAAAATATTTTTGATTATTCTCTTTCTGATTTTTATTTTTTCACAATTTAATTTTGTGTTTTGATATTTTTTATGAATTTTACACTTATTTGATTTGTTTAAAATGTTTAAAAATACTTTTACACATTTTTAAATTCTGAAAAAATTATGGAATGATCCAATGATATTGTGACAAATATTTGTGACCTTATTTTATTTTTGTTTCTGAATTTGCTATTTTTTAATATTTTTGTTCATTTTACCCATTTATTTTAATTTTAAAAATTCCCAAATTTTTTGTAAAATTACTTGGCCTCTTTTCTGATTTTTCTATGATCTTATTTTTCATTTCTTGATTAATTTGAATATAATTGGCATTTTCTTCATTATTTTCCATATTTTAAAAACATTTTTAAACCCTTTAATGAACATATTAATTATATTACTATTTTGTGAATATTTTCTGGCTGTCTTGGGTTGATTTTTAGGTCATGGCTTTATTAACATCATTGGATCCATGGTGTTGAGTTTAACTCCCCAAAAAATGGATGAATGATTTTAATAATAGTTTGATTAAATATTAATTCAAATGTGGTTTTTTTTAAACCCTAATTCCTCTTCATCTCATCCCCTTCTTATTGCACTAAATGTTGTTAGAGCATGATCTCTATATCATGTCTCAAAACAAATGGTGCATATATTGCTATTGACCGGCCTCAAAATAGATGCGACTTCTATATAAGTCCACTTACGATTGCTTAAAATAGCGCTAAATTTTGTCCCGATTCGAATAAATGATCATTCGTGGCCTAAACTTATGATTGCAAGCCCAAGTATGTTAATTTGATCTCTTTGATCCAATAACCTTGAGATTCATTGTGTGGAGGCTTTGGTTCTACCAATCCTCTAATGGATCTACAACACCTTTGGTCAACGCGGATCACTTAAACATCGTTGATCATTAAATGGTACTTGTGAGAATTCCAAATGGATGATATACTTGACAAAAAGCAAATGCAACTTATTGTGTGGAGGCTTTGGTTCTACCAATCCTCTAATGAGTTCCAAATGCAAGTTTCAAGATGGTCATCCAACTAACCACTAATTATTGACTTGTTTTATTTTATGCTTTTACTCTTTTATGCTTTATGCACTATTTATTTTTAGCATTTTTTTTATTTTTATTTCATGCCATTTTCATCTTTGCTCAT
Organism: Vicia faba; assembly: GCA_948472305.1. Lineage (NCBI taxonomy): Eukaryota > Viridiplantae > Streptophyta > Magnoliopsida > Fabales > Fabaceae > Vicia > Vicia faba. The sequence continues at coordinate 1,651,332,822 of OX451737.1, forward strand.
TTGAGCATTTATTTTCTTGTCATTTTTACTTTGCTCACCTGAGCTTTTCTTTTTCCTTTTTTTAAGATACTTAATAACCAACATAAACCCTAAAAAACTCTTAACGGTACTTGGACTATTTGGTTACTATCCTTGGCATGATGGAGCAATGGACTTAGGATTAGAAACCTTGGCCTATCTCGGATACCTTGTGATCTTATCTGATTATTTTGTCTGGAGCTCTTGAGGTTTACCTCAAGACATTGGGTTGCTTGTTTGTTTTTGTGTGCAGGTTTTTGTGATTACACTCTTTGTTTATAATCTGGAATTCACCCACATACAGCCGTTACTCTGCCCAATTTTTGTGAAGACTTAATACACTTAAAGAGGTATAGTATCTTTGCTTGCTTGGTTTCAATCCAAAGAATGGGAATTCTATCTTGGCTCATAATATCAAGTTTTGGCTTCTTGTTGGTTAGATGGTCCTTATCCTTAGCTTTTACCTTATGCTTTAGGATAGCCTCTTCTTCTCCTCCCATCTTCTTTAATTTCAAAAATATTCCCCCTCCTTTTGAAAACCCTTTTTGTTTTAAAACTTAAACACTTTCATAATAAACTTGGACTTATGTCCATGCATTTTTAAAAACATTTTCATAAATAAACTTCAATCAATTTAATAATACTTTGACCTTTTTGTGAGAAGACTAAAAGTCAATCAATCTCATTTCAAACCATTTTTCCACTTTGGCTTTTATCTTTAAACTTTTCTCAAAAGATTAGACTCTTGTCAATCCTTGTAGTGATGCAAACAACTATACTTCTATAATATGTAGTGAAGTGAGATATTTTCCACTTGGGTGTTGAGTGAGACATTGTTGATTTTAAAATCGAAGCCATATCCTCCACATTGAGATGATGCAAATTCTCCTTTATCATGATTGTGGATAGTAAATATGTTTTCCACACGGATAATGACGATGATGTCTCATCTCTTAAAATCAACCAACACGCTTGTGTTTCAAAGTTTTAAAAGAGGAACTACGTGTACCCTGATCCCCTATTGCACGAAAGGTGGTACGTAGGCACTAAAGGTTTGCAACCGCGGCGGGTGCAAAAATCATAAAAAAAAATATATACTTCTCTTCTCACCTCCACTATCCATTTTATATATAACACATTTTATAGCCAAAATATACAGATTTTACAAAGAGGTTCCTATGGATTACCGTAGATGTTTAGGGTGCTAATACCTTCCCTTTGCATAACCAACTCCCTTACCTTGAATCTTTCCCCCTCTTTGGGTTACTCGCTCTTTTCCCATTCCTTTGGAAACAATAAAGCGCGGTGGCGATTTTTATTTTGATTTGTATAAATTCTAGTCAATTCAATGGCTTAGTCTTGAACATTTCTACCGCTACACTGTGCATGGTTTGTAATAGTTTAATCTAGGGTTTTTATTTATCGCTTTTTACTGGGTTTTTGGCTATGTAATTAATCCCCTCCCCGAAGCCTTGTAATAGTGTAGATTTACCTTCTCGCATCTTAATTTCTGCAAATATTTGACTGTTTAGATGAATGCTAATAGGATTGTATGACAAGATTGCATGATGATTTAATACAGTTAGAAAACCCTAATAAGCAAAGATAAATAACTGAAACAAATCACACACACATATCACTCTTAGGGTATGCTCTCACTTCGGTTGCCTTCGGTAAACGATCATTAAGTATATGGTGTCTTAGTGGTTACCCTTCTGTCTAAAAAAGGATCAAAGGTCCCGTTCGGATGTCGCCTCAGAATGTTGCCTCGGAAAGGTTGCCTCGGAAATGTCACTTCAAATATGATCTTAAGACTCTAGGGTTATTACTAAGTCATCCTAACATTGCTTTAGTGATTGTACGTCCCTTTCGAATTGACCCTTACAACTCCAACGACGGGGCTATCTATTTCTCAATAGTAGGATAGCACTGTCTAAAGGAAACGAGAATAGAAACGATCTTTTTTCGAGTAGGTAGATGCTAGTAGGTACTTACTCAAAACAAAGTGTGATACGGTGGGAGAACTTACTTGAGGTTTTGCGTTTGTGTTTGCAAATGTTGCGGTTTAGCAAGAGTCGCCACTGACTTTTCTTTTATCAAAAAGGAAAGGTGAAAAAGCACAGGAAAGACCTTTGAGATTGTTTCTTGAGTTCGGGGGGTAGATTATGAAAAGGGAAGGTATTATCACCCTTTTCATCCATGGTTTTCCATGGGCTCTTAGTTACTCGCTAGACCACTTGCTTTTTTTTTAATGTGCTTGTGTGTTTTGAAAGTATTTTGAAAAAAAACGTCTTTGTAACAGTTCTCGTCTCTATAAGAACGTGTACAAAGTGTTTGCTTGTAAAATAGTTTAAAGGAGTGTTTGTGAAATGTGTTTTTTGAAAGTGATTTTGAAAATGGAACTTCGTAATGGTTCTCGTTTCTATAAGAACGCATACAAAGTGTTTGTTTCGAAAATGTTTCAAAATGGAAGTGTAGGTGTATAAAATGTTTTTGTTGTGAGCAAGCGAGTACCTAAGAGCAAACCTATCTACTCAAAAGATCTTAGATGTATTTTTCCTCCTCCTTTAGATGTTTCTACCTTACCATTGATTTGGTAGGAAGCCCCATCGTTGGATGTGAAGGGACGAGCTTTGGGTCATCGTATGACTATGATAACAATGTTGTGAGATGGCTTAGCACTTTTTCTTTAGGGACTAAGATCATTTTGAAAGGAAACTCTGATAGCGTCATTGAGGGACTATGATCTATTTTTCGATTTGTTTGTGCTAAGACATCCCACATGCATATCATAGCCATTTTTAGGAAACAAGTGAGATTATCCTAAGGGTGCATATGTGCAAGTTTGTTTGATTGCATGCATTTGTATTTGATTTTTGGTGGTCTACTTGTTAATTTTGTCTCTTTCCATACACGCCTAATTACTATACAGTATAAGGAAAATGATAAATTGCGGAAAATGAAATTCTACGCTATTACAATATTTAGGGGATGGGGGTACATATGTACGAATGAGGATTGCAAGTAAAAATAAGTCCTAAGTTACTATTACAACCATATTGAATATGTACAATATAAGAAATAAATGGACTTGTTTAAAAAATGTTTTTGTCTTAAGGAAATAAATTAAAAGGAAAATATTTTTATGTTTTTTATGTTAATAATAAAAAGATGAAAAGGAAAAATAAATGCAAGGTAGGAACAATGTGCTGCTGCAAACAAAGAAACAAGGATCAGAAGTTCTGAAGCCAGGCGCATGACTCAGCAGGAAACGTCAGTGGAGTCAGAAGTTCTGGATTTGTACACTCTGAGGTCCTGCAAAAACGTCAGAGGGAAAGGGAACAGAGGTTTTGGATTGACACCTTCTGAAGTCCTGCAAAAACGTTAGAGGGAAGACACAGAGGTTCTGGGTGGTGTTCAGCCAGTGAACCAAAAGTCAGAAGTTATGTATTATACTAAACAGTGAGCGAATGTTAGCAGTTCAGTGTATTTGACATGTAAGGAGAACTCAGAAGTTATGTGTTGTGCTAAGATTGTGAGTGAACATCAAAAGTTCTGTATTATGCTGAGCCAGTGGGTGAACATCAGAAGTTTAGTATGTATTAACAGTGAGAAAAATCATGGAAGTTCTGTGTGTTAAAACAGGGAAGAGAACTCATAAGTTCCGCGTGCTTAAACAGTGAGAAAATCCTAGAAGTTCTGTATGTTAGAATGATGAGTGAAAAACAAAAGTTATGTGTTACATTTCAGCTCTTAATCAATACAACAACAATTTATTCAGTTCAACAAATCAGAATGATCACAGCACAAAAAATCATAGAAGTTCCAATCCTAAGTCTGAGCCTAGCATTATTCTAGAAGTTCTGATCCATAGTTTTTCTATTCATACAATGATATGTACAATATTAATACTATGATATTTACATGTTAATGATGTTTAGAATGAAAAACAAGTAAAGTCAGAAAGACTTACCTGGAGCGTGCTTGGAGCTTTGAGTGGCTGCCTCTGGATGTTTTGAGTCAGTAAGAGATACGAAAGAGTGCTTGTGTCCTTTTGTTCAAAAGGAAGAACAAAGGTTTGTTTTTATGTATGGAAAATCTGAATTTTTATCAAGGTTTCACAATTTCCTTTTCTCTCTTTTGGCCAATCTCTCTCTTCAAAAGCCAGCCCCCTGAACGTGTTATGGAGCCAAGTATTTATAGATGAATTTGCTGTGATTTTGGGAAAAAACAAGTGGGATTTGAACCTGTTTTGGCTTCCTGTTCTTTTGCTTTTTCATCACAGTTTTCGTATGCTAGTTTGGTGTAATCATGGGATGCAGGCGTAGGCTGAACCAGCTGTTGGTCATAGGTCTGCAGCAAGTTGTATAAGCAAGGTTTTGGAATTAGGTCATGTTCTGACCAAAGCGTTGAATATAGCCTTCATGTGCTGAAGCGCTGCCTTGTCTTTGAAGCAAGCATGGTGGTTGTCAGCAGGAATTAAGGAAAAGCGAAAAGCAAAAAACAAAGAATGGGCTTAGTAGCAAAGTTTCTATCCCAAGACAGTAGAGGTACACGTGGTGAAAATCCTTTGGATAAAGACTCAGAAGGTGGTTGTGAGCATTAAATGATGATGAGACTTATCACAAACAAAAATCCTGCAACGTGAAACTCTACACCAAGGCTTTGTTCTGGATCAGAAGTTCTGCTTCAGCGTAGCATCCCATCTTCTGATCCTCTTATCTTCTAGCTCCAGCATGTTCTGAAGGAGCTTTCAGACTTTCTAGAAAACTTGCAGCACGCTCCTTAGCCTTCTTTGAATTACCTTGGCAAACTCTGACCGAGCTTTTGTAGAGACAGAAGAGCCATGTTCTGACTGAGGGTTATGTTCTTAACCATGTTTGCAACTTCTGACTGCATTGGCATGGAGGCTGGCTCAGAAGTTCTGAAGTGTCATATTTTCTTAAACACTTAGAAAAATTCAAAGTACTTAGAATTTTGACCTCTTGGATTTTGATGAAACAAAACTTCATATTTCAACGTGTCTTGATGAAATATGATTCTTGAAGCTTGATTTTGATCCAAAAGTCAAAGTTTGACTTTTCAGTGTGCAAATGACCATTTTTCCCTTATGAGTGATTTTTCTGGAAAATTGCAGTTCAAGGCTTGGAATTGGATGGAAGCAAACTTGAGGATCCAAGGTGATTTCTTGAGAAAAGAGAGGGCAAATTTTGGGGTACAACACAAAGCTTTTCGCACTTACACTTTTCAAACAAATTTTTTTAAAACAACTTCGTCACACCTTTGAGGACTGATACAAGGGTTATCACGAAGTCAAAATTTTCAAAAACAAAGCACATACACAAGCAATTTTAAAAGATGAGCAAGTACCTAAGAGCCCATGGAAAACCATGGATAGAAAGGGTGCTAATACCTTCCCTTTCTATAATCTACCCCCCGTACTCAGAACATCTCAAAAAAGGATTTTTTTCTGTACTTTTTTCGTTTCCGATTGGATGAACCTATGAACCCTATATGTGTGATCTTGTGTATGATTGTTGCAGCATGCATCCATGCACTCATAAGCATATTTTGAAGAAAATCATATTTCAAGGGATTTAAAGGTTGACTATTCGTGAATATCTCAGGTACTGTTAACCATGGATTCTGGAAAGAGAAAGACCAAGAAATACAGTTTCAAGGATCCCAAGATAGATGAGTTGGTCAGTCTAATTCCAGAGATTGAGTGTCCTGCATACTTTCGGAAGAAGTATGGATCCATCATTCCTCTTATGAAGCTGAAGATGAAGGAGGGTATTCTCTCGACCTTTGTCTAGTTCTATGATCCGGTGTATCACTGCTTTAGTTTTCCCGATTATCAGTTGATGCCTACACTGGAGGAGTATTCTTATCTATTGGATTTACCTGTTACCGATCGTGTTCCTTTTACTGGTTTGGAGGGCGAGCCAAAACCATATGAGATTGCTGATTTGATTCATCTGGGGAAGTCTGAGGTGGAAGCCCATATGACTACTAATGGAGGGATTAGAGGATTACCAACTCAGTTCTTATTGGAGAAAGCTCGTTACTTTGCCAAAATGAAGAGTATGGTTTCTTTTAAGGCCACCTTTGATTTACTTTCTTATGGATTATTCTTATTTCCTAATGTGGACAAGTTTGTCGACATTAACGCTATCAGGATTTTCATGATTGGAAACCCGATTCCTACACTGTTGGGTGATGCTTATTACTCTTTTCATCTTCAGAGTTCTTATCATGGGGGAATGATTATCTATTGCACGCCTTTGTTGTACCAGTGGTTCATCTCTCATATGCCTCAGTCTGATGCTTTTTGGGATGTCAAGAAGGAACCTCGTTGGGCTCCTAAGATCATGACACTTACTCACTCGGATATTGATTGGTATCATCGAGCTTATCAGGATGTAGAGATTATTGACAGTTGTGGTAGTTTCCCCAATGTACCTATTCTTGGTACTAAGGGTGGAATTAACTATAACCTTGTTCTTGCACGATGACAGCTTGGTTATCCGATGAGGGATAAACCAAACAATATTCATTTGAGTAGTTTCTTTCTGAAGGAAGGAGAAGACCATAGGGAAGCTAGAGAGAAGATTGTGAAGGCCTGGCGTCACATTCATAAGAAAAGTAGGAAAGATTTGGGACCTAGGGGTGTTGTTTCTTTGGAGCCGTATCTTCAGTGGGTCCGATCGAGATCCATCTAGTTGAAGATGCCGTATACTCGGGAGACACCCATGCCTGATCTGTTTGGGAAGACCACTCCTCCTTTATTATATGATCTAGAAGAGTTGCAACTTGCTTTAGTTAGGATGCAACAAGAAAGAGATGCTTGGAAGAACAAGTTCCAGACTTTAGAGAGTTCCTATAAAGCAGACTTGAAGGAGAAAGACAATTTGATCGAGATCCTTGAGAGTCGAGCAGTGGAGTCTATAGAGAGGCAAGGGGATTTATTTTCCCCTAAGCCTCAAGTAGGTGTTGATTACTCACTTCCTGATTCAGATGATTGGAAGGAGGTTGCCATCAGACATGTGGAAGAAAACCAGAGGTTGAGAGCTCAGATTTCCAGGCTCACAGGGAAGTGCCAGCGTACAGATTGATCTCTATCAGTTTCTTTCTCTCAGGATTTTTAGATTGTATTTTCATCTTGTACTTGGGATCATTGAAACTTGTAACCCATTTTGAAGTTATTATAATAAAAGTTTTTCAGTATTCCAAATGCGTTATTATTTTGATGTTTGCAATATGTTTATAAACGTTAAATTCCTTGAAATATTAAATGATAAAGTAAAAATAATCATATGCATTGCATATCATGCATCATATTGCACATATTTCTTGCATTTATTATGCATATCCAGGCACCTTACCCAACTTTTTGCTTCGTTTAGCAAGCTAACTCATCACTACAACACTCGGGCTAACTTCAAAAAGAAGATGGACAACTTGGAACAGGAGAATCGCGAGCTACGCAAAGAAGTTTCTGCTTTGAAGGCTGGCTTGGCCAATTTGACTACTATGATGGAAGCTCTGGTGGTTGCTCAGAATCAGCCACCGAGTGTTCAACCTCAACCAACAAGGGCAAATGTTGAAGTTCCTGTTGTTCCTGTATCCGCTACTCTGACTGTTGTTCAAAACCGTATGCCTCAGGGTTATCTGTGGGGAATGCTGGAGAATTTTGCACCTGAAGGTTTCAATTTGGGCCCCCAAGATGCTCCAGTGGTTCCAAATGTTGTTACTCCAGCACCTCTTGTGGTGCATGCTGTTCCTGCTGCACCTCCTTCGGTAAATTTGGTTCCGTTTGTTAATGAAGATGTATGTCATCCTTTCCCTCCGCCGAGTAAAGACTTGGGTCTTTATGAAATAATGAATGATTTCCAAGAGCGGGTTGATAGAATGCAAAGAGAGATGAAGGCTCTTAGGGGAAAAGAGTTATTTGGGCAGAATGTGAATGAGTTGTGTTTGGTCCCGAATGTCAAAGTGTCTGCTAAGTTCAAGGTCCCGGAGTTTGAGAAGTACAAAGGCAACACTTGCCCTCATGCTCACTTGGTGATGTATGTAAGGAGAATGTCTACCCACACCAATGATCGCGTCTGCTGATTCACTTTTTCCAGGATAGTTTTACCGATGCAGCGTTGAAATGGTACACGAGTTTAGACAACGCCAACATCCATACCTTTAATGATTTGGGAGAAGCATTCATAAAACAATAAAAGTACAATGTGGACATGGCGCCCGATCGTGACCAACTTAGAGCCATGGTTCAAAAAGACAGAGAATCGTTCAAAGAGTACGCGCAGAGATGGCGCGAAGTGGCTGCATAAGTGATTCCTCCCATGGAGGAGAAGGAAATGACTAAAATTTTTCTGAAGACGCTAGGCGCTTTCTACTACGAAAGAATGGTAGCAAGTGCCCTAAGTGATTTTACAGAGATGGTAGGAATGGGTGTCCGCCTAGAAGAGGCAGTAAGAGAAGGCCGTTTTGCAAAGGGTGAAGGATCCGGAGGTGTGAAAAATCCAGCTTATGGGTTCACAAAGAAGAAAGAGGGGGATACAAATGCTGTCATACAAGAGAGGAGAATAAATGCTCCTAGAAGGAATTATCAGCGTCACCAGAAAGTTGCTTCAGTGACTCCTGTTATGAATGCCGCTCCAACTACCGTTGCTTATCAAAGACAGTCCTAGCAGGGGAACCAAGGGAATAATCAGAGAAGGGAGAACTATGACCCTATTCCCATGAGTTATGTAGATCTACTACCAGCATTGATTCAGAAGAAATTGGTCCAGACACGACCACCTCCAGCAGTACCATCACCATTGCCTTGGTATTACAAAGCAGACCAGACGTGTGCCTTTCACCAGGGAGCACCAGGGCATAGTGTTGAAAATTGTTATCCTTTAAGGACTGAAGTGCAAAGGTTAGTGAAGTCCGGAATTTTATCTTTCAAAGACATGGGACCTAATGTAAAAGAAAATCCTCTACCTAAGCACGAGGGAGTGAATGTTGTGAATATGGTGGCCGATTGTCCAGGTGACTTCTGGATTTTTGACATTAATTTGGTTAGAGGGGATTTGGTAAAGATGCACGCAGACCTTTGTGAATTCAGTTATTATACGCATGACCATGCCGGTTATGCTATTTGCAGTACAAATATACAGGGTTGCGAGAAGATAAAGGCTGATTTAAAGGAGATGATGGATGAAGGTCTAATTCATATAATTAGGCCTAGGGTGGAATATGAAGAGGAAGTTAATATGGTTTCTGGATGTCCGGGTGAATTCAGAATTTTGAAGTAGAGCATTTGAATGAAGATCTCGTACAGTTGCATGCTACCTTCTGCCGTACTGCTGGTCAGGTGGAACACCAATATGGATCATGCGTAGTGTTGTACCCCAAAATTTTCCCTCCCATATTTCTCAAGACATGTCAAGAATTATCTCCAAGTTGTTCAAGATGGCTCAAGAGTTGGACAGTCAAATCACCTCCTAAGGCAGTCAATTCAAAATTAGGGTTTTGTGTTGCATCAAGGTCCTCATATCCAAATGGTCTCAAATTCTCCCCAATGTCCTAAAATGTTCTCAAGTTCATCCATGACAAATTTCAAGCCTTGCAGAGAAAGTTTGGTCAGTCAATTGCTCAAGGGGTCCAAAAATCGACTGTGTTAGGGCAAAAGTCAACTGTGGCCTACAAATAGTCAAACCTCAAGATTTTTTGCCAAAATTCTCATTTTGAAGGATAATTCATCATTTTATCAATGGTTGATCATGATTCATCAAGGATTGCTCAAGATTCATCAAGATTCAAAAGTTGCCAAATTAGGGTTTTGAAAGAAAAGTCAACTCAACTTTGACCAAGAATAACTTTCTCATACTTTATGAGAAATGACCCATCCAAAGCTCATTTTGAAGAGGATTAAATTTCCTACAATCCATCTTCACACCCCAAGATCAAGAAATGCTCTCACAAGAAGTTACAAATTTGGATATTATAGGTCATTTTTGAAAGTCAACAAAAACACCTTTTTTGCCAAAGCTTATAACTTGAGAATGGAATATAAAAATGAGATGAGACCAAAAGGGTTCATTAGAGGACATCTCAAGGTTTATAAAAAGTCCCATAACACCTCCAAAAGTTCAAAATTTAAGAAGTTATGCATTGTTGAAGTTGGACATTTTTCCTAAATTGTCAAAAGTCAACTATCCTCAAAACTCCAATTTTTTCCAAAAGGCCCCACTTTTTTCCACTTGATTTGGTCTTATCACACCACACACGTGTCCCATCTTTAATTTCATGACCAATCATTTATTTTTCTATTTTATTTAATTTTTATTGATTTAATTCATTTTAAATCAACATTAATTCAAATAAAATCTAAAAATGGATGGAATGATATCTTTTTGATCATTGCAGCTTTCAATTATCATGATTCACCAAATCAAATCCGTATCAAGCATTGTTGTTAACAAAAAATCAGATTTGGCATAGTTTTGGAAACTTTATCAATGGTGATCAAATCAAATCTTGATTCTTCAATGCTCATGGATTAAGGCCCAAGTTTTTGACCTAATGCACTCCAATATACATGTACAAGCCAAGCATAACAAGAACACGCCCTAAGAACTGCATAAACGGCCAGAAAGAACTTGAGAAAAATATTGAAAACTTGGAATCTGAAATCCACCTTAGAGCACGATTCAAATCCAAATCTCCACATAGCTCTCTTGCTTGCAATCTCCTGAAGCTATAGCAACCAAAACCAGGCCTTGAGACCACTTGAAACACGCTGTAAGTCACCACGAACATGGCCCTGTACGTGGGATAGTGAATCAGTTATCTTGCATCTTTTTGCCATCTTTTTGATATATTTGTGATTCTTGCACAATTTCTCAGCATTCTGCATTGTTCAATTTTTATTTTCATGGCCTCTAATGTGATACCCGAACCTAGGGTTTCCAAGCTTTGTTTTTAGGCATTTTTTATACAGGCAAAATCAAGACCAACCATGGACATGGTTGTCTTCAGGGAAGGGAGACGATCACAGTGGTGTTCTCCATTTGCATTTATATGGCATGTATCTCATGATAGGATGATGCCACGAATTTTGTTGCGGAACAAAATCCGCAGGAAAAATTATAGTCTTCGTTGAAGAAGAGGAAGACGTGTCCTTGCTTAATTGGCTAGTTCAAATTGTTGGCGCTTATTTTTTTTATTCTAGGCCTAGTGCGTTGTTTTGCATATAATGATTAATGTGTATTCTAATAACAATTAAGCAAGCCAACTGAGTTGGTAAGGGAGGCGTGTCAAAACCCCTTGGGACCTGGGTTCGAATCCCAGGTCCCCCAAAACTTTGTTGAATTTTGTTTTCAGGCAATTCCATGCAGCGCTCAAAGTAAGGCTCACCATATGCCCTTGTCCAGATGCTAGCCAGATGGCCTTCAGGCCAGATCCAAGGGTCTAGATTGAGCAACTACCATACTCTCCAGTCAATGCATGTGTGTGAGATCTTGGAGAGTCAAACAAGGCTGAACGTTAATGGGCCAAACAAATGTTGATTCCACCTCAAAAATTGGGCCCAAACCCCCTTAGTTTGCTTCTTTTTTATTTTCTTTCATTATTTTCTTATTTTATTTATTGTTTTATTATTATTATTTTTAATTAATTGCTAACCAAAATAATTAATATTTTCCTACTAAAATCAGAAAACAATAAAAAATATTATTTTTATTTATTAAAACTAATTTCACTTTGTTTTTGTAAATAAATAATTTAATCAATTTAGTTTTTTTTAATTAGGTATAATTTTAACATTCTTTGCAATAAATTAAAAATTAGTTAGAATATTAGGTTTTAACAAATTTTAGTCATTTTATTTTTATTTCCTTAAATATAAAAAAACCCAAAAATATATTTTCTATTTAATTAATTAATTAACTTAGATTTAATTTCCATTTAATTCAAAATAACAAAAAATATGCTTTCTTTAATAAAAAAAAGGGGTCAAAACCCAAAAAATGCGCCGTCTAATTTTCTCGCACGCGTCCTATTTTTATCCAATATTGTAATTGCTTCCGGTATGTAATAATTTCTTAATTAGGACTTTATTTATTTATCGCTTTTATTTATTTTCCGCAATTTAAATTAAAGGGTTTGTCTTTGGCGATGTAAATACCCGACGCCTTGTGATAGCTTAGATTTAATTTCCCGCAATTTAATTTCCGCACAATATTAACTGTTAGATGTTTGATAAATAGGCAATGCATGACAAGATCAATCTTTAACTTAAAATAAGCATAGCTCACCATTAACATGTACAGATGAAAATTAACCGAAATAACACACTCGCACATGCCACTCTTAGGGTACACCTCACTTGGTTGCCTCGAACGTGGTCATTGAGTATAGGAAGTTTTAGAGGTCGCCCTCTTGTCCAAAGATCATAGTTGCCTCGAAACGGTTGCCTCGGAAAAATGATCTAGGATATTAGGGTTACCGCTAAGGCGTCCTAACATTGCTTTAGTGACCACACGTCCCTTAATCGAATTGACCCGAAAAATCCAACGACGATGCTACCTACTCCTCAATAGTGGGATAGCGTTGTCTAAAGGACATTTGCCTAGTTTAATTCCCTTTTTAAATAGGTAGATGGTTCTTGAGTACTTGCTCTTTTTAAAACAAAACAAAACTTTTCACACTTACACTCCTTTCAAACAAAAACTCTTTTCAAACCCACAAACACAAAGAAAATCAAATTTTTGAAAACACTTTGAGCAAGTACCTAAGAGCCCGTGGATAACCACGGATAGAAAGGGTGCTAACACCTTCCCTTTCTATAATCTACCTCCCGAACCCGAGAAACACCTCGAAAAAGGAATTTTTCTGTGCTTTTGTCCTTGTTGGATAAAATAAAAGACAGTGGCGAATCTTGCTTACCGCGACATTTTGCAAAAACAAACGCAAACACGAACCAGTATTCCAAAATAGTCAGTTCTCATTCCCACCGATCACAGAACTGGCGACTCTGCTGGGGACGATTAGTGAGGTGTACCTTAGGATTAGATCATTATGTTTTCAATAGTATACTTTGTATGCTTTAATTTTGTGGGCTTGTATCGGAGTTCTATAGATCCTAACCCAGATCTGGGGGTACCCTTTAGGTAAGTAGCAATTACTTATGAGGGATCTGTACGGCGTAGACCGATACGGATGAAGCAGTAGCTACATTGGTGTGGCACTTTAGTCTGTACCGATATCCCTTGTGTTGGAACAAGGAGAATATGGGTCTTCTAAGGGGTCATTAAGCACCAACCGACCTTAGAACCTTAAATTGACCAACTTGGCCATAGAACAGTAGCATTATGCTACACTCATTGAGACTAAACTCTCGCGATGATTCCGGCCGCAAGAAAAGGTTGCTAAACTGGAATTATGACCGATTAAGGGTAGTCAGTGATATTGAGATCCTCTAGAACTCGGTTACTTTTTTTAGGACAGGTTTTAACCAACTGAACTGAAAGAGGGTAGTACCTAAGCTCCATGCCAGCCTGAAATCTAAGGGCTCTCAGTGTGACTTGTGTGCCTTTACAATGTTTGCTTATTGTGGATACTTGTGGTGTGCCTTTATCATGACATTATGACATTATAGCATTGCATACATATTGCATAAGGACTAACCTATTTCAAAGACAGGAGGGATTCATCTTTGCTCTATTTTATAGGTCATCATGATGCCCATGCGTAAGAATACCATCCGGATCAACTTTGTCCAAGTCCCTACCTTGCTTAAAGAGTTGGTTGCCAAGATGCCTGACACTACTTCCTTCATCAGGAGGCATGGTTCTCTTCTCAGTTTGGTCACCTCCAAATTGGACGAGCAAATGATGAGTGTCCTGGTCCAGTTCTATGATCCGCTGTACCACTGTTTTACTTTTTAAGACTTCCAGCTGGTTCCTACCCTAGAAGAGTTCTCTGAGCTTCTCGGTATCTCTGTTTTGGAGCAGACTCCGTTTACTGGTTGGGAGAAGACTCTTAGGCCTGAAGAAATTGTTGCAGCCCTTCATTTGACCAAAGAAGAGGTAATGGATAATTGGGAGACTAGAAGTGGAGCTAAAGGATTTCTGACTAAGTTCTTGGTTGGCAAGGCTAACTACTTCTGGGATAGCCTAGACTTTAAGGCGTTCGAGGATATTCTGGCTCTTTTGATTTATGGCTTGGTACTGTTTCCGAATCCTGACACTTTTGTTGATGTGAATGCTATAAATATCTTCATCTCTCAGAACCCTATACACACTCTCTTAGGTGACATTCTCCATCAGATCTATGCTCGTACTGCCCGAAAGCGGGGAACCTTGATGTGCTGCGCTCCTTTATTGTTGAGGTGGTTTATTTCGCACCTCCCCAAGTCAGTGCTAAAGAACAAAGAAGGAATGGGCTGGGATTATAGGGTGATGTCTCTTTCTCATAATGACATTATCTGGACTCTCAAAGGTATGGATGAGGTGACTATCATTGATCGTTGTGGAGAGTATCCCAATGTTCCCCTGCTAGGAACCCATGGAGGAATTTCTTACAACCCATGCTTAGCTCTCCGTCAGTTTGGAAGAGCCAGAAGAGAAGGACCACATGAGATGTTAATGCCTCATATCATCTTTGATTTTCAGGGAGATAGCGACGAGCAACGTCGTAGATTCATAAGGGCTTGGGACAGAGTTCACCAATCTGATCCACATGAGCTGGGCCCAAAGACTTCTCTGCCAATAGAGCCATATCTCAGATGGGTCCGCATCCGTGCCTAGAAGCTAGGTATTCCGTGTGAAGCTGTCCGGCCTGTCACTCTTGAAGTTGCTAATGAAGAAGGGGTTCTTCCAACCATTCTCCATCCTTATATGCCCACTGACATTGGGGCACTGAAGAGGTCTTGGATGCAACTGTGGGAAGAACGAGATTCTTATCGGGAGGAGTTCAACGAGCAAGAGCAAAAGATCCAGAGGTTGACCAGGCAGTTAGAGAATGAGCGGATTCTCAATGACTATGTCCGCACTGATAAGAAGAGACCATGGGAGAATTGATGGACCTTTGATGATTTCCTTTCCAGTTTTTGTTTACTTTTCAGTATTTCCATTCTTGTAACGCCTTAAGGGTAATTTGTTGAACAATTTAAATTTTGAAGTTTAAATCTAATAAAGTGTGTTTCCTTTCTTGTTTACAAATTTGAATCTCGATTGTCTTTGAAATCATAAATCATACGCATTTCATCTCATGCACTTCATAAACAGGTACCCTTTACAGGTCTCTTGTCTTCTTCGCTGTTTATTTCAACGATCATAATGTCTACTGAACCTTCAACTGAGCAAGCTATCAAGGCCCTCCAGGCCCAGAATGCCCAATTTCAAGAGTTGTTCATGAATCTAGCCAAGGGTCAGCAGGACCTGAAGACCTTGATTCTGAAAGAGAAGAAGAAGAAGAAGAAGAGGACCATCCTGTTTAACACAGGACACAGGTTTGGGAACAGGCTGCAGAATGAAGTTGATATGACGACGTCATCTGGAGGGAAAGATAGTTCACAAGAAAGGAGGGCTCCTAGCCCTGTGGTCTCCGACAAAGAGATGGACTACGATAAAGAACAGTATCCTCCTGCTGAGGATAAGTACAAACAGCTAGAAGACCGTTTGAGCGCTATGGAAATTCAGAAGGTGCCCGGTCTGGACTTCAGAGATCTAGGTCTATCATCTGGGGTGGTGATTCCCCATAAATTCAAGGCACCAGCCTTTGCCAATTATGATGGAGTTTCCTGTCCGAAGCTGCACCTTCGGTCATATGTGAGGAAGATCCAGCCTTACACTGCTGATAAGAACTTATGGATCCATTTCTTTCAAGACAGTCTCTCAGGGACTCAGCTTGAGTGGTTCTATCAGTTGGACGGAGCCAGTATCCGCAGTTGGGAGGATTTGGCTACTACATTTTACAGGAAGTATCAGTACAACTCCGACCTCGCTCCTACGCGTACCCAACTCCAGGGTATGTCAATGGGAACGGGTGAAGGATTCAAAGATTATGCTTAAAAATGGAGAGACCTTGCCGGAAGGGTGCAACCGCCTTTGGCTGATCGTGAGCTTGTTGACATGTTTCTGGGGACCCTGTCTGGTCCATTCTTCAACCATCTAATTGGAAGATCTTCAGCTGGGTTTACAAATCTTATTTTGACTGGTGGGAGGATTGAAGCTGGTATTAAAGCTGGGAATATACAGAAGGGTGCTTCATCAAGCACCGAGAAGAAGCCGTTTAAGAAAGAGTCTAGTGCTGTCTAAAGCACAAGAAGACAAAATAGACCTGAACACCGCCAAGCTGTCAATGCGGTTGTTATTTCAAAACCTGTTGATGCTCCTCAGTACAACAATCAACAAAAGGACGAGAGACCTAAGAGGCAATTCACTCGTCTCAACATGACCTTATCGCAGATTCTGCCACAGTTGCTGAAGAGTAATCCGGTGACTCTAAGGGAAGCCCCAAAGAATTCAAATACAACGTCACCAAAGTATAACCCTAATGCCCGCTGTGCTTATCACTCTGATAGCACGGGGCATGATATGGATGATTGTTGGGCTTTGAGGAGCAAGGTGAAAGACTTGATTGATGCGAAGGAGATCGAGTTCGGAGCTCCAGAGAAGCCTAAACAAGATGCATGGGTGAATGCTATAAGGGATGACGATGATGAAGAGTTTGATATCGACAGTTGGATCTACCCGACTGCCAACGGTGGATTAAGCAACTGGACAGCGAAGGATTCTATGCCCGTTTTTGTTATCATCCAGTAATGAAACTTTTTGTTTTGAATTTGTAATAGACAATGTTTTGAAACTTTATGGCCCGGTGCACCGTGGCTTCATTTGTGAGGGATTTTGTGTGTCATCTTCATATATCATTAATAAAAGCATTGGACGTTCTTGCATTTCAAATTTTGCGCTCCTTGTTTTTCTTTATTATATATATTGCAAAACAACTATTCTACACACACTCACATATACAAGTCCACATCCACTCTGGATCTCACTGGTAACGACTCTGCTACTGCCAGTTATGACTTCGAAAATCCGATCAACTTAGCCGAAGACGAAGGCGAAGATGATTGTGAAGTGCCTGGTGAACTTGTAAGACTGCTACTCCAGGAAGAGAGGGCCATTCAACCACATGAAGAGCCAGTGGAAACAGTGAATCTGGGTACTGAGGCAGACAAAAAGGAAGTCAAGATCGGTGAAAATCTGGAGCCTAGTGTGAAGCAACAGTTGATTCAGATGCTGCGTGACTACGTTGAAATCTTGCCTGGTCTTACAAAGATATGCCTGGTTTGGATACCAATATTATGGTTCATCGCCTGCCTACCAAGGAAGACTGTCCTCCCGTAAAACAGAAGGTTCGCCGAATGCGCCCAGAAATGTCTGAGAAAATCAAGGCTGGAGTTATGAAACTATTCGACGCCGGTTTTATAGCAGTTACTTCTTACCCTCAGTGGGTGGCCAATGTGGTTCCAGTGCCGAAGAAAGATGGTAAGGTCTGAATGTGTGTTGACTACAGGGATTTGAACAGGGCGAGCCCTAAGGATGACTTCCCTTTACCTCACATCGACGTTCTGGTTGACAACAACGCTCAGCATAAGGTATTCTCCTTTATGGACGGTTTCTCCGGTTATAATCAGATAAAAATGGCTCCCGAAGACATGGAGAAGACCACCTTTGTTACTCAGTGGGGTACCTTTTGCTACAAGGTCATGCCTTTTGGGTTGAAAAATGCTGGGGCAACATATCAACGTGCCATGGTTGCTTTGTTTCATGACATGATCCATCATGAGATTGAAGTATACGTCAACGATATGATTGCAAGGTCCCAGACTGAGGAAGAACACCTTGACCATCTACATAAGCTCTTTGATAGGTTGAAGTTGTACAAGTTAAGGTTGAACTCGAACAAGTGCACCTTCGGGGTGAGATCTGGTAAGCTACTGGGTTTTGTCGTGAGCGACAAAGGTATTCAAGTGGATCCTGCCAAAGTGAAAGCCATACAAGAGATGCCAACTCCCAGAATAGAGAAAGAGGTCAGAGGCTTTCTGGGACGACTGAACTACATTGTCTGATTCATCTCGCACCTAACTGCTACTTGTGAGCCAATCTTCAAGCTACTGAAGAAAGATCAAGTGGTATGTTGGAATGATGAATGCCAAGCCGCTTTTGAAAGAATCAAAGAGTATCTCCAGGAGCCACCCATCCTGATGCCACCAGTTGAAGGGAGACCTCTGATCTTATACTTGACAGTGCTCGATAACTCAATGGGGTGTGTGTTGGGGCAGCATGACGAGTCTGGCCGAAAAGAGCATGTTATTTATTACCTTAGCAAAAAGTTTACCGACTGTGAGACCCGATACTCACTGCTCGAGAAAACTTGATGCGCTTTGGCATGGGCTGCTCACCGGTTGAAACAGTATATGCTGACTCACACTACTCTGTTGATATCAAAGATGGATCCAATCAAGTATATCTTCGAGAAGCCTGCCTTGTCCGGAAGAATAGCAAGATGGCAGATGATCTTGACTGAGTATGACATCCAGTACATAACTCAAAAAGCAATCAAGGGAAGTGTATTGGCAGATCATTTGGCACATAAGGCAGTGGATGATTACCAGTCTATGAACTTTGAATTCCCAAACGAGAATATCATGTTGATAAATGATTGTGAGACACCTGGACTGGATGAAGGACCTGAGGAGGGATCCCGATGGTCTATGTACTTTGATGGAGCTTCGAACGCTTTGGGTAATGGCATTGGCACTATGATCATATCTCCTAAAGGCTCTCATACTCCGTTCACCGCCCGACTATGTTTCAACTGCACCAACAACATGGCATAGTATAAAGCATGCATCATGGGTCTTCGAGCTGCAATTGATCTAAGGATTAAATTTCTAAGTGTCTTCGGAGATTCCGCTCTCGTGATCAGTCAGATCAAAGGCGAGTGGGATACGAAACACCCAAGTCTTATTCCTTACAAGGAGTATGTATTGACGTTTCTTTCCCATTTCGAGGAGATAACCTTTGAACACTTCCCTAGAGAGGAGAATCAGTTAGCGGATGCACTAGCTACAATGTCTTCTATGTTCAAAGTCAATTGGGACAACGAGGCTCCTCGGATCATTATTGAAATATTAGACGAACCTGCACATTGCTGTGATCTTGAGACTGAAGAGGTAATAGAAAAACCATGGTTTCACGAAGTAAAAAGGTACCTTGAAGCTCAGAAATACCCCGAGGGTGCATCTGTTAATGATAAGAAGTTTCTGAGGAGGTTCGCGGCGAAGTTCTTCATCAGCAATGACATTCTTTACAAGTGTAACCATGATTCAACCTTGCTGCGTTGTGTGGATAAGATTGAAGCGGAAAGGATCATGGCAGAGTTGCATGAAGGTACTTTCGGAACTCACTCTAGTGGACACACCATGGCAAAGAAAATCCTTCAGGCAGGATATTATTGGTCCACAATGGAAGCTGACTGCTATCAGCATTCTCGGACATGTCACAAGTGCCAAGTCTATGCTGATAAGGTGCACATACCTCCAGTACCTCTGAATGTCTTGACGGAACCTTGGCCTTTTGCAATGTTGGGAATTGATATGATCGGCGAGATCAGACCTACGGCATCCAGCGGGCATCGTTTCATCCTGGTAGCGATTGATTACTTTACGAAGTGGGTTGAAGCAGCTTCCTTTGCTACCGTAACCAAGAACGTCGTGGCACGGTTCATTCGACATAATCTGATCTGCCGATACGGTATACCAGAAAGGATCATTACAGACAATGGAACCAATCTCAACAACAAGATGATCACCGAGCTCTGCGAGCAATTCAAGATACAGCATCATAACTCTTCTCCCTACCGGCCGAAGATGAATGGGGCTGTTGAAGCAGCTAATAAGAACATTAAGAAGATCGTGAAGAAGATGACAGTGACCTACAAAGACTGGCACGAGATGTTACCATTTGCTCTTCATGAGTACCGCACCTTAACACGGACGTCAACAGGGGCAACACCCTATTCCTTGGTTTATGGCATGGAGGCAGTCTTGCCCATTGAAGTTCAGATACCCTCTCTCCAGATCATGAAGGATGCAGGTTTGAGTGAAGATGACTGGATTCATACCCGGCTTTATCAGCTAAACCTAATCGACGAAAAAAGACTTACTGTTATTTGTCATGGTCAGACATACCAAAAACGGATGATCAAGGCATTTAACAAGAAAGTTAGACGACAAGAGTATCAAGTTGGGGACCTGGTAATCAAGCGCATTATCTTACCTCAAGGTGATCCCAGGGGAAAATGGACCCCTACTTACGAAGGGCCATTTGTGGTTAAGAACATTTTCTCAGGAGGAGCTATGGTTCTAACCACCATGGATGGTGACGACCTTCCTCACCCCGTCAATGCGGACATAGTGAAAAGATACTACGCATAGTTAAAGACCCGCTAGGTTGACTGGCCTAGGCAAAAATAAGTGCTTCCCAACGAACCAAAAGGGTTCGGGCAAAAATAAGGGATGAAAATGAAAAAATCTGTACACCTGGCAAGTCGAAAACCTGAAAAGGCGGCTTAGGCAAAAATGGGTATCCCGGTGGACTGAAAACTCGAAAGGACAGTCCAGGAAAATGTTAGGGATCAAAGCGTAACACTATGTCTCATTGGATCACCTCGCATCCAGACTTCGGTATTGACTGTCAAAGCTCGGACGACACTAATCAATCAGATCCATCTTCAACTAAGCAGCAAAGTGATGAGATGCTTGAAGATATAAAGGCAATAACAGATTTGGAACCCAGTGGGATTATTCACATAGCTGTTTTGTTTCCTTTTCACAAATTGTATAAATTCTATTTGTTCGGCAGCGTTCTCCTACTAGGACGTCAGCCTCTTGTACAAAAACGCCTATTTTCAGGCCAAACTTCAAAATTAATACAAGTTCATTATCAGAAATTTCAAGCTTTTTTTCCTTTATCTATTTTGTTTTGCAAAGAGCGTCCAATGTTCATTTTTTATATATGCATTTGATATTAATTGCTGATCATAAATATTTATATGCAAAATGAAGGATGAGTTACTGGTAATAATAGAAGCAGGGGCAAATAAGAATTGCCCGAGCTGTACAAGTTGCTCTGTCCACCAGGTACCAAGGTACATCCAGCTAAAGAATATGGCTAAGATACCTCCACTCCCAGCAGAATAAGGCAGTAATGGTAGCTCTCCCAGCTAAGACTTGCAGCTATGAACAAATCAACAATACTCTCCCCAAACAGAGTTCATCCACCATCAGCGCTAAAAAGGTTTGGTATCCCCAGAAGGTCTTAATATTCCTCAGTGGAGTATAAAGATATTCCCCAGCAAGCATAAAATCATCCCCAACGGAGTTTATCATTAAAATCATCCCCAGTGGAGTTTATCATTGAAATCCCCAGCGGAGTTTATCATTGAAATCCCCAACAGAGCTTATCAACAGAATCCCCAGCGGAGTTTATCGTTAAAATCTTCAGCAGAACATATCTTCCCCACAGAGTAATTCCCCTCAAAATAATCTCTTCATCAGTTTATCCCCCAACGGAGTTACCCTCTTCTACAGGTTTATCATCTTCGTTCATCATCCCCAGCGGAAACGAAGAACTCAACTCTATTCTCCAGCAGTTCCAGGATTTATTTTCCCCAGCTAAAACATTACATGTCCATACATCATACCATACAATCTCATTTATGTTGAGAACATCATTGCCTGATACATATCATGCATTGCATAAGACTGACATTTACCTTTCAGGAAAGGTACAATCAAAATTCAAGTTATGAAGCCCGGGTACAACCGGATAGTATCTTGATTTCTACAGCATATTGTGAAGCCTGGATTACGACCGGATAACAATATCAGACTACCGCGAAGCCTGGATTACGACCAGATAGTGATATCTCAAAAGTAAGCTATGAAGACCGGAGATCGATCGGATAATAGTTTATTCCCAAGCAAGCCGTGAAGCCCGAATCACGATCGGATAACAGCTCAGCAAGTTATTGTGAAGTCTGGATTACGACCAGAAAGCAATACAAGACCATGAAGCTTGGATTACGACCAGATAATGGTAGAAGATGTTGTGAAGACTGGATTACGACCGGATAGCAACCAAGAGTACTACAAAGCCTGGATTTTGACCAGATAGTGGTATGATACATCGTGAAACCTGGATTACGACCAGATAGCATTAAGGGACACTGTGAAACTTGGATTACGACCAAATAACAGTTTTACCCAGCCAGTTACTATGAAGCCCGGATTCGACCGGATATTATAAAACCAACCGTCAAAAGGAAGACTGGATGCGACCGGATAACCACTTGATTTGTTCTGAAGCCTGGATTACGACCAGATAATGGTAGAAGATGTTGTGAAGACTGGATTACGACCAGATAGCAACCAAGAGTACTACGAAGCCTGGATTTCAACCAGATAGCGGTACAAGGCACTGTGAAGCTTGGATCCCAACCAAATAGCAGTTTACATGGACAGTTACTAAGAAGCCCGGAGTCGGCCGGATATTAGTATGCCCTACACTCAAGTTGAAGCCCGAATGCAACCGGATAACCACTTGATTTGCTCTGAAGCCTGGATTTTGACCGGATAAGAAGTGAGGTATTGCAAAGCCTGGATTACGACCGGATAGCAAGTTTAATCTCATCTCCTTAGTAAGTCCCTGTAAAGCCTGGATTACGACCAGATAGCAGTCGGTCTTATCACTATGAAGCCTGGGTTGCGACCAGATAGTAGTTCACTCTCACCTCTTCAACATAGATGATTCCCCAGTAGACTAACAGGCGACCGAATCTCCTAAAGTTCTATTTCTCCTAAGACAAAGAACAACATTCCCCAACAGAATCTCCCTAAACAACAGGTATACAAGCTCTCGCTAAGGAATCTCTTACGCGATCGACACTCCTTCGGATGACATCTTTAAGCCCATCTCCCATCATCAATCTCCAAATGGAATCTGGAAGCCCATTCCTGACATCACAAGACAAATACTACTTCATGCGAGTGCAAATTTTTGGGCACTCTAGTGTTCAATCATCTTCCACCTTCGGATCACGAAAGGCCCGAACGCCAATCTATATCCTCAGGTTTAAGAAGATTGAACAGGGGAAACTGTTGTACCCCAAAATTTTCCCTCCCATATTTCTCAAGACATGTCAAGAATTATCTCCAAGTTGTTCAAGATGGCTCAAGAGTAGGACAGTCAAATCACCTCCTAAGGCAGTCAATTCAAAATTAGGGTTTTGTGTTGCATCAAGGTCCTCATATCCAAATGGTCTCAAATTCTCCCCAATGTCCTAAAATGTTCTCAAGTTCATCCATGACAAATTTCAAGCCTTACAGAGAAAGTTTGGTCAGTCAATTGCTCAAGGGGTCCAAAAATCGACTGTGTTAGGGCAAAAGTCAACTGTGGCCTACAAATAGTCAAACCTCAAGATTTTTTGCCAAAATTCTCATTTTGAAGGATAATTCATCATTTTATCAATGGTTGATCATGATTCATCAAGGATTGCTCAAGATTCATCAAGATTCAAAAGTTGCCAAATTAGGGTTTTGCAAGAAAAGTCAACTCAACTTTGACCAAGAATAACTTTCTCATACTTTATGAGAAATGACCCATCCAAAGCTCATTTTGAAGAGGATTAAATTTCCTACAATCCATCTTCACACCCCAAGATCAAGAAATGCTCTCACAAGAAGTTACAAATTTGGATATTATAGGTCATTTTTGAAAGTCAACAAAAACACCTTTTTTGCCAAAGCTTATAACTTGAGAATGGAATATAAAAATGAGATGAGACCAAAAGGGTTCATTAGAGGACATCTCAAGGTTTATAAAAAGTCCCATAACACCTCCAAAAGTTCAAAATTTAAGAAGTTATGCATTGTTGAAGTTGGACATTTTTCCTAAATTGTCAAAAGTCAAATATCCTCAAAACTCCAATTTTTTCCAAAACGGGCCCACTTTTTTCCACTTGATTTGGTCTTATCACACCACACACGTGTCCCATCTTTAATTTCATGACCAATCATTTATTTTTCTATTTTATTTAATTTTTATTGATTTAATTCATTTTAAATCAACATTAATTCAAATAAAATCTAAAAATGGATGGAATGATATCTTTTTGATCATTGCAGCTTTCAATTATCATGATTCACCAAATCAAATCCGTATCAAGCATTGTTGTTAACAAAAAATCAGATTTGGCATAGTTTTGGAAACTTTATCAATGGTGATCAAATCAAATCTTGATTCTTCAATGCTCATGGATTAAGGCCCAAGTTTTTGACCTAATGCACTCCAATATACATGTACAAGCCAAGCATAACAAGAACACGCCCTAAGAACTGCATAAACGGCCAGAAAGAACTTGAGAAAAATCTTGAAAACTTGGAATCTGAAATCCACCTTAGAGCACGATTCAAATCCAAATCTCCACATAGCTCTCTTGCTTGCAATCTCCTGAAGCTATAGCAACCAAAACCAGGCCTTGAGACCACTTGAAACACGCTGTAAGTCACCACGAACATGGCCCTGTACGTGGGATAGTGAATCAGTTATCTTGCATCTTTTTGCCATCTTTTTGATATATTTGTGATTCTTGCACAATTTCTCAGCATTCTGCATTGTTCAATTTTTATTTTCATGGCCTCTAATGTGATACCCGAACCTAGGGTTTCCAAGCTTTGTTTTTAGGCATTTTTTATACAGGCAAAATCAAGACCAACCATGGACATGGTTGTCTTCAGGGAAGGGAGACGATCACAGTGGTGTTCTCCATTTGCATTTATATGGCATGTATCTCATGATAGGATGATGCCACAAATTTTGTTGCGGAACAAAATCCGCAGGAAAAATTATAGTCTTCGTTGAAGAAGAGGAAGACGTGTCCTTGCTTAATTGGCTAGTTCAAATTGTTGGCGCTTATTTTTTTTATTCTAGGCCTAGTGCGTTGTTTTGCATATAATGATTAATGTGTATTCTAATAACAATTAAGCAAGCCAACTGAGTTGGTAAGGGAGGCGTGTCAAAACCCCTTGGGACCTGGGTTCGAATCCCAGGTCCCCCAAAACTTTGTTGAATTTTGTTTTCAGGCAATTCCATGCAGCGCTCAAAGCAAGGCTCACCATATGCCCTTGTCCAGATGCTAGCCAGATGGCCTTCAGGCCAGATCCAAGGGTCTAGATTGAGCAACTACCATACTCTCCAGTCAATGCATGTGTGTGAGATCTTGGAGAGTCAAACAAGGCTGAATGTTAATGGGCCAAACAAATGCTGATTCCACCTCAAAAATTGGGCCCAAACCCCCTTAGTTTGCTTCTTTTTTATTTTCTTTCATTATTTTCTTATTTTATTTATTGTTTTATTATTATTATTTTTAATTAATTGCTAACCAAAATAATTAATATTTTCCTACTAAAATCAGAAAACAATAAAAAATATTATTTTTATTTATTAAAACTAATTTCACTTTATTTTTGTAAATAAATAATTTAATCAATTTAGTTTTTTTTAATTAGGTATAATTTTAACATTCTTTGCAATAAATTAAAAATTAGTTAGAATATTAGGTTTTAACAAATTTTAGTCATTTTATTTTTATTTCCTTAAATATAAAAAAACCCAAAAATATATTTTCTATTTAATTAATTAATTAACTTAGTATTAATTTCCATTTAATTCAAAATAACAAAAAATATGTTTTCTTTAATAAAAAAAAGGGGTCAAAACCCAAAAAATGCGCCGTCTAATTTTCTCGCACGCGTCCTATTTTTATCCAATATTGTAATTGCTTCCGGTATGTAATAATTTCTTAATTAGGACTTTATTTATTTATCGCTTTTATTTATTTTCCGCAATTTAAATTAAAGGGTTTGTCTTTGGCGATGTAAATACCTGACGCCTTGTAATAGCTTAGATTTAATTTCCCGCAATTAAATTTCTGCACAATATTAACTGTTAGATGTTTGATAAATAGGCAATGCATGACAAGATCAATCTTTAACTTAAAATCAGCATAGCTCACCATTAACATGTACAGATGAAAATTAACCGAAATAACACACTCGCACATGCCACTCTTAGGGTACACCTCACTTGGTTGCCTTGAACGTGGTCATTGAGTATAGGAAGTTTTAGAGGTCGCCCTCTTGTCCAAAGATCATAGTTGCCTCGAAACGGTTGCCTCGGAAAAATGATCTAGGATATTAGGGTTACCGCTAAGGCGTCCTAACATTGCTTTAGTGACCACACGTCCCTTAATCGAATTGACCCGAAAAATCCAACGACGATGCTACCTACTCCTCAATAGTGGGATAGCGTTGTCTAAAGGACATTTGCCTAGTTTAATTCCCTTTTTAAATAGGTAGATGGTTCTTGAGTACTTGCTCTTTTTAAAACAAAACAAAACTTTTCACACTTACACTCCTTTCAAACAAAAACTCTTTTCAAACCCACAAACACAAAGAAAATCAAATTTTTGAAAACACTTTGAGCAAGTACCTAAGAGCCCGTGGATAACCACGGATAGAAAGGGTGCTAACACCTTCCCTTTCTATAATCTACCTCCCGAACCTGAGAAACACCTCGAAAAAGGAATTTTTCTGTGCTTTTGTCCTTTCCTTGTTGGATAAAATAAAAGACAGTGGCGAATCTTGCTTACCGCGACATTTTGCAAAAACAAACGCAAACGCAAACGCGAACCAGCATTCCAAAACAGTCAGTTCTCATTCCCACCGATCACACGTAGTTTGCTGTCAAGACCCCCGAGGATGTTCTATTGTGAGAGAAGGTGTTCAATTTCTGTTAAAGAATGGAACTATCAAGATCACAGGTCAGAGAGATGATTATCACGAGATTCATATGGTTGAAGTTTGTTTGATGGGAGAAGAGTCAGAAGAAGAATATGCCTCCGCGGATGAGTATTTCTCTTCAGACGAAGATTTGTTTGCCGGAAATGGTGTTTTGAGGGCTGATTGTCTCGAGGAAGGTGTAAACGTCATTGTACCTTGTTTTGGTGCATCCGCTCATCTTGAGGTGGGCTTAACCATCCATATAGGACCACATTTGTTCTTGATAACTTTCTGGGTGAATTGACATTATTCCCGCATATAGTTGTTTGCTAGGACGACCATGGATACACGAAGCAGGGGCTGTCACTTCAACTCTGCATCAGAAGCTAAAATATGTGCGTGAAGGGAAGGTAGTGATCATAAATGGGGAGCAGGCGTTGCTGATATCCCATCTATCCTATTTCAGTATTGTAGAAGCGGATGAGGCTGCTGTTGTAACCCAGTTCCAAGCCCTATCCATTGATAACAGAAGGAAGAATGAGAATTTCATGGTCTCGCTGAAGGACGCGCAGCAGGTGGTGCGCAATGGTCATAATGCATTTTTGGGACGAGTTATGGATCCACCCGTGAACAAAAACAGAGCTGGTTTGGGTTTCTCTTCGAGGAATGGCAAAGGCGAAAGTTTGAAGTCAAAGTCTTCTGTGAACAGTTATCATAATGTTTTCCATAGAGGAGGCTACCTCCATCCAGTTGGTTCTGGAATTAATGTTGTTGAAGAGGATAAAGCAGAGCAGGAAGCACCGAATTATGTGATGCATGGAGTCCGAGTTCAGAACTGGGTCACCATTGACGTTCCTTATTACATACATATTTCAAAGTAATTTGTTTTGTTAACCTGCTTCTTTCTTTTGAAAAGCTTTCACTCTGCCCAAGGTGGAAGTATTAATGTTGTAGGGCTTATCTGTTTTCTATAATTGTTAAGATCATTAATAAAAGTTGTCTTTGCTTCCAAAAATATGTCTTTTATTTTCTGCCTTTTTCTTGGGAAATGGTAATAATAAAATAAAAAACCCTTTCAAAATAAATAATAACTGAAAATTAATCTACATGATCACTTATTATATGTGTCCGTTTCTAAAAACAGTCATAAATCATATGTGTAGATTAATTAAAAAACCCGTTGAATACAATGACCCTGCACCCTCTACCAACTTTAATTGTCCTGTGTTTGGGGCTGAAGAAGAAGATTATGATGAGTTTCCAGAAGAGGTCTAACGGTTGCTTGAACACGAGGAAAATACCATTCAACCATATAAAGAGCCTTTGGAAGTGGTTAATTTGGGTTCAGAAGAAGATCCGAAGGAAGTCAAGATTGGAGCATCATTGCATCCTGATGTAAGGAGAGGGTTGATTGAGCTGTTGAAAGAGTATGTGGATATTTTTTCTTGGTCTTATCAAGATATGCCTGGTCTAGATACAGACATTGTCGAGCATCATTTGCCGTTGAAGCCAGAGTGTCCGCCAGTTAAACAAAAGTTGAGAAGAACCCACCTGGATATGGAAATAAAGATCAAAGAGGAGGTCCTAAAACAGATTAATGCTGGTTTTCTTGTGACATCATTGTATCCTCAATGGATCGCCAATATTGTCCCAGTATCGAAAAAAGACGGAAAAGTCCGCATGTGCGTAGATTACAGAGATCTAAATAAAGCTAGTCCAAAAGATGATTTTCTATTGCCTCACATTGACATGTTAGTGGATATCACAACAAAATTCAATGTATTCTCGTTCATGGATGGATTTTCCAGGTATAATCAAATAAGAATGGCTCCAGAGGACATGAAAAAAAAACGTTTATCACACCCTGGGGAACATTCTGTTACAGAGTGATGCCCTTCGGGTTGAAGAACACTTGTGCAACGTACCAGAGGGCTAGGACAACCCTATTCCATGATCAGATGCACAAAGAAATTGAAGTATATGTTGATGATATGATTGCCAAATCCCAAACTGGAGAAGGGCATATAGAAGATCTATTGAAGTTGTTTCGGCATTTGAGGAAGTATCGTCTCCACCTGAATCCAAATAAATGCACCTTCAGAGTTAGATCAGGGAAATTGTTGGGTTTTATTGTTATCCAGAAAGGAATTGAAGTTGACCTTGATAAAGTCAAAGCAATTCAAGAAATGCCAGCACCAAGAACTGAAAAGCAAGTCAGGGGTTTCCTCGGGTGTTTGAATTATATCTCCAGATTTATCTCTCACATGACTGCAACGTGTGAACCGATCTTTAAGTTGTTAAAGAAAGATCAAGGTTGTGTGTGGACAGATGACTGCCAAAGGGCATTTGAAAGTATTAAAGAATATCTGCTTGAACCTCCTATCTTTCTCCCTCCCGTAGAATGAAGATCGTTGATTATGTATCTAACAGTGTTAGATAAATCCATGGTGTGATACGGTGGGAGAACTAACTTGAGGTATTGCGTTTGTATTCGCAAATGTCACGCTTAGCAAGAGTCGCCATCGACTTTTCTTTTATCCAAAAGGAAAGGTGAAAAATCACAGGAAAGACCTTTGAGATGTTTTCTTGAGTTCGGGGGGTAGATTATGAAAAGGGAAGGTGCTAGC
The DNA here is from genome assembly GCA_948472305.1 of Vicia faba. Taxonomy (NCBI): domain Eukaryota; kingdom Viridiplantae; phylum Streptophyta; class Magnoliopsida; order Fabales; family Fabaceae; genus Vicia; species Vicia faba. The sequence goes on from OX451737.1 coordinate 1,651,362,381, forward strand.
ACCCTTTTCATCCATGGTTTTCCATGGGCTCTTAGTTACTTGCTTAGATCACTTGCTTTGGTTTGTTTGAAATGGTGTTTGATGTGGTTTTGAAAGTATTTTGTAAAAGAGGCCATTCGTTTAGGCAATCTCTGTAATGATTCTCGTTCGTAAGAATGTATACAAAGATGTTTGTCTTTTGAAAATGTTTTCAATTTTTGTAAGGTGTTTTTGAAATGTGTGTGTTTACTTTGAAAATAGCAAGGATTGTTTGTTTGAAATGGAGCAAGTAACTTAGAATCTATCTACCTACTCAAATGTCTTTCTTATGAATTTTCTATTCCTTTGACATTGTTGACTTACCATTGATTTGGTAAACAAACCTATCTTTGGATGTAAACGGGACGGACGTGGGTCATCGTATAACCATGATCAGCAATGTTTGCAAAGTATCTTAGTATTTTTTAGGGACCAGGACCATTTTTGTTAGGCAACTTTTGAATAGCGTCATCGAGGGGCTATGATCTTATATTTGTTTTGTTTTTCCAAGATACTTCGCATGCGTAACATGGCCATTTTATTTTAGGAAACCAAGTGGGAGAAACCCTAAGGGTGCTCGTGTGCAAAGTGTATCATTTTCGTGCTTTTGATTTTGTCTTGCATTTAGGGTTTTCTATTTGTTTTGTTTTGTTCTTGTCATACAAACCCTAATTACTAATCATGGCATATGAAAGCAATAAATTACGTAATGTAAATATACTAAGCTATTACAACAATTTTATGGGAGGGGGGAATACAAGTTTGAATGGGGATTTGCACAAATATAAAGCTAAATATATTATTACAACCAAATCGAATTTGTGCGAATTAAGATAAATATGATACAATATTTAGAATATAATACAATGTTCATGTAAAAAGGTTTTATGTCTTCATTTTGTGTAAAAGAATATTTAATTTAAACCTAGAAATATAAGGAAAAAAGATTTAATTTTTGAAAGGGATTAAACCCTAATTTTTATTTAAAAGAAAATAATGTTTCTATATTATTATTTTGTGCATTTTTTTGTATATAAAAAATAAATAATATTGTATATAAATATTAAAATTAAATATATGCAAAGAAATAGGTATTTGTAAGTATGAAATGTAAAATAAAAATATTAAGTATATTTAATTATATTTATAAGTTTATTAAGAAAATAAATTATATTTTATCAAAATAAACTATATTTTTTATGTGAGAAATAATAAAAAAATAAAATAAAAGTGTAAAAATAATTAGATTATTTTTTAGTATTTTTTATCATTAAAGAAAATAATTAAAAGTATTAAATATAAAAATGAAAAAAAAAATATGAAAAGAGTTAGCAGGGGGTGAGATAGCAAATCAGTGGTGATGATGCTAGCAAAAACAAAAAGCCCAGGAAGCAAAAAGCCCAAAACAGACTCGTCCCTGTCCTGTCTTCCTCTTCCTCATGCCATGGCCGGTTCAACCTGTAACTTCCTCATGCTTGCATAAAAATGAAAACTGATAACATGAAAGATGTAGCATTTAAACTCACGATTCCAACCATACAAATTATGTAATCTAACTATCAAAGATCAAAGAGAATTTTAAAATCCCTAAATTCTAACCTAAAATTTTCAGAGATTTCAACTGCCAAATTCTCTTAGCACAAGTAAAATAAATGCAAGATAATGATATGTATAGCTTCGTTAGGATGAGAACTACATTTTTTATTCACAGATCGTGGCTTAAGGTTTCCTGTACAAGGAGATAGAGTTTGAAAAATTACCTCCTTCAGCTGGAATTGTGTATGGAAATGTAGTGACTTTAATGGAGGCCTGATGATTGCTTGAGCTTCCTTGAGCTTCCCTGAATCTATTCCAACCCTTACCTTGCTCTGAAAATGGCTAGAACTCCCTGACCAAGTCCAACTGCAAGCTTCAAAGTTAACAATGGAAGATGGTGAAACATAGGTTACAGAATAGGGATGATAGTTTGGATGAGTTTGATATCAAGTATATAATGTGTTGGAATGATCTAAACACAAAATGCACGGACCAAATGGATGCTGGATGTGTTTGTGCAGAAACTGTATGTTTTGGACAGTTTTTGGTGCTTTGATTTCTCTAAGTGTTTCAAGCCTTTGATTGGTGTTCTATGTGTTGTATATTGTTTGCATATTAGTATAGAAATGGTTTTAAGTCAGCTCTCTATCAGCTGTGCAAGCCCTAGCCTTTTTGCAACTTTTCTTGTACTTGAAGCAAATTGATAAGACAAAACTCACATGCTTGTACCAGCTTGCTTAGGGTTGGTATTTCTTCCCCAAAAGTTTCTTTTGGTCTGTGGTAATTGCATGTATCAAGGGGACAGGTCCAATGCTCAAGATCACAAAGTTTGCAAAAGTTGCTCTTTATGAAAATGGCAATGGAACCTTTTTGCCATAAGTGGAATTATCAATTGGATAAAGGTTCAAAAGCATGGATAGAGGCTTTGTCAACTGAGTAAGCATTTAATTAAGGAGTGTGTAGCAAGTTTAGGACCTGTAAAGCATAAAATAGCCAACATAGGATTGATTTGCAACTTGGTTCTTCATGAAAATGGCTTGAACAAAAAGTGAGAAAATGCCAACTTCCTCTCTTCGATTCTCTCTACTCAAAAATGATCTTGGAGAGTTCTTTGACATCTTGGAAATCTTGCAATGTTCTCTATAATCCATCTTTGAAATGAATTTTGATATACCTCTTGGAACTAGGTGAAAAATTGCGATGAAGTTAGGTCCAAAACCTGCCTAAATTAGGGCAAAATTTCACTAAGTTAAGAAGTTCATGACCATGTATTCACAAATTCATAACTTGAGATCCAAGCATCTTTAGGGAAAATTTTGTGAAGCAAAGTTGTAGATTTCATTGAGATCTACAAATATCATGTTGGGGACTTTCCTTGAATCAAAATGCATCATGGTGAAAAAGTGGTGTAAAGTTGAGAAAAAATAAGAAAATTTTAAACTTAGAAAATTTCTAAGTTATGAAAATTTTCAAATTCAAACCCTAATTTTCAAAATTGGTTTTCTTGGTGAACAAGTTTCACATTTTGACATATCTTGATGAATTATGACTCTTGGTACTTGATTTTGACCAAAAAGTCAAAGTTTGACTTTTCAGTATACAGTTGACTTTTGATCAGTTGACTGCAAATTTCATCTGTCAATCCAATGAACTTGAGATGTTTTGAACCATGTAATTAAGTAAAGATGATGCCATTGAATCCTTGAAATCATGCTTGAACTCAATTGGTAATTGGATAGGTTAAAAATCAGAAATTGCCCTTTCTCAGTCAAAACCCTAATTTTGACCATTTTGCCCTTTTGATGATTTGATCAAATTTCTTGAGGAGTTGTAATCCAAACTTGATCAAATGGTACATATCAGTCTAAAATGTTGACGTGGATCAAAAAATATGAAGTTTGACTGTAAATTGGCCATGGTTGACTTTTTCCCTAATACAGCTGATTTCTAGGTCAACTGTCCAATTGACTGATCAAAAATGTGGTTCAAGACTTGAAACTTATCATGAGCAATCTTAGGGGTACAAAATGATGTATGAAAGTCACATGAAGCATTGATGGTCCAAAAATCCTTGTGCAAACTCAAACCCTAATTTTGGGTTATCAGTGCAAGATGAGATGTCTTGAGCTGACCAAACCCTAACCTTGTCTTGAGTCAAAGAAGACTTGTGAGAAAAGTCTTGATAAATGAGAGGGAAAATTTTGGGGTACAACAGTTGCCCCTGTTCAATCTTCTTGAACCTGAAGAGTTAGATTGGCGAGCTTTGTCGTTCGTGACTCGAAGGTAAAAGATGATTGGACACTAGAGTGCCCATAAATTTGCACTTGACAAAGTGTAGTTAAGGGAATGGGATTAAAGATGCCATTTGGAGAGGTGATAGAATCTTGTTGCAGATAGGCTTGTAGATGCCATCAAGAATGTTTGTTGAATTGTAAGTTGTAAGTCAAAATAATAAGTATCAGAATGGTGTCTGTATCTGGAACGTATATGAGCTGTATCTGGAGACTGAATCTGTATGAGCAATAGAATAGCATCCGTGTCTGGAGCGTATCCGAACTGTATCTGAAAGCTGAATCTGAATGAGTAACAGAATGGCTTCCGTGTCTGGAGCATATCTGAACTGTATCTGAAAGTTGAATCTGAATGAGTAACAAAATGGCTTCCGTGTCTGGAGCGTAGCTGATCTGTATCATGAACTTGATTCTGAATGAGTAACAGAATGGCTTCCGTGTCTGGAGCGTATCTGAACTGTATCATGATTGCATATTGTTTAATAGTAGATGATAATCTTATCCTGAAAAGGGTAAAATGTTAGCTGGAACACAAAATTATGTTGCATGGAATGTATGATGCAATATATGTGTTTTATCAATGTTTATGATATGTGGATGTATGCACATGTAAGCTGATTCGCTGTATTGCTGAGGAAAATAAATCCTTGACTATTGCCGCGGATATGGAGATTCTTCATGTCTTGAAGTTAGAGTATTTGGAAAAAATTCTATTGTGAGCAATGCCATATACTGCTCGAGTAATCTGCTTGGGGAATCCAAAGAATTTTGATGACTTCTACTGGGAGTTAATAATGGGAGTCCTCGTTCTGTTGGGGAGCAATGAAAACTATGTGGGAAAAAAAAGCTTATTCCTGTTTGGAAAAAAGTTCAGGAGTTTCGGTCGTCTGTCACTCTGCCGGGGAGTTATCCTAGGCTAGGGAGAAACATAAGCTAGCTGTTGTCCGGTTGGTTTTCAGGCTTCAAGAAAACTTGCTGGGGAATTTGGAGAAACTGGACGGTTTCCATTGGGGATTAATAGTTTGAAGTTTCAGCTCCGCTGAGGATCTTAATGACGTACTGTAGGGATTTCTCATGGAATAGCCTAAAGACGTTTTCCTATTCTTTCAACCTATCAGTAACTGTTCTTTTTCATTTTGTTTATTTGTAAACAGTAATTAGGTTCAAATGCATATGTTCATTAATGAATCATTGGAAGTTTTTGCAAAATAAAACACAAGTGTAAAAGAAAAGGACAAATACTTTTCTGTACTTTAAAGAGATATCTTTGTATTCACTTTGAATAAGTATTTTGTACAAAAGAGACATACATCCTAGTAAGAGGATGGTGTAATAAAAGCAAGAAAAAATTTATACAAAGAAAGACAGTTATGTGTGATAATCCCATGGGGTTCCCATTCTGCTATAGCCTCCATATCTCTGAATATCTTGTCCATTTATTGCTTCGTCCGAAGATGATTGAATTGATCAGAAACTCCGAGTTGTCAGTGAAGAGATTGTCCTCAAAGTGATCCAACGAGACATAGTCATACGCTTTAATTCCCTAACTTTTTCCTGGACCGCCCTTTCGGGTTTTCAATCCACCGGGAAACCCTTTTTTGCCCAAGTCGCCCTTTCGGGTTTTTAACTTGCCGGGTGTACAGATTTTTTATTTATTTTATCCCTAATTTTTGCCCGAACCTTTTGGTTCGCCGGGATTCCCTTGTTTTGCCTAGGTGTGTCAACCTAGCGGGTCTCTTATGCGTAGTATCTTTTGACTATGTCTGCGTTCGCAGGGTATGGAAAATCATCGCCGTCCATGGTGGTTAAGATCATTGCCCCACCGGAGAAGATGTTCTTGATTACAAATGGTCCCTCATAGGTAGGAGTCCATTTTCCTCTGGGATCACTTTGTGGCAAGATGATGCGCTTGATCACTAGATCTCCAAATTGATATACTTGGCGTCTGACTTTCTTGTTGAAAGCCTTGATCATTCGTTTTTGATACATCTGACCATGGCAAACAGCAGTAAGTCTCCTTTCATCAATTAAGTTCAGTTGGTCAAGTCGGGTATGGATCCAATCGTCCTCACTCAAACCTGTATCTTTCATAATTCTCAAAGAGGGGATTTGAACCTCAATAGGCAAGACAACCTCCATGCCATAAACCAAAGAATATGGTGTTGCCCCAGTTGATGTGCGAGCCGTGGTACGGTACCCATGGAGAGCAAACGGTAGCATCTCATGCCAGTCTTTGTAGGTGACTGTCATCTTCTGTATGATCTTTTTAATGTTTTTATTTGAAGCTTCGACGACAGCATTCATCTTTGTCCGATAAGGGGATGAATTATGATGTTGAATCTTGAACTGCTCGCACAAGGCGGTGATCATAGTATTGTTAAGGTTCGTACCATTATCAGTGATGATCCTTTCTGGGATACCGTACCGACAAATAAGATTATGTTTGATGAAGAGGGCAATAAAATTCTTAGTAACGGATGCGAAGGAAGCTGCTTCGACCCACTTTGTGAAATAGTCAATGGCCACTAGAATGAAGTGGTGTCCATTGGAGGCTGTAGGCTTGATCTCCCCAATCATATTGATTCCCCACATAGCAAAGGGCCAAGGAGCTGTTAAGACATTTAGAGGAACCGGAGGCACGTGCACCTTGTCTACTTAGATTTGACACTTATGACAGGTCTGGGAGTGTTGATAGAAGTCTGCTTCCATGGTAGACCAATAATAGCCTGCCCATAGGATTTTCTTCGCCATCGTATGCCCACTAAAGTGAGTGCCAAAGGTACCTTCATGCAATTCAGCCATGATATTTTCAGCTTCAATCTTATCTATACAACGGAGCAGAATAGAATCATGATTACGTTTGTACAGGATGTCATTACTTAGGAAGAACTTAGCAGAGATTCTCCTTAAGAACTTTTTATCATTGACTGAAGCTCCTTCCGGATATTCTTGAGCCTCGAGATACCTTTTGACTTCATGAAACCAAGGCTGGTCCATTACTTCTTCATTATTAATCTCGTGACAGCGTGCTGGTTCGTCCATTCGTTCAATGGTGATCTAGGGAGCCTCGTTATCCCAATTAAGTTTAAACATAGATGACATTATGGCTAGAGCATCTGCTAGCTGATTTTCTTCTCGTGGGAAATGCTCAAAGGTAATCTGCTCGAAATGTGGTAATAATGTCAAAACATGTTCTTTGTAAGGGATAAGGTTTGGATGCTTAGTGTCCTATTCTCCTTTGATCTGACTGATAACCAAAGCTGAATCTCCAAATACAACTAAAGATTTGATTCCCAATTCTATGGCAGCCTTGAGACCAAAGATGCATGCTTCATATTCCGCCATGTTGTTCGTACAGTTAAAGCAAAGTCTGGCAGTAAAAGGAGTATGGCATCCTTCCGGAGATATGAGTACAACGCTGATACCATTACCAAGTGCATTGGATGCCCCATCAAAGAACATGGTCCATCAGAATCCTTGTCTAGGTCCGTCATATGGTCTGATTTCTCCACAATTGTCTAATGTCATGATGTCCTCGTCCGAGAATTCAAACTTCATGGACTGATAATCTTCTACAGCTTGATGAGCAAGATGATCAGCTAGCACGCTACCCTTTATAGCTTTTTGGGTAGTGTACTGTATGTCATATTCTGTTAGGATCATCTGCCATCTAGCTATCCTCCCAAACAGAGCAGGATTCTCAAAGATGTAATTTATCGGATCCATCTTAGATATCAACAAAGTGGTATGAGTCAACATATACTGTCTTAGCCGGTGAGCAGCCCATACCAGAGTGCAACAAGTTTTCTCGAGCAGTGAATATCTGGTTTCACAGTCGGTAAACTTTTTGCTCAGGTAGTAAATAACGTGCTCTTTTCGGCCAGACTCGTCATGTTGCCCCAATACACACCCTATTGAGTTCTCTAAAACGGTCAGATACATGATTAGTGGTCTTCCTTCAACTGGTGGCATCAAGACAGGAGGTTCTTGTAAATACTCTTTGGTTTTGTCAAAAGAAATTTGACATTCATCATTCCATCTGACTACCTGATCTTTCTTCAACAGTTTGAAGATTGGTTCACAAGTAGACGTTAGGTGAGAAATGAATTTGGCAATATAGTTCAGGCGTCCCAAGAATCCTCTTACTTCCTTCTCAGTATGAGGAGCAGGCATTTCTTTTATTGCTTTAACCTTGGCAGGATCAACCTCGATGCCTTTGTTGCTGACAATGAAACCTAAGAGTTTTCCGGACCGGACTCCGAATGTGCACTTGTTCGGGTTCAACCTTAGTTTGTACTCCTTCAATCTTACAAACAGCTTTTGCAAGTGCTCAAGGTGCTCCTCTTCAGTTTGTGATCGGGCTATCATATCATCTACATAGACCTCTATCTCATGATGTATCATATCATGAAATAAAGCTACCATGGCGCGTTGATAGGTTGCCCCAATATTCTTCAGTCCAAATGTCATCACTTTGTAGTAGAACGTGCCCCATTGTGTGAGAAACGTAGTTTTCTCCATGTCCTCAGGTGCCATTTTTTGATTTGGTTATAGCCTGAGAATCCATACATGAAGGAAAATACTTTGTGTTGGGCTGTATTATCAACCAGGATGTCAATGTGTGGAAGTGGAAAATCATCTTTAAGGCTTGCCCTGTTTAAATCTCTATAATCCACGCACATCCGTACTTTACCGTCCTTTTTAGGCACGGGAACAATGTTGGCAACCCATTGAGGATAGGAAGTAACAGCCAGAAATCCAGCATTGAACTGTTTCATAATTTCTGCTTTGATCTTCTCTGACATGTAAGGTCTCATGCCGCGGACTTTTTGTTTCACTGGTGGACAGTGTTCCCTTGTGGGTAGACGATGTACCACGATGTCTGTATCGAGTCCCGACATGTCTTCGTATGACCAGGCAAAGATCTCAACATAATCATGCAATAGCTGAATTAGGCGCTCCTTGACACTCGGCTCTAAATTGGCACCCACTTTGATTTCCTTTTTATCTTCCTTGATACCCAAATTGATTGTATCCAACAGCTCCTCATGAGGCTGAATAGCTCTTTCCTCTTATTGTAGTAGTCTGGCCAATTCCCCTGGTACCTCACAATCTTCCTCACCTTCGTATTCGGCTTGGTAGATCAGATCTTCAGAGTCACTGAAGGCTATAGCAGTATCGTTACCCATGGGATCCAGAATGGAGGGGTACCTGCATTTGTGAGTGTGGGTGTGTGTAAGGGTATATCCATCTTTAAACAATAAAATGTTAAAGAAAGACAAAGAGCACAAAAGATGTGAAAAAGCGTCCATGATTCATTGAATGTCATATGAAGATGAAATAAAAACCCTTACAAATGGACCATTGTGCCTCGGGTAAGACACAAGGTTTTTAAAGTGTGAATTGTTCGTGAATATTACAAGTCCAACAGAAATGTAAAAGATAAATTACTGAGAGATGAAAGTTATTGGGACAAAGTCTCTGGCTTCCCAGTTGTGAAGTCCTCCGTTGATAGTAGGAAATATCCAATCTTCTAAGCTGCCATCCTCTTCATTGTCTTCTACTGCATTGACCCCTTGGTTGCTAATCTTCAAAGGTTGCCCTCCGGCACGGGCACGGCGCACAGCCTTCTGAGCAGTTAAAGTAAACCCCAAGCCAAACATGTATGATTTATATGGAATGTCTGGAAGCTGCCCCCAGATGGTGCATCCACCCTCCTCTATTACTGCCTTGGCGTCCTTTAGTGATGACATCCGAAGCGGAGGTCTTGTGATCTTGGGAATCGAGGATACTGCCTTGGTTACCGCCACTTCTTGAGAGACTTCTTCAAAATGTTGGAAAGGGGTTTCAATGAACTCGCCATCCAACTCCACACATCGGAAAGAATTCAGATGACTAATCATGTACTCCTCCTCCCCGTGGACAACTATGATCTTTCCTTAGACCGGGTACTTTAGCATCTGATGCAATGTGGAGGTGACAGCACCGACATTATGGATCCAAGTCCGTCCTAACAGACAAGAGTAAGAGGGACAGATGTCCATCACATAGAAGGTTGAATTGAAAGTCTGAGTTCCCACCTTTATCGGGATGTCCACCTCCCCATGGACCATTCTCTTCGAGCCATCAAATGCTATCACAATTATGTTACTGGGTTTCAACATCAGCCCTTCGCAATCCAATCTGTCAAGAGCTTTCTTTGGTAAGACGTTCAAAGATGAACCAGTGTCTACCAAGACATGGGCTAGGGTTGTTCCTCTACACTCTACAGAGACATGTAATGCCTCGTTGTGTTTTATCCCTTTGGGTGTTAAGTCGGCATCAGAGAAACCTAGACCATTATCGGCTATCAAACTGGCCACACAGTCTTGGAACTGGTCAGCAGACGTCTCTTGTGGCACATGAGCTGTCTTCAGAAATTTTACAAGAGCTTTCGCATGTGCCTCAGAGCACATTAACAATGCTAGCATGGAGATCTTGGAAGGGGTTTGCCCCAACTGTTCAACCATATCATAATCACTCTTCTTTATTATCCTCAGGATTTCTTCCATTTCCTTCTTGGATGTTTCGGGGATAGCTAGTGATTGAGCCTTCGTCCGGAAAGGCTCCTCTTGAATGCTTTTTCCTCTATTCTCAGCAGTAGAAGTATTGGTAGGGATAGGAATTGTGTCGTCTTTGTCGGTAGGTATGCTTGCAGGTATAATCACTGGTGCATAGGTAATCTTTGGAATGGCCACGGGTCCAAAAACTGCCTTTGGAGGGGCAATCTCTGGAGAGAAGATTCTACCACTACGGGTGATCTTGCTAGTTTCGACAATATTACTGATGTCGAAATTTTCTTCTTCAGAGCTCTCTTCTTCGGCAGTCAGTTCATCTTGTTTGATACCATGGTAGTAGATTTCTCCACCATAATTCCATGGTACTGTTTTATCTGATTTGTACGGGACCGGCCCGGGCATTGTGATCTTAAGTGAAGTAGTTTTTGGAGCAGGTGTAATCCTAACGGGTCTTTTAGGGACCCTGGAAGGATTGGAGGAGATGGTTATGATTGAAATGTCTTTAACAGGAACGGGTAAAACGGGAGCATTCTCAAACAGAATTTCTTGGTTATCAATCAGGCGTTGGATACCTGTCTTCAACAAAAGGCAATAAGCGGGCGAGGATAAGCAATGATGGCAGTCTTCCTTGCAACCTGGGAATACACCAACTTTCAATAAGTTCATTTTAATGATCGGGAGTGGAGTCAACAGTTCATCCATTATGGAAATAAATAAATCTTCCTCGACAGCATTGACATTGTGACCATGCCTAGGCATTGGAGAGGAAATGACATTCGGTTTCTCAGGTGCATCAAACTCAACTTCCTTTGCATCTATAAGGTCTTGAATTTTGTTCTTCAGAGCCCAACAATTATTAGTGTCGTGCCCTGGACTTTCAGAATGGTATGCGCATCTGGTATTTGGGTTATAATGAGGGGATGCAGTATTGGGATTCTTTGGGGCCTCTTTTAAAGTTGCTAGATTCAATTTCAGAAGATGTGGTAGAACCTGGGCTAGAGTCATATTAATCCTGGTGAATTTCCGGACTGGCCTTTCCACCCTTGGCTGGTTATTTCTTGGTTGGTCGGATGCGGGCTTTGGGATCATAACGACCCCTACCACTGGTCAGCGTTCAGTTCTTCCTTGATTCCTATGTAAATAAACGACAGATACTACCTTCTTCCCCGTGAAGGGTTTTTTCACAGCTGTAGAGGCAGACGAATCTTTCTGAATCTTCCCACTTCTTATACCAGCTTCCACCCTCTCGCCGGTTAATATCAATTCAGTAAACCCTGCAGAGGAACTCCTAATCATATGATTGAAGAAAGGGCCCGATAGAGTTCCCAAGAACATGTCCACCAACTCCCTTTCAGACAGAGGGGGTTGCACTCTTCCGGCTAGATCTCTCCACTTTTGCGCGTAATCTTTGAAGCCCTCATTTGAAACCATAGCCATACTCTGAAGTTGAGTACGGGTAGGCGCCAAATCGGTATTGTACTGGTATTGTTTATAGAAAGTTGCGGCAAGGTCTTCCCAATTGTGGATGTCGGCCCTTTCTAGTTGATAAAACCAATCGAGTTGTGTTCCGGATAAACTATCTTGGAAGAAATGGACCCACAAGTCTTTGTCGGCAGAGTGCGGCTGAATCTTCCTGACATATGATCGGAGCCGCATTTTAGGACACGACACTCCATCATATTTTGCAAATAATGGCACTTTAAACTTTGGTGGGATCACAATTCCTGACACTAACCCCAGTTCTTCAAAATCTAGCCCCGATACTTTCTGTATTTCCATAGCAGTTAAACGCTCTTCCAGGTGTCTGTACTTATCGTCAGCCGGAGGGTACTGTTCTTCAGAGTAGTCCTCCTCTTCCTCCTCTTCTTCAAAGTCTGATGGAACTACCGTTTCTTTTCCTTTTCTTTCCCCCTCATCAGATGTTACTGGAAAATCTAAGGTCCTTCTAGCTTGTCCTTGAAACCTTCTGCCCATGATTACCACACCAGCTGGTTTCTTCTCTTTCTTCTTTTTCTCTTTCTCTTTTTCTAGCAGAGTCTTCAGCTCCTCCTGCCCCTTGGCTAAGGTCATGAGTAACTATTGAAATTGTGTGTTTTGAGCTTGAAGGTCTTTGACCATCTGTTCGAGATCCATCTTACTGAAATAAACAATAGAGATATGAGGAAACTTGTTGCAAAGACCTGTTTATGTTTATGATGAATGATATGTATACATGCAATGTTTTCAAGGATTTAAAAAAATTCAAATTTGTTTTAAACAAAAAAGAAACACACGTTATATTAATAAGATAGAATTTGAGTACATCAATGCCCCATGGGAAAAATAATACAAAATTCTAAGATAAAAAGACATTGCGCATCCTCTTTGGTGCAATGTAGGTATTTAGAGTCTTCTCCTCATGAAGTAGCCGAGTGAGTTCCAAAACCTTCTTCTCGCTTGTGTAGAATTGGGCTTCGAAAGTATCACGCTCTCCTTTGAGCTGTATCCAATCCCTTTGTAGGTCTTCGAGTGATGTAGATATGTCAGGATGTAGGATAGTGTATGGAACTTCTCCCTCCTTAACAGGCACAATAATCACTGGGAGAATGGAAGGATAAGGCATCATAAGACTTTGAGCGCGGGTCCGTACCCACTTGAGGTAAGGCTCAAGAGGGATGGAATTCTTGTGTCCCAAAGTCTTGCTATCTACCTTGTTTAGCATCCTCCAAGCTCGGATGAATCTCTGGCGAAGACCTTGATCGTCATTGTCGTAGTCGAAAACCAAACCTTAAATCAGCATATCATGTGGGCCATCCCTTCGGGCATAACCAAACTATCTTAGAGCTAAGCACGGGTTGTAGGTGATGCCTCCCCTAATGCCAAGTAGAGGGACATTAGGGAATTCCCCATAACGGTCAACAATGATAACATTCTCTTTGGATCGAGAGCACCAATGAATATCTGAATGTTTAAGCGTCATTAACCTTTATGACCACCTCAAACCTTGCTCATTCTTTAAGATTGATTAGGGAAGATGAGAAATAAACCATCTTGCCAGGAGAGGAGTGCAACACATAAGAACACCTCTTTTCCTCATTGTATGAGTGTGAAAAGAGTGTAAGATATCCCCAAGCAATATAGGCACCGGGTTGCGTGACATGAAGATTTTGACAGCGCTCACATCTATGAGTTGGTCAGGATTGGGGAACAGGACCATCCCAAAGATGAGAAGAGCTAAAATCTCCTCAAAATCTTGCAAGTCTAAGGAATTCCAACAACTTTGGGCTTTCTCAAACAGAAACTTTACCAAGAAGCCTTTGACACCACTTTTAGTTTCCCAATGAGTTGTGACATCAGATGAGTGCAAGTGCAGAGCTTGAGCAATCTCTTCTGGCCTTGGATCTCTTTCTGTACCGTTGAAAGGTAGTTGATTGAGAATGAGAATCCTCAAGAGTTGAGAGAATTCTTCCAAAGTGGGCACAAGTTGATAGTCACGAAATGTGAAGCAATGATGCAAAGGGTCAAAGAACTGGAAGAGAACCTTCATCATATCCTCCTCTGTGTTGGAGGTGACCAAGTTGAGTAGACGACCATGTATCTCGGTGAATGGAGAGTTCTCAGGGATCCTTGAAGCTAGCTCCTTGAGTTGTGGAGGACTTCTTACAAGGTTGATTTGGATAGTTTTCCTGCGAAGTGAATCCATATCCTACAAAACAAGAACAAAGATGAATTTCCAAAATCCTTGAAATGGTTAGTGGATGCATATGATGTTCATGATGTCCATGATGTTATTTACAAATATGCATATACAAGCAAATCAAACAAGTTCTTAGTTTAGGCTTCCATGGGGTTTCATAGGTAAGTACCCCCTTGAAGTTTAGTTGGCTCAACCTGTCCTAACAATAGTAACCGGGTTCTAAGGAGCTCAATATCACTGGATTGTTTCCTTGGTCATTGTTTCAGCTTAAGCCTCTTTAATGGCGAACGAAATATCCCAAGAAACCAACCCTCAATGAGTGTAGTATCGAGCATCTACCAACTTCGGACTGCACCAAAGATGGCCATCTCACTACATCCTAAAAGGCCAAGTTGGTCAAGTAAAGGGTTCTAGAAGTTCATTAGTGCTTCCTGACATCACTCAGCGGCCCCGTATTCTCTTTGATTGACTCAAAGGCTACCAGTACCCACAAATATGTCACACTAACATAGCTATTGTTAAGACCATGTCGGTATACCCCACACAGTTTCCACAACGTATTGCTATTTATCTATAATGTTTCCCAAATCCGGGTGGAGGATTCAAACCCAAACAAAGAACCAAAATGTAAAGCAAACAAGTCAAACAATGTAAGAAAATAAATGTAATCTAAACCCTAAGGCAACCCCACTTTTATAATATTCCCCAGCAGAGTCGCCAGTTCTGTGATACGGTGGGAGAACTGACTTGAGGTTTTGAGTTTGTATTCACAAATGTCGCGGTTAGCAAGAGTCTCCACCGACTTTTCTTTTATCCAAAAGGAAAGGTGAAAAATCACAGGAAAGACCTTTGAGATGTTTTCTTGAGTTCGGGGGGTAGATTATGAAAAGGGAAGGTGCTAGCACCATTTTCATCCATGGTTTTCCATGGGCTCTTAGTTACTTTCTTAGATCACTTGCTTTGGTTTGTTTGGAATGGTGTTTGATGTGGTTTTGAAAGTATTTTGTAAAAGAGGCCCTTCGTTTAGGCAATCTTTGTAATGATTCTCGTTCGTAAGAATGTATACAAAGATGTTTGTCTTTTGAAAATGTTTTCAAGGTTTGTAAGGTGTTTTTGAAATGTGTGTGTTTTCTTTGAAAATAACAAGGATTGTTTGTTTGAAATGGAGCAAGAAACTTAGAAACTATCTACCTACTCAAATGTCTTTCTTATGCATTTTCTATTCTTTTGACATTGTTGACTTACCATTGATTTGGTAAGCAAACCTATCTTTGGATGTTAACGGGACGGGCGTGGGTCATCGTATAACCATGATTAGCAATGTTTGCAAAGTATCTTAGCATTTTTGAGGGACCAAGACCATTTTTGTTAGGCAACTTTTGAATAGCGTCATCGAGGGGCTATGATCTTATATTTGTTTTGTTTTGCCAAGATACTTCGCATTTGTAACATGGCCATTTTATTTTAGGAAACCAAGTGGGAGAAACCCCAAGGGTGCTCGTGTGCAAAGTGTATCATTTTCATGCTTTTGATTTTGTCTTGCATTTAGGGTTTTCTATTTGTTTTGTTTCGTTCTTGTCATACAAACCCTAATTACTAATTATGGCATATGAAAGCCATAAATTGCGTAATGTAAATATACTAAGCTATTACAACAATTTAATGGGAGGGGGGAACACAAGTTTGAATGGGGATTTGGAAAAATATAAAGCTAAATATATCATTACAACCAAATCGAATTTGTGTGAATTAAGATAAATATGATACAATATTTAGAATATAATACAATGTTCGTGTAAAAAGGTTTTATGTCTTACTTTTGTGTAAAAGAATATTTAATTTAAACCTAGAAAATATAAGGAAAAAAGATTTAATTTTTGAAAGGGATTAAACCCTAATTTTTATTTAAAAGAAAATAATGTTTCTATATTATTATTTTGTGCATTTTTTTGTATATAAAAAATAAATAATATTGTATATAAATATTAAAATTAAATATATGCAAAGAAATAGGTATTTGTAAGTATGAAATGTAAAATAAAAATATTAAGTATATTTAATTATATTTATAAGTTTATTAAGAAAATAAATTATATTTTATCAAAATAAACTATATTTTTTATGTGAGAAATAATATAAAAAAATAAAAGTGTAAAAATAATTAGATTATTTTTTAGGATTTTTTAAATAAATGAAAAAAATAAAATATGAAAAGAGTTAGCAGGGAGTGAGATAGCAAATCAGTAGTGACGATGCTAGCAAAAACAAAGCCCAGGAAGCAAAAAGCCCAAAACAGACTCGTCCCTGTCCTGTCTTCCTCTTCCTCACGCCATGGCCGGTTCAACCTGTAACTTCCTCATGCTTGCATAAAAATGAAAACTTATAACATGAAAGATGTAGCATTTGAACTCACGATTCTAACCTTATAAATTATGTAATTTAACTATCAAAGATCAAAGAGAATTTTAAAATCCCTAAATTCTAACCTAAAATTTTCAGAGATTTTAACTTCCAAATTCTCTTAGCACAAGTAAAATAAATGCAAGATAATGATATGTATAGTTTGGTTAGGATGAGGACTACATTTTTTATTCACATATGTTGGCTTGAGGTTGCCTGTACAAGGAGATAGAGTTTGAAAAATTACCTCCTTCAGCTGGAATCGTGTATGGAAATATATTGACTTTAATGGAGGCATGATGATTGCTTGAGCTTCCTTGAGCTTCCCTGAATCTATTCCAACCCTTACCTTGCTCTGAAAATGGCTAGAACTCCCTGACCAAGTCCAACTGCAAGCTTCAAAGTTAACAATGGCAGATGGTGAAACAGAGGTTACAGAACAGGGATGATAGTTTGGATGAGTTTGATATCAAGTATATAAGGTGTTGGAATGATCTAAACACAAAATGCACGAGCCAAATGGATGTTGGATGTGTTTGTGCAGAAACTGTATGGTTTGGACATTTTTTGGTGCTTTGCTTGCTCTAAGTGTTTCAGGCCTTTTCTTGGTGTTCTATGTGTTATATATTGTTTGCATATTAGTATAGAAATTGTTTCAAGTCAGCTCTCTATCAGCTGTGCAAGCCCTAGCCTTTTTGCAACTTTTCTTGTACTTGAAGCAAATTGATAAGACAAAACTCACATGCTTGTACCAGCTTGCTTAGGGTTGGTATTTCTTCCATACAAGTTGCTTTTGGTCTGTGGTACTTGCATGTATCAAGGGGACAGGTCTGATGTACCCAAAATTTTTCCTCTCATTTTATCAAGATTTCCCCTCACAAGACTCTTTGAACTCAAGACCAAGCTAGGGTTTGCTCTGCTCAAGACATCTCCTTGCACTGTTGACCTGAAATTAGGGTTTGTGTTTGCACAAGGATTTTTAGACTTCCAATGCTCAATGTGACTTTCATACTTCATGTTGGACCTATAAGATTTCCCATACCAAGTTTCAAGCTTTGAATCAAATTTTTGCCCAGTCAATTGGACAGTTGACCTAGAAATCAGTTGTATTGTGGAATAAGTCAACTGTGGCCAATTTACAATCAAACCTCATAATTTTTGACCCATATCAACATTATAAACTCATATGAACCATTTGATCAAGTTTGGACCACAACTCCTCAAGAAATTTGATCAGATCATCAAAAGGGCAAAATGGTCATTTTTAGGGTTTTGACTGCACAAGGGCAATTTCTGATTTTTCACCTAGCCAATGGAAAATTGGGTTCAAGCATGGATTCAAGGACTCAATGTCACCGTCTTGACCTAATCACAAGGTTTAAAAGATCTCAAATGCATTGGATTGACAGATGAATTTTCCAATCAACTGATCAAAAATCAACTGTACACTGAAAAGTCAAACTTTGACTTTTTGGTCAAAATCAAGTGCCAAGGGTCATTTTTCATCAAAATGTGTCAAAACATGAAACTTGTTCACCAATAAACCTAATTTTGGAAATTAGGGTTTAAAATGGAAAATTTCATTTAGAAATTTTCCAAGTTATGAAAATTTCTTATTTTTTCCCAACTTTTCCCCCATTTTTCTCCATGATGCAATTGGATTCAAATAAAACTTCCAACATGAAAGTTGTATTCCTCCACAAAATCTACAACTTTTATTCACAAAGTTTTCCCAAAAGAAGCTTGGATCTCAAGTTATGATTTTATGAACAAGGGTCCATGAAACTTTTAACTTAGTGAAATTTTTCCCTAGTTTAGGCAGGATTTTGACCTATCTTCATGGTAATTTTTTACATAATTCCAAGTGGAATCTCAAAATTCATTTCAAAGATGGATTGTAGATAATGTTACAATATTTCCAAAATGTCCAAGATCTCTCCAAGATCATTTATGGTTAGGGAGAATCGAAGGTTTGAATTTGGCAAAATATCACTTTGGTCCATGGTATTTTTCATGTTGCTACAAGTTGCAATTTCTGTCCAGCCTTGCTTGTACTTGTTTATAGGTCCTTAAACCCTTCCACACTCAAAAATTGAATGCAAACACAATGGATTAAGGCATTGTTCTGATCAATGAAGCATTATACAAAGGATTAATCTAAAAATGGCAAAAAGGCAACATTGTCATTTACATAAAGCACAACTTTTGCCAATTTGTTTCTCTTGAGCATTGCACCAAGCCTTTTGCAGCAAACCAACTCCACAAGCTTAGGCAAAAGTACACCAACTATCAGCATGCTTGGAGCTAGCCTGTACAGGCCATAGCATTGTTAACTCACTCTTTTCTTCAAAGCCAAGTCAACTTGCAAAAACCACATAACTTGGCAATCTGATAAAACCAAAGCTTGTAAACATTTCAAACAACTTTTTCACAATACACTAAGCCAGAAACACGAATTTACAAGTCCTCAAATCTTACAAAGCACAAAAATCACATTTTCTTGCAAAACAGGGCAGGTTCTGCATTTTGATTTCCAAATCACAATCCACTCGTGCGTTTTTCTTGCAACCAGTTCCAACACACTCCATACAACCTACCTAAAATATCCCAACCATTCCCAAGTCACTGTAACTCCATTTACACACTTTACCATTTTTGAATTCTGACTTTCCAGGTTGACTTCTACAAGCATATTCAGGCAAGTTCAAAGCAACCTAGGCATTGGGGAAGCTCAAAGGAACTTCAAGCAAGCTCACGAGCGTCAAGTTGCTTTCGATAAAATCAAGGAGTATTTTCTAGAACCTCCTATCTTGATGCATCCCGTCGAAGGAAGACCTCTAATCATGTATCTGACTGTTTTGGATAATTCAATGGGGTGCGTACTCGGCCAACATAACGAGTCTGGCCGAAAAGAGCATGCCATTTATTACCTTAGCAAAAAGTTTACCGACTGTGAGACCCGATACTCACTGCTCAAGAAAACTTGATGCGCTTTAGTATGGGCTGCTCGCCGGCTAAGGCAGTATATGTTGACACATACCACTTTGCTGATTTCCAAGATGGATCTGATCAAGTATATCTTCGAAAAGCCTGCTTTATCTGGAAGAATAGCTAGATGGCAAATGATCCTGACTGAGTATGATATCCAGTACATGACCCAAAAAGCTATAAAGGGGAGTGTACTAGCTGACCATCTAGCTCATCAAGCTGTCGAAGATTACCAATCCATGAAGTTTGACTTCCCCGACGAAGACATTATGACTTTGGACAACATTGAAGATAACGGACCGTATGACGGACCTGAACAAGGATCCCGATGGATCTTGTACTTTGATGGTGCCTCCAATGCACTTGGGAACAGTATCGGTGCTATGCTCATTTCCCCACAAGGTTGCCACACACCTTTCACTGCCAGACTCTACTTCAAATGCACCAACAACATGGCCGATTATGAATCTTGTACCTTTGGTCTCAAGGCTACAATAGACCTGGGAATCAAATCTTTGGTTGTGTTTGGAGACTCAACTTTGGTCATCAGTCAGATCAAAGGAGAGTGGGATACTAAGCATCCCAAACTTATCCCATTCAAAGAACATGTCTTGACATTGCTACCTCATTTTGAGCAGATTACCTTCGTGCACTTCCCGCGAGAAGAAAATCAGCTAGCAGATGCTCTAGCTACAATGTCATCCATGTTTAAACTCAACTGGGATAATGAGGCTCCCCAAATCACCATCGAGCGAATGGACGAACTTGCTCATTGTCATGAAATTAATACCGAAGAAGTAGTGGACCGACCTTGGTTTCACGAAGTCAAAAGGTATATCGAGACACGAGAATACCCTGAAGGAGCTTCAGTCAACGACAAAAAGTTCTTAAGGAGATTTTCTGCCAAGTTCTTCCTGAGCAATGGTATCATATACAAGCGCAATCATGATTGCATTCTACTCTGTTGTGTGGACAAGGTTGAAGCTGAACAGATTATGGCTGAACTGCATAATGGTACCTTTGGCACCCACTCGAGCAATCATACAATGGCTAAAAAGATTCTAAGGGCAGGCTACTACTGGTCTACCATGGAAGTTGATTGTCATCAACACTCCCGTACTTGTCACAAATGCCAAATCTATGCGGACAACGGTACAATCCTAAACAATACTAGGATCACCACTTTGTGCGAGAAATTCCAGATTCAACATCAAAATTCAGATCCCTATCGGCCAAAGATGAACGGTGTTGTCGAAGCTGCGAACAAAAATATCAAGAAAATCATTCAAAAGATGACAGTCACCTACAAGGACTGGCATGAGATGTTACCGTTTGCTCTGCACGGATACCGTACCACGGCGCGTACATCAACTAGGGCAACACCCTTTTCTTTGGTATATGGCATGGAAGATGTTCTGCCTATCGAGGTTCAGATTCCCTCCTTAAGAATCATGAAGGATGTTGGTTTGAGTGAAGACGATTGGATTCAGACCCGGCTTGATCAACTTAACTTGATTGATGAAAAACGACTTACTGTTGTTTGCCATGGTCAGACGTATCAAAAGCGGATGATTAAGGCATTCAACAAGAAAGTCAGGCGATAGGTATATCAAGTTGGAGATCTTGTAATCAAGCGGATCATCTTAACACAAAGTGATCCCAGGGGAAAATGGACTCATACCTACAAAGGACCATTTGTGATCAAAAACACCTTTTCTGGCAGGGCAATGATCCTGACCACCATGGGTGGTGATGACCTTCCACACCGTGCAAACGCAGACATAGTCAAAAGATACTACACATAAATGACCCGGCAAGTTGAAAACCCGAAAGGGCGAATTGGGAAAAAATGGGCATCCCGGTGAATCGAAAACCCGAAAGGGCGGTTCAGGCAAAAATTAGGGATGAATAAATAAAAAATTTGTACACCCGGCAAGTTGAAAACCCGAAAGGGAGACTTGGGAAAAAAAGGGTTTCCCGGTGGATCGGAAACCCGAAAGGGCGATCCAGGCAAAAGTTAGGGAATTAAAGCGTATGACTATGTATCGTCGGATCACTTTAAGGACAATCTCTTCACCGACAAGCTCCAGGCTTCCGATCAATCCAATCATCCGCGGATGAAGCAAAGAATGGACAAGATATTTAGAGCTACGAAGGCTATAGCAGAATGGGAACCCCATGGAATTTTTTACACATAGCCACCTTTCTTTGTATAAATTTTTCTCATTTTACGACAACATTCTCTTACTAGGATGTCTGTCTCCTTTTTACAAAATACTTACACAAAGTTAATACAAAGATACTTCAAAGTACAGAAAACTATTTGCCTTTTCTTTCTTTTTTTTTACACTTGTGTTTTATTTGAAAACGTCCAATGATTTATTTAATGAGCATATGCATTTGAATATAATCACACGTTTACAAATGAACGAAATGAGAAAGAATAATTACTGATAGGTTGAAAGTATAGGAAGACGTCTTTAGGCTATTCCAGGAGAAATCCCCTGCAGCATATCATCTGGATCCCCCAGCAGAGCTAAAAAACCTTGAAATACATATCCCCGGCAGAGCTAAATTTCAAAACCCCCATCAGAGTTAAGTCTTCAAACTCCCAATCCCAGCGGAGCCAAAACTTTGAACTACAAATCCTCAGTAAAGATGAAACTTTCTTCCCCGGAGAGTCGCTTTAACACCAGATAATTCCCCAGAGAGTTATCTTAAAACCTTCTTCCCCAGCGGAGTCAACTATCAATCTACAGCGGAAACCATTCAGTTTTCCCCAGATTCCCCAACAGGTTGTCTTAAAGTATGAGAATCAACCAGATAACAATTAACTTTTGTCTTATCCCCAAGATAGGATAATTCCCCAATAGATTGGCATACAACCCAAACTCCTACTCTCCAGTAGGATAGCTACTCCCCACAGAGTTTTCACTCCCCAACAGATTGAAGATTCGTATTCTTGATTCCTCAGTGAAGTTCCCAGAGCCTTCTTTACTCTCAACATGAATTTGTCAGAATTTTTAATCCCCTAGCAGATCGAAGATTCTCATTCTCAGTTCTCCGCAGAAGCCATAAGGGTCTTCCTTTTTCTCCAGCAGATCAAGGTTTTCCTTTGTTCGATCCCCAGTAGAGATCACCAGAGTTTTCCTTATTCCCCAGCCGAGTAAGAATTCCCATTGTGTAATCCCCAGCCGTAGTCATCAAAGTCCTTTGGACTCCCTAAGCAGGTTTATCAAAACAACACTTGACATTTTTCTCACAACAGATTTTGTCAGTACTCTAATAAAGACTTGGAGGATCCCTATATCCCCAGGAAAGTTGCCAAGGATTCTCACATCCCTACAAAGGTTGTCAAAGTTTTTGATAATCCCCGCGAGTTGCCAAGGATTTCTCTATCCCCAGCAGTGGTCAGCAAGGAATCCTTGTCCTCAACAATCAAAGATTTTGAATCTCCAGCAGTGGTCATGGATTTATTTTCCCTGGCAGCTACCAAGGATTTATTTTCCTCAGCAAGACAGCTAATCAGCTTACATGCGCATACATTACAATCATATGTCATAAACATTGATAAAACATATATATTGCACCATACATTTCATGCAACATAACTTTGTGTTTCAGCTAACATTTTACCCTTTTCAGGATAAGATTAGCAAGCTACCAATATACAATCATGAAAACAGCTTAGAGACGCTCCAGACACGGATGCTATTCTATTGCTTATTCAGATTCCAAGCTCAGAAAATAGCTTAGAGACGCTTCATACACGGATGCTATTATATCACTTATTCAAATACAATATTCAGAAAATAGCTCAGAGACGCTCCAGACACGGATGTTATTCTATTGCTTATTCAGATCCCCAACTCAGAGATGCTCCAGACACGGATACCATTCTGGCGCTCATTCTCCTGATTTTCAACAAACATTCTTGGATGACATCTTTAAGCCCATCTCTAACAAGATTCACACTTCCAAATGGCATCTTTTAAGCCCATTCCCTCAACTTTACTTTGACGAGTGCAAATTTACGGGCACTCTAGTGTCCAATCCTCTTTTACCTTCGAGTCACGAAAGGCAAACTCGCCAATCTAACTCTTCAGGTTCAAGAAGATTGAACAGGGGCAGCTGTTGTACCCAAAAATTTTCCCTCTCATTTTATCAAGATTTCCCCTCACAAGACTCTTTGAACTCAAGACCAAGCTAGAGTTTGCTCTGCTCAAGACATCTCCTTGCACTATTGACCTGAAATTAGGGTTTGAGTTTGCACAAGGATTTTTGGACTTCCAATGCTCAATGTGACTTTCATACTTCATGTTGGACCTATAAGATTGCCCATACCAAGTTTCAAGCTTTGAATCAAATTTTTGCCCAGTCAATTGGACAGTTGACCTAGAAATCAGTTGTATTAAGGAAAAAGTCAACTGTGGCCAATTTACAGTCAAACCTCATAATTTTTGATCCATATAAACATTATAAACTCATATGAACCATTTGATCAAGTTTGGACCACAACTCCTCAAGAAATTTGATCAGATCATCAAAAGGGCAAAGTGGTCATTTTTAGGGTTTTGACTGCACATGGGAAATTTCTGATTTTTCACCTAGCCAATGGAAAATTGGGTTCAAGCATGGATTCAAGGACTCAATGGAACCATCTTGACCTAATCACAAGGTTCAAAAGATCTCAAATGCATTGGATTGACAAATGAATTTTCCAGTCAACTGATCAAAAATCAACTGTACACTGAAAAGTCAAACTTTGACTTTTTGGTCAAAATCAAGTGCCAAGGGTCGTTTTTCATCAAGATGTGTCAAAACATGAAACTTGTTCACCAAGAAACCTAATTTTGGAAATTAGGGTTTAAAATGGAAAATATTCATAACTTAGAAATTTTCTAAGTTATGAAAATTTCTTATTTTTTCCCAAATTTTCCAAACTTTTTCACCATGATGAAATTGGATTCAAAGAAAACTTCCAACATGAAAGTTGTAGTCCTCCACAAAATCTACAACTTTTATTCACAAAGTTTTCCCAAAAGAAGTTTGGATCTCAAGTTATGATTTTATGAACAAGGGTCCATGAAACTTTTAACTTAGTGAAATTTTGCCCTAGTTTAGGTAGGATTTTGACCTATCTTCATGGCAATTTTTCAAATAGTTCCAAGTGTAATCTCAAAATGCATTTCAAAGATGGATTGTAGAGAATGTTACAAGATTTCCAAAATGTCCAATATCTCTCCAAGATCATTTGTGGTTAGGGAGAATCGAAGGTTTGAATTTGGCAAAAGATCACTTTGGTCCATGGCATTTTTCATGTTGCTACAAGTTGCAATTTTTGTCCAGCCTTGCTTGTACTTGTTTACAGGTCCTTAAACCCTTCCACATTCAAAAATTGAATGCAAACACAATGGATTAAGGCATTGTTCTGATCAATGAAGCATTATACAAAGGATTTATCTAAAAATGGCAAAAAGGCAACATTGCCATTTACATAAAGCACACCTTTTGCCAATTTCTTTCTCTTGAGAATTGCACCAAGCCTTTTGCAGCAAACCAACTCCACAAACTTAGGCAAAAGTACACAACTCTCAGCATGCTTGGAGCTAGCCTGTACAGGCCATAGCATTGTCAACTCACTCTTTTCTTCAAAGCCAAGTCAACTTGCAAAAACCACATAACTTGGCAATCTGATAAAACCAAAGCTTATAAACATTTCAAACAACTTTTTCACAATACACTAAGCCAGAAACACGAATTTACAAGTCCTCAAATCTTCCAAAGCACAAAAATCACATTTTCTTGCAAAACAGGGCAGGATCTGCATTTTGATTTCCAAATCACAATCCACTCGTGCGTTTTGCTTGCAACCGGTTCCAACACACTCCATACAACCTGCCTAAACTATCCCAACAATTCTCAAGTCACTGTAACTCCATTTACACACTTCACCATTTTTGTATTCTGACTTTGCAGGTTGACTTCTACAAGCATATTCGGGCAAGTTCAAAGCAAGCTAGGCATTGGGGAAGCTCAAAGGAACTTCAAGCAAGCTCACAAGCATCTCAGGCCTCACTGAAAACCCATACATTGCCATACTCAAGCTTGACTGAAACAGGTAAAGTTGAAACTTCTAACTCTCTATTTAAGAAACATTAGGCTTAGGTTTGTGAATAAAAAATGTAGTACTCATTGCCCTTGAGTTGTACATATGCATATAATTCATTTAAGTTAACTGAGCTGGGAGAATTTGAATGATGAACTTTATGAAAAAACTAGGTTAGAAATTAGGGCTAGAGAAATTCTCTCTGGTCTTTGAGAGTTAGATTAAGTTTTTTACATGGTTGGAATCGTGTGATCATGCTCGATAACTTTCATGTTGCAAGTTTTTGTTTTTAAGCACAAATGCAGGATTTCCAGTTTTGAATACAAGGTGCGCGTTTTTCTTTTCACAAGGTCAGGGATGAAGGCCTTCTGGGCTGGGCTTGGCTTGGCATGACTGTTTGCACCCCTTAGCTTGCTGTTTACACCCCCTTGACCCATTTGATTTTATTTTGTATATTTTTCTATTTCTTTTTTATTTCTGACTTCTATTTATTTTTCTAAATACAAAAAATCCCTAAAAATATTTTCTTAAATTTCACATTTTATTTTATTATTTTTATTAATTTCTTTAGCATAAGAATAGTTATTTAATAATGATATACTTTTATTTTCTTAGAATGAATTCATAAATAATACAAAAATATTATATATTTTTTATTATTATTATTTATACATGAAAAATAATATTATCACACATATTTTACTTTTAACATTTGTATATATTATTTTTATTTATTTTTTGTACATAAATGAATAGATAATGTAATATATATATTTTCTTAAAACAAAATTAGGGTTTCTACCCTTTCAAAAATAATCATGTTTTTATTTTGAGACATTAATTAATTAATTTTTACATACATAAAAATAATACAAAAAAAACCCTTTTTGCATATTTATGATTAATTGCATATTTAAATAATTGCCCATTTATTTATTTGTACAAAATAGTTCAATTTGGTTGTAATATTTGACTTAGGGTTTTAATTTATTGCAAATATCCCCCTATTCAAACTTGTATCCCCCTCCCCATATCAATGTTGTAATAGTCGTAGATTTACTTTTGCGCACTTTATAGCTTTCGAATATGCCATGATAGAAAGATTAGGGTTTGTATGCAAAAATCCAAAATCAAACAAATATCTTGTCTAACACAAGACAAAAATGCATGAAAATGACAACACAATGCACACAAGCACCCCTAGGGTTTCATCCACTTGTTGCCTTAAACATGGCCATGGTATGCATGCTAGGTATCTTGGCAAAACAAAGACAAAACAAAAAGATCATAGTCCCTCGATGACGCTATCTTGGTTGCCTAAACAAAAATGATCTAGTCCCTCAAAACTTGCTAAGATACTTGGCAACATTGTTATCATGGTCATACGATGACCCACGCCTGTCCCGTTTAAACATCCAAATACAAGGTTGTTTACCAAATACAATGGTAAAACAACACTGTCAAAGGGTTAAAAATGTGTAGGAAAGATCTTTGATTAGGGTAGACAACTCCTAGTTACTTGATCTCTTACAAACAATCCTTGATATTTTCAAAAAAACAAACACACACATTTCAAAAACATCTTACAAAACATTGAAACATTTTTCAAAAGACAAACACCTTTGTAAAACATTCAAACAAGAATTGTTACAAAGGTTGCCTAAAACAAAGGCCTCTTTCCAAAATATTTTCAAAACCACACACAAAGCACCATTTCAAACAATTGAAAAGCAAAAGCAAGTGATCTAAACAAGTAACTAAGAGCCCATGGAAAACCATGGATGAAAAGGGTGCTAGCACCTTCCCTTTTCATAATCTACCCCTCGAACCCAAGAAAACATCTCAAAGGTCTTTCCTGTGCTTTTTGACCTTTCCTTTGGATAAAATAAAAAGTCGATGGCGACTCTTGCTAAATCGAAACATTTGCAAACACAAACGCAAAACCTTAAGTCAGTTCTCCCACCGTATCACAGAACTAGCGACTCTGTTGGGGAATATATAAAAGTGGGGTTACCTTAGGGTTTATATCACCTTTACATGCTTACCTTGTTTGCTTTGATTGCTTTACATTTGGTTCTATTGTTTGGGTTTGAAATCCTCTACCCGGATTTGGGAAACATTCATAGGTAAATAGAAAATCCGTTGTGGAAACTGTGCAGGGTATACCGACATGGTTGAAGCAATAACTATATTAGTGCGACATATTTGTGGGTACCGGTAGCCTTTGAGTCTATCAAAGAGAATATGGGGCCGCTGAGTGATGTCATGAAGCACTAATGGACTTTTAGAACCTTTACTTTACCATCTTGGCCTTTTTAAGGGTAGTGAGATGACCGACTTTGGTGCAGTCCGGAGTTGGTAGATACTTGATACTACACTCATTTAGGGTTGTTTTCTTGGAATATTTCGGTCGCCAGTAAAGTGGCTAAACTGAAACAATGAACACAAAAAATAATCCAGTGATATTGATCTCCTTAGAACCCGGTTACTATTTATAGGACAGGTTGAGCCAACTAACTTCAAGAGGGTACTTACCTATGAAAACCCATGCAAGCCTGAAACTAGGAACTTGTGTGATTTGCTTGTACATATACTTGTGCATACATCATGACCATCATGAAACATCATATGGATCCACTAACCATTTCAAGGGTTTGGATCTTCATCTTTGTTCCTGTTTTGTAGGTTATGGAATCACTCCGCAGGAAAACAATCCAAGTCAACCTTGTGAGAATTCCTCCTTAACTCAAGGAGCTTACTTCCAAGATTCCAGAGTATTCTCCATTCACTGAAAGACATGGTCGACTTCTCAACTTGGTCAACTCCAACATTGAGGAAGACATGGTGAAAGTTCTCTTCCAATTCTTTGACCCCCTACATCACTGCTTTACATTTCCTGATTACCAACTAGTGCCTACTTTGGAGGAATTTTCTCAACTCCTGAGGGTTCCTATTCTCCATCAACTACCCTACAACGGTACGGAAAGAGATCCAAAGCCCGAAGATGTTGCTCAAGCCTTACACTTGCAACCATCTGATATCATAGGTCATTGGGAAACCAGAAGTGGTGTCAAGGGTTTCTTGGCAAAGTTTTTGTTTGAGAAGGCACAAGACTGCTGGAATTCTTTCGATCTGCAAGCTTTTGAGGATATTGTAGCACTTCTCATCTATGGGTTGGTCTTGTTCCTAAATCCTGATCAGCTTATAGATGTGAATGCTGTCAAGATTTTCATATCTCGGAATCTTGTGCCAACATTGCTTGGGGACATCCTACACTCATTTCACACACGAACAATGAGGAAAAAAGGTGTTCTCATGTGCTGCACTCCTCTTCTAGCAAGGTGGTTTATTTCTCACCTTCCCCAGTCAGTCTTGAAGAATGAGCAAGGCTTGAGGTGGTCACAACGATTGATGACTCTTACACATTCAAATGTTCATTGGTGTTCTCAGTCCAGAGAAAATGTCATCATCATTGATCGTTGTGGGGAATTCCCTAATGTCCACTACTTGGCATTAGGGGAGGCATTACCTACAACCCCTGCTTGGCTCTGAGACAGTTTGGGTATGCCCGAAGGGATGGCCCTCATGACATGCTGATTCCAGACTTGGTTTTTGACTTCGACAACGACGCTCAAGGACTTCGAAAAAGGTTTATCCAAGCTTGGAGGATGCCCAACAAGGTGGACAGTAAGACCCTGGGACACAAGAATTCCATCCCCCTTGAGCCTTACCTCAAGTGGGTACGAACCCGCGCCCAGAGTCTTATGATGCCTTACCCCTATATTCTCCCTGTGATCAAAGAGCCTGTTATGCAAGGAGAGGTTCCATACACCCGCCTACATCCCAACATGCCAACATCATTGGAAGATTTGCAAAGGAGTTGGATACAGCTCAAGGGAGAACGTAACAATTTTGAAGCCCAATTCTACGCCAGTGAGAAGAAGGTTTTAGAACTTACTCGTCGACTCCATGAAGAGAAGAATCTCAACACCTACATCACACCTAAAAGGATGCACAATGTCTTTTTACCTTAGAATTTTGTATTATTTTGCCCATGGGGCATTGATGTACTAACAAATTATATCTTATTAATATGACGTGCGTTTCTTTTTGTTTACAACAAATTTGAACTTCTGAATCCTTGAATGCATTACATGAATACATATCATTTATCATATGCATAAACAGGTCTTCACACCAGGTTTCCTTATCTCTCTGCTGTTTATTTCAGCAAGATGGATATAGAGCAGACGGTCAAAGATTTGCAAGCGCAGAATTCACAGTTCCAACAACTACTCATGACCTTGGCAAAGGGTCAGGAGGATCTTAAAGCACTGTTAGAGAAGGAAAAAGAGAAAAAGAAAAAGAAGAGAGTTGGTGTGGCTACTTTGGGTAGAAGATTTGAAGGTCAAACTAGAAGGGTCCTGGACTTCCCCTCAACATCTGATGAAGGGGTAGGAAAAGGAAAGGGAGTTGTAGTACCATATGAGTTTGAGGAAGAAGAAGAAGAAGAGGATGAAGACTATTTTGAACAACAGTACCCTCCTGCAGATGACAAGTACAAGAATCTGGAAGAGCGTCTGGCAGCCATGGAGGTACAGAGGGTTCCCGGGCTGGATTTCAAAGAGTTGGGTTTGGTTTCTGGAATTGTCATTCCCCCCAAGTTTAAAGTTCCACTGTTTGCTAAATACGATGGGGTGTCTTGCCCGAAGATGCACCTACGGTCTTACATCAGAAAAATTCAACCTCATTCTTCTGACAAGGACCTGTGGGTCCACTTTTTTTAGGATAGTTTGTCGGGTACAAAATTGGATTGGTTCTACCAGCTTGAGAGGTCTTATGTGCACAATTGGGAGGATTTGGCTGCTGCCTTCTACAAGCAGTATCAATATAATACGGACTTAGCACCAACTCGTACTCAATTACAAAGTATGGGTATGGTCTCCAATGAAGGCTTTAAGGAGTATGCCCAGCAATGGAGAGACTTGGCGGGCCGAGTTCAACCACCTCTATCTGAGAGAGAGCTTGTTGATATGTTTTTGGGGACTCTGTCAGGTCCATTCTTTAATCACCTGATAGGAAGTTTGTCTGCGGGGTTCACCGAGTTAATTCTAACTGGTGAAAGAGTTGAAGCCGGAATCAAGAGCGGTAAAATTCAGAAAGATACATCTTCTTTCGCTACTGTCAAAAAGGATTTTCCATCAAAGAATGAAGTCTCATTAGTCTACTCTCAAAGAGGTCAAGGAAGAGTTGAGCGCCGACCAGCGGTGGGGGCCGTAATGATTCAGAAGTCTGCAACTGATCAGCCCAGAAACAATCAACCTATAACCAACCAGCAAAGGGTGGAAAGACCACAATGGCAGTATACCCGGATAAACATGACTCCCGCTCAGGTTCCACCCCATCTCTTGAAGTTAAACCTTGCCAGTTTGAGGGAGGCCCCTAAAAACCCTAACATTTCATCACCACATTACCATCCCAACGCCAAATGTGCTTATCATTCAGACAGCCTGGGGCACGACACCAACAATTGTTGGGCCCTCAAGAATAAGATTCAGGATTTAATAGACGCTAAGGAAGTGGAATTCGACGCCCCTGAAAAGCCGAATGTGATCTCTACTCCACTGCCAAAGCATGGCCACAAAGCCCATGCTATTGAAGAAGATCTTTTTGTTGCTGCTGTTGATGATTTGTTGACTCCATTACCAATAATTAAGCTGAATCTATTGAAGGCTGGGATTTTCCCAGGTGTTGAAGAAAATTGTTGTCTTTGTTCCTCCTTACCAACCGACTGTCCATTGTTGAAGTTAGGCATCCAACGCCTAATGGATAATCAAGAAATCCTTTTTGAGAAAACTCCTGTTACACCTACTCCTGTCAATGACGTTGCTATAATTACCATTTTCGCCAATCTTTCCAAGGTCTCCAAAAGACTTGTTAAGATTACATCTGATCTAAAGATTGTACCTCTGAAGATAACTATGTCGGGGCATATCCCATACAAGTCCAACAAGTCAATACCGTGGAACTATGGAGGAGAGATCTTTTACCACGGTATTTAGCAGATTGAATCAGTTGAAGAAAGTTCTGATGAGGAGACACCTGACATTAGAAATATTGCTGGGACGAGTAAAATCACACGCAGCGGAAGAATTTTCTCTCCGGAGATTGCTCCTCCAAGGGTAATCTTCGGACCCTCAAATGCTCCTAAGGTTACTCTTGTGCCAGTCAACATATCTGTAAGAGCTCCAGTTATTGAAGAAGTTGTGACTCCCATGGTTGTACCCTCTGCTGTTGTTGCTGATAAAGGGAAGGGGATCCAAGAAGCGCCCGTCAGGACGAGGGCTCAGCCTTTGGTCATCCCTGAGACCACCCAAAAGAAAATGGAGGAGATTTTAAAAATAATTAAGAAAAGCGACTATGATGTTTTAGAACAACTGGGGCAAACCCCCTCAAAAATCTCTATGCTGGCCCTGTTGCTCTGTACCGAAGCTCATGCCAAAGCCTTGATCAGATTCTTGAAGACGGCCCACATGCCTCAGGAAACCTCCGCGGACCAGTTCCAGGAGTGTGTAGCTATCCTAACAGCAGACAATGGTCTTGGATTCTCCGATGCCGATTTAACATCTAAGTGGAGAAAGCATAATGACGCGCTGCATGTCTCGGTGGAATGCAGAGGGACTACTTTAGCGCATGTTCTGGTTGATACCGGGTCGTCTCTAAATGTCTTGCCGAGAAAAGCGTTGGACAGATTGGACTATGAAGGTTTGACCCTGAAGCCCAACAATATCATTGTCAGAGCCTTTGACGGTTCTAAAAGGATGGTCCACGGGGAGGTGGACATCCCGATTAAAGTGGGAATGGAAACTTTCAAGTCCACATTTTATATAATGGACATCCGTCCCTCCTACTATTGCTTGTTGGGAAGACCCTGGATCCATAATGTTGGGGCCGTCACTTCTTCTTTGCACCAAATGCTCAAGTACCCTGTCCAGGGGAAAATTATAACAGTTCATGGCGAGGAGGAGTATATGATAAGCCATCTAAATTCATTTTGCTATGTTGAATTAGATGGTGAATTCATCGAGACCCCTTTCAACACTTTGAAGAGGTTTCTCCTGAAGTTGCGGTAGCCAAGACAATGACTTCCGTACCCATCATTACCAAACCTGTGTCTCGAATGTCATCCCTCAAAGATGTGAAGGCTGTGATTGAGGAAGGAGGAAGCACAGTATGGGGTCATCTACCAGCTTTTCCTTTCAAGACAAATAAATTCGGCTTGGGTTTCACTGCTTCTTCTCAAAAGGTTGTACGCCGCGCTCGGGCTGGAGGACCACCAATGAAGATCACCCATCATGGAGTTCATGCTTTGGAGGACGGTGAAGAGGAGAGCAACTTTGAAGACTGGATCTTTCCAACTGTTGAAGGAGGGATAAACAACTGGGAGGCAAAGGACTTCGTTCCCATTACTTTCATAAATCAGTAATTTATCTTTCAAACATTTCTGTTGGTCTGTAATAATTCTTAAACAATTCGTACACTTTAAGCCTTGTGCCTTACCCGAGGCACATAGGTCCATTTGTAAGGGTTTGATTTTTCATCTTCATATGCCATTTTTAATGAATCATGGATGTTTTCATATATAAACTTTTGTGTTCATTTTCCTTATTTTTACATTTTATTTGTTTAAAGGTGGATATCCCTTACACACACCCACACTCACAAAATGCAGGTACCCTTCCATTCCGGATTCCATGGGTGACAATTCTTCTATGGCCTTCAGTGACTCTGAAGATCTGGTTAATCATGCCGAATACGAAGGTGATGAAGACTGTGAAGTGCCTGGAGAATTAGCTAGACTGCTACAACATAAAGAAAGGACCATTCTGCCCCATGAAGAGCTGTTAGAGACAATCAACTTGGGTTCTGATGAAGACAGAAAAGAAGTTAAAGTGGGTGCCAACCTAGAGCCAAGTGTCAAAGAGCGTTTAGTTCAGCTGTTGAATGAATATGTTGAGATCTTCGCCTGGTCCTATGAAGACATGCCGGGACTCGATACAGATATTGTGGTTCACCGTCTCCCTACAAGAGAAGACTGTCCACCAATTAAGCAAAAAGTCTGCCGAATGAGGCCCGACATGTCTGAAAAGATCAAAGCTGAAGTGATTAAATAGTTCAACGCTGGGTTTATCGTTGTTACTTCCTATCCACAATGGGTTGCTAACATTCTGCACGTGCCAAAGAAGGACGGTAAAGTGAGAATGTGCGTGGATTACAGAGACTTAAAAGGGCTAGCCCTAAAGATGACTTTCCACTACCGCACATTGACATCTTGGTTGACAATACAACTCAGCACAAGGTATTTTCTTTCATGGATGGATTTTCAGGGTACAACCAGATCAAAATGGCCCCTGAAGACATGGAGAAAACTACTTTTGTTACACAATGGGGTACCTTCTGCTATAAAGTGATGCCATTCGGACTGAAGAATGTAGAGGCAACCTATCAGCGCGCCATGGTAACTTTGTTTCATGACATGATACCTCATGAGATTGAAGTCTACGTAGACGACATGATAGCCCATTCACAGACAGAAGAAGAACACCTCGACCATTTGCAAAACCTGTTTGTCAGGTTGAAGGAGTACAAGCTCAGACTGAACCCTAACAAGTGCACTTTCGAAGTCAGGTCTGGTAAACTCTTAGGTTTCATCGTCAGCAACAAAGGCATCGAGGTTGATCCTGCCAAAGTCAAAGCCATACAAGAAATGCCTTCCCCTTGCACTGAGAAGGAGGTCAGAGGTTTCTTGGGACGCCTAAACACATTGCAAGGTTCATTTCTCACATAACATCTACCTGTGAGCCAATCTTCAAGTTGTTGAATAAAGATCAGGTGGTTAAATGGAATGATGACTGTCAAGTTGCTTTCAATAAAATCAAGGAGTATTTGCTAGAACCTCCTATCTTGATGCCTCCCGTCGAAGGAAGACCTCTAATCATGTATCTGACTGTTTTGGATAATTCAATGGGGTGTGTACTGCGCCAACATGACGAGTCTGGCCAAAAAGAGCATGCCATTTATTACCTTAGCAAAAAGTTTACCGACTGTGAGACCCGATACTCACTGCTCGAGAAAACTTGCTGCGCTTTGGTATGGGCTGCTCGCCGGCTAAGGCAGTATATGTTGACACATACCACTTTGCTGATTTCCAAGATGGATCTGATCAAGTATATCTTCGAAAAGCCTGCTTTATCTGGAAGAATAGCTAGATGGTAAATGATCCTGACTGAGTATGATATCCAGTACACGACCCAAAAAGCTATAAAGGGGAGTGTACTAGCTGACCATCTAGCTCATCAAGCTGTCGAAGATTACCAATCCATGAAGTTTGACTTCCCCGACGAAGACATTATGACTTTGGACAACATTGAAGATAACGGACCGTATGACAGACCTGAACAAGGATCCCGGTGGATCCTGTACTTTGATGGTGCCTCCAATGCACTTGGGAACAGTATCGGTGCTATGCTCATTTCCCCACAAGGTTGCCACACACCTTTCACTGCCAGACTCTGCTTCAACTGCACCAATAACATGGCCGATTATGAAGCTTGTACCTTTGGTCTCAAGGCTATAATAGACCTGGGAATCAAATCTTTGGTTGTGTTTGGAGACTCAGCTTTGGTCATCAGTCAGATCAAAGGAGAGTGGGATACTAAGCATCCCAAACTTATCCCATACAAAGAACATGTCTTGACATTGCTACCTCATTTCGAGCAGATTACCTACGAGCACTTCCCGCGAGAAGAAAATCAGCTAGCAGATGCTCTAGCTACAATGTCATCCATGTTTAAACTCAATTGGGATAATGAGGCTCCCCAAATCACCATCGAGCGAATGGACGAACCTGCTCATTGTCATGAAATTAATACCGAAGAAGTAGTGGACCGACCTTGGTTTCACGAAGTCAAAAGGTATCTCGAGACACGAGAATACCCTGAAGGAGCTTCAGTCAACGATAAAAAGTTCTTAACGAGATTTTCTGCCAAGTTCTTCCTGAGCAATGGTATCATATACAAGCGCAATCATGATTGCATTCTACTCTGTTGTGTGGACAAGGTTGAAGCTGAACAGATTATGGCTGAACTGCATAATGGTACCTTTGGATCCCACTCGAGCAGTCATACATTGGCTAAAAAGATTCTAAGGGCAAGCTACTACTGGTCTACCATGGAAGCTGATTGTCATCAACATTCCCGTACTTGTCACAAATGCCAAATCTATGCGGACATCGGTACAATCCTGAACAATACTAGGATCACCACTTTGTGCGAGAAATTCCAGATTCAACATCAAAATTCAGATCCCTATCGGCCAAAGGTGAACGGTGTTGTCGAAGCTGCGAACAAAAATATCAAGAAAATCATTCAAAAGATGACAGTCACCTACAAGGACTGGCATGAGATGTTACCGTTGGCTCTACAAGGATACCGTACCACGGCGCGTACATCAACTAGGGCAACACCCTTTTCTTTGGTATATGGCATGGAAGATGTTCTGCCTATCGAGGTTCAGATTCCCTCCTTAAGAATCATGAAGGATGTTGGTTTGAGTGAAGACGATTGGATTCAGACCCGGCTTGATCAAATTAACTTGATTGATGAAAAACGACTTACTGCTGTTTGCCATGGTCAGACGTATCAAAAGCGGAGGATTAAGGCATTCAACAAGAAAGTCAGGAGACAGGTATATCAAGTTGGAGATCTTGTAATCAAGCGGATCATATTACCGCAAAGTGATCCCAGGGGCAAATGGACTCATACCTACGAAGGACCATTTGTGATCAAAAACACCTTTTCTGGTGGGGCAATGATCCTGACCACCATGGGTGGTGATGACCTGCCGCACCGTGCGAACTCAGACATAGTCAAAAGATACTACGCATAAATGACTCGGCAAGTTGAAAACCCGAAAGGGCGACTTGGGAAAAAATGGGCATCCCGGTGAATCGAAAACCCGAAAGGGCGGTTCAGGCAAAAATTAGGGATAAATAAATAAAAAATCTGTACACCCGGCAAGTTGAAAACCCGAAAGGGCGACTTGGGAAAAAAAGGGTTTCCTGGTGGATCGGAAACCCGAAAGGGCAATCCAAGCAAAAGTTAGGGAATTAAAGCGTATGACTATGTCTCGTCGGATCACTTTAAGGACAATCTCTTCACCGACAAGCTCCAGGCTTCCGATCAATCCAATCATTTGCGGACGAAGCAAAGAATGGACAAGATATTTAGAGCTACGAAGGCTATAGCAGAATGGGAACCCCATGGAATTTTTTACACATAGCCACCTTTCTTTGTATAAATTTTTCTCATTTTACGACAACATTCTCTTACTAGGATGTCTGTCTCCTTTTTACAAAATACTTACACAAAGTTAATACAAAGATACTTCAAAGTACAGAAAACTATTTGCCTTTTCTTTCTTTTTTTACACTTGTGTTTTATTTGAAAACGTCCAATGATTTATTTAATGAGCATATGCATTTGAATATAATCACACGTTTACAAATGAACGAAATGAGAAAGAATAATTACTGATAGGTTGAAAGTATAGGAAGACGTCTTTAGGCTATTCCAGGAGAAATCCCCTGCAGCATATCATCTGGATCCCCCAGCGGAGCTAAAAAACCTTGAAATACATATCCCCGGCGGAGCTAAATTTCAAAACCCCCATCAGAGTTAAGTCTTCAAACTCCCAATCCCAGCGGAGCCAAAACTTTGAACTACAAATCCTCAGTAAAGATGAAACTTTCTTCCCCGGAGAGTCGCTTTAACACCAGATAATTCCCCAGAGAGTTATCTTAAAACCTTCTTCCCCAGCGGAGTCAACTATCAATCTACAGCGGAAACCATTCAGTTTTCCCCAGATTCCCCAACAGGTTGTCTTAAAGTATGAGAATCAACCAGATAACAATTAACTTTTGTCTTATCCCCAAGATAGGATAATTCCCCAGTAGATTGGCATACAACCCAAACTCCTACTCTCCAGTAGGATAGCTACTCACCACAGAGTTTTCACTCCCCAACAGATTGAAGATTCTTATTCTTGATTCCTCAGTGAAGTTCCCAGAGCCTTCTTACTCTCAACATGAATTTGTCAGAATTGTTAATCCCCTAGCAGATCGAAGATTCTCATTCTCAGTTCTCCGCAGAAGCCATCAGGGTCTTCCTTTTTCTCCAGCAGATCAAGGTTTTCCTTTGTTTGATCCCCGGTAGAGATCACCAGAGTTTTCCTTATTCCCCAGCCGAGTAAGAATTCCCATTATGTAATCCCCAGCCGTAGTCATCAAAGTCCTTTGGACTCCCTAAGCAGGTTTATCAAAACAACACTTGACATTTTTCTCACAACAGATTTTGTCAGTACTCTAATAAAGACTTGGAGGATCCCTATATCCCCAGGAAAGTTGCCAAGGATTCTCATATCCCCACAAAGGTTGTCAAAGTTTTTGATAATCCCCGCGAGTTGCCAAGGATTTATCTATCCCCAGCAGTGGTCAGCAAGGAATCCTTGTCCTCAACAATCAAAGATTTTGAATCTCCAGCAGTGGTCATGGATTTATTTTCCCCGGCAGCTACCAAGGATTTTTTTTCCTCAGCAAGACAGCTAATCAGCTTACATGCACATACATTACAATCATATGTCATAAACATTGATAAAACATATATATTGCATCATACATTTCATGCAAAATAACTTTGTGTTTCAGCTAACATTTTACCCTTTTCAGGATAAGATTAGCAAGCTACCAATATACAATCATGAAAACAGCTTAGAGACGCTCCAGACACGGATGCTATTCTATTGCTTATTCAGATTCCAAGCTCAGAAAATAGCTTAGAGACGCTTCATACACGGATGCTATTCTATCACTTATTCAAATACAAGATTCAGAAAATAGCTCAGAGACGCTCCAGACACGGATGCTATTCTATTGCTTATTCAGATCCCCAACTCAGAGATGCTCCAGACACGGATACCATTCTGGCGCTCATTCTCCTGATTTTCAACAAACATTCTTGGATGGCATCTTTAAGCACATCTCCAACAAGATTCACACTTCCAAATGGCATCTTTTAAGCCTATTCCCTCAACTTTACTTTGACGAGTGCAAATTTACGGGCACTCTAGTGTCCAATCCTCTTTTACCTTCGAGTCACGAAAGGCAAACTCGCCAATCTAACTCTTCAGGTTCAAGAAGATTGAACAGGGGCAGCTGTTGTACCCCAAAATTTTCCCTCTCATTTTATCAAGATTTCCCCTCACAAGACTCTTTGAACTCAAGACCAAGCTAGGGTTTGCTCTGCTCAAGACATCTCCTTGCACTATTGACCTGAAATTAGGGTTTGAGTTTGCACAAGGATTTTTGGACTTCCAATGCTCAATGTGACTTTCATACTTCATGTTGGACCTATAAGATTTCCCATACCAAGTTTCAAGCTTTGAATCAAATTTTTGCCCAGTCAATTGGACAGTTGACCTAGAAATCAGCTGTATTGGGGAAAAAGTCAACTGTGACCAATTTACAGTCAAACCTCATAATTTTTTATCCATATCAACATTATAAACTCATATGAACCATTTGATCAAGTTTGGACCACAACTCCTCAAGAAATTTGATCAGATCATTAAAAGGGCAAAATGGTCATTTTTAGGGTTTTGACTGCACATGGGAAATTTCTGATTTTTCACCTAGCCAATGGCAAATTGGGTTCAAGCATGGATTCAAGGACTCAATGGCACCATATTGACCTAATCACAAGGTTCAAAATATCTCAAATGCATTGGATTGACAAATGAATTTTCCAGTCAACTGATCAAAAATCAATTGTACACTGAAAAGTCAAACTTTGACTTTTTGGTCAAAATCAAGTGCCAAGGGTCATTTTTCATCAAGATGTGTCAAAACATGAAACTTGTTCACCAAGAAACCTAATTTTGGAAATTAGGGTTTAAAATGGAAAATTTTCATAACTTAGAAATTTTCTAAGTTATGAAAATTTCTTATTTTTTCCCAAATTTTCCCAACTTTTTCACCATGATGAAATTGGATTCAAAGAAAAATTCCAACATGAAAGTAGTAGTCCTCCAAAAAATCTACAACTTTGATTCACAAAGTTTTCCCAAAAGAAGCTTGGATCTCAAGTTATGATTTTATGAACAAGGGTCCATGAAACTTTTAACTTAGTGAAATTTTGCCCTAGTTTAGGCAGGATTTTGACCTATCTTCATGGCAATTTTTCACATAGTTCCAAGTGGAATCTCAAAATGCATTTCAAAGATGGATTGTAGAGAATGTTACAATATTTCCAAAATGTCCAATATCTCTCCAAGATCATTTGTGGTTAGGGAGAATCGAAGGTTTGAATTTGGCAAAAGATCACTTTGGTCCATGGCATTTTTCATGTTGCTACAAGTTGCAATTTCTGTCCAGCCTTGCTTGTACTTGTTTACAGATCCTTAAACCCTTCCACACTCAAAAATTG
The DNA here is from genome assembly GCA_948472305.1 of Vicia faba. Taxonomy (NCBI): domain Eukaryota; kingdom Viridiplantae; phylum Streptophyta; class Magnoliopsida; order Fabales; family Fabaceae; genus Vicia; species Vicia faba. The sequence goes on from OX451737.1 coordinate 1,651,402,496, forward strand.
AATGCAAACACAATGGATTAAGGCATTGTTCTGATCAATGAAGTATTATACAAAGGATTAATCTAAAAATGGCAAAAAGGCAACATTGCCATTTACATAAAGCACACCTTTTGCCAATTTCTTTCTCTTGAGAATTGCACCAAGCCTTTTGCAGCAAACCAACTCCACAACCTTAGGCAAAAGTACACAACTATCAGCATGCTTGGAGCTAGCCTGTACAGGCCATAGCATTGTCAACTCACTCTTTTCTTCAAAACCAAGTCAACTTGCAAAAACCACATAACTTGGCAATCTGATAAAACCAAAGCTTGTAAACATTTCAAACAACTTTTTCACAATACACTAAGCCAGAAACACGAATTTACAAGTCCTCAAATCTTCCAAAGCACAAAAATCACATTTTCTTGCAAAACAGGGTAGGTTCTGCATTTTGATTTCCAAATCACAATCCACTCGTGCGTTTTGCTTGCAACCAGTTCCAACACACTCCATACAACCTACCTAAACTATCCCAACCATTCCCAATTCACTGTAACTCCATTTACACACTTCACCATTTTTGAATTCTGACTTTCCAGGTTGACTTCTACAAGCATATTCAGGCAAGTTCAAAGCAACCTAGGCATTGGGGAAGCTCAAAGGAACTTCAAGCAAGCTCACGAGCATCTCAGGCCTCACTGAAAACCCCTACATTGCCATACTCGAGCTTAACTGAAACAGGTAAAGTTCAAACTTCTAACTCTCTATTTAGGAAACATTAGGCTTAGGTTTGTGAATAAAAATTGTAGTACTCATTGCCCTTGAGTTGTACATCTGCATAGAATTCATTTAAGTTAACTGAGCTGGGAGAATTTGAATGATGAACTTTCTAAAAAAAATAGGTTAGAAATTAGGGCCAGAGAAATTCTCTCTGATCTTTGAGAGTTAGATTAAGTTTTTTACATGGTTGGAATCGTGTGATCATGCTCTATAACTTTCATGTTGCAAGTTTTTGTTTTTAAGCACAAATGCAGGATTTCCAGTTTTGAATACAAGGCGCATGTTTTTCTTGTCACAAGGTCAGGGATGAAGGCCATCTGGGTTGGGCTTGGCTTGGCATGACTGTTTGCACCCCTTAGCTTGCTGTTTACACCCCTTTGGCCCATTTGATTTTATTTTGTATATTTTTCTATTTCTTTTTCATTTCTGACTTCTATTTATTTTTCTAAATACAAAAATCCCTAAAAATATTTTCTTAAATTTTCACATTTTATTTTATTATTTTTATAATTTTTTTAGCATAAGAATAGTTATTTAATAATGATATACTTTTATTTTCTTAGAATGAATTCATAAATAATACAAAAATATTATATTTTTTTTATTATTATTATTTATACATGAAAAATAATATTATCACACATATTTTATTTTTAACATTTGTATATATTATTTTTATTTATTTCTTGTACATAAATGAATAGATAATATAATATATATATTTTCTTAAAACAAAATTAGGGTTTCTACCCTTTCAAAAATAATCATGTTTTTATTTTGAGACATTAATTTATTTATTTTTACAAACATAAAAATAATACAAACAAAAAAAACCTTTTTGCATATTTATGATTAATTGCATATTTAAATAATTTCCCATTTATTTATTTGTACAAAATAGTTCAATTTGGTTGTAATATTTGACTTAGTGTTTTAATTTCTTGCAAATATCCCCCTATTCAAACTTGTATCCCCCTCCCCATATCAATGTTGTAATAGTCGTAGATTTACTTTTGCGCACTTTATAGCTTTCAAATATGCCATGATAGAAAGATTAGGGTTTGTATGCAAAAATCCAAAATCAAACAAATAGCTTGACTAACACAAGACAAAAATGCATGAAAATGACAACACAATGCACACAAGCACCCCTAGGGTTTCATCCACTTGTTTCCTTAAACATGGCCATGGTATGCATGCTAGGTATCTTGGCAAAACAAAGACAAAACAAAAAGATCATAGTCCCTCGATGACGCTATCTTGGTTGCCTAAACAAAAATGATCTAGTCCCTCAAAACTTGCTAAGATACTTGGTAAAATTGTTATCATGGTCATACGATGACCCACGCCTGTCCCGTTTAAACATCCAAATACAAGGTTGTTTACCAAATACAATGGTAAAACAACACTGTCAAAGGGTTAAAAATGTGTAGGAAAGATCTTTGAGTAGGGTAGACAACTCCTAGTTACTTGATCTCTTGCAAAAAATCCTTGCTATTTTCAAAAAAACAAACACAAACATTTCAAAAACATCTTACAAAACATTGAAACATTTTTCAAAAGACAAACACCTTTGTAAAACATTCAAACAAGAATTGTTACAAAGGTTGCCTAAAACAAATGCCTCTTTTCAAAATATTTTCAAAACCGCACACAAAGCACCATTTCAAACAATTGAAAAGAAAAAGCAAGTGATCTAAACAAGTAACTAAGAGCCCATGGAAAACCATGGATGAAAATGGTGCTTTCACCTTCCCTTTTCATAATCTACCCCCTGAACCCAAGAAAACATCTCAAAGGTCTTTCCTGTGCTTTTTGACCTTTCCTTTGGATAAAATAAAAAGTCAGTGGCGACTCTTGATAAACCGAAACATTTGCGAACACAAACGCAAAACCTCAAGTCAGTTCTCCCACCGTATCACAAGGTCCAATGCTCAAGATCATAAAGTTTGCAAAAGTTGCTCTTTATGAAAATGGCAATGGAACCTTTTTGCCATAAGTGGAATTATCAATTGGATAAAGGTTCAAAAGCATGGATAGAGGCTTTGTCAACTGAGTAAGAATTTAATTAAGGAGTGTATAGCAAGTTTAGGACCTGTAAATCATGAAATAGCCAGCATAGGATTGATTTTCAACTTGGTTCTTCATGAAAATGACTTGAACAAAAAGTGAGAAAATGCCAACTTCCTCTCTTCGATTCTCTCTACTCAAAAATGATCTTGGAGAGTTCTTTGACATTTTGGAAAGCTTGAAATGTGCTCTATAATCCATATTTGAAATGAATTTTGATATACCTCTTGGAACTAGGTGAAAAATTGCCATGAAGTTGGGTCCAAAACCTGCCTAAATTAGGGCAAAATTTCACTAAGTTAAGAAGTTCATGACCATGTATTCACAAATTCATAACTTGAGATCCAAGAATATTTAGAGAAAAGTTTGTGAAGAAAAGTTGTATATTTCATGGAGGTCTACAACTTTCATGTTGGGTACTTTCCTTGAATCAAAATGCATCATGGTGAAAAAGTGGTGTAAAATTGAGAAAAAATAAGAAAACTTTTATACTTAGAAAATTTCTAAGTTATGAAAATTTTCAAATTCAAACCCTAATTTTCAAATTTGGTTTTATTGGTGAAAAAGTTTCACATTTTGACATATCTTGATGAATTATGACTCTTGGTACTTGATTTTGACCAAAAAGTCAAAGTTTGACTTTTTAGTATACAGTTGACTTTTGATCAGTTGACTGCAAATGTCATTTGTCAATCTAATGAACTTGAGATGTTTTGAACCATGTAATTAAGTCAATATGATGCCATTGAATCCTTGAAATCATGCTTGAACTAAATTGGTCATTGGCTAGGTTAAAAATCAGAAATTGCCCTTTCTCAGTCAAAACCCTAATTTTGACCATTTTGCCCTTTTTATGATTTGATCAAATTTCTTGAGGAGTTGTAATCCAAAGTTGATCAAATGGTACATATGAGTCTAAAATTTTTATGTGGATAAAAAATTATGAAGTTTGACTGTAAATTGGCCATGGCTGACTTTTTCTCCAATACAACTGATTTCTAGGTCAACTGTCCAATTGACTGATAAAAAATGTGGTTCAAGACTTGAAACTTATCATGAGAAATCTTAGGGGTCCAAAATGATGTATGAAAGTCACATGAAGCATTGATGGTCCAAAAATACTTGTGCAAACTCAAACCCTAATTTTGGGTTATCAGTGCAAGATGAGATGTCTTGAGCTGACCAAACTCAAACCTTGTCTTGAGTCAAAGAAGTCTTGTGAGAAAAGTCTTGATAAACGAGAGGGCAAATTTTGGGGTACAACACATGGGTTGTATTCTGGGACAACAGGATGAAACGGGAAAGAAAGAGTTCGCCATTTATTATCTCAGCAACAAGTTCACTGATTGTGAGTCACAGTATTATATGCTAGAAAAAACATATTGTGCTTTGGCCTGGGCGGCAAAGCGTTTACGGCAGTATATGTTGAATCATACTACTTGGTTGATCTCTAAAATGGATCCAATCAAGTATATTTTTGAAAATCTTGCTCTTACTGGGATAATTGCCCGCTGGCAAATGTTGTTATCTGAATATGATATCGAGTACCGCACTCCAAAGGCTATGAAAAGTAGTGTGTTGGCAGATTACCTTGCTCACCAGCCAGTGGAAGATCATGAGTCTGCAGAAAATGAATTCCCCGATGAAGATGTGATGTTCTTGAAAGTGAAAGATTATGATGAACCATTGCCTGAGGAGGGCCCCGACCCTGAATATCGTTGGAGTATGGTATTTGATGGAGCTGTGAATGCTTATGGTAAAGGAATTGGTGTCGTGATTGTTACTCCTCATGGATCACACATTCCTTTTACTGCAAGGTTAACATTTTATTGCACTAATAATATGGAGGAATATGAGGCTTGCATCATGGGTCTTGAAGAATCTATTGATCTCAGAATCAAGATTCTAGATGTTTTTGGTGATTCACCATTGGTAATAAATCAGATTAAAGGAGAATGGGACACTCGTCACCCTGGCTTGATCCCTTACAAAGATTATTTTAGAAGATTACTACCCTTCTTCAATAAAGTTGAATTCCATCACATTCCTAGGGATGAAAATCAAATGGCATATGCTCTGGCAACTCTGGCTTCCATGTACCAAGTAAATGCTTGGAATGATATACCCCGAATTACAGTTTGACGGCTAGATAGACCCGCTCATGTGTTTGTGACAGAGGTGGTAGCAGATGAAAAACCTTGGTATTATGATATCAAGCATTTTCTTCAGACTCAGGAATACCCGTTTGGTGCGTCAAAGAAAGATAGAAAGACACTGAGAAGATTGGCAGGCAGTTTCTTCCTCAGTGAAAATGTGTTATACAAGAGGAATTTTGACATGGTCTTGCTCAGATGCATGGATAGACACGAAGCAGACATGTTGATGCATGAGATCCATGAAGGTTCATTTGGCACTCATGCTAATGGACATTCAATGGCTAAAAGAATGCTAAGGGCAGGTCATTATTGGTTGACGATGGAATCTGATTGTTACAAATTTGCAAAGAAGTGCCATAAATGCCAGATTTACGCAGATAAGATCCATGTACCTCCGACACTTCTCAATGTGATTTCCTCCCCGTGGCATTTCTCTATGTTGGGTATTGACATGATTGGGATGATAGAACCCAAAGCTTCGAATGGACACCATTTCATCTTGGTAGAAATTGACTACTTTACCAAATGGGTAGAAGCTGCTTCGTATGCCAATGTTACCAAGCAGGTGGTTGTGCGTTTCATCAAAAACAATCTTATATGTCGGTATGGTGTGCCGAGCAGAATCATCGCTGACAATGGCTCGAATTTGAACAACAAGATGATGACTGAACTATGCGAAGAATTCAAAATTGTCCATCACAATTCATCTCCATACAGGCCAAAGATGAATGGGGCTGTTGAAGCTGCTAATAAGAATATCAAGAGAATTATCCAGAAAATGGTTGTTACTTATAAGGATTAGCGTGAAATGCTCCCTTTTGCTCTACATGGATATCGAACATCTGTCCGCACTTCAACAGGAGCAACCCCGTTTTCTCTAGTGTATGGAATGGAAGTTGTACTCCCTGTAGAGGTAGAGATTCCCTCGTTGCGTGTGATAATGGAAGCCAAATTGAAAGAGGCTGAATGGGTTCAGAACAGGTTTGACCAATTGAATTTGATTGAAGAGAAAAGAATGACAGCTTTGTGTCATTGGCAGTTATATCAGAAAAGAATGAAGAAAGCATTTGACAAAAAGGTTAAACCTCGTGAATTCAGAGAAGGCGACCTCGTGCTCAGGAAGATCATGTCCTTCAACACTGATTCTAGGGGAAAGTGGACTCCCAATTTTGAAGGCCCGTATGTTGTCAAAAAAGCCTTCTCTGATGGTGCATTAATTCTTGAAACTATGGATGGCGAAGAGCTCCCACGTCTCATGAATGCTGAAGCAGTCAAGAAATACTTCGCCTAAAGAAATAAAAGAACAACTCGCTAAGTAGAAAACCCGAAAGGGAGGCTTAGGAAAAAAAGAGCGTCTCGGTAGGCCGAAAACCCGAAAGGGCGGTCTAGGCAAAAATTAGAGACATAAACAGAATAAATTTCCCACTAAGTTGAAAACCCGCAAGGGCGGCTTAGGCAAAAGTTAGGGACTTTATTGGCAAGTAACTACGTCAGACGAGACTTGATCGTTGAAGCAACAATCTTCTCGGATCCTCACCATACTTTAACAAAAGCTTATGCTCAGGATTTCAAAAGTTGTTAGGGGGGATAGTGGTCATTGTATCTCAATGTATCTTTTCCATTATGTATTACCATTTCCCAAACTTTGTAATCATCTATGGAGTCCCGCCATTCGCAGACTACCATTCTATTAATGAAATTCGAGCTTTTACCCAATTCTTTGTGTTCTTATTTTATTTAGCTTGCAAAGACTCCATTTATTACTGATAATAACTTTCAAAGCAAAGAGATTAAATAACAAAATTGATTTTTCAAAAAAAAAGGATTTTTATAATTTACTTTTACTTTGAGGTTTGTGATGAAACAATAACAACAAAAATGGTGATCCTAGGAATGGACAAACCCCGGTTGTTTTGAGAAGTTTTGTTCCCCTCGGGAAGGTCTACTCGGGTTGTTTTCACCGTATTGGGTTTATGGTTCTGGTATCCTCAGACAAGTTTGGGTTTATTTCTCCTCTTTTCTGAGTTTTCATGATGTGAAGTTTCAATCCGCGCTTTTCTCCAGAGAAGTAGGCTTAAATTCCCCAGCGAAGTTTGATTCTGTCGGTGTCAGTCTGCTTTATTTGAGACTGGTCTTGCAGTCTCCTGTAGGCATGTTACTTTTGAGAAAAACTGGTTTCTCCGACGAAGCCGGAGGAAGGATGTTCTATCTCGGTATCTGTTTGATTTGTCTACGTCTGGATTATGTTTCTCCTTAGTGAAGTTAAAGCATGCAATAGGTTTGGTTTCCGCAGTTGCTTTTAACTTTCTTGGATTGATATTTATGGTTAGAGTTTAGCCCAATGACGTTAGTACCTGGGGCGGTTTTGTTTGTTTGTACTGATCATGTATCCTTTTACCAGCATATGCACGATATCACTCATACATTCATACATACATCATGAACAGATAAAAATCATCGTTCATTGATATAGTGTTCTGACTTTTCCTGTAGCGCTATTTGATTAGTTGAATTTGGTTTTCCCTCTTGAGTTTATTTCTCAAAGGATGAATCTGCATTGGCCGTCTTGCTCCAGTTTATTGCTGAATTGGATTTGTGGTTTTCTGAAAACTTTGGGTTTTGGTTTATGCATTTATTTTGCACAGGAATACTTTATCTCCTCAGCAGGAATATCGAGACACTTCCCCGGGAAATCATATTTTCCATCCCTAGAAAGTCATTTCTCTTTGCAAATCCCCTTAACAATAAGTGGAAGTCTCTTTATTTGAGACAGATTACGTATTACCCTTTCCAGGAAGATTTCCTTGGTTAAAGAAGAAGTTGAGACCCGTTCTTGGAAAAAAAACCAGAATCTTGGGGAAACTTGATATATTTTCTCTCTCTACCTTCAGTGAACATTGGTAGTACATCCGCAGTGAACGTCGGTGTTTCTTATCTTTTTGCTATCTTCAGTGAACGTTGATAGTTAATCGTCAGTGAACGGTGGTGATATGATATATTTTCTCTCTCTACCTTCAGTGAACGTTGGTAGTACATCGCAAGTGAACGTCGGTGTTTCTTATCTTTTTGCTATCTTCAGTGAATGTTGATAGTTTATCGTCAGTGAACGACGGTGATATGATATATTTTCTCTCTCTACCTTCAGTGAACGTTGGTAGTACATCGGTAGTGAACGTCAGTGTTTCTTATCTTTTTGCTATCTTCAGTGAACGTTGATAGTTCATCGTCAGTGAACGGTGATGATATGATATATCTTCTCTTTCTACCTTAAGTGAACATTGGTAGTACATCGGCAGTGAACGTCGGTGTTTCTTATCTTTTTGCTATCTTCAGTGAATGTTGATAGTTCATCATCAATGAACGGCGGTGATATGATATATTTTCTTTCTCTACCTTCAGTGAACGGTTGTAGTACATCGGCAGTGAACGTCGGTGTTTATTATCTTTTTGCTATCTTCAGTGAACGTTGATAGTTCATCATCAGTGAACGGAGGTGATATGATATATCTTCTCTTTCTACCTTCAGTGAACGTTGGTAGTACATCGGCAGTGAACGTCGGTGTTTCTCATCTTTTTGCTATCTTCACTGAACATTGATAGTTCATCATCAGTGAACGGCAGTGATATGATATATTTTCTCTCTCTACCTTCAGTGAATGTTGGTAGTACATCGGCAGTGAACGTTAGTGTTTCTCATCTTTTTGCTATCTTTAATGAATGTTGATAGTTCATCATCAGTGAACGGCGGTGATATGATATATTTTCTCTTTCTACCTTCAGTGAACGTTGGTAGTATATCGGCAGTGAACGTTGTTGTACCACGAAATTTTCCCTCTCCTTTTTTCACAAGAAATCACAGCTTCGGGTTTTCCCAGATTTTTCAGATTGGCTCAAGAATCGGTCAAACAGACTTTTCTTATCAGTCTATCCAAAATTAGGGTTTCTATTGATTTGGTTGAGTTTGGCTCAGGGTTTGATCAAGCAGACGTTTCTTTGACAGTAAATGGTAATTAGGGTTTGCACACGCATTCTCAAAAGGATTTGAATCCACAGTATTTCATTTGACTATCACATTTGTTTTGACGCTTGTTCAAGATTGTCGTTTATTTCTCAAAACCTAAACATTTGGGCTAAGAGTTGAGGCTTTTGATTTGAAAGGTTGGAGCGTTGGTTTGATCAGTAAAGTGAAAGGCGTATGGACGTTTGTTTGTTTAACTGTGCAAAGCGTGTGATTATTTGGAATGTCGGGCATACTGTTGATTAATGCAAGGTTGTGAGACTACAACGTTTGTTGATTATTTATTTTTTCTAAGTTAAAATAATTGGGATGCATTTCCAATTATTATAATTCAAGAAATTTAAATAAATAAACAAGTGCAGAAGAAATAAAGAATTATCTGACAAAAGATTTTTTATTCATTTTCAATTGTTGTTACAAATGTTATTTGGATGCTGTAAATTTATTTACAATATTTACAATGATATTTATTACAAATAATTGAAAAAAAGAAAATAAATCTAAATCTCTTGAAGTCTTCTATCCTCTACTGCTGCTTCCCTTACCCAACTGGTATTTACCTGTAAAGACAAAAAGAAGAAGTCAATACAGTTAAATTGGAAAAGCATTTTCAGACAGATAATTAAAAAAACTCATCATTAAAGATTGTTGGCCGGAATCAGTTTGTTTTGGTTTTCATCGTATTTTGCTCGTCCTCTTTGCAAATCGCAAGAAGATTTCTCTTCTTGGTTCACAAAGAGGAAAAGTAAAATTAATTGTTGCAAGCATATAAATCAATTAAAAAGAAGGCACAAGGCTGCATATTTTGCAAGGGACAATAAGGCACAAGTTGCAATGGCAAACCAAGTTGCACAAAGCTGCATAAGTTCAAACTGAACAAACTAAGTCACAAGTTCAAACTAGGCAAGCCAAGTTGCACAACCAAGCTGTCAACAAACTGCCTACAAGCTATCAAAATTGTCAATGCAGTAAAGATGGAAGTACAGAATGCAGAGGAAAACCAAATTGCAAGCAAGCAATATTGTCAAACCTGCATAACACAGCCTGCCTGTACCAGAAACCTTTTTCAAAAACCTACATAAAATCTCCAAACAAACCAGAAACCTTCAAGCCTACATAACAAACCTGTTTCAAACTGAACAAACTCAGTAACCTGCATCAAAAATTTAAAACAACAACAAGCCTTGAGGCCTGTTTCCAACAAACCTGTTTCCTCCAAACCTACCTCAAACTTGCCTATAACATCAAGCCTGCATAACCTTCAACAGAAAACCCAGTTCAAACTACAAATACCAATAAACCTGCCTTCCTAAAATTTCAAGCAAACTTGCCTTCAATCCAAACCAAAACTCATACAAATCCAAACACCAAATCCACCAATAACACTAACAAGCGCCTCAGAACCAAGTTCATCATAGGCAAAACCATCAACATCAGAAAAAGTCAACAAACTACAAAGAGAGGAAAAGTCAGAAGCAAACAAGCATCTCAGAATGAAGCTCATCATTGACAATCAATCAAGTCCACAACAATAACAACAAGCATTCTCAGAACAAAGTCCTCACAGAATCAACTCAAGCCAACAAAATATTCAAAAAGAAGAGCACATCAAAAGCATCACAGAAGCAAGTATTCAGATAAGAAGAGGTACAAAAGTGAAACGAATATCATAGCATTTTCAGAATTGTTTTCATCACAAAACGAAGTGAAAGGTGCAAATACCAGAAAAGCCAGCATCATCATATCGCTCCCTCACCCGGCCACCTGAGAGCTCCGCCGTCCAACCCTCCGTCTCTTCTCCAACAACAAAACCCAAAGGTATTGCTTCCCCTTCTTACTGTTTTACACCTCACATAAACATAGAACAATCAAAGATTAATGACATGCACGAATCCAAAAAACTAAAAACGTTTAGATGGAAATCGGTACCTTTTTTTTTCATCGCCCTGAGCAACCGTGGATAGAGGAGAGTGGAGGCATCGCTCCAGTAGCCAGGCATAGAGGGCATCAATGGTCCTGTTTGAGAATGGTGAAGAGGCGAAGAAGATGAGAAGGGAGCGGCGCCGTTTCAAACTGTGAAACCTAATTCTGAGCCAAACAAACTGAAACCCTAACAAAACTTGTCAAATACGTTTGGGCTTCTGCCCCATCAAACCCCTAAGCCCAAATTACAAACTGGCGCCTGCACCACCCTTTTCTTATCTTTTCTTTATTTTTTTTTTGGGCAAAGAAACATCCTTAAAGCCCACTTACCCTTTTTTTTTATGTTTTGAAAACATTTTTATATTACCATATTTTCATAACCTATTTTTGTTAAGTAAAAAATAATATATTAACTTTTTGTACAAAATTTTCTTAATGCCTTTTTTTATTTAGTACAATTAAAAATACATAAAAATAGAATATATTAAGTTAAATAATTTTCTCTTTAAAACCCTTTTTGTTTATATATAATTAACAAAAACACAAAAATAATGACACTTAATTTTCATTTGATCATTTGTAAATAACCATATGCATCATACAATGCTTTTGATTCTCTTTATTTTCTTATACCTTGTTATACTTTTACATTGATAATGCGACGATTCGATTTGGTTGTAAATAATATTTGGACATTACTATTCTGATAAGACTCATCCCCATTTGTAAACATTTGTACCCCCATCCCCGGATACTTGTTTGTAATAACTTAGACTTTAAATTCCCGCAATTTATCGCCTTTCATATACTGTATAGTAATTAGGGTTTGTATGCGAATATTCAAAATCAACCGCTAGATAACCTAATACAAGACAAAATGCATGAAAATCAATACACCATTCACACTTGCACCTCTAGGGTAACCTCGCTTGTTGCCTCGGAAAATGCAATCATGTCCCTCGAGTATGAGACACTCTAGCAAACGTCCCTTCGATAAACAAAGATCGTAGTCCCTCGATGACCCTCGATGTTGCCTTCGATAAAACGATCTTGTCCCTTACAAAATTTATAGAGCGTCTCACAAGTTACCTTCAATTATTGTATACGATGACCCGCGCCCGTCCCGTTAAACATCCTAACACAAGGTTGTTCATCAAACACAATGGTGAAACAACACTGTTAAAAGGGTTAAAACATAAGAAAATCTTTGAGTAAAATAGGGTAGACAACTCTTAGTTACTTGATCAAAAATCTTGCAAAACATCCTTGCCATTTTTCAAACACACATCACAACACAACTTCAAAAACAATTTCAAAACAAAACATTAAATTATATTTTCAAAAAGACACACACCTTTGTATATACTCAAAAAAGAGTCATTACAATGTTTGCCTAGACAAGGCATCTTTTTTCAAAACATTTTCAAAACCACACACACAAAGCACCATTTCAAACAATTGAAAAGCAAAGGCAAGTGATCTAAGACAAGTAACTAAGAGCCCATGGATAACCATGGATGAAAAGGGTGCTAGCACCTTCCCTTTTCATAATCTACCACCAGAACCCACGAAAACATCTCAAAGGTCATTCCTGTGCTTTTTGACCTTTCCTTAGGATAAAATAAAAAGTCGGTGGCGACTCTTGCTAAACCGAACAAGTGCGAAAACAAACGCAAGTCCCAAGTCAGTTCTACCACCGTATCACTGAGCTGGCAACTCTGCTGGGGATATATTTCTAAAAGTGGAGTTACCTTAGGGTATTAGATCACCTTTACATGCTTACCTTGTTTGTTTTGATTGCTTTACTTTTTGGGTTCCTTGCTTGGGTTTGTTTTAAGTCATACACCCGGATTTGGGGGCACCTTCTTAGGTAAATAGCAATAAATTGTGAGGGAACTGTGTGGGGTATAGAGACATGGTTGAAACAGTAGCTATGTTAGTGTGACATATTTGTGGGTACCGGTAACCCTTGAGTAGTCAAGGAGAATACGGGGCCGCTGATCGATGTCATGAAGCACTAACGAACTCTTAGAACCTTACTTGACCATCTTGGCCTTTTTAGGGGTAGTGAGATGACCGACTTTGGTGCAGTCCGAAGTTGGTAGATACTCGATACTACACTCATTGAGGATTGTTTTCTTGGAATATTTTGGTCGCGAGTTAAGTGGCTAAACCAAAACAATGAACATAGAAAATAATCCAGTGATATTGAGCTCCTTAGAACCCGGTTTCTATTTTAGGACAGGTTGAGCCAACTAACTTCAAGAGGGTACTTACCTACAAACCCCATGCAAGCCTAAACCTAAGGACTTGTTTGCTTTGTGTGAATATGATTGTCTGTATATACACCTGCTTACTTTTGCATACATGTACATAACATCATAACATCATACCATAGCATTTTTTTTCAATAACCATTTCAAGGATCTCGAGGGTCTTTTGATGCAGGGTCACGTTGAACTAGACGTCTACCAAAGGGAAAAAGGGTTTTCCTCTGAACAAACACCGTCAAAGATCAAGTGCAACAACTTGAATCAGGGGCTATGACCCACTCGACATGGTGAACTTGATTCTCGTGGAGAAACATCCACCGATACAAAGCTCTCCAATCGAAGATGTTGATCGAAGTTCAATCTCTAACATTTCTCTTGTGTTTACCCCGAGAGATTCTTGAAAACATGCATCCACATATCATGCATCATATCATAACAGGTTTCTCCCATACAGGTCTCCTTATCTTCCTACTGTTTATTTCAGTAAGATGGATATGGAACAAACGGTGAAAGATCTCCAAGCTCAAAACGCTCAATTCCAACAAATGCTTCTGGCTATGGGTAAAGGGCAAGAGGACCTGAAAGCTCTCCTTCTCAAAGACAAGAAGAAGAAGTCCAAGAAGACAGCGGGCATCCTGAACTTGAGAAGAAGACCTGAAACCCTAGATCTTTCAACTCCACCCAGCATAGGGGTCAGTCTTGAAGAAGACCACAATTTGGAGATCAATAATGTTGAAGCTGACTACTCCGAAGAACAATATCCTCCCGCTGATGACAAGTACAAACAGTTGGAGGGTCGCCTCAGTGCTATGGATATTCAACAAATACCTGGCTTGGATTTAAGAGACATGGGTTTAGTTCCTGGGTTGGTCATCCCGCCAAAGTTCAAAGTCCCTACCTTTTCCCTATACGATGGAGTCTCTTGCCCTAAGATGCATCTAAAGTCTTATGTCCGCAAAATTCAACCATACACAACTGATCCAAAGCTTTGGATCCATTTCTTCCAAGAAAGCCTGGTAGGGACTCAACTCGAGTGGTTTTATCAATTGGAGAGTTCTCGCATCCACACTTGGGAGGATTTAGCTGCCGCTTTTTACAAACAGTATCAGTATAATGCTGATCTTGCACCAAATCGTGTGCAATTGCAGAACATGACCATGGGTTCCAACGAGAACTTCAAGGGATACGCTCAAAAGTGGAGAGATCTGGCTGGTAGGGTACAACCTCCTTTAACTGACCGGGAGCTGATTGACATCTTCATGGGAACTTTGACAGGGCCTTTCTTCAAACACTTGATCGGAAGCTCTTCAGCCGGGTTCACCGAGCTAATACTGACCGGCGAAAGGGTCGAAGCTGGCATCAGAAGTGGGAAGATTCAAGAAGAAACACCTTCTGATGATCAGAAAAAGCCTTTTAATGGTAAGAAAGAGTCCAATGCAGTGACTGGTCAAAAGAGTCGTCATGATCAACATGTAGGGGCAATCCTGATCTCTGATCCCACGCCTGTTCAACAAAGACAGAGCAATAGGCGTAGGGTAAGATATCAAGAAAGGCAGTATAATAACATCAACATGCCTTTGTCTCAAGCGTTACAACATTTGCTGAAGTTGAAGCTAATCACGCTAAAGGATCCTCCTCAAAATCCTGATACTTCCTCTTCTAAGTATAACCCGAGTGTGAGTTGTGCCTACCATTCTGACAGTCCTGGACATGACACCGACGGCTGTTGGACTTTGAAGAACAAGATTCAAGACTTGATTGATGCCAAGGAGATCAAGTTTAACCCTCCGGAGACCCCAAATGTGATCACTGCTCCTTTGCCAAATCATTGAGAATGTCTTTGTTTCATTTGAATTTTCAAGTTGTAATTTCTTTTGTTATTCAAACAATTAGCTGTTGATGTCAAACTCTATTTCATTAATGCATTGCATATGTTTGTCTTGAATTCATACATTCGTTTTCACTATTCTTAAAATATGCTTTCTACTTTCTTTATGATATTTAAATCTTGATAAAAAGCTACAAGCGTTTAGAGGGAGGATGACGAAACAATGCCATAATCTCATACAATATGCTTTTGAACAAACCTCGCTGACGGTGTACAGGCGTTTCTTTCAAATCCTAAACACTAGAGTTATAAGGAAGATAATCCCTAGTCAACACCTTCGAGCCAAAGAAGTAGGAGTTTTCTGTTTTAAACACAAATTGAAACCTTTGATTTAAACCTGGGGCAGGGTGGTCTCTCAGTTAATTCAAAAAAAGGTGCGCATTGAAGTCGCAAACTCTCAGTTTGTAATACAACGAATGACATCAAAAACATTCCTTTGGAACCAAAAGACAGTGATGGTTCTTTATCTCATAGGCAGTCATTATCTCTCAAAAGAGAAAATTCCACTGAGCCAAAATCTACAAAGGAGGCTTAAGAAAGCTGGGGCATCCCGCTGACTGTGATCTCGAAAACAGGAACAGTCAAGCAAAAGTTAGGGATAACGAATAAAAAAAAAAGGGGTCATTACCAATCCTCAACAACATGAAAAATGTTGCAAAAATAATGACTGCCTTCCAATAAATTCAACTGGTGTGAGCCATCGCCAAAAAGTCGTTCCAAACTCGAATAGAGTTTGACGCACAATTAACTGAGTTTAGGACTGAAGGACATCACGAAGAGCGGGTGGGAACAAATATACTTTGAGCCTTTATCCTTTGTTTCTTAAACCGTGAACCAAGCCACGTTACAACCCTTCAAAAGTCCTAATTGAAGCATGGGTTAGTTCGAAAGCATACTGTTACAAAAGGTATCCTGACTCCTGTAAGGCTTTGCCCTAAAAATCTTGTGTTGAATTTGTCTTATAAAAAGTTTTCTGCTAAAAAATGCATTTTTCAAAATTTCAAGACAAGCATAAACTTTGCATTATTTGAATATCGTTGTTTGCATATGGCTATTTGTTTGACAGCGAAGAAATTCACACAGTGAATGTTCCGATGAACGAAAGCTCTCTCAATGAACAAAATCACTTCAAGTGGGATGACACTTCCGTTGCAAAAATATCCTATCAATAAAAGGGGACTTGGCATGGCATTATCCAATAAACCTGGGGCAGTCGAGTCAAGATTCCAACAAATCTTTCAAAAGTTCAGTTAACCTGGGGCAGTCCAGTCAAGATTTCAAGAAATCTCTCAATTGCAGAGTAACCTGGGGCAAGTCTCCATCTCCATCACTTGGGGCATTAAACGTCAATCTCATCAAAGGGTTACGTACAGTCCAAATTTCCTGGCAGTGCCACAAACATTTGATACTAGGGGCAATGACGAATCTCTCCAAAATCCTTCTGAAAAGAAACTCAATAATTCTCAAGAAGTTCATCACCTCTCTAGCAGACCAGCGGTCATGGGTTTATTTCCCCAACACTTGTCAAGGATTTATTCTCCAAAACAAAATTACATTTCAACAACATTCTTAACATATGCAGATTAATCAGCAGGTAAAGGATCATTACCTTTTGGAGTAGTAATCGTCAAAGATTCCTTTATCACCTTTTGGAGTAGTAATCGTCAAAGATTCCTTCATCACCTTTTGGAGTAGTAATCGTCAAAGATTCCTTCATCACCTTTTGGAGTAGTAATCGTCAAAGATTCCTTCATCACCTTTTGGAGTAGTAATCGTCAAAGATTCCTTCATCACCTTTTGGAGTAGTAATCGTCAAAGATTCCTTCATCACCTTTTGGAGTAGTAATCGTCAAAGATTCCTTCATCACCTTTTGGAGTAGTAATCGTCAAAGATTCCTTCATCACCTTTTGGAGTAATAATCGTCAAAGATTCCTTCATCACCTTTTAGAGTAGCATTCGTCAAAAATTCCTTCATCACCTTTTGGAGTAGCATTCGTCAAAAATTCCTTCATCACCTGTTGAAATCACAGCCACCAACAGAATAACGGACAATTGAGGCTCCTAAAAAAACTGTCCTCATCCTTGAAACCCTAGTAGATTGGCATACAACCCAAACTCCTGATTTCCCCAACAGTGGTCCCAGGACTTCTCATTTTCAATGATCAAAGGATTTTCAATCCCCAACGGCAGTCAAGGATTTATTTTCCCCGACAGCGGTCAAAGATTTTATTATCTCCCGCTATCCAGGATTTATCTTCCTCAGCAAGACAGCTCATCAGCCTACATGCGCATACATCACGTTCATAAATCATAAGCATTGACAAAACACATATATTGCATCATACATTTCATGCAACATAACTTTGTGTTTCAACTAACAATTTACCTTTTTCAGCAAAAGGTCGACATCATCTTTTTTTAAGGTCCAGATTAATACATGTAACAAGCCAGGAAAACCATCTGTGGACGAGGGATTGAAGATCAATACCTGTAACAAGCCAGGAAAACTATCTTTCTTTCTCAGGTCAGAGATTAATACCTGAAACAAACCAGGACAACTATCTCATCGACCAACCTTTTCAAGTTCCAGATTAATACCTGTAACAAGCCAGGAAAACCATCTGTGGACGAGGGATTGAAGAACAATACCTGTAACAATACAGGAAAACTATCTTTCTTTCTCAGGTCAGAGATTAAATACCTGAAACCAGCCAGGACAACTATCTCATCGGCCAACCTTTTCAAAGTTCCAGATCAATACCTGTAACAAGCCAGGAAAATCATTTGTGGACGAGGGATTGAAGATCAATACCTGTAACAAGCCAGGAAAACCATCTTTCTTTCTCAGGTTAGAGATTAATACCTGAAACCAGCCAGGACAACTATCTCATCGACCAACCTTTTCAAGTTCCAAATTAATACCTGTAGCAAGCCAGGAAAACCATCTGTGGACGAGGATTGAAGATCAATACTTGTAACAATCCAGGAAAAACATCTTTCTTTCTCAGGTCAGAGATTAATACCTGAAACCAGCCAGGACAACTATCTAATCGACCAACCTTTTCAAGTTCCAGATTAATACCTGTAGCAAGCCAAGAAAACCATCTGTGGACGAGAGATTGAAGATCAATACCTGTAACAAGCCAGGAAAACCATATTTCTTTCTCAGGTCAGAGATTAATACCTGAAACCAGCCAGGACAACTATCTCATCGACCAACCTTTTCAAGTTCCAGATTAATACCTGTAGCAAGCCAGGAAAACCATCTGTGGACGAGGGATTGAAGATCAATACCTGTAACAAGCCAGGAAAACTATCTTTCTTTCTCAGGTCAGAGATTAAATACCTGAAACCAGCCAGGACAACTATCTCATCGGCCAACCTTTTCAAAGTTCCAGATCAATACCTGTAACAAGCCAGGAAAATCATTTGTGGACGAGGGATTCAAGATTAAATACCTGTAACAAGCCAGGAAAACTATCTTTCTCAGGTCAAAGATTAATACTTGAAACCAGACAGGACAATTATCTACTTGATCATCGTGAAGCAACCCTACACCGGTTCCTTCTCAAATTCAGATGCAGTTTTACACGGACTCATCATGAAGCAACCCTACACCGGTTCCTTCTCTTTCCAAGATGAAGTTTTACACGGACTCATCATGAACCAACCCTTCACAGGTTCCTTCCTTCCAAGATGCAGTTTTACACGGACTCATCATCAGGAAACCCTACACAAGTTCCTTCTTTCAACTTACAAATTACAATTCAACAGGAATTCTTGGATGGCATCTACAAGCCCATCTCCAACAAGATACAATCACCTTCAGATGGCATCTATAAGCCCATCCTTCTACCAACAATCTCCAGATGGCATCTTTAAGCCCATCTCCGACAAGATTCTATCACATCTCCAAATGGCATCTTTAAGCCCATTCCCTCAAACTACGCTTTGACGAGTGCAAATTTTCTGGGCACTCTAGTGTCCAATCTCCTTTTACCTTCGAGTCGCGAACGGAGAAACTGCCAATCTAACTCTTCAGGTTCAAGAAGATTGAACAGGGGCAACTGTTGTACCCCGAAATTTGCCCTCTCCTTTTTTCACAAGAAATCACAGCTTCAGGTTTTCCCAGATTTTTCAGATTGGCTCAAGAATCGGTCAAACAGACTTTTCTTATCAGTCTATCAAAAATTAGGGTTTCTATTGATTTGGTTGAGTTTGGCTCAGGGTTTGATCAAGCGGACGTTTCTTTGACAGTAAATGGTAATTAGGGTTTGCACACGCATTCTCAAAAGGATTTGAATCCACAGTATTTCATTTGACTATCACATTTGTTTTGACGCTTGTTCAAGATTGTCGTTTATTTCTCAAAACCTAAACATTTGGGCTAAGAGTTGAGGCTTTTGATTTGAAAGGTTGGAGCGTTGGTTTGATCAGTAAAGTGAAAGGCGTATGGACGTTTGTTTGTTTAACTGTGCAAAGCGTGTGATTATTTGGAATGTCGGGCATACTGTTGATTAATGCAAGGTTGTGAGACTACAACGTTTGTTGATTATTTATTTTTTCTAAGTTAAAATAATTGGGATGCATTTCCAATTATTATAATTCAAGAAATTTAAATAAATAAACAAGTGCAGAAGAAATAAAGAATTATCTGACAAAAGATTTTTTATTCATTTTCAATTGTTGTTACAAATGTTATTTGGATGCTGTAAATTTATTTACAATATTTACAATGATATTTATTACAAATAATTGAAAAAAAGAAAATAAATCTAAATCTCTTGAAGTCTTCTATCCTCTACTGCTGCTTCCCTTACCCAACTGGTATTTACCTGCAAAGACAAAAAGAAGAAGTCAATACAGTTAAATTGGAAAAGCATTTTCAGACAGATAATTAAAAAAACTCATCATTAAAGATTGTTGGCCGGAATCAGTTTGTTTTGGTTTTCATCGTATTTTGCTCGTCCTCTTTGCAAATCGCAAGAAGATTTCTCTTCTTGGTTCACAAAGAGGAAAAGTAAAATTAATTGTTGCAAGCATATAAATCAATTAAAAAGAAGGCACAAGGCTGCATATTTTGCAAGGGACAAGAAGGCACAAGTTGCAATGGCAAACCAAGTTGCACAAAGCTGCATAAGTTCAAACTGAACAAACTAAGTCACAAGTTCAAACTAGGCAAGCCAAGTTGCACAACCAAGCTGTCAACAAACTGCCTACAAGCTATCAAAAATGTCAATGCAGGAAAGATGGAAGTACATAATGCAGAGGAAAACCGAATTGCAAGCAAGCAATATTGTCAAAACATTTTCATCATTTCCCAGGCCAACACCTTTTCAGAAAAAGAGATATTAAGCAATAAAATATGTTTTTTTATGGAGAGAGAGAGAGAGAGAGAGAAAGAAAGAGTGAAGCAGGTTTGCAGTTTGGCAGGCTTAGAAAATAAATAAATATAACATTCCTAACAGTTTAAGAAGGGGGGGCACATATAGAACACAGGGAGAGAACCACAAAGGGAACTGCAAGCAAAACCTGCAAGTGGCAAAACCTGCAAACTGCTTGTAAACACAACAAACCTGTGTTCAAACACAAACCACAAGCAAACCTGCATAACACAGCCTTCCTGTACCAGAAACCTTTTTCAAAAACCTGCATAAAATCTCCAAACAAACCAGAAACCTTCAAGCCTACATAACAAACCTGTTTCAAACTGAACAAACTCAATAACCTGCATCAAAATTTCAAAACAACAACAAGCCTTGAGGCCTGTTTCCAACAAACCTGTTTCCTCCAAACCTACCTCAAACCTGCCTATAACATCAAGCCTGCATAACCTTCAACAGAAAACCCAGTTCAAACTACAAATACCAATAAACCTGCCTTCCTAAAATTTCAAGCAAACTTGCCTTCAATCCAAAACAAAAATCATACAAATCCAAACACCAAATCCACCAATAACACTAACAAGCGCCTCAGAACCAAGTTCATCATAGGCAAAACCATCAACATCAGAAAAAGTCAACAAAATCCAAAGAGAGGAAAAGTCAGAAGAAAACAAGCATCTAAGAACGAAGCTCATCATTGACAAACAATCAAGTCCACAACAATAACAACAAGCATTCTCAGAACAAAGTCCTCACAGAATCAACTCAAGCCAACAAAATATTCAGAAAGAAGAGCACATCAAAAGCATCACAGAAGCAAGCATTCAGATAAGAAGAGGTCCAGAAGTGAAACGAATATCATAGTGTTTTCAGAATTGTTTTCATCACAAAACGAAGTGAAAGGTGCAAATACCAGAAAAGCCAACATCATCATATCGCTCCCTCACCCGGCCACCTGAGAGCGTCGCCGTCCAACCCTCCGTCTCTTCTCCAACAACAAAACCCCAAGGTATTGATTCCCCTTCTTATTGTTTTACACCTCACATAAACATAGAACAATCAAAGATTAATGACATGCACGAATCCAAAACCATAAAAACGTTTAGAAGGAAATCGGTACCTTTTTTTTCATCGCCCTGAGCAACCGTGGAAAGAGGAGAGTGGAGGCATCGCTCTAGTAGCCAGGCATAGAGGGCATCAATGGTCCTGTTTGAGAATGGTGAAGAGGCAAAGAAGATGAGAAGGGAGCGGCGCCGTTTCAAACTGTGAAACCTAATTCTGAGCCAAACAAACTGAAACCCTAACAAAACTTGTCAAATGCGTTTGGGCTTCTGCCCCATCAAACCACTAAGCCCAAATTACAAACTGGCGCCTGCACCCCCCTTTTCTTATCTTATCTTTATTTATTTTTGGGTTAAGAAACATCCTTAAAGCCCACTTACCCTTTTTTTTTATGTTTTGAAAACATTTATATATTACCATATTTTCATAACCTATTTTTGTTAAGTAAAAAATAATATATTAACTTTTTGTACAAAATTTTCTTAATGCCTTTTTTTATTTAGTACAATTAAAAATACATAAAAATAGAATTTATTAAGTTAAATAATTTTCTCTTTAAAACCCTTTTTGTTTATATATAATTAACAAAAACACAAAAATAATGACACTTAATTTTCATTTGATCATTTGTAAATAACCATATGCATCATACAATGCTTTTGATTCTCTTTATTTTCTTATACCTTGTTATACTTTTACATTGAGAATGCGACGATTCGATTTGGTTGTAAATAATATTTGGACATTACTATTCTGATAAGACTCATCCCCATTTGTAAACATTTGTACCCCCATCCCCGAATACTTGTTTGTAATAACTTAGACTTTAAATTCCCGCAATTTATCGCCTTTCATATACTGTATAGTAATTAGGGTTTGTATGCGAAGATTCAAAATCAACCGCTAGATAACCTAATACAAGACAAAATGCATGAAAATCAATACACCATTCACACTTGCACCTCTAGGGTAACCTCGCTTGTTGCTTCGGAAAATGCAATCATGTCCCTCGAGTATGAGACACTCTAGCAAACGTCCCTTCGATAAACAAAGATCGTAGTCCCTCGATGACCCTCGATGTTGCCTTTGATAAAACGATCTTGTCCCTTACAAAATTGCTAGAGCGTCTCACAAGTTGCCTTCAATGATTGTATACGATGACCCGCGCCCGTCCCGTTAAACATCCTAACACAAGGTTGTTCATCAAACACAATGGTGAAACAACACTGTTAAAAGGGTTAAAACATAAGAAAATCTTTGAGTAAAATAGGGTAGACAACTCTTAGTTACTTGATCAAAAATCTTGCAAAACATCCTTTCCATTTTTCAAACACACATCACAACACAACTTCAAAAACAATTTCAAAACAAAACATTGAATTATCTTTTCAAAAAGACACACACCTTTGTATATACTCAAACAAGAGTCATTACAATGGTTGCCTAGACAAGGCATCTTTTTCAAAACATTTTCAAAACCACACACACAAAGCACCATTTCAAACAATTGAAAAGCAAAGGCAAGTGATCTAAGACAAGTAACTAAGAGCCCATGGATAACCATGGATGAAAAGGGTGCTAGCACCTTCCCTTTTCATAATCTACCCCCCGAACCCACGAAAACAACTCAAAGGTCTTTCCTGTGCTTTTTGACCTTTCTTTAGGATAAAATAAAAATTCGGTGGCGACTCTTGCTAAACCGAACAAGTGCAAAAACAAACGCAAATCCCAAGTCAGTTCTCCCACCGTATCACAAACGTCGATTCTTGTTATCCTCCTCTCTGATTCTTTTCTTGTGGTTTACCAGTGATTTATTTTCTTGGTGGGATTGCTCTTTTGTTTCCACATTGCATGTTGCATCTCCAATGCTACTTTGTGTCTCTTTTGTTCCATTCATATGCATTCATATGCATAAATGTTTGCATGGCATCTTAGGGCCAAAAACAGGGTTTGTTTTATATTTAACTGTCTTCGATCACGTCGACACGAAGATTTTTAACCTTCGTATCTCCGGATAGAAGAAACATAAATAAGGGCAGCTGTTGTACCCCAAATTTCCCCCTAAGATTCCTTTATCATACCATATTGACTCAATCACCACAAAATCACATTAGGGCTTTTGGTTCTTCTCCCTATCTTTAGCCTTGCTCTTTAAGGAGTTACCAAGAACCTTGACTTGTTTTCTTTGGTGATCATGGATACTTTTCTTTGATTTTCTCTCTAAATTAACAAAATACAATATTGGATTGTCTTACTTGTTAATAATGTAGGTAAAGACAATGAGGTTTAGCAAGTTGCATCATGGGTTCATGAGTTTATTTGCGTGCCCTAGTCAAAGTCTTGAGAGATTCAAACCTCACCATTGAAGTTTTTTTGGAGTTGGTATGGAAGTAGTTTTGGTGGCCATGAGTCCTCATCATCATCCTCAACAAATTCTGTTCATAAAGGAAGAATATTGGCACAAAAAGTTTGTTCAAACTTGGCAAAGTTCCACCAAGCATTCTCTTGATCTAGAGGCTAGGGTTTTGGACTTCAGAGGGGCATATCTTGCTCATCTTTTGGTATTTTTGAGTGATTCCAAAAACATTCTTCTCTACAAAGAGTTACCAACAAATCACTTCAAAAGTTCCAAATATTTTTCATGTGGAAGAAACTTGGTGAAGAAGAAAGATTACAAGTCATCCAGATAAATCCCTCATTTTCCATATGTGACTTCAAATGGTCATAACTTGGCCAATTTTTATCACCTAGAGCCCATTATTTTTTCATGATGACCCTAATGATGTGTACTTCATGCCTTATTTTATGTGCAAAGTAAGAAAATGGATGGAAGTTGCCTTAAGATTGCAAGAGACTATAGGTCATTTCATGATTTTTGGCCAACTTCAACAAGTCATAACTTGCTCAATTTTTGGAGATTTTGAGTGGTTCAAATTGCAAAATGTCATTCAAGAGATCTACTTCATTCCATCTTTTTTGGTCAAGAGAAAATTCTAAGTGGAAGGCTATGTTTGGATGCAAGAGATTATAGGTCATTTTTAAGAAGAATTTAAAATATCTCTAAGTATGGAAAGTCAACTCTTTTTCTTCAACTTTGACTCCATGTAGTTTTCAGCTCAAGCATCCATTTGGTTCCATTATTTTTCCATTTCAAAGCTTGTTACCTCATCTTTCCAAAGCATCAATAATTTTGCCCTAAGACCCCCTGAGGTGGAAATGCCATTGGATTGAACTTGGTAACTTGGAACTGAAGTTTCAGCATAAGTCAGAATTTGAAATCCATGTTTTGGCCTTTAAACATCAAATTTGCACGCGTTTGTGATCTAAACATGTTTAACCAAGTTGCCAAAGTGGATTAGAGCCTTGAAACGCAATGATTTGATGAGTTTTGATGCAAATCATATCACACTTTGCCCATGCATCAGGTTCACACGATTTCCCTCCAATTTGCATCATTCCACACGCTTGAACATTCCATTTGATTCCCTATAAATATAGGGTCATCCCCCATTCAATTTCCTAAGCTTAGATATCCAGAATCACCCTGCCAAACTTGCTTCACAACTCAGAATTCAACTACTTCGAATCCTATTCTCAAGCCTTTTTCAATCCATTTTTTTCATCAATTCACCTTCCTTGATCTTCCCTGAAGCTAACCATATAATTACATCCAAGAATCGTGCCCTATATTGCTCCATAGAAGTCCAGTTTCAGAGCTCTGCAACTCAACTTCAATAGGTAGATTCCTTCATCAATTCTTCAAAACTTTGGTATCATTGTGTTGCTCTCATTGACCTGGTTCTAGTTGCAACACTTACTTTTATCTGGAAGCACGTTTTGACCATGAATTTTCAAATCCCTTTTCAAAACTTTGTTTCCAAATTGCTTGAGTTACAGTTTATATAAATTTGGCACGAGGGTGTGGTTGTCTTCATCTTGAAGAGACGAAGCGAATGGCATAGGTCTGAGCTTCTGAATTTACAGTTTGAGAGACTTGCAATTCATGAAGGCTGGAGGTTGAAGATGACCAACGTGTCATCTTCTAATCAATGAAAGCGTGCCATTTGTATTTTTTGAATTTCTGATTTTACATTTGATTCAGTGCTTTATTCACTAAAGACCATGATATGCACCATGTGCCAGATCCTTTGGATTTGATTACTACCGTGTTTTGACTTTCATCCAATGGTCCACATCTTTTTCTTTTATTTTCTTTTTCTGATTTTTATATTTTAATTGTTTTAAATTTCAAAAAATCATAGAAAATTCATTTTTAGTCCAAAAAATCTAAAACAATTATGAAAAATATTTTTGATTATTCTCTTTTTGATTTTTGATTTTTTCATAATTTAATTTTTTGTTTTGATATTTTTTATGAATTTTACACTTATTTGATTTGTTTAAAATGTTTAAAAATACTTTTACACATTTTAAAATTCTGAAAAAATTATGGAATGATCCAATGATATTGTGACAAATATTGGTGACCTTATTTTATTTTTGTTTATGACTTTTCTATTTTTTACTATTTATGTTCATTTTACCCATTTATTTTAATTTTTAAATATACTTTCTGACTTTTAAAAATTCCCAAAAATTTTGTAAAATTACTTGGCCTCTTTTCTGATTTTTATATGATCTTATTTTTCATTTCTTGATTAATTTTAACATAATTAGCATTTTCTTCATTATTTTCCATTTTTTAAAAACATTTTTAAACCCTTTAATGAACATATTAATTATATTATTATTTTGTGAATATTTTCTGGCTGTCTTGGGTTGATTTTTAGGTCATGACTTTATTAACATCATTGAATCCATGGTGTTGAGTTTAACTCCACAAAAAATGGATGAATGATTTTAATAATAGTTTGATTAAATATTAATTCAAATGTGGTTTTTTTTACCCTAATTCCTCTTCATCTTATCCCCTTCTTATTGCACTAAATGTTGTTAGAGCATGATCTCTATATCATGTCTCAAAACAAATGGTGCATAGATTGCTATTGACCGACCTCAAAATAGGTGCGACTTCTATATAAGTCCACTTACGATTGCTTAACATAACGCTAAATTTTAGCCCGATTCGAATAAATGATCATTTGTGGCCCAAACTTATGATTGCAAGCCCAAGTATGTTAATTTGATATCTTTGATCCAATAACCTTGAGATTCATTGTGTGGAGGCTTTGGTTCTACCAATCCTCTAATGGATCTACAACACCTTTGGTCAACGCGGATCACTTAAACATCGTTGATCATTAAATGGTACTTGTGAGAATTCCAAATGGATGATATACTTGACAAAAAGAAAATGCAACTTGTTGTGTGGAGGCTTTGGTTCTACCAATTCTCTAATGAGTTTCAAATGCAAGTTTCAAGATGGTCATCCAACTAACCACTAATTATTGACTTGTTTTATTTTATGCTTTTATTCTTTTATGCTTTATGCACCATTTATTTTTAGCATTTTTTTATATTTTTATTTCATGCCATTTTCATCTTTGCTCATTTGAGCATTTATTTTCTTGTCATTTTTACTTTGCTCACTTGAGCTTTTCTTTTTCCTTTTTTTAAGATACTTAATAACCAACTTAAACCCTAAAAAACTCTTAATGGTACTTGGACTATTTGGTTACTATCCTTGGCATGATGGAGCTGTGGACTTTTTCTTGGACTTAGGATTAGAAACCTTGGCCTATCTTGGATACCTTGTGATCTTATCTGATTATTTTGTCTGGAGCTCTTGAGGTTTACTTCAAGATATTGGATTGCTTGTTTGTTTTTGTGTGTAGGTTTTTGTGATTACACTCTTTGTTTGTAATCTGGAATTCACCCGCATACAACCATTACTCTGCCCAATTTTTGTGAAGACTTAATACACTTGAAGAGGTCTAGTATCTTTGCTTGCTTGGTTTCAATCCAAAGAATGGGAATTATATCTTGGCTCATAATGTCAAGTTTTGGATTCTTGTTGGTTAGATGGTCCTTATCCTTAGCTTTTACCTTATGCTTTAGGATAGCCTCTTCTTCTCCTCCCATCTTCTTTAATTTAAAAAATCTTCTCCCTCCTTTTGAAAACCTTTCTTGTTTTGAAACTTAAACACTTTCATAATAAACTTGGACTTATGTCCATGCATTTTCAAAAACATTTTCATAAATAAACTTCAATCAATTTAATAATACTTTGACCTTTTTGTGAGAAGACTAAAAGTCAATCAATCTCATTTCAAACCATTTTGCCACTTTGGATTTTATCTTTAAACTTTTCTCAAAAGATTAGACTCTTGTCAATCATTGTAGTGATGCAAAAAACTATACTTCTACAATATGTAGTGAAGTGAGATATTTTCCACTTGGGTGTTGGGTGAGGCATTATTGGTTTTAAAATCCAAGCCATATCCTCCATTTTGAGATGATGCAAATTCTCCTTTCTCATGATTGTGGGTAGTAAGTATGTTTTCCACACGGACAATGACGATGATGTCTCATCTCTTAAAATAAACCAACACACTTGTGTTTTAAATTTTTAAAAGAGTAACTACGTGTACCCTGATCCCCTATTGCATGAAAGGTGGTACATAGGCACTAAAGGTTCACAACCGTGGCGGGTGCAAAAATCATAAAATATATATATATATATATATATATATATATATATATATATATATATATATATATATATATATATATATATATATATATATATATATATATATATATATATATATATATATATATATATATATATATATATATATATATATATATATATATATATATACTTCTCTTCTCACCTCCACTATCCATTTTATATACAACACATTTTTATAGCCAAAATATACAGATTTTACAAAGAGGTTCCTGCAGAGTACCGTAGATGTTTAGGGTGTTAATACCTTCCCTTTGCATAACCAACGCCCTTACCTTGAATCTTTCCCCCTCTTTTTGGGTTACTCGCTCTTTTCTCATTCCTTTGGAAACAATAAAGCGCGGTGGCGATTTTTATTTTGATTTGTATAAAGTCTAGTCAATCCAATGGCTTAGTCTTGAACATTTCTACCGCTACACTATTATTTTGATTTGTAATAGTTTAATCTAGGGTTTTTATTTATCGCTTTTTCTCGGGTTTTTGGCTATGTAATTAATCCCCTCTCCGAAGCCTTGTAATAGCATAGATTTACCTTCTCGCATCTTAATTTCTGAAAATATTTGACTGTTTAGATGAATGCTAATAGGATTGTATGACAAGATTGCATGATGATTTAATACAGTTAAAAAACCCTAATGAGCAAAGATAAATAACTGAAACAAATCACACACACATATCACTCCTAGGGTATGCTCTCACTTCGGTTGCCTTCGGTAAATGATCATTAAGTATAGGGTGTCTTAGTGGTTACCCTTCTGTCTAAAAAAGGTTCAAATGTCCCGTTCGGATGTCGCCTCAGAATGTTGCCTCGGAAAGGTTGCCTCGGAAATGTCGCCTCGAATATGATCTTAAGACTCTAGGGTTATTAATAAGTCATCCTAACATTGCTTTAGTGATTGTACGTCCCTTTCGAATTGACCCTTACAACTCCAACGACGGTGCTACCTATTTCTCAATAGTAGGATAGCACTGTCTAAAGGAAACGAGAATAGAAACGATCTTTTTTCGAGTAGGTAGATGCTAGTAGGTACTTGCTTAAAACAAACCTTTTCACACTTACACTTTTAAAACAATTTTTTTTAAAACAACTTCATCACACCTTTGAGGACTGATTCAAGGGTTATCACGAAGTCAAACTTTTAAAAAACAAAACACATACACAAACAATTTTAAAAGATGAGCAAGTACCTAAGAGCTCATGGAAAACCATGGATAGAAAGGGTGCTAATACCTTCCCTTTCTATAATCTACCCCCCGCACTCATAATATCTCGAAAAAGGATATTTTCTGTACTTTTTTCCTTTCCGATTGGATGAAATAAAAGTCGGTGGTGAATCTTGATTACCGCGACATTTTTCAAACTTAAAACGCAAAACGTAAACCAGCATTTCAAAACAGTCGGTCCTGCCACCGTATCACAGAACTGGAGACTCTACTGGGGACATATAAGTGGGGTATACTTTAGGATCTAGTTCATCATAATTGCTTCTTTTGGTTGCTTTGATTTCTTTACTTTTAAGGGTTTTGTTTGGGAGTTACTATAGATCCTAACCCGGATCTGGGGATACCTTTTAGGTAAGTAGCAATAGACTGTGAGGGAACTGTACGGTGTAGACCGATACGGTTGAAGCAGTAGCTACGTTGATGTGGCACATTGGTTGGTATCGGTATCCCTTGTGGAGAAACGAGGAGAATACGGGGCCGCTGAGTGGTTTCGTTAAGCATCAACTGACCTTTGAACCTTTAATCGCCCAACTTGCCCATTAGAAAGTAGTGAGATAGCCGACCTCGATGTAAAGCTGGGAACTGCTTGATACTCGATGCTACACTCATTGAGACCATACTCTCGAGATAGTTTTGTCCGCAAGAAAAGATTGCGTGAGCTGAAACCATGACCGATGGAGGGTGGTCAGTGATATTGAGGTCCTCTAGAACCCGGTTACTTTTTTTCTAGGACAGGTTGAAGCCAACTTAAACTTCAAGAGGGTACTACCTTTGACCTCATGCAAGCCTTAAACCTAAGGGCTTTGTGTGATTTGACTATGTTTGCAATATCTGTGTTTGCAATATCTATGTTTTCTATACCTGTGGTTTACCATGACATCATGCATCATAACATGGCATTCATGCTTCATTACACTAACCATCTCAAAGACCAAGGGAATTTATCTTTGTTATGTTTTGCAGGTTATGGCTTCCGTGCGCAGAAATACCATTCGAATCAACTTTGTGAAAATACCTGCCCAACTTAAATAGCTAGCCTCAAGAGTTTCTGAGACTTCTATGTTCATTAAGAGACACGGTCAACTTCTCAGCCTGGTTACTTCAAATCTGGATGAGCAGATGATGAGTGTACTTTTCCAGTTCTTCGATCTTGTGCATCATTGCTTCACCTTTCCGGATTACCAGCTGGTTCCCACCTTGCAAGAGTTCTCTCACCTATTGGGCATAACCATTATTGAATAGGTACCCTTCAAGGTATGGAAGAAGTTCCTAGACTGGAAGACATTTCCTCAACTCTGCATTTGAAACGGGCTGATGTAGTATCCAATTGGGAAACGCGAAGCAGGGTCGAAGGTTTTCTAGCTAAATTTATGATAGACCAGGCTCAGCTATTCTGGGATAATTTGGATTTTCAGGCTTTTGAAGATATCTTGGCTCTCCTTATCTATGGTTTGGTTCTCTTCCCGAATCCAGATTCCTTTGTAGATGTGAATGCTGTCAAGATTTTCCTTTCTCGCAATCATGTGCCTACCCTGCTGGGTGATATCTTGCATGCCCTCTATACTCGGACCGTGCGAAGAAGAGGGACTCTTATGTGTTGCATGCCGCTGCTGTCGAGGTGGTTTATTTCTCACCTCTCTAAGTCTGTGCTAAATAACGAAGAAGGTTTGGGTTGGTCCTACAGGATAATGTCACTTGCCCATACAGATATTCTTTGGAGTTCCCGGGCTATGGAAGACACTGTTGTTATTGATTGTTGTGGGGGATACCCTAATGTCCCATTGCTTGGAATCAGAGGGGGTATAACTTACAATCCTTTCCTAGCTTTACGACAATTTGGTCGTGCTCGGAGAGATGGTCCCCATGAGCTACTTCTTGAAGACATTTTATTTGACTGCAAGGAGGACGTTAAGGAGCACCGCCGGAGGTTTACACGAGCTTGGGGCATGGTGAACAGATCTGACCCCCAAGAGTTGGGACCAAAGACTTCCCTTCCTATGCAGCCTTACCTTTAATGGGTCCGAGCTCGTTCCCAGAAGCTTGGGATGCCCTATGAAGCCGTATTACCAGTGATTATGGAGCCCACTAATGAAGAGGGCATTCCTTACACGGTTATTTATCCTTACATGCCCACTGATCTTGGGGAGTTGCAGAGGTCTTGGATTCAGCTGAAGAATGAGAGGGATACTTACCGGGAAAAGTACCATGAGCAAGAAAGGAAGATTTTAAAGCTCACCAGGCAGCTCGAGGAAGAAAGAGTGATCAATGACTACATCGGCACAAAGAGGAAGCGTCCATGGGACTTTTGATTTTGCTTTTTCTATTTTTTAGAGTTTATTTTATTTACTTCTTTGTAACGCCTTAAAGGCATTGTTCAACCTTCCAAAGTTAATCTAATAAAGTTTGTTTATTTTTGGTTTGTAAATTTAAATCTCCCAAAGTCTTTGAAATCATTACATGCATCCCATTATCATGCACATCATTATAGGTACCGCTACAGGTTTCTCATCTTCTTCGTTGTTTATTTCAGTAGAAATATCTTTAGATCAAGCCATTAAAGATCTTCAGGCACAGAACACCCAATTCCAACAGATGTTCATAAGTCTGGCTAAAGGGCAAGAGGATTTGAAGACCCTTATTCTGAAAGAGAAAAAGAAGAAGAAGAAGGTCGAGATTCTGAACATGGGTAGAAGATTCGGAGAAAGGTTGAGATAACCCATTGATCTGACCTCCTTATCCAAGGACAGGGAGAACCAAGATAGGGTAAATGACCATAGGCCTTCAGTTTCTGGAGACGATACGGATTACGACGATGAGAAATATCCTCCTACTGAGGATAGGTACAAACAGCTAGAAGACCGTCTGAGTGCTATGGAGATTCAGAAGATCCCTGGTTTGGATTTCGGAGAACTGAGACTGGTATCGGGAGTGGTAATCCCTCATAAGTTCAAAGCTCCGTTTTTTGCCAAGTATGATGGGGTGTCCTGCGCAAAACTCCATATCCGCTCGTACGTCAAAAAATCCAACCCCACAATGCTGATAGAAATTTGTGGGTGCATTTCTTTCAAGATAGTCTGTCAGGGACTCAGCTTGAATGGTTCTATCAGTTGGAGGGTGCCAGTGTCCGAAACTAGGAAGATCTTGCTGCTTCTTTCTACAAGCAGTATCAGTATAACGCCGACCTTGCTCCCACTCGTACTCAGCTCCAGGGTATGTCCATGGGTGCAGGTGAAGGTTTTAAGGATTATGCTCAAAAGTGGAGAGACTTGGCTGGAAGATTCCAACCCCCTTGATCTGATAGGGAGTTGGTTGACATGTTTCTAGAGACGCTATCTGGTCCATTTTTCAATCACTTGATCGATAGTTCGTCATCTGGGTTTACTGAGCTGATTTTGACTGGAGAGAGAGTAGAAGTTGGCATTCGAAGTGGTAAAATATAGAAGGATGCTTCGTCAAGTGCAGCAAAGAAGCATTTCACCGGTAAGAAGGAAGCTAGCGCAGTCTACGGCCCAAGGGGCCAAAGCAGACCTGAACACCGTCAAGCAGTAAATGTTTTAATGATACTATGATACGGTGGGAGAACTGACTTGGGATTTGCGTTAGTTTTCGCACTTGTTCGGTTTAGCAAGAGTCGCCACCGACTGTTTATTTATCCTAAGGAATGGTCAAAAAGCACAGGAAAGACCTTTGAGATGTTTTGGTGGGTTCGGGGGGTAGATTATTAAAAGGGAAGGTGCTAGCACCCTTTTCATCCATGGTTATCCATGGACTCTTAGTTACTTATTTTAGATCACTTGCCTTTGCTTTTCCTTTGTTTGAAATGGTGGTTTGTGTGTGTGGTTTTGAAAATGTTTTGAAAAAGATGCCTTGTCTAGGAAACCTTTGTAATGACTCTTGTTTGAGTATATACAAAGGTGTATGTCTTTTTGAAAAGATAATTCAATGTTTTGAAAGTTGTTTGGAAATTGTTTTTGAAGTTGTGTTGTGAAGTGTGTTTTGAAAAAATGG
This sequence comes from Vicia faba, assembly GCA_948472305.1. Taxonomy (NCBI): domain Eukaryota; kingdom Viridiplantae; phylum Streptophyta; class Magnoliopsida; order Fabales; family Fabaceae; genus Vicia; species Vicia faba. The sequence goes on from OX451737.1 coordinate 1,651,435,914, forward strand.
CAAGGATGTTTTGCAAGATTTTTGATCAAGTAACTAAGAGTTTGTCTACCCTATTTTACTCAAAGATCTTTCTCATGTTTTTAACCCTTTTAACAGTGTTGTTTCACCATTGTGTTTGATGAACAACCTTGCGTTAGGATGTTAACGGGACAGGCGCGGGTCATCGTATAGACCATGATAGCAATATTGTCAAGTATCTTTGGCAATTTTCTTGAGGGACTTGATCATTTTGTTTAGGCAACTCAGATAGCGTCGTCGAGGGACTATGATCTTTTGTTTTATTTTTGTTTTTCCAAAGTACTCAACATGCAACCATGGCCCATTTTTAAAGGCAACAAGTGGATGGAACCCTAGGGGTGCAAGTGTGCGTTGTGTTTGTTTTTCATGCATTGTTATCTTTGATTTTTGGGTTGTCTAACTGTTGATTTTATCTTGCCATACACACCTAATTACTAGCATTTGTACAAAGCAATAAAAATGCAGGAAATAAATATCCTATACTATTACAACCATATTGAATTGCATGAGAATATAAAGGCAAAAATAAGGTAAAAGCAAGAAAAATGAGGGTCTTTCGATTGAGGCAGAAAACCCTTCGATTCTGCACTTTCTGGCTCTCTTCGATTTGGCCTGAAAAGGGTGAAGGCATGACTTTCGACTGAGGCCTCACAGTCAGCATGTTATGTCTTTCGATTGGGACCAGCGGGACAGCATGTTGTGCCTTTCGACCAGGCCTGGAATTTGTGCAAGATGTAATCTTCCTTTCTGCCTCCTTCGACTGGGCCTGGAGTCAGTGAGGAAGCCTGATGCTTCGTTTCATATTCTTGTCTCCTGTTTATTTCGTTTGAGATATTAAATAGCAACATGGCCTAAGGCCACGCTATCATTACCTCAGGGCCAGGTTAGTTCTTAAAGCATCTGTAACCATCCAAAGAACCAAACCAAAAGGAGAAGCAATAAAAACAAACTAAAGGGTGGAAACGAAAAGGTAACAAACACTACGTATATGTTTGAAACGAAGAGGAAGCTTACTTACATGTCATGCTAGAAATGAAAGGTTCAAGGTTAAGAATGACTTACCTTGCTTGAGGCTGGAACGTGTGCTGGGCCTTTAAGTGGTTTCCTTGAATGCTTCTGGATTCGAAGGGAGGAACCAGGGGTTATGTCTTTGATACTGGATCCGAAAGAGAAGAACAAGTGTGAGGTTCTTCCTACTGGATTCGAAGGGTAACAAGGTATGGGGATGTTTCAGATTCTAAGGGGATAAGTGTTTGGATTCTGGGTATGTGTTTGATGAGTGTTTAAGTGTTTGAGAGCTTTATGGTGTTTGAGAATTTTGTGGTGTGTGAGAATTTTGTGGTGTATGAGAATTTTGAAGATACGTTCTCCTCTCTCTCTCCTTTTCTTTGTGCAAATGAACTCTCTATTTATAGAGAAAGGCTTTTCGGAAGCTTGGGGAGAGAAAATAATAAAATAAGTCTCAACTGGAAAGTAAATGTCCACTTGTGCCACAAAAGCAAGATGAACGGTTCAGATGGGTTACTTCCTTCTGAAGGAAAACAGGCGCAAGTCTCAAGACAAACTTTTCTAAAAGGTAGTATTGTGCTATTAAGTGCAAGTGGTCTTAGACAACAAATGGGTAAAGGCCTAAAAAGGGAAGACACGTGGCCTAGCCTATGGGTCTAAATGTTCAACTTGATATTTTGAGTCGAATACTCCATCTTTCTACACCTTTCGACCAGACTAGGACAACACGGCATTCGTTTTCACCAGCTGTGTGTCCTTCGAATGGACCAACTGTGTGTTCTTAGAATGGCCCTTTTCAGGAGGTTATTAACTTCTGAATCGAAAGAAGCTTTTAGAAGATTATTGACTTTTGAATTGAAGAAAACCAAAAGGAAGCCTTTCCCTCGGTCGAAGCTTGTGGTTGAAACAAGCTAATGCCCAGTCGAAGCTTGTATCGAAGAAAACATATTGCCAAATCGAAATCTCATGCTTGAAGGAAGCATATTGCCCAATCGAAGCATGTGGATCGAAACAAACATAAAGGGAGTCATTTCCTTGTGTCTTTTTTAGCATGAGGGAAGTTCCTGGCTTCTGAGTTGAAGGGCGCTTTTTCAAGGGAAGCAAGAACTTAGTCACATCTTGTATGAAGATACTTCTTGGATCAAACGAAACTTGTATGAAGCAAAGTATGCAAGAGGCCCTTGGTGCAAGTGGATTTGAAGGATGCATAGAGATGGTTACTTTGTCCCATCGAAACTTGTCCAAATGAAGCAAGCATGCAGGCAGTAAACTTGTCCAGTCGAAGCAGGCTTGTAGGCAGTAAACTTGTCCAAATCGAAGTAGGCTTTGCAGGCAGCACGCTTGGTGAATCGAAAAGGTTTCCTTACAGGGGGCATGTGTGGCCAACATGTCATGCCCTTTGATTGCAACCATGTATGCAACACACTTGTCCAATCAAAAGGATGAATCGAAGGAGGTTTCAAATCCAAATGAAAGATGTACCTAAGTTGCATTCGAAGGAGGTTTCAAATCCAAACGAAGGATGTACCCAAACTGGCATTCGAAAGAGGCTTTCAGTTCAAAATGAAGGATGTAATCCAAGTTGCATTCGAAGGAGGTTTCAAATCCAAATGAAGGATGCACCTAAGTTGTATTCGAAGGAGGCCAAGAGCCAGTCAAAGGGTGCTGAATTGAAGGAGACCTGTTTTCCTCCAAATTTGTCAAAATGGTATTTTTATCTATTTTCTCCCTTTTTGACAGTTTCCTTTTAATTTTGGTACTGGAAAATTCCAATGCGCTTGTGCAAGCTTAAACCTTGAGAATCCTTGTGAGAAAGGCCTTGAAGAATGAGAGAGCAAATTTTGGGGTACAACAAATACCAAGACCCGCAGTTGCTCCACAATGCAACAATCAACAAAGGGTAGAAAGACCACAACGGAAGTTTACCCGCATTAACATGACTTTAGCTAAAGTTCTACCGCATCTGCTAAAATCCAACTTGGCAACCTTGAAAGAGGCTCCCAAGAATCCAAACATTGCTTCTCCTAGATACAATCCCAACGCGCGGTGCGCCTATTAGAGAGTCCTGGCCATGACACAAACGATTGTTGGGATCTGAGGAATAAAGTGAAAGATTTGCTGGAAGCTAAAGAGATTGAGTTTGATGCTCCGGAAAAGCCAAACGTTATAACTGCTCCTATGCCCAAACATGGTCGTGGAGTCAATGCAGTGGACACCGATTCATTTGTGACCTATGTGGAAGAAATTTCTACTCCTTTGATGACGGTTAAGAAGAATTTGTTGTTGGCCGGTTTATTTCCGGGTTGTGGTGAAGGTTGCCATATGTGTTCATTTTTGTCTTCTGGTTGCTATTTATTGAAGTCAGGTGTTAAGCGCCTGATGGATAATAAATAAATTTTGTTTGAGAAGACTATGATTCTGTTTGAAGATGTTGCCATTATCACCATTTCTGCCAATCCTTCCAAGGTTTCCTCGAGAAAACCTGTTAGGATTACACCTGTTCCAAGAGTTGCTCCGTTAATAATCACCGCTCCATGTCCCATCCCATATGCCTCAGATAAGGCTATCCCATGGCATTATGGTGCTGATATATATTACCACGGGGTTAAGTGAGATCCGAGGACTAAAGAAGCTGATACTAATATCATTAATATTGTCTGGACCATTAAGGTCACCAGAAGCGGAAGACTCTTTTCTCCCGAGATTTTCCCTCTGACTGTCCACAAACCTGTTGTCATTCCATCTGTTAGTACATCACCTACTGTCCCATTTCCTACTCCAGTTATCACCCCTGTCGTCGAGCCATATGGGACTCGGGGCAAAGAAATCATAGTTGGGCCTGCCCGGATGGAGGCACCGAAGAAGATCATTGTAGAAACCTCGAAACAAGAAATAGAGGAAAATTTGAAAATTATCAAGAAGAGCGACTACAACGTAGTCGAGAAGCTGGGGCAGACCCTGTCAAAGATCTCCATGTTGTCCCTGTTATTATATTCTGAAGCCATGCGACGGCTTTGATTGCGTTTCTCAAGACTGCGCATGTGCCGCAGGAAACTTCTGCAGATCAGTTCAAAGATTGCGTGGCTAGCCTAACTGCTGACAATGGGTTAGGGTTTTCAGATGCGGATCTGACTACTAAAGGGAGAAATCATAATGATGCTCTATATGTTTCAATCGAGTGGAGGGGAACCACTATGGCCCATGTGCTAGTAGATATCGGGTCCTCACTGAATGTTCTACCGAAGAAAGCACTAGACCATCTGGATTGTGAAGGTTTGATTCTAAAGTCGAGTAATATTGTGGTAAGGGCTTTTGATGGGTCAAAAAGAATGGTGCACGGGGAGGTGGACATCCGTGTCAAAGTGGGTTCTCAGACCTTTGGGTCCACCTTATATGTGATGGATATCAGACCATCGTATTCTCGCTTACTGGGTCGTCCTTGGATTCATAAGGCTGGGGCAGTTACTTCCACGCTCCATCAAATGCTGAAATATCTGGTAAAGGGGAAGATTGTCACAGTACGAGGTGAAGAAGAGTATATGGTGAGCCATCTCAACTCCTTTCGCTGCGTAGAGATGGACGGGGAATTCAAAGAAACGCCTTGTCATAATTTCGAAGAGGTCCCTCAGACTTTGGCGTCAACTGAAGTTACTACCAACAAACCCCTGATGAAGATGGCTTCTCTCAAGGATGCCAGGGCTACAGTTGAAGAAGGTGGGTGTACCAATTGGGGTCGACTCCCTGATTTCACTCACAAAACTGACAAATTTGGTTTGGGATTTACTACAGGGGCTCAAAGGGTTGTTAGGCACGCACGGATTGGAAGACCTCTTCTACACATCAGCAATCGGGGAGTTAATGCAATCGAGGATAGTGAAGAAGATTCAAACATTGACAGCTGGATCTACCCAACAACCAATGGTTTACTGAATAACTGGACGGCGAAGGACTTCATACCTGTTTCTTTTATTCCAGAGTAATTGACTTTTGTTTTTAAGATTTGTAATAAACAAGTTTGAAACTTTACAGCCCGGTGCCTTGCCCGAGGCACCTCGACTTTGCTTGTGAGGGTTTACTATTTGTCATTTTCATATATCATTAATAAAACATTGGACGTTTCTTACATTACAAATTTTGCGCTCCTTGGTTTTCTTTTCTGTCTCTCACTTTATCAAAACAACTATTCTCTTACACACACTGACGTATCATACTGCAGATCCATATCCACTCGGGATCCCATTGATAACAACTCTGCTACTGCCAGTTATGACTTCAAAAATCTGATCAACCAAGCCGAGGACGAAGGTGAGGATGATTGTGAGGTGCCTAGAGAACTTGTTAGACTATTGCAGCAGGAATAGAGGGCCATACAGCCTCATGAAGAGCCAGTTGAGTCAGTGAATTTGGGTATAGAGGAAGACATGAAAAAGGTCAAGATAGGTGCGAATCTGGAACCTAGTGTCAAACAATGGTTAATACAGATGATACGCGACTATGTTGAGATCTTCGCCTGGTTCTATGAAGACATGCCTGGTTTGGACACTAATATTGTGGTACATCGCCTGCCGACTAAAGAAGACTTCCCTCCTGTAAAATAGAAGGTCTGCCGTATGCGCCCTGAAATGGCAGAGAAAATCAAGGCATAGGTTATGAAACAGTTCGACGCGGGGTTCTTAGCTGTCACTTCTTACCCATAGTGGGTTTCCAACGTCGTTCCGATACCTAAGAAGGACGGTAAAATACGGATGTGTGTGGACTATAGAGACCTGAACAGGGCAAGCCCAGAAGATGACTTCCCGCTTCCTCACATTGATGTTATAGTCGACAACACCGCGCAACATAAGATCTTCTCTTTCATGGACGGTTTTTCTGGCTACAACCAGATCAAGATGGCTCCTGAAGACATGGAGAATACAACCTTCATTACACAGTGAGGCACTGTTAGCTCCTAAATTCGACACCCACGTTCTATTATCATACAGATCATTTATTTTGAGTCAGATGAGTTTCCTACACAAGAAGGCTTCGATCAGCTGATCACATCGAAGGCCCATCAAAAAATGACAACATACTTAGAGAAATTCCTCTAAGTTGGAATCATGTTGTCTTCGATGTCGAAGGAGCAGCCTCTCGACCAGGGTCCCTGACGCCCAAGATCGAACGGTTTGAATTTTAAATTGTTGGAGGGAAAACGGTTCCCAGCAGTTACCAAGCGCAACGTGTCGTGAACGTAGGCGTCGAAGGTTGTGAGCGTGCCATGTGGTGTCATCACGAAGCGGTGTGACTGCCCAGCAGTTACTTAGGTTTTTTAGTATAAATACTAAGTGTTCACCAAGTTATCAGGGGTGTTCATCATTGTATACAAGTCACTCATTTAGATTCAAGTACCCAGCATGAGAGAAAGAATCATTGAGAATGTATGTGTGAAACACCATTTACCTTAATCAAAGTCTTTTACATTCAAGCAATTTATCACTTTCACTTATTTACCTCAGTCGAAGTCATTTATTTAACAACCCTTTAATGCTTTTATTTACTTTATCAAGCTTTGCTCCATGCAATTTATTTAAAGTGTCTCTACTTTACTTGCATTAATCACCATTAAGATTAGTCGAAACTCTTTATTTCAAAGCCTTTAAACTCCAAAAATCAACCATGTCTTAGGATCAATCTGATCGATCCTGCGAGTCACCAAATAAGTAACCTTTTGGAAGATCAGCGGTTGTTTACCATTTTTCACGGCAAACAAATTGGCACACCTGGTGGGACCTTGTGTTGATTTTTTCACGTTTAATCGTTTTATATAAAATATCCTCCTTTTTCGAGAGTATTGCATGTTATTGAGAAGTGGTAGAATATACACCAATGAAACCAATACTAGGAGAAGAGTTAGAGAAATGGCGAATCCGCCAAACTATGGAGAAATCCCACAAACAAACGCGGGAGCTACGGTTATCCCAACCGTAAGCGAAGTGGTAACCGCTAGTTCAACGCCAGCAGTAACGATTACACAAACGAGGCCATTACCTCCATTTACAGGCCCCAGAATGCCCCTGGGAACTCCCCCACCTAGGGGAAACCAAGGAACCAGATCATATGTTCCCCCAGGTTTTTTGACAGTCGGGTTAAATCGAGAACCACCCTACGGCATGCCAACTTCTGAATTGGCTAGCCTGACGAACGCTACGTCCACCTTTTCAAACCCTTTAGTGAGCGCCTCTTCGCCACTCCAAGGCTCTGGGGTTGGTATGGAGA